>CM065594.1:88761098-89961098 GCA_033119425.1 Bufotes viridis | reverse complement strand
ATGTAAGATAGCAGTGCTAAGTTGTAATCGCAATGCGATTAATATAACTTGAATTAATCGCATCGCGATTTCAACGTAATTCCTCAAATCCGACAGTACATTTTAGTATATGGAGATTCTCCCATGGATGGGGACGCTCCACATGAGCACGGAAGTCGGCAGAAGCGGCAACGGGTACTGACTAGAGCAGCCAGGAAGCCAGGAATCCTCAGGACAGGTAAGAACTACTTTTGGGAAGTAGGAAAGAAAAAAATATAACTAAAAAAAAAAAAAAAAAAAAAGAATATTCGAAATAGCGAATTTATAGCGCTATATTTGAAATATTCGCGAATTAGCAAAGTGCCGATATTCGCTAAAAAAATTCGCTTTTCGAATATTCGCGCTCAACACTAATTGCTTCTCTTATAGACTCCAATCAATTAGCACTGGAATCTATGAGGATTATACTATGTTCCCATAGAGCCTTGACACTGACAGGGGCTCCATAGGAACTAATGTGCGGCATCCTCGTATCATTCAGGAGTTCAGAGGCTGCCGCACACACTCCGGCTCCCCCAATCATCGCAAAGGGGTAGCCGGTACATACCCAGAAGCTTTCCCAGATGCAATGGTCACGTTTGACCACAGCATCTGAAAGGTTTAAATTGCATACATTAGTCCCGGGTATCTGCTATTTAAAATATGTACATGTAGGGCGCTGGTCAGGAAGGAGTTAATTAAACAAACAACAACAAACCATTTTGCAGATACCCTGTTCTGGGGTACTACACCTGGATGCTGACAATCTGCCACCTGTCCTAACCTTTGTCTGTTCACCATGCTGATTCTGTGCTGCCTGCCCTGACCATTGGATTGTTTCACGGATTTGCATGTACTCTGTCAGCCCTGGCTTCTGCCTGTTTCCTGACTGTGTATTTACTGTTCCCTCAGTGTCACTCGCCCTATGGGTAAGCACTAGCAGCTAACCACTATTCCAAGAGGTAGTGACCTGGTAGCTCCCTTGCAGCAAAGTCCAGATCCCTTTATAGGGGTTAAAGGGGACTGCCATGATAACACCCTTAGGTCTAGCCCAAGGTCAAACTGGTTGGTTGGTACAGAGGTTCCACACCAACTGCCATAACAGTTACCCTGTCTAACTCATAGGAATGCTGGGCCATTATCTCATGAGATTGCACAAGTATAGCTAAATTTTGACTTTAGTTCTTTTGACTCGCAGTTCTTTACATGTTCTTCGAAATTTCTTCTACACTATTACCCACTTAGTGCCATGGGCATACTTCAAAATCTTGAAGACTGCACATTAAACTACCATCCCAACTGCAGTCTATGGGCCAGATTTATCATTAGCCTAAGTCACTTTTCTGGAGTCGAAAAGTCGCAAAAAATTGCGCAAAAAGCCAAATTGCGCAATTTTTTGCGACTTTTTGGAGACTTACGCCACTCACTCCAAAACCAAGTTTATGGGCGTTTTGTCGTATGTAAATCACTTGCAAGACAGATTTATTATTGCGACTTTTTAAAAAGTCGCAAAAAAGTCGCAAAAAATTGCGCAAACTCACTCCACTCATGACCATGCTTATGTTTGACAAAATCACTTTTTTAAAATTGTGACTTTTCCAAAGACAAAGCCAAAATACAACTAGGAACCAGAAATACACCAGATTTATCAACCTCTGAAAGAGCCCATGATAAATTTGACTTGACTCAAATACACATACGCCTTCTTTGAAAGTGGAGTGAACTGCAAGAGTAATGATAAATCTGGCCCTATGAGTGGATCTTAAAGAGAGGAATAGTTTAAAGTAAAACCTTCTTCTTCTTTTTTGCTACCAATCACAGTTTTGACTTTTTAAAAAGTGCACCAAAGTTTTACGGTGTGAACAATAGCTTCCTCTTAAAGCCCTTTATTCATTCTTGATTTTTATTATCTGTGGTCTGACTGCAGAGATGTCACTAATCTTGCATGGCTCTGTATCAATGATGTGCTAATATATAAGGCAAATGCGGAGGGACAATAGAGCTCTTGATTTGCATTCTTGGAGGTCACATTAATCACAGCTAGGCAGCCGCCTGGTGATTTTGATTGAACCATGTCACCCGGATTTGCGTTGATAATTAACACAATCAGATGATGTGCCAATTTTATTTCTCCCATAAACAACTGGTATAGTTCTGCATAATCTCATTCCTAAAATAACAAATAGCTTGCATGCTACTGTGTCAGTTACCTAGCTACAGTAGCATGCTCTGTGTATATTTCATTGCCTATATTTCTGCTCAACCCCGAGATGCAGCATGACAGATGTGGGACCCGCTCAGTTTGCAGATTACTTGGTACACCGCAAGCATGGTCAGGAATTTTACTGTAACAGTTTGCAAATTAAATTTAAAGGGACACCTCCATCCAAATGTTTCCTTATCACACATTATTAGCCTGTGTCTGAATATTCTATCTAAATATGTTTATAAAAACGAGTGGGTAAATTCTGGATGTATTTTTTTAAGTCACTCTATATATTCTGCTTCTTACCCTGACTCTTCAACTTCGTCTTTATTTGGACTTTTAATACGGCAAACCATTAACTTCAGCCAGAAAGGGAAGGAGGATAAGTGACTCAGTTAGAGCATCCCACATTACACTGATAGGTACAATGCATTTCTGTGGGCATCTTTATTTAGGCCCATCGTCAGAACAATAGAGCTGACATACTGTTATTTCAATTCTGCTCCTACTTATCATCATGAGAATGACCTTGCAGATAACATTTCTCTCACAGCAGCAGTAAACTGACAATGGGTTGCCTAGCTACATAGAAGTTCTAGTTCTCTGAGCTGACTGCTACAGAAGACAGTATTTTCTATTTTATTTTCAGTGGCAAAGTACTGCTGAAATTAAAAAGAATATTAAAAGGGTTGACCACCCTCTGGTCAACCTGATGACCTGATGACCTGATGACCAATGTGTTTGCAATATGATTATATGATTATAAAATTCTACACCATTTTCTATATTTTAGACTGTTTACAGAGTCTTTTGTGCTGCCCACACAGAGCTCCTTTCTATAAGATGGCCGCTGATGGAAGGTCATGTGACCAGGCAAAACGCCTCCTTGTGATGCCTCCTCCATTTAAATACACTGCACCTGTCATCTGCACTTGTTCTTTTGGGAGGTTTAGTGCAGGCGCAGTGTGTTTGAATAGAGAAGGCACCACATGGAGGTGATATGCCTGGTCACATGACCCTCCATCAGCAGCCATCTTATGAACAGGAGCTCTGTGTGGATAGTACAAAATACTTTGTAAACAAGGGAGCATACCTAACAAGATATAGAAAATGGTGCAGAAATTTAACAAAGTCAATATTAGTAAGTGCCATCTAATCATCTACTGTAACACACACATTGGTCAACAGTAACCAGAAAGTGGTCAACCCCTTAAATTTTTTTTAATGCCCAGTTATAATAAAAGTTTCCTTCTAACATTGAAGTCAACTGCACTGAAGGAAGAAGAAGGACAGAAGGTAAGACAAAGGGGCTTATAACTGTAAATAGGTATTACCCACAGCAGTTTTTTCCTATTCTGCCTGTGTATAGGGATAATCATACATTCATGCTGAAGTGGCAGCCATTTGTATTCCACAGAGGTCCTAGCGCTCTAATTTGTCAAATCTAACTCCATTATATTACTCGATTTCTGTGTTACCTCTCCTGGATATATATGAATAAATTGAATTCTTCTTATCAAAATGGCGTGACCGTGACACTATCAAGGGGCACGGTAATGTCCAGTTGTTAGTATTTTTATACATCTCCAGGAGTGATTTGCAAGAATATAATCCAGCAATGGTTCATTTCATTACACCAGTCCTTGTCTAAAAGCATAACAATAATCTTTGCACACGTCGTTAAAATAGATTGCAAATAACCAAGAGCCAATAGGAAGAAACACTCACGACACACGATTAACTGGTTAAATGCTGCTAATTAAATTAACCCTTGGTGTGGTGCAGTAAAAGTAGAGTAAAGACCCTATGTCACCAGACAGGCAGATTAAGGAATAGGAAATAGCTACCCGGACCTTGAAGAGACCTAAGGAGGTCTGAGCTATTGAACAATACCAAAAAGGACAGAAAGGAACATATCAAGCAAAGTGTGGTCTATAGTACATTATATAGCAAGGAGTTAAGTGAAATAGTCAAAATCATACGCAAATATTCCCCTATATTATAAAGATGATAATTTTTCTGACATCTCCTGTGTATCTAGGAGGGCTGATACTATAGGTAATACAATATCCCCTACTTTGTATTTCGGAGAGTCAACACAGATGTCTTAGTATAAAGGGATCAAACAATTTAAATCTTTCAGTAATGATACTACTAATAGGATCAACAGTTACATTAATTACCACATGGCATATGTTGTGTATATAGAAATATGCAGGCTGCAATATGTGAGATGCACAACCACCACACTCAGAACCGGGATATGAAAACATTTATTAGACATTGGGAAAGAAAACACGTCCAATCCCTCTGCAGTATCCAAACATGTAAGGTTACTTTCACACCAGCATGTTTGCTGGATCCGTCATGGATCAGCAAAAATGCCTCCGTCATAATAATACAACCGTCTGCATCCGTTCTGAACGGATCTGGTTGTATTATCTCCAGTGGCGGATTAACATAGGGGCGTTCGGGTCGGCAGCCCCGGGCCCGGCATCACTGGGGGGCCCAATGCCGACCCGAGCGCCCACATACTGCGGCGGGGCATGGGAGCGTATAGTTCCCTGTCCCGCCGCCTATCACCGCCACAGGCTTCAGGCCTAGTAGGCCTGAGGCCTATGTGGTGGTATAAGCTCGGGCGTGCGCGATGACATCATCGCTGCGCGCGCGTGATGACATCATCGTGCGCCTGTATAGTGGCGCACGCACGCTCTGATGTACGCGCGCCTGCCACACCATTCAGCATACAGGTAAGTATTAGCTTTTATTTTTTGTGTGTGTGTGCTAACTTGGGGGAGATATTAAGGACAGTGGGGCATGTTTCCATGGGGGCACATTAGTTAATGGATGACAGTTGTGGGGGCAAAATAATGGATGGCAGTTGTGGGGGCAAAATAATGGATGGCAGTTGTGGGGGCAAAATAATGGATGGCAGTTGTGAGGGCAAATTAATGAATGGCAGTTGTGGGGGCAAAACAATGGATGGCAGTTGTGGGGGCAAATTAATGAATGGCAGTTGTGGGGGAAAATTAATGGATGGCAGTGTGGGGCAAATTAATGAATGGTAGTTGTGGGGGCAAACTAATTAATGGATGGCAGTGTGGGGAAAATTAATTAATGGATGGCAGTTGTGGGGGCAAATTAATAGATGGCAGTTGTGGGGAAAATTAATGGATGGCAGTGTGGGGGCAAATTAATGAATGGCAGTTGTGGGGGCAAACTAATTAATGGATGGCAGTGTGGGGGAAATTAATGGATGACAGTGTGGGGGCAAATTAATGGATGACCGTGTGGGGCAAATTAATGGATGACAGTGTGGGGGCAAATTAATGGATGACAGTGTGGGGGCAAATTAATGGATGACAGTGTGGGGCAAATTAATTAATGGATGACAGTGTGGGGCAAATTAATTAATAGATGACAGTGTGGGGGCAAATTAATTAATGGATGACAGTGTGGGGCAAATTAATTAATAGATGGCAGTGTGGGGAAATTACTATATGGGGACAGTGTGGGGAAATTACTGTATGGGGGCAGTGTGAAGGGAAAATACTATATGGGGGTAGTGTGGGGTATTGGGGACACTATACAGGTATTGTTACCTGGAGCACAATATAGGATGTTAGTATTACTGGGGCACTCTATGGGACATTATAACTGCTGTAGACACTATAGGGATCTTTGGGGTCATTTATCAAATTGTTGTAGTAGAACTGGCTTAGTTGTCCATAGAAACAGGTTCCACCTTTCATTTTTGACAGCTCCTCTGGAAAATGAAAGGTGGAATCTGATTGGTTGCTATGGGCAACTAAGCCAGTTCTAATTTACACCAGTTTGATAAATGACCCCAATTATGAGAAATCTAACGTGTCTGTGTAACAAACTCTGTAGGGACGAGATGCGGCGGGAGGAATTAGTCATGGCGGTCTGGGTCAAACGGAGGAGAAGAGGAAAGAGAAGAGCTACATGACAGGAGAAGTCCCTGGATGTAAGAGGTATGTGGTGCTGTATCCTCACTGCTGTGACCTGCGTCTCATCTTCTCCTCCAAGTCTTTATCATAATCATATGTATTTTAAATTTGGCACCTCAAATTTAAATTTTTCACCTGCAGTCCTATGTAACAGCCCAGATAACAGTGATAACTTTCTGTGTGCAGATAATGTACATGTTCCCTGCAGTCTAGGTAACACCCCACATAACACAATAATTCACTGTGTTATGTGGGGTGTTACATAGACTGCAGGAAACATCTATGACATCTGTACTCAGAGAGTTATGAGATGGTGGGGGTCTGACTCCTGGCACCCCCGCCAATCAGCTGTTAGAGGAGACCGCGATGTTCCAGTGAGCGCCGCAGCCTCTTTGCTCCTTACAAAGCACAGCGCTGTCCATGTGATAGCAGTGTGCTTGGTATTGCAGCTCAGCCCCAATCACTCAGATAGGACAGAGCTGCAGATAGGCCATGTGAACGATGAATGTGATGTCATATGGCCGAGGAAGAGACTGTGACGCTTACAAAGCACCGCAGCCTCTTTATACAGAAAAAAACCCTGAAACCTAAAATGGAGTGGGGGGGGGGGGCCCAAGTTGGGTAGACAGCCCCGGGCCTATCTTGCACTTAATCCGCCCCTGATTATCTCTAAAATAGCCAAGACGGATCCGTCTCTAAAACCATTGTAAGTTGATGGTGGCGGATCCTTTTTCTCGGACACAAAAGAAAAAAGCGTTATTCTGTCCGTGATGTGGACGCAACCAAATGGAACAGAACGCATTCTTTGCATGCTATGTACACCTAATGGCAATGCATGGGTGATATTTGGTTAACCACCTGGCAGAGTTTGTTAGGTTGCTGGTGTGGTGGACATGGTTCGACTCATAGTTAGAGGGTTAGCTGAGAGAAAGTACATGCAAGACATGTATGTGTGAGCTCCTGCAGAGTAGGCCCAGAGAAAAGCCTACTTCAGGAGACACTATTCCTGAGACTGAAAAGCTGCCAGACAGTTATTTAGCGGAGAAGATACCCCTGAGGGAAAGAGAACAGACAACCATAGAACGTCTAGAACAGGGATCAGCAACCTTCGGCACTCCAGCTGTTCTGAAACTACAACTTCTAGAACCCTCTTTTCACTTCTGTGGGAGTTACAAGAGCAGCCGAGTAAGGGTACTTTCACACTTGCGTTGGTGCGGATCCGTCTGTTTATTTGCACAGACGGATCTGCACCTATAATGCAAACGTTTGTATCCGTTCAGAACGGATCCGTTTGCATTAGTTAAAAGAAAAATGACAAAGTCCAAAACGGATCCGTTTTGAATTACATTCAAAGTCAATGGGGAACACCATATTTTGTCATAGAAAACTGATCCGTCCCCATTGACTTACATTGCAATTCAAAACGGATCCGTTAGGCTCCGCCTCTTCAGACGGACACTAAAATGCTGCATGCTGCGTTTTAGTGTCCGCCTCCAAAACAGAATAGAAGCGGAACGGAGCCTAACTGATGCATTCTGAACGGATCCTTATCCATTCAGAATGCATTGGGGCTTAACTGATCCGTTTTGGACCGTTTGTGAGAGCCCTCAAACGGATCTCACAAACGGAATCCAAAACGCTTATATGAAAGTACCCTAAGTTTGCATGCTGGGAGTTGTAGTTTCACACCATCTGGAGTGCCGAAGGTTGCTGACCCCTGGTCTAGAACCACCAAGGTTGTTCACTGGATTCAGACAGTACTGCAGGTACTGCTTGTTTATGGCATTGAAAACTTTACTTCTGTGGAAAGGGTTAATTGCCTCTGGCACCCACCACACTTTGAGATGGGCTGGACATGTGGATCTAAGATTTGCATTCTCTGTGGCAACTGAAGTATTGAATGTGAGAGTTCTGCATGCCTGTTGTCAACTGGGAAGATTGCTAGAAAGAGATGCAGGGACTACTACAACCGTGATTGTTGCTGCCCATACACAGCTATTGGGAAAAGAGCTATATTACTACTTTGCTGCTATAGGTATTACTGTGCCTATTAGACTTTATTTATTGCAACTGATGGGCCTGGTTATTGCCTCCAGCATGCGCCAGCCCCTGCCTGGCACACTGCCAACAGTGCACCATCAAGGACACCCCCAAATACCAACAGGTAGAAGCCCTAGAAAGTAAGGGAGTTCCTAAGGAAAGTAAGGGTGCACCCTCCTTTTATTGTGCATCACCCATGGAGCGTTGTAGATTTCTACCGAGTGCTAGTACCACCTGTCACGTTCGGGTGTGGGAGGAAAACACCACACTGAACATAGGAGGGAAAGGGGTGAGGAAATAAGGCCAGGAAACTAGGGAAAAAAGATGGACACCTACTAGTCAAAGTCCTGACTAACTACCAGTTTGAACAGACCCCAGAGGTAAGTGAGTTCATACACAGGAATACCTAGTGTCCTAACTCGCCCTATAGGACCCTAGTACTAATGTCAGGACTGAGACAACCTGTTCCTCCAAAAGGAAGGACAAACAGGAGACTCCCTCAGGTCTTAATACAAATGACAGGGAAATGCAACACACGAAATAACCCAAACAAAATACAAAAGGGAAAGAAAACACTTAACTTCAAGTGGCTATGGCAGCACCAGGAACTCAGCCGAGATCCACACACCAGCTATCCACAACTCCAACTGAAGCTATAAACTGCATAGCATAGTGGGAGAAACAACAATAAATAGAGAAGATTAAATGACCATAATAGCCACACCTGGGAAAAGAAGGTGCGGCAAGCACCAGAAACAACACAGACGTCATTTGATCCAAACAGAAAACATGTTAGATCAAACCACGTGTTGCCAGTCTCACCGATCTCCTACCACCTGTTGTAGGGAACGTCCGTGACACCACCGTCATAGCAACTACCACTCATCCCATCCTCAATCAAGGTGTGATATACTGTTATTGAGAATAGACCACTGTCCACCCCACATGTGTTTTCCTCTGCTACATCACAAGGAAGGTTAGATACCATCATGTCTTGATATTAATGTGCCTCTGTATTGACTTTAGGACTTATTGTCCATATGAATTCATTTCATTGCTTAAAATTTTGTAATTACTGTATATTTAAATCAGGTAAATGGATTTTTTTTCCCTGTTGCAACCTATCGTGTCAGATAGAGATGAGCGAATTTTTAAAAAATTCGATTCACCGGTTCGCCAAATTTTTGGGAAAAGATTCAGTTTGATCCGAATATATTTGCGAATTTAGTTAAAAAACGGCTATTTCCTTGTTGCAGAGAGCCTTTATAGTGGTGTAGAACACTGTGCCTTGCAGTAACACCAATAGGAAGTCTGCAGTGGTAGTGAAATTATACTGTGAGTCCATATGACTGGGGTCACTCTTAAAATCACTACACACTTCACCTATTTGGGCAGTCACGGGGCCAAAACTGACCAAATAACTCAAGTATGAACTCAGCCTTACATGTCGATGTTAGCGTCAAGAAGACGTGTACTCCTTTTACACCGTCAGCTGATTCCACATAGATGTCTACAGAATCTGTTCTATTAAACGTTAATACAAGTATAGCCCCTTACTTTAGGCATTTTCTGGTTTTGGGTTTCTCCTGCTTGGTGTGAGTTGGGATGCCCTTGGTGGAGATGAGTTTTGAAGTGCAAGTCAGGGGTCCCAGTGCTTTATAAAACAAAGTGGTACTGTGATAATGCAGATGTTGATGCACACCAATGAGGCTGATGTTAGTACAAACAGTTCACTCTATTTTACGAAGGCAATTTAACCCCCTACCAACCACCACACACAACTTTTGAAATAGAAGATGCATAATGCTACTGCATATACAGGGGGCTGCCAGCATACTGCACCGAGGACCAGATTTATAATCATTGCAGCCCAAGCCTGGAAAAGAGTCATGGCTGCCTGAGAAGAGTCATGATTCTTAAGGAACTCGTGCTCTCCCCACCCAGTTTAGAGAGGAAACTAAGGAGAAAACTACCAAGCCTTATGATTTAATTTTCTTAAAGTCCTGCCCATGTATTGAAGGTGACAGGGACATTCTAGGACGTATATTACTCCTGCATGCTCACATGTTATTTAAATTTTAAATAAATAAATAAAATAAATAAAAAAGATGAGTATCACACACTGAGAGCGAAAGGAGCAGTGCACAGTATTTCAGGAGAGGAGTGTGCTGATCTTGTTGAAGATTGTGGACTAAGAGTTACAAGGTGGAAAGAGCAGGGTCCCTAGCAGCACAGAGTATTCCAGGAGTGTGCTGGTTGTGTTGCAAAGGACAGACAGGAGTAATGGCTCTCAAAAAGCTTAGAATCAAGTGCAGTATTGGCTGCTCATCGAGCCACATACTTCTGGGGAAACCTGCCTGGCATGAACAGGCCTCTAGTATCTACAGACAATGAGAAGACAAAGCTTCAAGATTGCTTGGAGCCCAGAAGAGTCGCGAAGTTCATCAAGATTCATAACTACCAGCCCTTGGTCTCTTCGTCAGGGAAAACATCACGAGTTTCCAGTCATCATGGATGGGAAGTAGGACATCCCGTGGTGCACAGAGATGGAGAGGGTCTTTGGATTCCCCCCACACTATACGGACGTCTCAGAAATGAACCCTTGCTCCAGACAGAAACTCCTGGGAAGGTCATGGAGCGTCCCAGTCATCCCGCTAAAGGATTATTTTAAAGTGTGTAGAAGCTACACAGGGCCCTCACACTGCAGATTTATCATGGATACACCGGATTTTATAATATTACATTATTATATAAAGAAAAAAAAAAATCACCCGGCTCAAACTGATGTCCTCTTCAACTGTCTCTGGGTCAGGAGCCTGACCCCTCGCAACACCCGCTCAGACGACACTCTCCTCACCACTACTTGCCCGCCTAGTGGAGGAAGTGGCGGATGTCTCCTCCACATCTTGGCTTGCCAGTAGCTGCTGACTTTCTTCTAGTAGCTCGTCCTCACTGTATAGTGGAGCTGATCCCACAGCATACAATTCTTCTCTGGCTGAGGGAACAGAAAAGGACACAGCCAGGTTGAGGTCAGGTGAGGGCACAGGGTCTACTCCTGGGCCATACCAACTAAGGGTTGTGTCTGACGAACCCATGACTCTTGGCTGGGGATCTGATGTCACTTGCAACAAAGTCCAAGATCGAGTCAACCATTCAAGAACTGCTGGGTTGCTGGTCATGACACGACCACTAGCTGACACTGGGAGCACAGGCCTCTTGAAGTGACCCCTGCTGCCATGGCCCCTTACTCTGCTGCGACCTCTGCCTGAGCCAGAAACATTTAGAACTCTGACACTCCCCTGTGCAGGGCCTGGCACTTCTCTGTCTGACGTACTGTTAGATCAAATAATCAAATGTTAGATCAAATATTTTTACTTTCGCCACTAATACACGGCAAACAAGGCTTTAGAATATATCACTGCACCGCTGAACGGCAATTAGGCCCTAATTTTTTTCTACTTTAACACAACACAAAAAGCTTTTCCACAGATAAGTGCAACACTGAACGGCGAATATAGTTTTATTTTGCCACTAATACACGGCAAACAGGGCTTTAGAATATATCACTGCACTGCTAAACGCCAATTAGGCCCTAATTATTTTCCACTTTTACACAACACAAAATGCTTTTCAACACATAAGTGCAACGCTAAACAGCGAATATATTTTTATTTTGCCAATAATACACTGCAAACTGTGCTTTAGAATATATCACTTTACAGCACAAGGGCAAATATATTTTTCGTTCCCCACTAATACACGGCAAAAGGGGCTTTACAACATATAACTGCACCACAAAAGGGCAAATAAGACTTACTGTAGAAATATTTCCTTGTAATAAACCCTGTTAATGGCTGTATCAAACAGCACTTGCACCCCAATAACAAGAACGTTTTGCTGGAATGACAGAGCTCTATAATGGCAATTTGGATCCCCGGTCAGTGCACCAAGGTGTAATAGGATTGCTCCTATTACCCAGTCTGTAACCTCCACTACTAAATCCTGTTCTACATAAATGCTATGGAACGATTCCTCCCTATCCTTTCCCTGCACTTGTAATTAATTTTTTCACCACATTCAAGTCTTTCCTATCACTGTCCCTAGCGCCTGCAGATGTCTCTCCCTGCACTAAGTACACTGGTAAATGGCAGAAACTAAGATGGCTAACACTTATTATAGGGCTGTGACATCACAGTGCTGGCTGCTGATTGGCTGCATGCATGGCATTATGGGTGATCCCGCCTTCCCAGAGTTCCTTTCTCCATGTCCTCACAAGTGCAGCAGCCATTTTAGGAAAAAATGCGATTCATTACCACGAAGCTTGAGAAAATTCGGATTTGGTGCGAATCAAATAATTCCTGAAATTCTGATCGAATTCCACTTCGTATTAAAATTCAATCATCTCTAGTTTCAGAACAGGGCTGCACACATCCCTGATTTTGCTCATTTAATGCTTATTTTACTTTGGTATTTTGCATTAAAGAAGTTATCCAGTATCTACAACAGCCCCCCCATGTGACGGGACCCTCCGTGGGAATATACTTACCTCGCTCCCCACTCCTGGTCCAGACACCGCCACTGCTGCTTCTCCCTGTACACGGATGAAAACATCTGGTGTGTGTGTGTGTGGGGGGGGGGGGGCAGCCAATAGAGATGGCCCGAACTATTCGCCGGCGAACAGTTCCCGGCGAACATAGCTTGTTCGCGTTCGCCTCTGCCGGGCGAACATATTCGATGTTCGCGTTCGCCCCTATACTTTATCATTGAGCAAACTTTGACCCTGTACCTCACAGTCAGCAGACACATTCCAGCCAATCAGCATACCCTCCCTCCCAGACCCTCCCACCTCCTATCTAAACGCAAGGATAGGATCCATCTTACATTCATTCTGAAGCTGCAGTGTTAGTAATTGTAAATCGCAATGCGATTAATATAACCTGTATTATTCGCATTACGATTACAACTTAGATCTGAGTTCCAAATGGTTGTATTGCTAGAATATATTAACGAAGATAACAAATATAGCACTATATTCTCAATCTTCATTATATTCTAGCAATAAAACCATTAGGAACTCAGCTCTAAGTTGAATTTGCAATGCGATTAATATAACCTGCATTAATCGCATTGCGAATTCAACTTAGAGCTGAGTTCCTAATGGTTGTTGCATTGCTAGAATATACGTTATTTTCTAGCAATACAACCATTAGGAACTCAGCTTTAAGTTGTATCGCAATGCGAATAATACTTAGAATTATTAATCGCTTTGCGAATCCATTTGATGCCTCTATTTGATTGTATATGACGGTTGACTATGACTACCACCAACGCTCTGCTGCCTCCAAAGCAAGATATCTGAACCCCCAGGGGCCATTTGGGCATTTTTAATAGAAAACGCATAAAAACGCATGAAAACGCATCTGCGTTTTATAATTTTTCATTTTTAGTTTATTCTTTTGTGTATTTTGCCACATTTGGTTGCATATTTACATTTGGTATAGGCAAATCTGGTAGTCTAGATCATGTGTCTATACCAAAACCTAGGATCATTGTTTGACAGCATGTTTTCTAAGCCATGTAGCTGAATATAGATTTGGGCAGAGTAATGATCTAGACTACCATATTTGCCTATACCAAATGTAAATATGCAACCAAATGTGGCAAAATACACAAAAATTAAACTAAAAATTAAAAATTAAAAACGCAAATGCGTTTTTGATGCGTTTTCTATCAAAACGCCCAAATGGCCCCTGGGGTTCAGATATCTTGCCTCGGGGCAGCAGAACATTGGTGGTAGTCATAGTCAACCGTCATATTCAATCAAATAGAGGCATTAAATGGATTCGCAAAGCGATTAATAATTGTAAGTATTATTCGCATTGCGATTACAACGTAGAGCTGAGTTCCTAATGGTTGTATTGCTAGAATATAACGTATATTCTAGCAATACAACAACCATTAGGAACTCAGCTCTAAGTTGAATTCCGCAATGCGATTAATGCAGGTTATATTAATCGCATTGCAAATTCAACTTAGATCTGGGTTTCCTAATGGTTGTATTGCTAGAATTATATAACGAAGATTGAGAATATAGAGCTAAATTCCCAATCTTAGTTATATTCTAGCAATACAACCATTAGGAACCCATCTCTAAGTTAAGTTCGCAAATATGATGTCCCAACTCCCAAACTATTCACCGCGAGTAGTTCCCGCGAACATAGCTTGTGCGCTGTTCGTCGCGGCGGGCGAACATATGCGATGTTAGGTCCACCCCTATCATTGAGTAAACTTTGACCCTGTACCTCACAGTCAGCAGACACATTCCAGCCAATTAGCATACCCTCCCTCCCAGACCCTCCCATCTCCTGGACACAGCATCCATTTTAGATTCATTCGGAAGCTGCAGTCTTAGTGAGAGGAGGGACAGTGTAGCTGCTGCTGAGATTTAATAGGGAAATTGATAGCTAGGCTAGTTTATTCAGTGTCCACTCCAGTCCTGAAAGACTCATCAGATCTCTGCTGTAAGGACTGCGTCCTGACAGCACCCCAAAAAGCCCTTTTTAGGGCTAGTACATCAGTCTCCCTCCCAGACCCTCCCACCTCCCATCAAAAAGCAAGGATGGCACCCATCTTAGTAGTTTTAATCGCAATGCGATTAATGCAGGTTATATTAATCGCATTGCGAATTCAACTTAGAGCTGGGTTCCTATTCTCAATCTTCGTTATATTCTAGCAATACAACCATTAGGAACTCAGATCTAAGTTGTAATCACAATGCGATTAATATAACCTGTATTAATCGCATTGCGATTACAACTTACCACACTCTGCGTCAACTAGATATTTTTCCATGGGAGTTTTGCCATGGATCCCCCTCCGGCATGCCACAGTCCAGGTGTTAGTCCCCTTGAAACAGCTTTTCCATCACTATTGTGGCCAGAAGGAGTCCCTTTGTTTTTTTAAAATTCGCCTTTCTATTGAAGTCTATGGCGGTTCGCACTGTTCGCATGTTCGCGAACATTTGCAGAAGTTCGCGTTCGCTGTTCGCGAACTGAAAATTTTATGTTCGCGACATCACTAGCAGCCAATGGCATGCGGAGACGAGCCTCCCTAGCACTGCAGGTGATGCTAGGGAGGCATGTCCCCACCTGCCATTGGCTGCTTCTCCCCCGACACTGGATGTTTTCATCCGTGTGCAGGGAGAAGCAGCAGCAGCGGTGCGGGGACTGGGAATGGGGTAAGTATATTTCCATAGAGGGGCCCGGCGCATGGGGAAGGGGAGGGGGGGCTGTTGTAAACACTGGATAACCCCTTTAATCAGGTTTGTGTGCACTCTGTGCCATGTTATGATATACTATTGGAACTTTATGTTGCCATACATCTAATTATCATATCATTGCAGCACAGATTTTTTGTCTGTTTGCCAAATAATTATATGTATACTAAATGTCCCTTTGTCTATTTACTGAGGAAGAAAACTAGTATGCATTAGCCTGTATTTAATTTGGTGGCATACTTTTTTTTTCCCCACTCCATTTTCCTTTTTATCTAGCATACTAAGGGTTAATTTAATTAACAGAGATTTATCAATTAATGGTGTATCATGAGTGTTTCTTCCTGTTGGCTTATGGTTATTTGAAATCTATTTTAACAATGTGTGCAATGATTATTGTAATTCTTTGAGAAAGGACTGGTGTAGCCTGAAATTTGTAAGCGATCACTACTCTGTACTCTACACGTTAATAAAGATTCTGGTTTTAACAGTGCTGGATTATATTTTTTCAAGTCTTCGGAGCTGTCCGAGACACGTGTGGTTCAGGGGAAGGAAGTGTTTGGCTAGGAGCTTGCTGAAGCTGGAGGAGAGCGGTTCTGTTCTTGTGCTAATCTCCAGAAGTGATGACAGAGGAATGGGACAATTCAGAGTCTTAAGAAAAGGGAATACAAGTATCTACTAAAACAGACTTGTCAGGGGAGGTGACAGGTCCTCTTTAAAGGTTGAAGCAGAATGGGTGTGATTGGGACATTAACTCCCCAAACTGTCTAATATCATTGACCATCTCGTGGGTCACGTTTTGATTTTGCTACTGGGCCCTCATCTTCATTGCATACATTTTCAAATAAAAACTTTCTTCTGAAATAAGTTTTATTTTAATGTAATAAGTCAAGGAGTTTACAGTAACCATAAGTACGAATTTAGGGTGACTTTAATTGAAGACCCCTCAAAGGAACTAGGACTGCAGAGGTTGGTTGGTGCAGGTTTATGGCTGTATAGACAAGAAGTGACTATAATCTGAATAGATTACTTAGCTCTCAGCGTTAGAGAACAGTCTTCTGGAGTTTTCTAGATTCAGCACAGCCGGATGATACTGACTGCCCACTAGAACCCATTTTAGTCAATGGGCTGGCATGCAGTAACATCTCGCTATGCTGGATCCAGAGAGCTGTGCCGCAGATGTGAAAGAGACCTAGATCGTGGGCCAAAGGGGACTTTTGCTGATAATGTTGGATGCAGAATATTTTCCTACTGTACTATAAAGGATACAGTGTCATGTATACCAGTGTTCCTCAACTCCAGTTCTCAGGGCCCACCTGTCATGTTTTAAGAATTTCCTTAGTATTGAGCAGGTGATATAATTAGTGTCCATACATCAGGACTTACTACAGGTATTCATTCTGTGGGATCTTCTGAAATCATGACCAGCAGGTGGGCCCTGAGGACCTGGCCCTGAGTTGAGGAACACTGATGTAGACAACATTATCCCTCTACATGGAATGAATGAGCCAATGCTTAAAGGGTAGCGCCATTGGAAAATAATGCTATTTTTAAAATCTAATTCTCCCATTATTTGGGTTAACATACAGTAATTTAATTCGTTGTAGAATATATGTTACTATTGTATTGGTAAGTATGTTCACTATATGTTCAGAATATCTGATATTCCTCAGCAACATCTGGAGGCAGGGTGACATATTGTGCAGTGACTATTACCATGGTTACTACGGTTGCTAGGGAGTGTTAGACATTTATAACATGACTGCAAATGGTAGTAACAGATGTGTGCTTATCTTTTAAGCTGTTCAGGTAGAAAACTTCTGTCAACAGTCAGAATTTCTCCCAGTTTATACATGGCAGCCAATCTATGCATTTAATTTGGGAAAAGATAAAAAATTCTAAAATAAGGTTACTAATTAAACTAATGATTACAGGGACAGCCAGAAGTAGAAAAAATGCTGTGGATTCTCTGCATCGGAATATGTATGCATAAAATCCACAGTCTTTACCGTACCAGTGAAGTGGATAAGATTTCAGAAATCTCATCCATGCGCTGAGGAGAAAATCTGCAGCGTAAACTGACTTGTGCTGAGGGTTTCATGTTAATTTATGCTGTGTGTTTTAGCCTTTGCAATGCAAAAGTCGAAAGCAGAGAAAGACCTGCTGTTTCCTGCTTCAGTGCCACCACCAAAACTAGCCCACTTTGGTTGTTTTTTTACAGTGGCTCATTTCAGCCCAATTCACTGTGCGGAAAATCTGCAGTGGACCCACCACATGTGGCTGTACCCATAGGCCTCGTGCACACGACCGTTGTGCGGCAATTCCGTGCATTGAGGACCGCAATTTGCGGCAACGTCCGTGCAGCGGCCGGAACGGATCGAGACCCATTCAACTTCAAGGGGTCCGTGATCTGTCCACACCGCAAAAAAATAGACATGTTCTATTTTTTTGTGGTGCAGAGGCACGGACAGAAACACTCTGTAGTGCTTCCGTGGGGTTCCGTGCCTCCAGTCCACACCGCAGCTCCAGATTGCAGACCCATTCAAGTAAATGGCTCCGCATCCGTGATGCGGGGAGCACACGGCCGGTGCCCGCATATTGCCACGGCCAGGCAACGGCCGTGTGCATGAGGCCTTAGGATGTGTTTAGATGTTCCAACACCTGATTACACCTTTAGATGCATTTCTTAATGTTTATACATAGCACAATCTCTGGCTAGTGGGATCATAATAAGGACAGGTCATCAGTATAAAAATTTTTGGGAAAACTCCTTTAAGTAACATTGTAAATATTCTTCATTATACATTTCCTGCCATTTTGCATCTACAGAGTGTGTATGTCCCTCACCATAGATAAGCACAGTTTTGGAAAATTTGATTTAGCTGCTTTGCTGAATTTTACAAAAAAAATTTGGTTAGTGACGAATTACTTCATCACGAAGCGCATTTTTCTGTAAGTAAGTAGCGATAGCGACACTCCTCGTGATTGTACTCTTCAGATGCCGCGTTCATACATGATCGCGGCATCTGAGTAAAAACAGTGTAAAATTAACAGAAAAAAATTAATCATACTTACTACCTCCATTTGCTTACGGCGGCCGGCCTGTCACGAGCAAATGGAGGAGGTACGGTAAGTATGATTTTTTTTTTGCCTTTTACACTATTTCAGGTTAAATCAATTCGCTACAATGAAGCACGAGCAAATTTGGCTTCGCGGCGAATCTAATTTATCCTGAAATTCGAATCGAATTCCACTTTGTTGGGTTCGATTCGCCCAACTTTA
The DNA here is from genome assembly GCA_033119425.1 of Bufotes viridis. NCBI lineage: Eukaryota > Metazoa > Chordata > Amphibia > Anura > Bufonidae > Bufotes > Bufotes viridis. The sequence continues at coordinate 89,942,308 of CM065594.1, read as the reverse complement.
TCCCTCATATAAGGTGCTTGTGCTTCTGAATCTGAAATAAATCTACAGTTCTGCTCCTGTTTCTGAGGAGAGGCCTCTCGTCTTTCCTTCTTTCTGAAGAAATAAAAACAGAACAAAACTGGAAACGTAACCCTTTCCCTGCCAAAAACATATCTCATACGTCCCTGTAGGATGGCACTTCAGTAGCCAAGGACATACCTCATGCGACTTGATACTGATGACTTGATCTTAGGCTGGTCTTCTTTAAAGCAGACAATCTCAAGCAATCTAAAGCAAGACCAGGATTAGCCTCAATACATCACAAGCTCGAGCCCTGGTCCCAGTGAAAGCTGCCTATTACTGCAGCTCTCACTCCCAACAGAATTTCTAAGGGCTTGAACTTGCTTTGCATCCCAGATAAAATTGTGAGATTGTTGCAAAATTCGGCATGCAGTTATGTATCAGGCAGATACATAAAAAGTTATAGGTGTGGTCTAATAAGACACTGGGTTTTGCCACAAGGGGGCATAAGAGTGCTTCCAGATTGTAGCACTTGGGCTGCCCAGTCACCAGATTTATCACCAATTGAGCATTTATAGGACCAGCTGGGACGCCAGATTCGGCAACCTACGAGTGTGCAGGATCTACAGGCCCTGCTACGACATCTGTGGGCAAATGTGTCACAGGATACCATACAGAACCTGTATGCCGCCGTGCCCAAACATTTCTCATCTTGTATCCAGGCTAATGGTGGCCCAACAGGGTACTAGATCTTCCTTTCAATTGTACAGTTTCACCTAATAAACTTCTCCTTTCGCTCTAATATTGCAATGACTTACATCTATTATCATTACATTCACATACAGAAAGTCTCATTTTATTCCAACAACTCCTTCTTGTTGCTTTATTTATTTTTTTGTCAAAGAGTGTTCTTCTATTAACCCCTTCCCGTCATCCACCGTACATATATAACAGATGTCGAGTCTTTAAAGACAACAGGCACCCACAGCTAATGACCGTGGTCGGCAGTAATGCCGACTGTGGACATGTAACACCTCCGATGCCATGATCAAATGTGACCACATGTCTGAGATGGCTAAAACCCAGAAGTTCACGCTTCCAGGTCAGGCACAGGGAAAGCTCCCTGTTCTAATAATAAGCCAGAGCCTATACTAGGCTTCCAGACTCATTATTAGTATATGCCAGTTCAGGCCAGTAGGTTGCAACACTGAACTGGTGTATTGCAATTTCTGCACAGAATAATGGAGCAAATTCCATTATTCTGTACAAGTTACAATCTGATGACTGCAAGTTGTGGTCTACTTGGGTACCTAACAAAAAGTTTTAAAAAATATTTAAAAAAATATAAAAATTCAAATCACCCCCTTTCTCCAAAATCAAATTAAACAATAAAAAAAAATAACATCATGGGCATCACCATGTGCGAAAACACCTATACTATTAAAATATAAAAAAGTGATTCCATACAGTGAATGGCATAACGGAAAAAACAAAATGGTTGATTCATTTTTCATCACTTTATCTCTCAGAAAAATTGAATAAAAAGTGATCAAGAAGCCTTACTCACCCCAAAATGGAAATATCAAAAACTACAGATTGTCATTCAAAAATATGAGCTCCCATACATATCCGTGGACATAAAAAAAAAGTTATGGGGGTCTGTAAAACTGTGGCGGAATTGCGTTTTTTTTTTCCCAATTCCACCCCATTTCTAATTTCTTTCCTATTTCCCACTACATCCTATGCAGTATTAAATGGTGGCATTAGAAAGAAAATCTTGTCCCACAAAAAACAAGCCCTCATATAGCTATGTGAACGGAAAAATAAAAAAGTTATGGCTCTGGGAAGGCAGGTAGCGAAAAACTAAAACGCAAAAAAAGAAAATCGCCGCATCAGGAAAGGGTTAAACCCTGCCAGAAGTATTTCAGCATATTATACAAGTGATCAAATAATGACATGTACAAGTGCGACTAAAAAAAAACACATAAAAGAAAGTAAACATTTTTATTTATTTAAAATAACAAAAATTAACCCTTAGGCTCCCAGAGCAGCACATGTACAGCACTGGGACAGTCTTTAAATAAAAATGAAAAACAGCAGAGGCCCCTAGCTAATGTCTGTGGCCGGCAATAATATCGATCACAGGCATTTAACCCTTTACATGCCGTGGTCATGTGAAATGGCACTTCTGGGTTAAGACCGGCTCCCCCCTGCAGCTATCGGGGAACCGGTCCTTCGTTATAATATGCTGTCTCTCTAAAGAGACCCAGCGTATTACAGCTGCAGTTCCTATGTTGGTCTGCAGGTGGCAAGCCAACATAAGATAACAGCAAATTCAACTTATTCTGTAGTTCTATGGAAAAATAAATACATAAACAATAAAAAATAAACATCATGGTCATCGACATATACAAAAACGCCTGTACATCGCTGATTTGCCATTTCATCATTGCTTCACTTACCCAAAAAATTGAATAAAATGTGACCAAAAAGTTATACGCACTCCAAAATGGTATCAATAAAAACTACAGATCGTCCTGCAAAAAAGCCTCTATACAGCTCTGTAGACATAACTATAAAAAAGTTATGGGGTCAGAACATGCAATATGAAAGTTTTTTTTTGTCAGTTTTTTTTTCAGTATTAAAAACCCCAAAACCTATACATATATGGTATTGTTATAACCGTACTAACCCAGAAAATAAAGGGCACAGGTTTGTTTTGCCTTAAAAGGAACACCGTAGGGACAACACACGTAAAACTGTGGTGGAATTGCATATTTTTTCCAATTCCTCCTCTTTTGGTTTTTTCTTCCCGCTTCCCACTACCTTTTATACAATATAAAATGGTGGCATTAGAAAGTACAAGCTCTCATATGGCTATGGGAATTGAACAATAAAAAAGTTATGGCTCTGTATAGACAGGGAAGAAAAATGAAAACGCAAAAACAAAAAAACCTCCGGTATCCAAGGAGTTAAAGTGTAACTGCCATTTCACTACCAAAAATGAAATTCCTAACATATGTGACGCTAAACGTAAGATATTCATGAAGCTTTATTTTTCAGTTAATTTTAACTTTCTGATTTCTGTATTCAGACTTTGGCATATTTCTCTGTGACTCTATTTCAGCATCTTCCTAAGATGGCTTCTGCTGCACTTTCTGTGGTGATCTTTGCCCTGTCCTTGAGGCTACCCTGTATTTCCCTCACTTCCCATAACCCCTTGCTCCTCACATGAACTAGCAGGACCGATCAGAATGCAGATAACATCTCCCACTACCCTGGGGCAGTGTGTATCCTCTCACATACAGCTAACCAGGGACAAACCCTGCAATTACATGAAATCAGTAAGCATTTGTTTTAGCCTCTTAATAGTCACCTGTCAGCTCTGCAGCTGCTCCCTTATTCTCCTCCACACTGACAGGAAGGGAGGGGAGGGGGGGGGGCTCCTTTAGCTGCTGATATCTCTGGTTTCGTACCAACTAGAGATATGGGCTTTGTATTGTCTGAAAGTTGACAATATCAGCATGACAACAATATGTTCAGTACAGGGGAAGATATCACTGATATAAATCGTGATGCTGTGAATGTAGCTGAAAGTGAAAATAAAAGCAGGTTTTACCCGCGATTATTCGCGATTTCTAACCGGTCTTGTATGAAAGCCTGGAATGTTGCATTTTTCTAGCTGCTACCATTCAGGAGATATCACCATATAAAGCAGCCCTCCCCCCTCCACTTTCTGCCGGAGCCCAGGCACTGAGGGCTGAGCTCCTCCTCCCAGTGCTCGCCCGTCTCTTGTTTATAATACAGAGGAGACGGCTGCACATGACAAGAGAAGAGGCAGCAGAATAGGAATGTAGCACACATTTGTGGGAGTGATCATCAGGTAAAACTGAAAATGATTACATTTTAGAGCACAAAAGCATTTATACAGCAGGGTGTACTATACCATTAGTGTATAAAAAATGAAACGGCGGTTACACTTTAAAGGGGTACTCCCATCTTGGACATTGGGGGCATATCGCTAGGATATGCCCCCAATATCTGATAGGTATGGATCCCACCTCTGAAACCCATGCCTATACTTAGATCCGAGGCCACAAAACGCCGGGGGTGAACCGCGCATGCCACGGCACCCTCCGTTCATTTCTATCGGGCTGTCAAAAAATAGCTGAGCGCTGCCTCGGCTATTTCCGTCAGCCTCATAGAAGCAAATGGAGCAGTGGCAGCGTTTGCACGGCGTGCTTCACATTCATTCCAATGGTACCTCCGAAAATAACCATGTGAGCCGCTTGGCTTTTTTCAACGGTCCCATAGAAATGAATGGTGGGAGGATGTGCATGCGCAGTGTGCTCACCGACACTTGGCGGGCTCCATTCCAAATATAGGTGTAGATTCCAGAGGTGGGACTGGTACCTATCCTAGCGATATGCCCTCAATGTCCAAGATGGGAATAACCATTTTAGTTAAGAAACCCTTTACCCGTATAAGACATGTTAGAGCAGTTCAATTGTCAGGCATAGAGTAATTAATTAAATAAATGAATCGGCCGATAACAGACACAGACAACGCTTGCTGTAACTAAAGAGATCCCAAAAATCTTTATTGATATACCTTCAGATAATGGGGTAACGGGGAGTAACTGGGAGTTTTCAAGGCAGTTACAATACTTAAAATTACACATGGCAGATTACATGGTTACACGTGATGGCATATTTAATAATATCTTTGACATATATGGTAACACACTTCTAGGTGACCTTCAGAATGTATTCTAGGGCCAAGATATTGAGTAACTGTGGAATAGATGATAAGTTCACAGAGAGAATAACCAAGACACAAATGAAGTATCAACTATACTAATACATATGTTCCAAACCAGTCATATTCATATATAAACTTCATATCTATAACGATATGCTTATAATAAGGTTAGCATGTTAGCATTGACCATTACTCTCAAAGACATAAAGAAAGTTACAGTATTTATCCTGCACAGTGAACAGCATAAAAAAAAATCCCAGTGACAGAACTGACATTTTGGGCCACCTCACCTCTCCCCAAAAATGTAACAAAAACTATATAAAAAAGAAAAATCAGAAATACAGTACCTCAAAAGGGTGCAAAAACTCCAGCTCACCCCACAAAAAAAGAAGCCCTCACACATCTCCATTGATCGAAAAAGAAATAAAAAGTCATGGGGCTCAGAATATGGAGACACAAAACAAATAAAAAAAATAATTTGTGAAAAGTAGTAAGGCTACAAAAAGTAAATACATTTTCTATCACTGTAATCATACTAACCTGCATAATGTGAATGTTGTAAAAATCAAACCTCCAAAAATTGATGGAATCATGTTTTCTTTCCAGCACACATTTTTTTTTTAAGTATCAATACTATGTTTAGAACATTATATTGTGTCGTTAGTAAAAACAACCTGTCTCGCAAAAACAAGACTGTATGGCGGTGCTCCGGAAAGGGTTAAAGGTCCTTTAACACAGAACGAGGATCAGAACAAGTTTCAAGGATGAACGTTTGTATGAGCCCTTGTTCCCGATAATTGCCCTTGTGTAAATGTAGCATTGCGTCTTTAATGTGATACCTAAAACCATAATTTGCTGGTAGCACGTCACCCACTGTAAACTACTTTAGGATGACTGTAGTGATCCTTTGTCCCTACAAAAAGGGAAATTATTGCTGTATGGTAAATGCAGCTGTCACGTCCGTTCAATGATCGGGCAATTATTCGAGATATTCCCGATAATTGCTGGTGCATTGCCCCATGTGCCTTGGCCCCAAATGTTGAGGGTGATCATACCTGCGTTACCATTAACCACTAGCCCTTCAATTATTTTGTAATATTCCTCAGTCTTTACCAGGCAGCGCACGAGGACTTAATTACTTTCTTATAAGTAACTCAATTAACACTTGTAGCTTGCTGAGTTAATGAGACAAGAGCTTTGGCAATCCTAGCAGAAAACCCAATATGATGGGATAGGATCACTTGATATGCAAGCATCTTTAATAATATGATAATGAAATAATATAATGATATCTGTCTGCCTGTCTGTCTCTCTATCTCATATCTATCTATCTATCTATCTATCTATCTATCTATCTATCTATCTATCTATCTATCTATCTATCATGTCAGATCCAGTGTTTATACATTGAGCGCATGGCAGCTACAGTATCTCATTGAATTGAGGCTAAGATTGTTGATACAGTTGATTATTCTGCTTATACCACAATCAATTGTCATTATCCTGCCTTCTCTTGTATACAGTTAAGGGTAATTGTCTTTCGCAAGCAGAATGCAATGACTGAGGCTTAACAACAACCCAAAACATGGTTTGCTTGTTTGTGTCTGTTGGGTGTTTACCGAGCTGTCTATAGACACGATTCTGGATCCTTTGGCTTTTCTACTGCACTTCTCGTGCTTCCAGATCTTCTATGCCTCCTATCTGTTGAGCTGAATACACTTAATTTCTAATGCAGTATTATAGTAGTTATATTCCTGTACAGAGGTGTATTCTTATGCAGAGGAATCATTGCTGAAATCTCTGAGATTAAAAATCAGTAATGATCATCTCAATGGGGTTGTTTTGGTGTGGATTTCTTCAAACCCTATTCCGATGAATGGGACACTCACAGACATTTCTCCAACAAATCTACCATGTATGAATATATTATACATCTATAAATGATAGCGCAATAAAACATGCAATCAACACCCGTGCACAATGCACACTTACATATAAACACCCACAATTAGAAAACGGCACTGGGATTACAAATATTTTGAAACTTTATTCAATAATTAAAATACCTTCCAATTAAAATAAATAGCAACGATACACAACATATATAGAAGTAACAATTAATTCAGGGAAATACCCCAGTTGGAAACAAAAATTCTATATATATTAATTGCACATTAGCCCAAGAGGATCACATTAGCAGCTCAGTAATATAAAGTGCAAATGCCTTCCAATACATAGGAGAATGCTAGTAAAAATACCTTCCATTGTCCATAATACAACTAAAATGTGCATACAAAAGACATTAAAAAATAAAGTGCCAACCAGAGAGATCCCGCACCCTCATCATCCTCTTGGGCTAATGTGCAATTAATATATATATATATATATAGAACTTTTGATTCCAACTGGGGTATTTCCCTGAATTAATTGTTACTTCTATATATGTCATGTATAACCACTATTTATTTTAATTGAATGGTATTTTAATTATTTAATAAAGTTTGAAAATATTTGTAATTCTGGTGCTGCTTTCTAATTTTGGGTATTCATGTATGAATGTACTCTACTAGTACCTATATTCCTATAAATAAGGGCAGTATTAGAGGGCTGTATTCTCATACTTAGAGGTCAGTATTACATTGGTTAAAGTCTTTGATTGTCATATAAGTTATATTTTTATCCATAAGTGATTGTTTTACTACCACTGAAGACTAAAATACTTTATTTTGGCAAGGCAGGAGCTAAATAAGCTTAAAGGGGTTGTCCAGCCCTTCTTAAGTGACTGGTTATACTCAGGATAAGCCATCGTTGTTTACCTCACTTCACTGGGAGCAGAGCTGCAGTTGTAAGTGCTGTCCACTACAATGTTGACAATGCTGTGTAGTTCTGGGCCAACTCCCGGTGACAGAGCTACACAGAATAGCTGAGGAGGGGTGCTAGATCTCCGTCGATCAGCTAGTGATGGCCTCTCCTGAGGCTAGGACATTACTTCAGAAAGGTTGGACAACCCCTTTAATACCTTGCAACTACTTTTCTGAGCCAGAACTGTGCTTACAAGACTCACTGCTCCATTGTTTTTTTTATTTAAAAAAATGCATTTTTGTTAAACATAGATTTTTACACATAAGCTTGACATGGATTTCACCTTTGTTATTCTGACATATTGCACCAAAATTAGAGGACCCGCCCACGGTGCACTGACAACCTTATTTGCATAACAATCTAAAGAAGCAAAAGCATTTCTCAGGATAAGTAAACTGGATTTTCACAAGAAAGATATGGTTGTTTTGGGAGCTCAGCCCCATTCACTTCTATGGGGCTGAGCTGCTCCTAGGCCACGTGACCGATAAACGTGTAGTCACTTGCTGTAGAGCAACTATTTTAGAGCTGTAATTTGGCTGTAAAAAAAAACAGCCAAGTAATAATCAAGTTGCATGTAGCATATGACTTGCATTGTGGCAAACTCTCTTGTTGGATTTTCTGCCATTGTCTCTATTACAGAGCCACTGCTCCTCTGTTCACCTTCCCCTTTGTTCCTGTTCTCGGTGCACAGAGCAGCCTCCCATTCTCCTAGTCTTAGTAGTTCTGTCCCGTGCCAGCAAGACCGCACCTCCTCTGCCCACAGGGCACACACGTGCTCTTATCGGCTTTTAAAGCACACTAAAGTTCACACCAGCCAATGGCTATCCCCCTTTGGGTACTTACGTCACCTTCCCTCATGGGAGGGTGCCTGGGCAAGAGGTTTTCTACCTTGCTAGTTCCCTGCAGGGTGCACCATAGCTCTGTCTGTTGCATGTGCACTGATTTCTGCCCATTTTCTGGATCTGACCCTACACTGCCAGACCTGACCTCTGCTGATCTCTGTACTGACCGGAACTGCTCGCCCTGGCTTTGAACTGTTTATCGGACTGCACAGACTCTGCCTGTTCTGACCTCAGTCTGTCCCTTACTATGGTTTTTCCTCAGTGTTCTTTGCCGGTGTCTCTTGACCCCCATAGGTCAGCTGTCAATCAAACAAAGGCTGCTCCAGGTGGTGGCAAAATCCACATCCCTGTATAGGCATGGGCGTAGCTATAGGGGGTGCAGAGGTAGCAATCGCTACCGGGCCCATGAGCCTGAGGGGGCCCAAAGACCCTTGTGCCGCATAAGAAGACACAGAAAGTACTGAGGGAAGGGGGGCCCAAGCTGAACTCTTGCACCAGGGCCCATGAGCCGTTAGGTATGCCCCTGTGTATAGGGGTTAAAGGTTGAAAACCAAAAGACTGCCATAACACCTTTAGGAGTAGTCCCAAGTCAAGACTGGTTCACACAGTGGTTCCACACTCACAGCATAACGCATGTCGCATTGCTACACAGTTCACAGTCATTAAATGCAATGTCTCATGATATTCACATGTCACAGTGTAGCCCTGGCCTTATAGTGTTATCTGGGGTTATCTCAGGTTTAGGTTTAAAACTTGAAAATTCCAAAGTAGCTCAAAACAAACACATTCAATGGAAAAAAATGAATCACCATAGATGTATAAGCCATGGGGCGTGAATAACACAGAAATACTTTTTTCTATAAAGAATATTTCATCCTGAACTGGGCTTCCCCCGTACACCGCATTGCCTTCTTTGCATTATTGGTGGAAGGGTTTGTGCTGCATGGCAACAATCCAGGTGACATCAAAGTAATCACCACCTCTGTGCTTAGATTTTAGTACATTGTCAATTATACAAAATGATACCAGCCCAAACAGCACTGCCTCCCTGTGTCCATCCAAGCACATGGTGTAGACACATATACATGTAGTACTGCCTTCATGTTTCTTCATGTAAATAATGTAAACACAGATATTGCTGCCTCCTTAAAGGGGTTATTCGAATTCAGGAACATCCCCCCATGTGTTGGGCCCCTCACAGGTAATATACCTACCCTGCCCCCGGCACCACTTCTGGTCCCCGCACTGCTGCTGCTGCTTCTCCCCGCACACCGATGAAAATATCCAGTGTCGGGAGGGGGGAAGGGGGGAGAGCAGCCAATGGAAGGCGGGGACGTGGACAAGCCTTCCTAGCATCGCAGGTGACGCCGGTCTGTAGGAAAAAACTGCAGCAGCGGTGCTCGGGACCAGGAGCGGCGCGGGAGTGGTAAGTATATTACCTGTGAGGGGCCCGGCACATGGGGGGGATGTTTCTTAATCGGACAACCCCTTTAAAAAACATCTTTCAGCTCTCAGCATGATCAACCCTATTAAACCAGTCATAATGCCTTGTAGGATTGATCATGCTGAGTAAAATAATACCTTTCTTTTCTCTGCAACTGAGATTTCTTTATTTTTATATTTATGCAAATTAGACATTTTGAGCACCAAGGAGCTGGGTCTAAGTCCTTAGTGCACCTCTCACACAATGCCCCTGTGCTCTGTGCATGCCCCCTCCCTTTTGATTGACAGATGTCCAAGTACAGCAGTGGAGCCAATGAATAATGTGGTCATGTGAAGCTTCTGGTCAACAAAACATGTACATGTGGATTATCTGAATAAGTTGATACTCCCCCTGTACCACCCTATATGTAAATGACTTCCGCTTACGCAGTACTTTGTGTTCGCGCCTGCCCCGTGTCGACTCAATGACTCAGCGCTTGCACAGTGGAGCAGATCAGTGTTCGAAGCAGTAGTACTTTGTCAGACAGAATGCTGGTGTTGTGCCATATTTCTATACCTCGGCAGAACGCTATACCGGAAGTGACGCAGCCGCACAGGAAGCTGCTGGAGGAGGGTGTGGTCGGCACTGCGCACGAGCATGCGCAAAACCTCACACCGCATGTGCGCACTTAGGAGTAGGTAGATTTTTCCAGTGCAAAATGTTCCCAAATATCCCGCACTCAGCTCTGCTCTCCCGCGGCGCTGCAATGATTTTTTGCTAATCCAGAGGATGTGCGCGTGCGCAACGCCGCACACACCCTCCTCCAGCTGATTCCTGTGGGTGGCCGCGTCACTTCCGGTATAGCGTTCTGCCGAGGTATAGAAATCTGGCAGAACACCGGACACCTGGCAAACCCCATTATAGGGAATGGGATCTGTCGGGCGCTAGCGGTGTCTTGAATATATCAGATATGGCAAATCCAATATTCTGTTCCTAGGCCAGAAAAGAGCATGAGAATTGCAAGCGCAACTAGGCTGATAAAATAAATATGCACAAAATGCTCAACTTTTTTTTTGGGGGGGGGGGGGGGAGTGCAAGATAAGAGATCAAACACTAGCACAAAAATCATGCCTCAACCAGTACTGGCAACAGGGGTTAATACAACATATAGCTAAATAGTCTGCATTGTAAGGACTTGTTTAGCTGAGAGAACATCACTGACTAGATATCGATTTGTTTGAAAGGGTCAGATTTTCTTCTTTCTTTATAACTAATTAACTGGAGCTTAAGACTTAACTCTACTTAGAGCTAAATATATTGGCCTCTTATTTTCCATTTATGTGTTATTTTTTAACCTGATCTACAAAAAACTGTTTCATCATTAAGGGCATTTTCAAGTCTTGCATAGAAAAGGTTAAGGCCTCTTTCACACGGGCATCGCGTGTGAGGGCCAGATAGGATGAAGGTGCAGTGCAATGCGTTTTAATGCGTTTTGCACGCGCGTAAGAAAAATCTGAATGTTTGGTACCCAGACCCGAACCCGGACTTCTTCACAGAAGTTTCGGTTCAGTATTCTGTAGATTTTATTATTTTCCCTTATAACATGGTTATAAGGGAAAATAATAGCATTCTTAATAGAGAATGCTTACTAAAATGTGGATTGAGGGGTTAAAAATAAATAAAAAAATCAACTCACCTCATCAACTTGATCGCGCAGCCGGGCATTGTCTTCTTTCTTCTTCTTTGAGGACCTGCAAAAGGACCTTTGATGACATTATAGAAGGTCCTTCTATCTTCATTCAGAAAGACCTGCGCTGATGTCACCGTCATTACGTCCTCAAAGGTCTTTTTGCAGGTCCTCAAAGAAGAAGAAAGAAGACAAAGGTCATTATACTGTATAGTAGTCACTGGGGCCATTATATTGAATGGGAGCTCTGGGGGTCATTATACTGTGTAAGGGGCCCTCACAGTATAATGACCCCCAGTGCTCCCCCCCCCCACAGTATAGTGACACTGCCATACTGTGACCGGATAAAAGGGTATAAGAGGGAACAGTACAAGGAATGACTAGGGGCACTGTACAGGGTGTGGTAAGAGGGCACAATGCAGGGTATAAGGGGGCACAATACAGGGTGAGGGGCACAGTCACATGACCCTGTGACATTAGAAGGTCCTTATGGTGAATGTGGTTTAGACACCCCCATAATGAGGAGTGAGACAGGGGCACGGGGCCCTGAATGGACAGGAGGGGTGAACACAGCAAGTAAGTGGAAGGGGCTGAGGGGGATTCATATAAGAAGTAGTGGCAGGAGGTCTGTGCAGGACAGCAATAGGAGATAGGAGCTCTGGATACATGAGGGAGGAAACAAGACAGCAGGGGCTCCTGAGATAGGACAGGATATGAGGGGGGAAGGTGTCATGGAGGCAAACTGCTTAATGAAGCAGTAAAACAAATAGCATGAAGCTGCTTGTCTACTACAACATTCAGCAGCACCTGGAAGAGTTCCAAAAGGCAGTCACAGTGCAGACTCACTACTCACTGACAAACTGTGTTCACGCTTCTACTCCAGCCCTGCGATCTTCTCTCCTCAGGCAGCACATGTAAAGGGGGCATGTCTGAGTCTCTGCACCGGCCACAGAGGGCCCTCCAGAAGGGGTACTGCATAAGTGAAATGACAGCAGCTCCAGCAATGAGTTCTTCCATCTGTATTGATGGAAGTGCTCATAGCAACTCAGTGCCCCCCCCCCCCCCAGAAGCAGTGGGCCCCGGCAGCTGCCCGACCTTGCCAGGTTCTAGCGCCGGGCATGATTGGGAGCATTTCCTGACATATATAATGCATTCAGAAAGTCTTTAGACCCTTTCACTTTTTCCGCATTTTGTTATGTTGCGGCCTTGAGGTAAAAAAAAAAAAAATGTTTTTCTCCATTGTTCTGCACTCAATTCCCCATAATGGCAAAGTGAAAACCGAATGCTTGAAATCTTTGCTAACTTATTGAAAAGTAAAAACTAAAATCTTGCATTGATATAAGTATTCACACCCTTTATTCAGTACCTAGTTGAAACATGTTTAGCAGCGATTACAGCCTCCAGTCTTCTTGAGTATGATACCACAAGGTTTCTACACCTGGATTTGGGATTTTCTGCCATTCTGAAGATCCTCTCAAGCTCTGTCAGGTTGGATGGGGTCCATCGGTGAACAGTCGTTTTCAGGTCTCTCCAGAGATTTTCAATTGGGTTCAAGTCAGGTCTCTGGCTGGGCCATTCAAGGACATTGACAAAGTTGTCCCATTGCCATTCCTGTGTGCTTATGGACATTTTCTTCTTGAAAGGTGAACCTTTGGCTCAGTCTGAGGTTCAGAGTACTCTAGATCATGTTTTCATCAAGAATATCTAGGTACTTTGCTTAATTCAGCTTTCCCTTAACTCTGATCAGTCTCCCTGTCCCAGCAGCCAATGAAACACACCCCACAGCAGGATGCTTAGAATTGAGGCCAAAAAGTTAAATCATAGTTTCTTCAGACAAGAGAATGTTGTGTACTGAGAGCCATTGTCTTGTTGGAAGGTTAACCTTCAGTCCAGTCTGCGATCCAAAGCACTCTGGATCAGGTTTTCATTGAGAATATCTCTGTACTTTGCTCCATTCTCCCTGTCCCAGCTGCTGAAAAACACCCCTACAGTATTATTCTGCCACCTCCGTGCTTCACTATAGGGATGGTATTGGCCAGGTAAAGAGCAGTATCTGGTTTTCTCCAGATATGACGCATAGAATTGAGACCAAAAAGTTCAATCTTGGTTTCATCAAAACAGAGATTCTTGCTTCTCACATTATGAGGTCATTAGACCGTCACATGTGAGGGCTGGACAAGATGCGGGTGCGTTGCGGGAAAATGCACGATTTTTCCACGCTAGTGCAAAGCGTTTTAATGCGTTCGGTGTGTTTGGTACCCAGACTTCTTCACAGAAGTTCAGGTTTGGGTTCAGTATTATGTAAATTTTATTATTTTCCCTTATAACATGGTTGCAAGGGAAAATAATAGCATTCTTAATACAGAATGTTAAGTAAAATAGTGATGGAGGGGTTAAAAAAAATAAAAATAAACTCACCTCATCCACTTGATCGCGCAGCCCGGCTCGTCTTCTTTGTTTTTCTTTGAGGACCTGGAAGGAAAAGGACCTTTAGTGCTGCCATCACGCTCCTTCTATCTTCATTCAGCAGGACCTGCTCTGACGTCACCGTGCTCACCACGTGGTGAGCGTGATGACGTCACCAAAGGTCCTTTTCCTTCCAGGTCCTCAAAGAAGAAGAAAGAAGAAGAGACGTCCTGCGCGATCAAGTGGATGAGGTGAGTTTATTTTTTTTTTTTAACCCATCCATCACTATTTTACTTTGCATTCTGTATCAAGAATGCTATTATTTTCCCTTATAACCATGTTATAAGGGAAAATAATAAAGATCGGGTCCCCATCCCGATCGTCTCCTAGCAACCATGCGTGAATATTGCACTGCATCTGCACTTTCTTGCGGATGCTTGCAATTTTCATGCGGCCGCATTCACTTCTATGGGGCCTGCATGAAAAACGCACAATATAGAGCTTGCTGCGATTTTCACAGAAAGCACAAGTGATGCATGAAATTCACCGCTCATGTACACAGCCCCATTGAAGTGAATGGGTCCAGATTCAGTGCGGGTGCAATGCGCTCACCTCACGCATTGCACCCGTGTGGAAAACTCGCCTGTGTGAAAGGGGCCTTAACCTTCTGGAAGTTCCTCCCATCTGCACGCAGGATCTTTAGAGCTCAGCCAGAATGACCATTGGGTTTTTGGTCACTTCTTCTACAAGAAATTTCTTGGGGGTATTATATTAAGGGCTGATGTAAGGTCTGATGGGGTCTTACATAGAGGGCTGATGGGATTCTGAGGGCTGATATGTGGGTCTGATGTGATGTCCTGATATTTATGGGGATCTGATCTGAGGATCTGATATGAGGTCTGATGAAAGATATTTTTTCTTATTTTCCTCCTCTAAAATCTGGGGTGCGTCTTATCATCAGTTGCGTCTTATAAAGTGAAACATATGGTAATTATCATTGTTTTACAGCTCACAGTAAGTTCTTATTAGTATATTGAGTTATAGACATGTATTACTTATCATCTTTATCATTCATTATGGTTTTCCAATTTACAGTAAAATAGTTAGCTGTCTGTATTTTGTGATAATTTGTCCAGAAACAAGAAAAATTTGGTCAGTGAAAAAAAAAAAACACAGTACACGGATGGCATCCAGATACAGTCCATTTTTCACTGATGGATGGTAGGAGACGCTGGGTGTTATTCTTCAGGTTTTTTTTTACATGCATGGGATCCTGATGGAAAAAACTGAAACACTGAATGCAGTTGCACAAAAAACCGATTAAACCTGCATGCATTTTTCATTGAACAGACCCTGAAATATTCCATATTACTCATGTGAAGTGGCCTATATGTTTTTTTTGTTTTGCCAGATTCCCCTGCAAGGAATAGCGCAGTCTGCTGCACTATGCCAAACAGCAGAAAAAAGGTATACCTATCTATTCCTTCCCCAGAAAGCCCAAATGGCACTCTTATGACCTCTGACGTATGAATGCAGGTATGTGAATACATGTGACGGAAACAGACACTGCAAGAGCAGTATCAGCAAATCAGGTTCCCAGTAACCTTAGTCAACAGTGGAGTGAAGAGGAATACTTTACATAGAAACTAATCATTTTACCTTTACTATGTTCTCCGACAGTGAATACAAGCACTCTACTCTCCTATAGAAACTAATAACTCTGCTTGGCCTTGCACTTCACATACAAACACTGACATCATTGAGAGAGATAATCCGTACAAAACACTCCAGTAACTTTAGATTCACTGTCTGCTATTGTCAGAGAGATGATTCAAGGATTGAAAGCTGCTGCGAAGCATGAGAAAAACATGATAGACGCTCCATGCTATACATCTAATGACATTTCTATTAAAATAATGAGCCTTTCAACCTAACAAGACAATCCACATCCTCCCGTAAATGTGTTTGGATGGGCAGTTTCTTTATGGAATTTAATTCATTGCCGTTTAAGCACATGCGTATGGAGGTAAGTAACATGCAATCCGGTGAGGAATGTTGGGTTCAAGGTGACATGCAATTGTTTGAGTCCATTAGCATCATGTGATATATATATGTTCGTCAAATATGCATGGGTAAGTGTATGGAGTGGATTAATTCCATGCACTGTGGGTTACAGACTGTGTTATACAGCTAACATCTGTCTGTGATGTCAGGGTTCAAAGATAACCCCAATGTTAAACGCCCTCTGATGACGTGGCCAATAACGACTGTGACATCTGATTGTTTATCCATAGGGAGCCCCCTTCATATGTCCCCCGATCGCCACAAACCCCCCTTGTTACACAATCGCTGGCTCTTGATCAGGTTGTCATTTCAGTCAGAGCCCTAATCTAGGACCCCAGCCCTGCCATCTTAGTACTTCCATCACACTGTGGGGTACAGCAGGTTGTAATAGAATGATGCCACGGGTGCAATACACCACAATATAGAGGTACTGCAATGTATTTTACAAGCAATCACATTTTCAATTTCCCCAGTGGAACTGAAAGAAGGAACAAAATCTAGTTTAATTTAAAATAATTAAAAAAATACAAAACACAAATAGCAAAATACATATTCATATAAATTCAATGTTCATATATAAGCTTGAGAAAGGTGCCATTGGGCGCACCGAAACGTCGCTTTTACTCAGTAAATAAACAAAGAATTTTTTTCATTATTTTGGGAAGTGCTGTGGAATTTGTTCTTTTATACAGTCGTGGGCATAGGGGAATGTTTTCATATAAAATGTAAGCAATAAAAAATAAACTAAGGGTCCAATCACACGTCCGTAGAATGGGTCTGGATCCGTTCCGCAATTATGCGGAATGGGTGCGGACCCATTCATTTTCAATGGGGCCAGAAAAGATGCGGACAGCACACAGTGTGCTGTCTGCATCCACATTTCAGGTCCGCGGCCCCAAACTTCCGGTCCGCAGCTCTGCAAAAAAATTGAGCATGTCCTATTCTTGTTCTATTCTTAGAATAGGACAAGGAATGGAATGTTAGATCTACAAGCTTGGAATTCCACAAGGTTAGACACAGCTCCCACAGTCCCACTGGGGGACTTCAACTACCCAGATACAGACTGGGAAACCAAAAGCTGTACATCCCATAAAGGAAACAGGTTCTTGGCAATAGCCAAAGACAATTACCTTCTCCAACTGGTTCAGGACCCAACTAGAGGGACAGCCATACTGGACACAGATGCTTCTCATCTTAGTATTAACCAATAGACCTGACAGAACAACAGATGTGCAGGTTGGGGGACACCTAGGAAATAGTTACTATAAAGTAATAACCTTCCAATTATCCTTCAATCGAGAGTTTCTAAAGGGAGGAACAAAAATACCAAACTTCAAAAAAGCAAAATTTAGCCAACTAAGAGAGGCCATAGGCCTAACTAACTGGAACAAAGTCCTCAAAAATAAAAATACAACCATAAAATGGGAGATTTTTAAAAGCATTGTAACATCTAATTGTGAGAGGTACATACCTTATAGGAATAGAAGGCTAAGAAACAATGTGGATAAATAGAACCGTAAAGAAAGCAATAAATGACAAAAAAAAGCATATAAATCACTAAAACAGGAGGGGAGCCAGGAAGCACTGATAAACTATAAGGAAAAATATAGAATATGTAAAACACTAATAAAAACTGCCAAACTAGAAACAAGAGATTAATTGCCAAAGAGAGTAAAACTAACCTTAAAATGTTTTTTCAATTATATACGTAAATGGTAAAAAATATAAATCTGAAGGAGTCGGCCCTCTACACAGCAATGAGGGGGGTGTTGCAGAGAGCGACGAGGATAAAGCAAAACTATTAAATATTTTTTTCTCCACTATATTCACTGAGGAAATTAAACTGTTAGATGAAATGCAGAATGTAAAAGTAAATTCCCCATTAAAAGTGCCCTGTCTGACCCAAGAAGAAGTGCAACAGCGACTTAAAAAGATTAAAATAGACAAATCGCCAGGACCGGATGGCATGGTGATGGTGAGTACAATAAAGGAATTCAAGAGGGGCCTGGATGTATTTCTGGAGTGTAATAATATTACAGGCTATAGCTACTAGAGGGGGGTCGTTGATCCAGGGAGTTATTCTGATTACCTGTTTGGAGTCGGGAAGGAATTATTTTTCCCCTTAAGTGGGGAAAATTGGCTTCTGCCTCACAGGGGTTTTTTGCCGTCCTCTGATCAACTGGTAGGAAACAGGCCGAACTGGATGGACAAATGTCTTTTTTCGGTCTTATATACTATGTTACTATGTATTACCACCATGTTGGAGGGTCAACACAGATGCTTCTCATCTGCATCACAGATGACAAACATTACCGTGTTAAGCCACACATCCAGTATAAACATAACATAAAATATTTATTAAGGTATCAAATAAAAAAAAGACAGCCAGTCTGTCTCAACATACAACAGTTATTGTGCATGGGGCAGACTGATAACAGACACCACACTGAAAATTCAGCATGCGGCCAGTATCTATTGACCATTAAATATTAAAGTAAGTAATAATTAAAATTTTTTAGATCGAGCATCTCATTCCAATCACCTCATCACTAAACTAAATAATATTTCTAGATCTAGCACTAATGATGGAAAGAAATCTTATATTTCAAAAAGGAAAATCCACGCAAGAAAGATGGTCCATGCTGGTTCCACGTGTGCTGTACTTCACATCCATTATATACAACAGATAAAAGAAACATATTAAATTTAAAATAAAGATGTACAAAAACTTTTTAGCACCAAGATCAACACAAGATAAAACATAGGACAAATCTAAGTGCAAATTGGGAGAGTGATTACACAAAAATCCAAGGTTTAAAATCTACATTTAACCCATTAGGTCTGAGTATTTAGTAATGAAATCCAATGAATTTCACATCTCCTTAATGTCAAATTTCTATTGCCCCTTTCCTGGGAAATTGGAACATGATCTAATAACATACACTTCAAGTATAGAAAAAAAGAGAGGCAGCACTAACAAAAATAATGCAATCAATGGGTGCAAGCTCAAAAAGGGTGAAGCATACCATAATGAATGCACAAGAAAAAAGAGCAGCACTCTGAAATTAAAAGTAAAAGCCGTGGATTTATTCACCCGTGGTGCAGCAACATTTCAGCTCGATCCCTGAGCCAAAGAAAGGTTCAGGGATTGAGCTAAAACGTTGCTGCACCACGGGTGAATAAATCCACAACTTTTACTTTTAATTTCGGAGTGCTGCTCTTTTTTCTTGTGTATATATATATATATATATATATATATATTATATATATTGCTCTGTGTGACATCGGTACACTGTCAGGAGTGAGTGCTGACAGTGTCCGTGCGAAATATCAGCCGCCGGGAGATGCAGGAATGCTGGAAGTGACCTTTTGCATCTCTTGGCGGCTTATTAGTCAGTGTGTCCGGCACGCAGCTCAGCAACCGTTCAAGGGAAATGAGGAAAAAGGAGAGTTTTCATGCTCCTTCTACTACCTCTAGTAGTTAAAATGCTCCCTAAAATACTGCAACCAGTAGGTATAATGCCCCTCTGTAGTGCTCCAGTAGGTATAATGTCCCCTGTAGTGCCCCCAGTATTATAGTACACCCATGAAGCTCCCCCCAGTACTTATAGTACCCCCTGTAGTGTACCCAGGACTTTTAAAGCCCCCTTGTGGTCATAATGCTCTCCCTCGACATAGTGCGCCCCAGCACCATCTTCCCAAAATGCCAGTTTGAAAGAAAAAGAAAAAATAATTATACATGACTCCCTGCAGCAGTCTGTGGCCTGAATCTCCAGATTCTGGATTGGTACAGCTTGGTGCAGGACTGGATGATGACCTTATCGCGCTGCCTGAGATTTGACACAGGTGTGTGTGATGATGTCATCACAGTGCGGCCACCTGCATTGTTATACTCTCTCATAGACCTCATGCTTATAGTGTACTCTGGCCTATGAGAATGAGTGTTGGGGTAAGGAGCCATTGGCTCCCTTGTCCCGCTACAGTTATTCAACTGTATCAGTTGAATAGTCTTCGGCCACAACATTCAAGGCCCAAGCCCTCGATGTTTTGATCTAGCACCATCCCTGGATTACAACACCAAATAGCAGCCAATCAATGCAGCAGCCACTAAAATGTAAAATATAGACTTTGAAAAAAATTATATGGGTAAAAACGGGGCAGTTTTACATACCTTTTACATACCCTTAAAATTGCTGATGTTTAGGTAGAAAATAAATGGTGTGGACCTGCCATTTCAAACTGTTTTTTTGGGAGGGCAAATTTAAAGGCTATGGACACCTTTGAGGACATTTTTTTTTTGTTGCATTCTACTCATTTTGGGCTACAAATCATTTTTTCAATTGGTCTTTATTAAAAAAATGTTCAGCTTTTTTCTCTATACAGATGTTGCTCTTTCTGTTTGCAGAGTAACAGGCTTGCTGTTCACAATGAGTACCATCAGACAGAAGCCCTGATGGCTCATGTCAGCTCATAAATGCTCAATATGGCTCAATTCGTATCAAACAGATAAGAATTTAGCTTAAATAAATGTTTATGAGCTGTCAGGTATTCAGAGATAAGTGCTACGTGTGAGCCATTAGGGATTGCATCTGATGGGACTCACTGTGAACAGAAAGCCTGCTAGTCTACAAATACACACAGGCTGACAGATGCACAGGGCTGACCATTTATAATAAAGACCAATTAAAAAAATTATTTCTTGCCCAAAATGAGTAGAATGCAATAATAATAAAAAAATTGCCCCCAAAGGTGTCCATAGCCGTTAAAGATTTCTTGCTCGTATTGTCATATTGGGTAATTTACTTGAGTATCTATCTCTGCCTAACATTATTTCCCAGGAGACCTCTGAATGAGCAAACTGAAGCTCCAGGCTGTGATTTACCAGGTATATATAGAAGGGGAAATACACCCATTATTACATCTCATCTAGAAAACTACACTAATCCTTCATGTGAATGCAGCTGAGCTGCAACTCTGTTTTTTTTTTTTTAGTAAAGACAGTCTTTTTACTAACGTCATAAATACCTGTTTAACTTGAAAAGCAATTTTAGAAGCAAGTAAGATAATTTGAAAAACAGTAGTTTTGGTAAATATATATTTATTCTGCATTACAATTGTCATGTTCTAGCGAGCGTCATTTGGACCCTAGAACATCTCTAGGTATAAAATACCAAGGCAAGCAGACAGAAAACAAGGCAAGGACCAAAACAAATATTTTATTAACAGAGATCCAGGCAAGACAGGAAGCTGAACCAGCAGCTAAGGGTAAAGTGGCAAGTAATACCACTCGACCAAGTGCACCAGTTTAACTTGGGGCCAAACCCAGAGGCCGGAGACTCAGTGAACACCGTTCTTCACAGAGCCCCTGATGGTGGGGGATTTCCCGGTGCACTTGGTCACTTACCTGCAGAGACTGACGTTGATGCAAGTCCCAGGGGTCCATAAAAAAACTAGACAGACTGGAACCCAGGCACACGAGCAGGAACCCAAACAATCACAGGACACTGCTCAGCCAAGACATAATGGGAACAAGAAAACCAGACAGATCCATAGACAGGCAGACAAGCAGATGGACTCCATGTGGAACAGATGCATGGCGGTCATAGGCAGAGCTGCATAGACAGGCAGACAAGCAGATGCCTGGACTCCATGCGGAACGGACGCATGGTGGTCACAGGCTGAGCTACCCAGGCAGTCAGACAAGCAGATGCCTGGACCCCATGCGGAATGGATGCATGGTGGTCACAGACAAAGCTGCACTACAAGACACGGAACAAAGTGACTTTGATGTCTCACTAGATGACCACACAGACAGGGCAGGTGGAATAACCCCAGGTCAGATGCATAGATCCTGCACCCAGCAAAGCTGGACACAGACTTACCTCAAACCTATAGCACACAGAACATTACACAAAAAATGTATGTTCAAAATATATCTTCTACTAGCCCTTTAACTAGAATTCGGGTGCGTTGACATGTTGTCACTGCAGTGTAGTTTTATCCAGTTTTCCAAAATTCCAACAAAAACGCTGCATTTTTTTTGTAATGGCTAAAAACTGTGGCTAAAAACAACAACTTATCTCGGCCACAACTGAATAGGAACCAATTGGAATTACCTGGTCTTCTGCATTGATTAATAATAAAATGTAGCCTGATTACTAGCTTTTTTGAATTTGTACATAGGATCTTTGAAGAAAGGTTCTTTGTGTGTCCTATTATATATAATGAACATATACAATTCTATAACAGATTTGTAGATCTTATTTTTATTTGTTCGGGTATGAAGGAAGATCAATTCAAAAATTTGGGGACTACAATTCATTACACATTATGATTATTATGAGATGGAGTTCCTGGATAATAAACTAAAACACACCTGGTGAAAATTTAGATGGAAGCTCTTTTAAAAACAGTAGATGCCAACAACCTCTTAGAGTATCATAGTCTAGCAGGAATAACTATCGTAGTTACTAGAGATGAGCGAACTTCTTGAAAATTCAATTCGGCTGATTCGCCAAATTTCACAAAAAAATTAGTTTCATGACGAATTACTTCGCCACAAAGCACATTTTTTTGTAAGTAGCGGGTGCAATGACTGGGAGCTGCAATAGTGCCGCCCCCGTCATTGTACCCCTCAGATGCCGTGTTCATACATGACCGCAGCATCTGAGTGTACATACAGTGTGAAATTAACATAAACATTTTTTTAGATCAAACTTACCACGTCCATTTGCTCACAACGGGCCGGCCGTTGCCATCTTGCTTGAAGATCTCGGCCGAAATCACATGCGGCAGGAGATTACGTTATCACACCTGCCGGCGTGATGATGTAATCTCGCGCCACATGGAATTTTGGCTGAGATCTTCAAGCAAGATGGAGGCTGGTGGCCTTTTGCGCACAAATGGAGGCGGTAAGTTTGAATTTCAGGACTAATTGATTCGCTGACATGAAGCACAAGGAAATTCGGCTTCTAGGCAAATCTAATAATTCCTGAAATTCGGATTGAATTCCACTTCATGGGATTCGATTCGCTCATCTCTAGTAGTTACCATTTGGTAGAAAAATATTCCCTATAGCCAAATGAGATGGATGAGACACAAATATCCCAAAAAAGTAGTAATTTGCCGGAGGGAAAGGCAAAGAATAAGCCAAGAGGAAAAAAAAAAAAAAAACATTTCATCTGGTGTAAAATGGAGGATAATAAACAAATGTTAGAAAATAAGTGGAATATTGTTTTGAGGGACTTTTAACTCAGTAGTTCCATATATCAAAAAACATGCAAGACATTAAAGAGAACCTGTGTCACCACTCCTGACATGCCTGTTTTAATAGCTTCATGTATTCCCTGTGTAATAACAATCCTGGAACATCTTTTCTTATGGCTCTATGTTGTGCCATTCCTGTATTATTCCTGCTAGAAGTTATGAATGAATTGCTATTAGCCTTCAGTAAGGGTACAGAGGGGTGGTAACAAGTTGGGGGTGTGTACCTGCGCAGTCTGAAAATGGTAGCACTGATTGGATAGAGTCAGTCTGTGCAGGTACACACCCCCAACTTGTTACCAGCCCTCTGTACCCTTACTGAAGGCTAATAGCAATGTATTCATAACTTCTAGTAGAAATAGAAAAGGAATAGTACATTATACAGTCATGAGAATAGATGCTTCATCATTTTTATTGCATGGGGAATGCATGAAGATATTAAAACAGGCATGTCAGGAGTGGCAAAAGGTCCTCTTTAAACAATATCTTAGCTCCATCATTTCTGACACCAAGATATGGCAATATCAGAAATGTCTTGGAGAATGGGCGGAAGATCACTGAGGTCTATGGATGTGGTCATTATTACTGTATCCACACTATTCAATTTTTGAATTGTATCAGTGACTATGTGATATATCTTTAATACACCCTTGTAACCTGTGGTATATGGAGAGAACCAGTATTAGGGTAAAAGAAAATAATCAACAAACATTGATCCAACAGAGCAGATACCAAGGGAACAAGGCATTAAGATGCTGGCCAAACAAGAGATTTATTGGATATACATCGTAAATATATTAATGCCCCAGGGATTCAGTAAAAGTCTAAAATATACTTAAACCGTAATGCCTTCTTTACATGGCAGCTGGGGGTCTAATGAAGGCTCACAGGTCTGCCTTCTGTAAATGCCGATTATCCACATATTTAGTGTCTTCGCAACGACTGAAGTATACAGAGATCACATTATTTATCTTGTACAATGAACACTGTAAAAAACAGTAAACAGCAATTTTCTGTTTATTGTACAAAAGTAGTAAAACTGCTATAATTATACTGACCCAAAGAATAAGGTTATCATACTAATTATCATGCACAACGGATGCAGTAAAAAAAAAAAAACACCTGCCTGAATTTCAGTTTTTTTTTTTTGCTTATCCACCACCAAACGTACAATGTGTTACGTACCACAAGATTGTACCAATGAAAACATCCTGCAAAAATCAAGCCCTTACACAGTAATTAGTCTAGAGTTGTGGCAATGCAAAAACATTTTCCTGTTGTAATGAAAATGTTTTTTTATTGTGCATATTAGTATATATATATATATATATATATATATATATATATATATACCAGAGAAGAGGCAGCAGTCCTGTCAAGCTTGACAAAGGCCTCAGGGAGTAGGCTGAAACATTGCCTTGGAATAAATTGGGTCATCACCATTTAACTCAGGAGTGCTGCCTCTTCTCTGGGATCTATATATGTGTGGAGGATTGTCCGTCCTCCTGAGGATTTTGCACCCGCCAAGCCCTTTGGACGTGCTGCTGCCTATCTCCGGATTTATATAGATATATATATATATATATATATATATATATTATCACCTAATTGTCCTACTGACCTAGAGAATAGTTATCTTATTTCTGCTGCAAAATTATTCAATGGGTCTATGTGTCACTTATCTACCACTTTGACCACCTAGAATATTTTTTGTAATATTGGTATTTATATTCAGCACATAAGCACTTCATTACTGGGTCCTGTATATTTATAAAACTATTTGATGTAAATGCTGTAAATGACATTTCTGTGTCACTCCAAGTTTTCGATCCCTCCTTACTACACGTTATTAAGTTAACTGCTGGTCAGAGAGCGCATCAGAAGTGATTTTATTTTATGCCCAATTAGTAGAAAATAGATGGCACACAAGTATCACTTTCAGTCAGTGGCTGAACCAAAAGTGACAACACAGTGTTGTCAAAAGGACTGTACAAATACCTGGTTATGTTGAAAGTGTTATACACTCCTAAAGATGGGAATATTTTGACCTAAAACACATTGAGTCATCTGATACTGAACTCATCTTCCCCTCCTACTGCTCTCTGAAATTATTTGGGTATTGACACCATCATCCCCCAGTGGATTTAAGGAAATACTATGGCCACAGTCCAGAACCACATCCAGTAAACTTAGAAACTGCTACCGCCCACCAGTCTTCCTTAATCACTCTGATTGGTAGAAATCTAAGGCAACCCCTAGATTCTTTACCGGGGTCTACCACAAAACTGGATAGACTTGGCTGCTAGAGACCCAGGATACGTTTGCCGAGTAAGGAAACAAAAAACTGCTGCAAGCATGGTAGAAGCAGATCTACCAGAATGACCAGGATGCCAAGAGTAGTAGACAAGCAGGGTCAGAACCAGGAGAGACAGTTAGAGCCAAAGCAGTAGACAAGGAGTTAATCCAGAAACTAGTCACAGTCAGAATACCAGAAGAATCAGTGGAAGCCAATATATAGCAAATGAGAAGTTACTCCAAAAAAAAGCCACACATTGATACATTGATTGTAATGTTAAGTGGATGTGTACCCACTGTGCCAATTAACCAGTTTGGCTTTGAGCTATCTGTAAAGATGCCTGTCCTGGTAGTTTTCTGGTAGTCCCCCTTTAACCCTTGTACAGGTATCTGAATTTCACTGCAGGGAACCAACCTGGCCGCTACCTACCTCACGTAACCCTCCTGGTGGAGTAGGCAGCTGGCCCACGGGGTTCAGAGACACCGGTGTAAGCACCAAGGGGACAGGCAATAATCGTAGTCAGGATATATGCTGAGATCAGGGCAAGCAGAGCTTGTGCATATACGTGAAACAGGTCCGAGGTCTGGGCAGGTAGCTGAGGAACAATATAGTAAATGGTCTAAGATCAAGGCAGGCAGCAAAGGAGTATAAACAGATAATAAGCAAAGGTTCATTACATGGGTAGAGAGTCTGAATAGAAAAAGTTCACTGGATAAACTAGCTAGATAGGAACCTAAATCTCAGGCGCCATTCTACTAGGGAAAATGCCTTATATACCCAGGTACAGCCAGCCGTAGGCTGCAGAAGAATTTGGATGTGTGTGCACTGTCCCTTTAAGAGGCTGAGAATGAGCTTGCACCCACCCTAAAGGACTGGCTAGAAAGGAGAACACAGGCCATGACTAGCAACAGAGATGGGAGGCAGCAGGCACATGGGACATCTGCGGCTAGATCCACTGCAAGTGGCAGATGAGAGCACGTGGGTAAGACAGGTTGCAGGGCAGGGTAAGAGACGTGGTGCCCATATCCACACGGGGGAATGGGACGGCGGTGGGCATGGACTGCTATCACTGATCCAAGAACCTATTGGCTTGACTACCACTAATAGGTTGACCAGCCAGGGTTTGACTGGTCAGCATGACATCACTCCTAGCACAGCAATTAACAGTATCTTTGCCAAAGTTAAAAAATATAGGATTCCCAGGGGCGCTGTTCTTCAAAAAAATAAAAGGCAGTCCTTTATTGATAAGTGGATATGGATAAAACACTTGTGTAAGTGTCTGATTAAGAATGGGGACCCCCTTCGAAATGCGTTACGGAAGTGTTTTATCCTTATGCTTGAATCCTGTATTTTTGTTACTCTTTGGCAACAATACCATGTGTGGAGATCTTGTTTAAGATCACCAACAGGAAGGGAGCAATGTTCTATCCTCCACTTGGCCCACAGACCTCCCAGTGTCCCTCTTTTGCAGGGACAGTCCCTCTTTTTTACCCAAGTCCCTCTGTCCCTCTTTGCTCCATAAATGTCCCTTTTTTTGATCTGAGAAATAGATTTTTATCATGGAATTTACAATAGTGACCCAGAAAGTGTTTGTCTGGTTCAATCTATATGTTAGAGCCCACCTTGTATATTATTTCATTATTTGATGCAATTAGAATTGTAGAAATTTCTATATTCAGATAATTTTTGTAAGAGAAAACTATTGAAAAATTTATCTTTCACACAATGAACCATAAGTGTCCCTCTTTGAATGTCCAAAAAGTTGGGAGGTATGGGCCTAGACGATTACTTCAAGAACTGGTATACTATACTCTTTAACCCCTTAAGGATCGGAGGTTTTTTATTCTTTTAGTTTTCGTTTCGCGCTCCCTGCCTTCACAGAGCCATAACTTTTTTATTTTTTGGTTCACATAGCCATATGAGGGCTTGTTTTTTGCGGGACAAGTTGTACTTTCCAACAACAACATTTAATATTGCATATGATGTAGTGGGAAGCGGGAAAAAATTCCAAATGGGGTGAAATTTCTAAAAAAAAAAAAAAAAATTCCACTACAGTTTTGCGGGTTTTTAAATTCCGACGTTCGATGTGCGATAAAAATGACTGGTTACTTTTACAGGTCAGTACAAATCCGGCGATACCCTATATGTATAGGTTTTCTTGCGTTTTGATAGTGAAAAAAAATTCAAAAGTGGGAAAAAATCAGTTTTACTTTTTTGTCACCATGTTTTGACCCCTATGGCCTCTTGCACACGGGCGTCATGTTTGACGCCCGGATAAGATGCGGGTGCGTTGCGGGAATCGCCGCGATTTTTCCGCGCGTGTGCTAACGTTTGTAGTGCGTTGAGCACGCGCGTGAAAAAATCCGCATGCTTGGTACCCAGACCCGAAGTCAGACTTCATCACTGAAGTCTGGTTTCGGGATGAGTATTCTGTATGTGTAATTATTTTCCTTATAACATAGTTATAAGGGAAATAATCGCATTCTAATTACAGAATGCAATGTTCCCGGGCTTGAAAGGGTTAAAATAATAAAGAGTTAACTTACCTTCTCCCATTGTACGCGCAGAGCCCCAGAACGTCGTCTCTCTTGATAGTTTGGCTGCTTGAGGACCTGTGGTGACGTCACAGGGTCACATGGTCCAATCATAGAAGCATTTGAGTGGACCATGTGACCCATGTGATCTCTGACATCACGGCAGGTCCTTCATCGAACAACAGATGTTCGATGAAGGACCTGCCGTGATGTCACAGGATCACATGGGTCACATGGTCCACTCAAATGCTTCTATGATTGACCATGTGACCCTGTGACGTCACCACAGGTCCTCAAGCAGCCAAACTATCAAGAGAGACGACGTTCTGGGGCTCTGCGCTGCATAATGGGAGAAGGTAAGTTAACTCTTTATTATTTTTAACCCTTTCAAGCCCGGGAACATTGCATTCTGTAATTAGAATGCGATTATTTTCCTTATAACTATGTTATAAAGGAAAATAATAACGATCGGGTCCCCATCCCGATCGTATCCTAGCAACCATGCGGGAAAATCGCAACGCATCCGCACATGATTGCGGATGCTTGCGATTTTCCCGCATCCCCATTCACTTCTATGGGGCCTGCGTTGCGTGAAAATCGCAGAATATAGAACATGCTGCGATTTTCACGCAACGCAAAAGTGATGCGTGAAAATCACCGCTCGTGTGCACAGCCCCATAGAACTGAATGGGTCAGGATTCAGTGCGGGTGCAATGCGTCCTCCTCACGCATTGCACCCGCGCGGAAAACTCGCCCGTGTGAAAGGGGCCTATAACTTTTTGGTAATTATATGTACAGAGCTGTGTGGGGGCTCATTTTTTGCATAATAATCCCTTCTTTTTATGGTATAGTGTCATGGTGTGTATGACTTTTTGATCACCTTTTGTGTAATTTTTTGTGGAAAATGAAGCGACCAAAAATGGCGAATCTGCCATTTGGACGCTTTTTTCCGTTTTGCTGTTTCACATATGGGGAATATTTTTTTTATATTTCTATAGTATGGGGGTTATCACACATTGCGACACCCATGATGTGCATTTTTTTTATTTTTTTGTTTTTTATTTTTATTTTAGCAAAAGGGGGGTCATTTGAACTTTTATGTTTTTTTATTTTTTCAACTTTTTTTACACTTTTATATAGTTCCCATAGGGAACTATAACTTACAATTGTTTGATTGCGATTATCATACATTCCAATATCGCCACACTCCGATCGTCACACAGGGGAGACGGAGCGCAAACCAAAAGCAAAACTTTCGGTTTGTGCGCATTCAGATGCCGTGGTCAGGATTGACCATGGCATCTGAGGGGTTAAATGTCAGCGATCGGCATTGCTGACGGTCGCGGACATTATCCGCGGGTGTCTGCTACAATAACCATGCGGACACTCATGGCTAAGGTGCCCGCATGAAGCAGGAGCGGGCGCCATCTTTAAAGACCGGACGCAGAGCGTACATGTACGCCCTTCGTCTTCGTCCTTAAAAGGTTAACTCATCATCATCCGGTAAGCAGCCATTCATCTCAGCCTTCTATCTGTTTATGAGTTTTCACACTATAAAGCAGAGCATGGTTATAGTATCTTGGCTGGGTAAACTCCTGACAGTGGAAATTGCGTTATTCCAAAAAAATCTAAAAACATAAATCGCTAATCCCCATTCATTGATCTATTGCCTCTCAGCATAATTTACATTTCTTCTCTGTATAGTTAATAGCAGGTGTTTTTAATTAGCATGAGACTGCACAAGGGTTAATAAACTCCTACTTGGTCTCAGTGTAGTTTCTGAGCAGGGGCGTAGCTAACGGCTCATGGGCCCTGGTGCAAGAGTTCAGCTTGGGCCCCCCTTTCCCTCAATGCTTTGTGTGTCTTCTTATGCGGCACAAGGGTCTTTGGGCCCCCCCAGGCTCCTGGGCCCTGTAGCGACTGCTAGCTCTGCACCCTATAGCTACGCCCATGTTTCTCAGACCACATGGAAGTGTGAGCTTTTGACATCTGTTCATATGTTGTTGCACTGTGTGGCTGCTGTTGTTGCTGAGCCTGTGAGTTGGTGGGGCCCAGTGCCAAGATTGTATAGTCTGACAGCAAGAGTGCTGTTGGACTGCTGTGTCATGCCACCTGCTGGCGTGGTGGCGCAATGGCATTGGTCACCACTTGGTGTTTTGTGTACAGTTGGTGGATAATGGTGTTGTATAGTCCCTTATCACATCAGCGAGTGTCCAAGTCCCTGCATTCCCGCTCATCATGTTTCCGGGAGCCACTGCACTCACCAAATCTATGGTGAACGATGCAAGCACAGCGCCGTACATTTTATAACTAGGCCATGTGACCGATGTACAGTGATGTCACTGGCCAAGAAGAGGCTGCAGTGTTCGAGACCTTCTAACAGCTGACCAGCGGGGGTCCCGAATGTCACACCCCCGCAGATGACCTATCCTTAGGAAAAATCATAAATTTCTTTTCCTGAATAACCCCTTTAACAATCCTAAAAAAATATAATTTCTTTCCATCAAATCCGATGGAACTGTCAGTGGAGGCTCTGAATGGTGCTATTGATGGCATTAAGAGTATAGCATTATTGTAGCTTTTATAATTCAATGCTTTCTTGGGGTCCTCTCTTGTAGCTGTTTGGCACTAGGGGGTACGTAGTTTAACTGATGTAGAGCGCCACAATGAAAGTTGCATATTGCAGTCTCCTCTATCTCAGTAACTCGACTGTATAGCATTCTTTCACAAGGGCCCTCTACCGCTGTGTCCTTCCTAAAGCAGAACTGATCATAGGTTATGGATCTGAATATTATGTTTAACCCCTTCCCGCCAGTTTTTGGGTTTTGCTTTTATGCAATAAAAGTGACATAATAATTTTATTATGCAGGTCCAGTACAATTGTGCCTATACCACATTTATTTATTTTTTACTTTTTTTGACTTTTGCAGAATAAAAATACTTTAAAAAAATACATAAGTTGTGTCACTGCATTCAAAGACCAAGAATGTTTCTATTTTTCTTTCAGCAGAGCTGTGTGAGGGCTTGTTTTTCGCTGGATGAGTTGTAGTTTTCATTGGGTTCATTTTAGAGTACATACCACAAGACGTTTTGATCACTTTTTTCAAAATAGCGACCACTGCATTTGAGGGATTGGATGGAGGAGGGGGGCTCCCTCTGTTCTCCGATCGTAGGGCTCCTGGTGTCTTGTGAAGGTTTCCAAGTGCCTCAAAAGCCGTGCTATGCAGGTGAGTATGTTTTTTTTGCCGATGCAGCAAGTGGGGTAGAAATTTTAAAAAGTAAAAAAAGCTGGACAACCCCTTTTAAGGACGTGGATGCAATATTAGCACCAAAGCTACTGGATATAAGTTAGCCTTATCTTTGCACAACCGCTGTCTTATCTGCAATGAAGGATACGCGATGACATAATTATTCTGTTGCACCCTACCAAAAGTGGCTGTTACAGATCAAGACGGATCAGAGGTAATGTGGGACCACTGTGCTAAGTAACCCACTTGATGTTGGGCCAACCCCTAAGGGCATTATTCTGGCGCCACTTTTGGCTAGAGGTGTCCACTTGTGTAATGCAGGCTTTTGCATGTGCCTGCCCTGAACAGTGGTGACAGGTGTCGTAACTTGTTACCCCCTCACCTCTAGCAGAGTCGGTATAGCTATAGTGCTGATCACTAGTGATGTCGCGAACATAAAATTTTCCGTTCGCGAACAGCGAACGCGAGCTTCCGCAAATGTTCGCGAACGGGCAAACCGGGCGAACCGCCATAGACTTCAATTGGCAGGCGAATTTTAAAACCCACAGGGACTCTTTCTGGCCACAATAGTGATGGGAAAGTTGTTTCAAGGGGTCTAACACCTGGACTGTGGCATGCCGGAGGGGGATCTATAGCAAAACTCCCATGGAAAATTACGTAGTGGACGCAGAGTCGGGTTTTAATCCATAAAGGGCATAAATCAACTAACATTCCTAAATTGTTTGGAATAACATGCTTTAAAACATCCAGTGTGTGTATACGATCAGGTATGATGTTGTATCGATCAGGTAGTGTAAGGGTTACGCCCACTCTACAGACATTGACAGACCAAACTCCCCTTTTAATGCACCGCAAACAACCGCAAACAGTTAATTTGCACAACCGTAAACTCTCCATTTGCACAAGGTTGGATACCAAGCTAGCCACATCCCGGTGATGTCATTGAAGGTTTCTTCCTCTACCCAGCCACGTACAACACCAAGGGTCCCCAAAAGGTGAATTGAATTGATTTTTCGAACGGGGAGATGGTTAAAAAAAACTCTGGCTCCCTCCCCTTTGTTTTTATCCACGGTCACTGCATCTGCGCCGTGCAATTTACTGTCACACCCGATATGAGTGGTATTTTCTGTAGTACTATTCTCATCAGTTTAATCCCTCTAACGTCCCCGACTCCCCAATCTGGGGGTCATTTATTGAATAGATTTTTCGAACGGGGAGATGGTTAAAAAAGGGCTGGCTCCCTCCACTCTGTTTTAATCCACGGTGACTGCGTCTGCGCCGTGCAATTTACTGTCACACCCGATATGAGTGGTATTTTCTGTAGTACTATTCTCATCAGTTTAATCCCTCTAACGTCCCCAATCTGGGGGCCATTTATTGAATAGATTTTTCGAACGGGGAGATGGTTAAAAAAATGCTGGCTCCCTCCACTCTGTTTTAATCCACGGTCACTGCGTCTGCGCTGTGCAATTTACTGTCACACCCGATATGAGTGGTATTTTCTGTAGTACTATTCTCATCAGTTTAATCCCTGTTACGTCCCATATCAGGGATTGCCTTTTGTGAAAAAAAATTTAGGCCGGGTACCTTCGACTGCCTTCACAGTGAGAGACCAAACTCTCATACACCAAACTGAATTGATTTGAGGAACCGGGAGATGGAAAAAGCAGCTTGGTCGGTCCTCATACTCCCAAATTGGGGCACTGCGCATGCACAGAGCAATGTGCTGTGACACCCTATATGAGTGGTGTCTTAACTAGTACTATTCCTATCAGTTTAATCTCTGTTACGTACCCTATCCGGTCGAATTGATTAACCATTGTCGAATTAGCGAACCATTACGACATCATGAAATAATTTAGTTCTGAGCTCTGTACTTGCTTTGTATTGGAATTGATGGGTATTTTTTTAATTGTCTGCATCATTTCTAATAAACTATTAAGAGACTTTATTATGATTTTTTATTTTATGTATTAAAAACCCATACAACATATAAAAAAAAAGGTAAATTAATGTTTTTTCTATGAAATATTATCCAGCTGTCCGATCACTTTTGGTCTGACCATAATGAAGCAACGGCCTTATCATCTGGGGTGTGGCAACATTGCCACCACACTCATAGAGGTGATGATTGCTTCATTGTGACACGCAAGCCCCTTCACCACAACAAGGTAAAGATCACAAAGGGGAATTGACACTTGTATGTGCCTTTTTTTTGGGGGGTTTGTTTTTGCAGCCACAGTGCTGCACCATAGGACAGAAAAATTAGGCATGTACACATGCCTGAAAAATAATGGCATTGTTGCAGCCGCTATTGTAGCAGCGGCCAGAAAAATTGATGTTTTCCAGGCAGAAAAGTGACTAAAACATTGCGGCTTGAACCCTAGTTGGTGGTGGAGAATTCACGAAAGTCATCCGGTATGCAGACATTAAATACAGCAGCGTGGGGACCATTTTGAGGCCAAGGCATGTAATCAGGCCTTTTGTTAGTCAACCGTATCCCCCACTGTCAGTCCCTTCGGGATCCATGCCTCATTCATCTTTATGAAGGTGAGGTAATCAACACTTTTTTGACCGAGGCGACTTCTCTTGTCAGTGACAATGCCTCCTGCTGCACTGAAGGTCCTTTCTGACAGGACACTTGAAGCAGGGCAGGCCAGAAGTTCTATCGCGAACTGGGATAGCTCAGGCCACAGGTCAAGCCTGCACACCCAGTAGTGAAGGGGTTCATTGCTCCTCAGAGTGTCGATATCTGCTGTTAAGGCGAGGTAGTCTGCTACCTGTCGGTCGAGTCGTTCTCTAAGGCTGGATCCCGAAGGGCTGTGGTGATGAGTAGGACTGAAAAAGCTCCGCATGTCCTCCATCAACAACACATCTGTAAATCGTCCAGTCCTTGCCGCCGTGGTAGGAGGAGGATTACACTCACCTCTTCCCCTGTTAGATTCCCGTTGTGCTGTGACATCCCCCTTATAAGCTGTGTAAAGCATATTTTTTAGTTTGGTTTTGAACTGCTGCATCCTTTCCGACTTTCGGTAATTTGGTAACATTTCTGCCACTTTCTGCTTATACCGGGGTCTAGTAGCGTGGCCACCCAGTACAGATCGTTCTCCTTCATCCTTTTTATACGTGGGTCCCTCAACAGACATGACAGCATGAAAGACCCCATTTGAACAAGGTTGGATGCAGAGCTACTCATTTCCCGTTCCTCGTCCTCACTGATGTCATTGACGGTCTGTTCTTCCCCCAGCCACGTACAACACCATGGGTCCCAGATAGGTGACAACAACGAGCACCCTGGGGTGCCTGCTGTGGTTGGTCTTCCTCCTCCTCAAAGCCGCCACATTCCTCCTCTGACTCCTCTTCCTCATACTCCTCTTCCAGCGTTGCTGCAGGTCCGGCAAGCGATGATGACAAGGCTGTTTCTGGTGGTGATGGTGACCACAACTCTTCCTCTTCCTCTTCACGCTCATCTACAGCCTGATCCAGAACTCTTCGCAGGGCACGCTCCAGGAAGAAAACAAATGGGATGAGGTCACTGATGGTGCCTTCGGTGCGACTGACTAGGTTTGTCACCTCCTCAAAAGGACGCATGAGCCTACAGGCATTGCGCATGAGTGTCCAGTAACGTGGCAAAAGATTCCCAGCTCCGCAGAGGCTGTCCTAGCACCCCGGTCATACAAATACTCGTTGACGGCTTTTTCTTGTTGGAGCAGGCGGTCAAACATTAGGAGTGTTGAATTCCAACGTGTCGGGCTGTCGCATATCAAGCGCCTCACTGGCATGTTGTTTCGCCGCTGAATATCGGAAAAGTGCGCCATGGCCGTGTAGGAACGCCTGAAATGGCCACACACCTTCCTGGCCTGCTTGAGGACGTCCTGTAAGCCTGGGTACTTAGACACAAAACGTTGTACGATGAGATTCAACACATGTGCCATGCACGGCACATGTGACAACTTGCCCAAATTTAATGCCGCCAACAGATTGCTTCCATTGTCACACACCACTTTGCCGATCTCCAGTTGGTGCGGGGTCAGCCACTGATCCACCTGTGCGCTCAGGGCGGACAGGAGTGCTGGTCCTGTGTGGCTCTCTGCTTTCAGGCAAGTCAACCCCAAGACAGCGTGACACTGTCGTATCCGGGATGTGGAATAACCCCTGGGGAGCTGAGGGGATTCAGTTGATGTGCAGCCAGACGCCGCAGCAGAAGAGGACTCAGCCGAGGAGGATATCGAAGAGGATGGAGTAGGAGTAGAGGAGGTGGCAGTAGGTCTGCCTGCAAGTCGTGGTGGTGTCACCAACTCCGCTGCGGAGCCACGCATTCCATGCTTGTCAGCCGTCAGCAGGTTGACCCAATGCGCAGTATCCGTGATATACCTGCCCTGACCGTGCTTTGCAGACCAGGTATCAGTGGTCAGATGGACCCTTGCCCCAACACTGTATGCCAGAGATGCCATGACTTCCTTTTCAATGACATGGTAGAGGTTTGGGATTGCCTTTTTGAAAAAAAATTTCGTCCGGGTACCTTCCACTGTGGTGTCCCAATAGCGACAAATTTTTTGAAGGCCTCAGACTCTACCAGCTGGTATGGTAAAAGCTGGCGGGCTAAGAGTTCCGTCAAGCCAGCTGTCAGTCGCCGGGCAAGGGGGTGATTCTGTGACATTGGCTTTTTACGCTCAAACATGTCCTTGACAGACACCTGACTGTGGGCAGATGAGCAGGAACTGCTGAAGGTGAGAGATGGAGTGGCGGGTGGTTGAGAGGGGGCAGGGAGGACAGCAGTGGTTGACGTGGCTGAAGATGCTGGACCAGGAGGAGCATGGTGGCTTTGAGTTTGTGTGCTGCTTGTACTCATGTGTTGATCCCATAGGCGTTTGTGATGTGAGATCATGTGCCTTCGCAAAGCAGTTGTACCAAGGTGGGTGTTGGACTTCCCACGACTCAGTTTCTTTTGGCACAGGTTGCAAATGGCATTGCTGTTATCAGAGGCAGACACACAAAAAAATGCCACACTGCTGAGCTTTGCAATGACGGCATTCTGGTGGTGGCAACAGCATGCGTTGACTGGCGTGCTGTCTGGCTGACCCCAGGTGCCGATACATGCTGTCTGACTGTGCCACTAACTCCTTGCGACGACCTCCCCTGCTTCCAACTCGTCTCCTCATTCTCTCTGTCTCCCTTCTGAACTTTCCCCTCTTCTTCTCTTTCGAGCAGGCACCCACGTGGCATCCGTGGACACATCGTCATCATCAACCGCTTCACTTGTATCTGACACCTCAGCAAAGGAAGCAGCAGCGGGTACAACATCATCATCATCATCACACTGTACGCCCATGTGTGTAATCCTGCCTGACTGAGACATATCCCCGTAATCTACATCATCTGGCAATAATGGTTGCGCATCACTAATTGCATCCAACTGATGTGTAAATAACTCCTCTGACGGATCAAGTGAAGCGGCTGTGGTGGCTGTGGTGGTAGTGGTGGTGGTGGCGGCGGGCGGGTGCGTGGTAACTTGAGAGCAGGTGACCGAAGCTGAGCTGGAGGAGGATGGTGCGTCAAGGTTCTTAGCGGAAGCTGTTGAAGATTGGGTGTCCTGTCTAAGCCAGTCAACTATGTCCTCAGAATTTTTCGGGTTCAGAGTACGTGGCCTCTGAACACTGGGCATTATTCCAGGGACAGTGGAAATCACAGCACCACGACCACGGCGGCCCCTGCGGGGTGGCCTGCCTCTGCCTGTCATTTTTTTTAGATAAGTGGTACTACGCGTGCTAGGTACTGTGCCACCCGGTATCAGTGGTGGGCACTGGCAGTGGGCACACTACAGTCAGTGGAAGTGGGCCTGACACACACTGGCAGCAGGCAAGCAACTGAATTTAGACTACTGTCTAAAAATTAAATGCCTTATTTATCGGCAAGCTACTGTGCCACCCGGTATCAGTGGTTGGCACTGGCAGTGGGCACACTACAGTCTGTGGAAGTGGGCCTGACACACACTGGCAGCAGGCAAGCAACTGAAATTAGACTACTGTCTAAAAATTAAATGCCTTATTTATCGGCAAGCTACTGTGCCACCCGGTATCAGTGGTTGGCACTGGCAGTGGGCACACTACAGTCAGTGGAAGTGGGCCTGACACACACTGGCAGCAGGCAAGCAACTGAAATTAGACTACTGTCTAAAAATTAAATGCCTTATTTATCGGCAAGCTACTGTGCCACCCGGTATCAGTGGTTGGCACTGGCAGTGGGCACACTACAGTCTGTGGAAGTGGGCCTGACACACACTGGCAGCAGGCAAGCAACTGAATTTAGACTACTGTCTAAAAATTAAATGCCTTATTTATCGGCAAGCTACTGTGCCACCCGGTATCAGTGGTTGGCACTGGCAGTGGGCACACTACAGTCTGTGGAAGTGGGCCTGACACACACTGGCAGCAGGCAAGCAACTGAAATTAGACTACTGTCTAAAAATTAAATGCCTTATTTATCGGCAAGCTACTGTGCCACCCGGTATCAGTGGTTGGCACTGGCAGTGGGCACACTACAGTCTGTGGAAGTGGGCCTGACACACACTGGCAGCAGGCAAGCAACTGAAATTAGACTACTGTCTAAAAATTAAATGCCTTATTTATCGGCAAGCTACTGTGCCACCCGGTATCAGTGGTTGGCACTGGCAGTGGGCACACTACAGTCAGTGGAAGTGGGCCTGACACACACTGGCAGCAGGCAAGCAACTGAAATTAGACTACTGTCTAAAAATTAAATGCCTTATTTATCGGCAAGCTACTGTGCCACCCGGTATCAGTGGTTGGCACTGGCAGTGGGCACACTACAGTCTGTGGAAGTGGGCCTGACACACACTGGCAGCAGGCAAGCAACTGAATTTAGACTACTGTCTAAAAATTAAATGCCTTATTTATCGGCAAGCTACTGTGCCACCCGGTATCAGTGGTTGGCACTGGCAGTGGGCACACTACAGTCAGTGGAAGCGGGCCTGACACACACTGGCAGCAGGCAAGCAACTGAATTTAGACTACTGTCTAAAAATTAAATGCCTTATTTATCGGCAAGCTACTGTGCCACCCGGGTATCAGTGGTTGGCACTGGCAGTGGGCACACTACAGTCAGTGGAAGTCGGCCTGACACACACTGGCAGCAGGCAAGCAACTGAATTTAGACTACTGTCTAAAAATTAAATGCCTTATTTATCGGCAAAGCTACTGTGCCACCCGGTATTAGTGGTTGGCACTGGCAGTGGGCACACTACAGTCAGTGGAAGTCGGCCTGACACACACTAGCAGCAGGCAAGCAACTGAAATTACACTAAAGTGTAAAAATTAAATGCCTTTTTTTGATGCAAAGTCCTGTGCCACACGGGATGACAGGGGTGGGCACTGGCAGTGGGCACACTACAGTCAGAGGAAGTCGGCCTGACACACACTAGCAGCAGGCAAGCAACTGAAATTACACTAAAGTGTAAAAATTAAATAGTAGTAGTCCTCACAGGGAGAGCGGTTTTTGTAGTCCCAGGTCCCTTGGAGCTGGAGCAGATCGATGTGCGGCCTCACTTCAGGCTTGCTAAATTAACTCTTCTAGAACTCTCTAAAATTTCTCCTCCTGCCAGGAAACAGGACCAGCCCATTCCACCAGGAGTGAAGGAATGAAAAGTTAAGTTCCATTCCTAACATATCTTATCATTCCTGAAGCATACAGCAGATACATAACATAACATGACATTACAATATATAATAAACAATTGTAGATACCCTATGTTGGGTATTGCACATCCAGAGACTAAGAAATGCCCTAATAACTTAGACAGCTAAAGGGTTGCAGGTCTGTCAATAGTTACATGGAATGCACTTTTCACGGGTCACCTTTCCAACCAATGTGTCCAGCTCTCTGCCATTAACGTCACTGCAAAATAGTAACTAATAGTAAATTACATTCCATGCTTGAACTGTGTGCACTTTGCTGGACAACCAGAAAAACACCAGCTGTGTTTCTGAAATTCACTCTACACTCTGCAGAGGTCGCATATGCTTAAGACCAACCAATTGACCATTTTAATTGACTGGTGCAAGTAATAATTTTCAGCCTGTACAAACAAAGGATCTGATCAATACTGAATACATTTTATTTGGTGTATTTTGTGCTGTGCAGCAGCTGCATTTCCTTTGTGATCGTAAGACTGACGAATTAGATAGTGATTTTTTTTTTTTAATAGGGAAGCTCAGAAAGACTCAACTTATAAGAAAGACAAGACAATACGACCAGTACATGTCAGAGGTGTGTGGTCTAATTGTTTAGCTTTTTATTCGGATGGAGTTTGAAAAGTTTCTGTACAAGAGAGTAGTGCTTTAGCTATTACAGCATGTGGTCACTGGAAACCATTAATGGGCTTGTCTACCTAAAGGTCCCTTTACATGGGACAATATTACAGCAGATTGTTTGGAAGGAAGAGTTCCTTTCCGACAATCTGTGGCTTGCTGGTGGAGGAGACCGCGGTATTTACATGAGCCGATCTCCTACAATGCCATCGCTCTTCCCCATAATGACTCGTTCTTTCCTGGCAGCAGATCATATTTACACAGCACAATCTGCTGTTGGAAAACAAGGATTTTTGTGTTCCCATAAATAATCCAAGTACCTTAATTTACACCGCCAGACCATTGCTAATAAGTGTTACTATGAATGCTCCATAGAGATTATCTATGCGTTTCTAGGTCCATGTAAAGGGCCCTTAAGACAAATGCCTACCTGGGGCCCTAACTCTATTAAAGGTGTTATGCCATGAGTGATGTAAAAAATGAAAATCAGACATAATTGAGTTCATGACAATCTCTTTCTAAGAAAGCGAAAACCAGCCCTGTTTCTCCCATAGATCCAAAGATCTCCCCATTCAATTGCTATGCAAGAGTCTCTTAAGACTGGCAGTGCAGGGGGTGTGCCCTTTTCCCTGATGTGTGTCCTTTTTGTTGCAGACCACTCCTCTAACTGTTACAGTTTCTAACAGGAGATATGGCTGGTGGCAGTTGATATATGGAATTGAGAATGTGCGACCACCTTAGAAGGTGGACATGAACATTACTATGCAGAGTAAATACCAGAGAGCACTATTATAATATAACAGAAAGTAAATGACAAAATTAACTAGTTTTGCATGCTGAATTATATTTAAATAACCCCTTTAACTAAAGCAGAGAAAAGCTACAAAATGTGTCCTGCCCAGGAGGACCTGACACATCTATACATTACATGAATAGTCCATTGACTTGGGCACTGTGTAATGCTTTAAGGTTCCTTGAGGAGCCTCTAAAGAGGAACTGAACCCTTGCTGCTAAAGTCCCCGACAGATAACAGCTGGTCACATGGGGCAACCAATTGGGGCACCTATCATGGAACATGAAATGTCAAATAGCATATAACAACTCCAAAAACAATAAAACAGACAGTCAAACCAGTACATTGAGTCTAGTGTGTCCATTGAGCAGCATCAATATCGCAGTACAAAATTATATGTACAAGAAGAAAAAAGAAGAGACCACCGCTCAGAATAAGTGACATCAAGATATCGGCAATTAAAAGTAATACGTACATACCGTACATAGTAGATCCATTCACACAAACAGACATTCACTCCTCCACAGGGCCGAGACATATATCCCTGCATCTCAAGGTAGCACTGTTTGAGCGTTAATCCAAGGATCCCATATTTTAAGGAAAGGGTCAGGGGATTCTCTATGTTCATAAACAAGCTTATATAATTCTGGATTAGAATTAACTAATTGTATCCAATGTTGCAAAGTGGGAGATTTGGGGGTCTTCCAATTCAGAAGGATAGTTTTCCTTGCATAAAACAAAAGCAACCTGTATAGTTGTTTACTATACTTAGTGGGGATAACATCATTGACAAGTCCTAAAAGACTGAATGCAAACATCTGTGAAGCCAAGTTTAGCATTTATATAAGTATGAATCTCTTTGAATAATCGGACACAGCCAAACCATATGCAAGAAACAGACATTCTCATATCCGCATCTAGGACTGGGCAGTTTACACATCTTAAACAATCTACCCAGTGTATAGTGTATAGTATACCCTATGTAGCCATTTCACCTGACTAAGCTGATCTCTAGCGCTAACAACTGCGTATCTCCACCTGTAGCTAATTTCTCTCCGATGGGAGGACTCCAGATTGTCTATATCCCGCCTCTACTTAACAAGAGACTCGTCGAGTGGAGAGTCTTGCTCAGCCAATAATGACGCATAGTATAAGGTCGAAACCGGTTTGGCGAACTGAGCCCTTCTTACCACCGCCTTAATAGGGCCACATTCCAATCTCAACGGATCTTTACCAAATTGAGCATGACAAGCATGTCTGAGCTAAAAATTCCTATATGAGCAGTGTTGGAGCAATTTAAATTCCTGTTTCAGACTGCTAAAAGACCTGAATCGACCCCTGTCAAAAAATTGTGTAAGATATCGCAAGCCTTTCTGGGGCCAAAATTCAAAATCTGCCAGTGAAAACGATTCTGAAAAACCCCTATTTCTCCATAGCAGAAAATATGGTGACCAGCTCTCCCAATTCTCTTTAACTATATGCTCATTTACCTATTTAACCCAAATTGCCACCATAGCAGCCATCCTCAGGTCAGGTTATAATATTTTGTAAAGCCAGCCCCCTTCCTATATAATAGGTTTGTAAAGGCCTCATAAGAACCCACTAAACCATCTTCCAACACGACTGCTGGATTACTTGCGTCAGCTCTAATTCACCACGCCACATAGCTCAGCTGTACAGCTGCATAGTACATAGAGAGGTTAGGCAGCGCTAGAATCTTCTTTATAATATTAATTCAACCTAGTTAATGGGAGGTTCTCCCATGCTTCAATTTTCTTAATGATATATTGCATGTTGGGAATGACATTAAGTTGGTAGAATTTTGCAACCTCCCTGTGGATGTTGATCCCTCCCATGTTCAAACACCTAATCAAAAAGGTTCTTAAGTCTGGTACTGTGCTCTTTAGAGAATAACTTGTACCATTCAGCCGGAAAGCCGTCTGGCCCCAGAGCTTTCCTCGCTGCTAAGGATCCAATAGCGAATTTAATCTCAGACTCTGTGAAGTGTGCCGCCAAGGTGTCTTTATCTTTGCATGCAAGTGTAGGAAGTTTAATCCCAGCCACCAAAAAAACGGGATATATCCCCTTGAGTACATGTAATTTTTGAAGCATATAAATCAGAATAATAGGAAGCAAATTGGTGACACACATCTCGAGGCTCTATCAACAGTACACCTTGGTCAGTCATAACTCCAACAACCACCATTTGGGGGGCTTCCGAGCGAGCCAACTATGTTAAAGCCCCTACCATTCTTATCCCAATCTGAGAAAACAGCTTACCTCTGAGCCAGGAGTTTCTTTTGAGTATAGTCAGTATGATGTAGGCAGAATAGGTGTTGTGCTTCAAGCCAACCGCTCTGCTTCCCACTACTCGGGTCCTTTGAAAACTCTCGCTCCCTGTCCAACACCGCTTTCTCTAACTTAGTCCGTTTTATGCATAGATCCTTCCTATATGATGCTATCGCATGGATTAAAGCCCCCCTCATCACTGACTTAAAGGCATCCCATTCTAGCAGAGGGTTCAAAGACCCGTCATTCTCTTTCCAATAGTGTTCCATAGCCTCATGACGGCCACTCTCCACTTGTAAAACATCAAGCCACATCGGATTCAAGTGCCACAACTAGAGATGAGCGAATTTTTCAAAAATTCCATTCGCCGGTTCGCCAAACTTTGTGGGAAAAATTTGGTTCGATCCAAATTTATTTGCGGCGAATTGCGTTAAAAAACATCTATTTCCTGTCTTCAGAGAGCCTTTATAGTGGTGTAGAACACTGTGCCTTGCAGTAACACGCATAAGTAGTCTGCTGTGGTAGTGAAATAATACTGTGAGTCAGTATGACATGCAGATGACAGTCGTCACTCTTAGGCTCCATTCACACGTTCGCAATTCTGTTCCGCATTTTACCATTAATTTCTATGGGGACACACTATGTCCTGCCCGGACATTTGGTCATTATAGACCGAGTACACAGTGTTCTGGCTTACCTTCAGATGATTTAAATGGTACCTTTGTTAG
Organism: Bufotes viridis; assembly: GCA_033119425.1. Taxonomy (NCBI): domain Eukaryota; kingdom Metazoa; phylum Chordata; class Amphibia; order Anura; family Bufonidae; genus Bufotes; species Bufotes viridis. Next base: position 89,898,785 of record CM065594.1, on the reverse strand, counting down.
TCACTTGTATGGCTCTCATGCGGCAAAAACGAACTTATATATAAATATGCAAATGCAGCTCGCAAGTGCCCAGGGGCGGAGTTTACATCTTCGGAGCCCAGGCTGCTCTGCTTAAGATCCCCGCCCTCTCCTTTCCCTTGCGTCCTCCTCCTCTCCTTGTGAAAACCTGCGCCTGCATTCTGCTTGGCTGGGGCATGCACACTACAATGCCCACTGTGGTTATGGCATTGATGTAGCTACTGCGCATGCTCTGGCCAACAGCGCGATCCGTTGGCCAGAGCATGAGCAGTAGCTACATCAATGCCGTAACCACAGTGGGCATTGTAGTTTGCCCTGGGCACTTGCGAGCCGCATTTGCATATATATAAAAGTTCATTTTTGCCGCAGGAGAGCCATACAAGTGAGTAATAAAGGTACCATTTAAATCTTCTGAAGTTAAGCCAGAACACTGTGTACTCGGTCTATAATGACCAAATGTGGTGACATACTCCCTTTAACACCATTGTCAGCTGATTCCACATAGATGTCTACAGAACCTGTTCTATTAAACGCCTATACAAGTAGAGCCCCCTGACAGAGTGGAGAGGGTGTCAGCAGTAAATTTGTGTTGACGTCACTGATTATTTTGCCCTTTCTCTGATCCGTCAGAACAATAACCTCAAAAAGAGGATCCTGTCTGTTGAGCATCCGACTTCACTCGGTCAGAGTCTGGAGGTGGTGGCAGCATCAGGAAAAGACCACAGAGTGGCAGAATGACAGTGTAGAGGTGGCAGCAGCATCAGGAGGCCAACGAGCTGCACAATGACAGAGTGTGGAGGTAGCGGCAGCATCAGGAGGCCACAGAGTGGCACAATGACAGAGTGTGGAGGTGGCAGCAGCATCAGGAGGCCACAGAGTGGCATAATGACAGAGTGTGGAGTTGGTGGCAGCATCAGGAGGCCCCAGAGTGGCACAATGACAGAGTGTGGAGAAGGCGGCAGCAGCATCAGGAGGAGGCCACAGGGTGGCCCAATGACAGTGTGGAGGTGGCATCAGCAGCATCAGGAGACCACAGAGTGGCAAGCTGACATAGTGTGGAGGTGGCAGCAGCATCAGGAAACCACAGAGTGACCCTGTGACAGAATGGGGAAGTGGGTACCAATACCAGTACTAGCTGAAGATGGTGGATGAAAGAAGGAGTATTTGCATTAGATGTGTGGCATCAGGCGGGTGGAAGCATCAGAATAGTAGCTGAGGCAGGGTAGCCAGAAGAAACCGGTCTCTTTTGTAATTTGTCAAAATACATCAATCATTGGTGGGTGGAAATCCTGGCTTATCCACGCCTGATTCAGCTTGACAAAGGTCAGTCTCTCCATATTTTGGTGGACAGGTGAGTTCTTCTTGGGGTAACTATGGCCCCCGCCACACTAAACACCCGCTCTGATGCCACACTAAGGGCCGGGCAGGACAGTTTTTCCAGGGCAAACTCTGCTATTTGCTAATACACACTAAAAAGGGCAGTAATTTTCTCACTTCAATACACAACAGCTAATAAGCCCTTTTTCTTTTTCCCTACTAATACACTCCAAAAAGGGCTTTAGAACAGATCAGCTGAACGGCAAATATATATATATTTTTTTTGCCACTAATAGATGCAAAAAAGGGCTTTAGAACATATAACTGCACCGCTGAATGGCAAATAGGACCTTATTTTTTTCCACTTATACACGGCAAAAAGGCTTTAGAATATTTAACTGCACCGCTGATCGGCAAATATATTTTTCTTTTTTCCACTTATACATGTCACAAAAGACTTTAGAATATATAACTGCATCGCTGAACGGCAAATATATTTTTCTTTTGCCACTAATACACGGCAAAAAGGGCTTTAGAACGTCTAACTGCACCACTGAACGGCAAATAGGCACTTCTTTTTGTCCACTTATACATGACACAAAAGGCTTTAGAATATATAGCTGCTCGGCTGATCGGAAAATATATTTTTCTTTTTTCCACTTATACACGACACAGAAGGCTTTAGAATATATAACTGCACCGCTGATTGGCAAATATATTTATCTTTTTTTCACTTATACACGACACAAAAGGCTTTAGAATGTATAACTGCACCGCTGATCGGCAAATATATTTTTCTTTTTTTCACTTATACACGACATGAAATGCTTTAGAATATATAACTGCACCTCTGAACGGCAAATATATTTTTCTTTTTTCCACTTATACACTCCATAAAAGGCTTTAGAACATATAACTGCATCGCTGAACGGCAAATATATTTTTCTTTTGCCACTAATATACGACAAAAAGGGCTGTAATTTTTGCACTTCACCACACAACGGCTAATAAGCCACTTTTTTCCGACTAATACAAGCCAAAAAATGCTTTAGAACATATAACTGCACCGCACAAGGGCAAATAAGACGTAGCAATATTTCCTTGTAATAAATGCTGTTAATGGATGTATCAAACAGCACTTGCACCCCAATAACAAGAATGGTTTGCTGGAATTACAGAGCTGTATAATGGCAATTTGGGTCCCCAGTCAGTGCAGCAAGGTGTAATAGGATTGTTCATATTAACCAGGCTGTAACCTCCCCTACTGAACCCTGTTCAACATAAATTCTGTGGAATGATTGCTCCCTATCCTTTCCCTACACATTAAATAATCTTTCCCTGCATTTTGTAAATAGTTTTATTAGCACAATGAAGTTTTTTCTAACACTGTCCCTAGTACCTGCTGACGTCTCTCCCTGCACTAAGTACACTGGTAAATGACAGAATCCAAGATGGCTGAGGCTATTTATAGGGCTGTGACATCACAGGGCTGGCTGGCTGCTGATTGGCTATATGCATGGCATTATGGGTGATCCTGCCTTCCCAGAGTTCCTTACTCAATGTCCTCACATGTGCAGAAGCCATTTTAGGAAAAAATGTGATTCGTTACCACGAATCGTGAGGAAATTCGGATTTCGTGCGAAACAAACTTTTCAGATCGAATTCCACTTTGTCAGCTTCGATTCACTCATCTCTAGCCACCACCTCATAAGGGGGGCCAATGGCTGGGATAAAATCAGGAGGGAGGCATGATCCAAAATACCCCTAGGTAGATAATCACTAGTTCTGATATAAGGTAGTAAATCTCTACAGACAAAGGCTAGATCTATACGAGTAGCATGAGAATTGTGTATTGGTAGGATGAATATGACGCCATATCTCTTTTGGACCATGGGCTTCCACCCAATGTAAAAGAGACTTGTTATGAGAAGCCTGAGGGAACAACCTGTCTCTTAGCAGATCTAAGGTGGCATTGTAATCGCCCATAATGATAAAGGGAGTTGCTGGAAACATTGTGACTTTGCTCATAATAGAGTCAAGAATTTCCCTACAGAATGGGGGTGGTATATAGAGACCTATAACTAGATATTGCAACCCTCTAATACTGGCATGTAAAATTACATATCTTCCAGAGACATCTATTTGAACTGAAATAACCTGAAAAGGAAGGTTTTTGAGCAATTAGAACAGAAACTCCTCTTGCATAATTAGAATATACCGCATGATAAGCGGATCCCACCCAGGGGCATTTAAGAGCCCCCGAGATGCGTTTCCTGTTATATACCTATATCAGGACTATAGCTTTTTAAGTAGTTAAAGACCAGTGAACGTTTAATCTTATTATTAAGACCCCTAACATTCCAGGATATCAGTTTAACTGATGCCATATACCGACTAGAGATGTCGCAAACATAAAATTTTCCGTTCGTGAACGGCGAACGCAAATTTATGCAAATGTTCGCGAACATGCGAACAGGGCGAACCGCCATAGACTTCAATAGACAGGTGAATTTTAAAACCCACAGGGACTCTTTCTGGCCACAATAGTGATGGAAAAGTTGTTTCAAGGGGACTAACACCTGGACTGTGGTATGCTGGCAAAACTCCCATGGAAAATGACGTAGTTGACGCAGAGTGTGGTATGTTGAATTCGCAATGGGATTAATATAACCGCATTGCGAATTCAACTTAGAGCTGGGTTCCTAATGGTTGTATTGCTAGAATATAACGAAGATTGAGAATATAGCGCTATATTCTCAATCTTCGTTATATTCTAGCAATACAACATTAGGAACTCAGCTCTAAGTTGTAATCGCAATGCGATTAATACAGGTTATATTAATCGCATTGCGATTACATCTACTAACACTGCAGCTTCAGAATGAATCTAAGATGGATGCCGTCCTTGCTTTTTGATAGGAGGTGGGAGGGTCTGGAAGGGAGACTGATGTACTAGCCCTAAAAAGGACTTTTTGGGGTGCTGTCAGGACGCTGTCCTTACAGCAGAGGTCAGATGAGTCTTTCAGGACTGGAGTGGACACTGAATACACTAGCCTAGCTATCGATTTCCCTATTAAATCAGCAGCAGCTACACTGTCCCTCCTCTCATGCACACGACCGTTGCCTGCCTCCGCGTCCGCTCCTCCTTGAAATTTCGCGTCCTTAAAAAAAAACGGATGACGGACCGTTTTTTTTGACGGATCCGATTTTTATGGCAGATCCATTGTAAAAATGCCTATCCTTGTCCGCGACCGTGAAAAAAATAGGACATGCACTATTTTTTTGACGGAATGAAACCACGGATCACGGAGGCGGAACAAAAACGGTTGACCATCCGCATTTTTTGACGGACCCATTGAAATGAATGGGGAAGCATCCTATCCGTGAAAAAAAACGGAACGGATGCGGAAACAAACAACGGTCGTGTGCATGAGGCCTAAGACTGCAGCTTACGAATGAATCTAAAATGGATGCTGTCCAGGACATGGGAGGGTCTGGGAGGGAGGGTATGCTGCTGATTGGCTGGAATGTGTCTGCTGACTGTGAGGTACAGGGTCAAAGTTTACTCAATGATGACGAATAGGGGGTTGACCGAACATCGCATATGTTTACCCGCCGCGGTGAACGCACACAAGCTATTTTCGCTGGGAACTGTTCGCCGGCGAATAGTTTGGGACATCTTATTTGCGAATTCAACTTAGAGCTGGGTTCCTAATGGTTGCATTGCTAGAATATAACAAAGATTGAGAATATAGCGCTATATTCTCAATCTTCATTATATTCTAGCAATACAACCATTAGGAACCCAGCTCTAAGTTGAATTCGCAATGCGATTAATATAACCTGCATTAATCGCATTGCGAATTTAACTTAGAACTGGGTTCCTAATGGTTGTATTGCTAGAATATAATGAAGATTGAGAATATAGCGCTATATTCTCAATCTTACGTTATATTCTAGCAATACAACCATTAGAACTCAGATCTAAGTTGTAATCGCAATGCGATTAATATAACCTGTATTAATCGCATTGCGATTACAACTTAGATCTGAGTTCCTAATGGTTGTATTGCTAGAATTGATGAATATAACGAATATAGCACTATATTCTCAATCTTCGTTATATTCTAGCAATACAACCATTAGGAACCATTAGGAATACAGGTTATATTAATCGCATTGTGATTACAACTACTAACACTGCAGCTTCAGAATGAATCTAAGATGGATGCCGTCCTTTTGATAGGAGGTGGGAGGGTCTGGGAGGGAGGGTATGCTGATTGGCTAGAATGTGTCTGCTGACTGTGAGGTACAGGTTCAAAGTTTGCTCAATGATAAAGTGTAGGGGTGAACGCTAACATCGCATATGTTCGCCCGCCGTGGCGGACGCGAACAAGCTATGTTCGCCGGGAACCGTTCCCCGGCGAATAGCTCAGGTTATCTCTAATACCGACCAAAGAAACATAACCGAGTCTCCAGGTCCCGAGAAGGAGCAGACATTCACACCCACACACACTAACAGCCCTAAACAGACATAAATAGCTATAGAACTAAAAACCAACCCCTTCCCTCCACGTCCAATCCGTCCCAACGTGGTTGATCCTTAACCAATAATCAAAACAACTTGGGTACAATACTACGCCTAGCCAATTAGGCTCACATTCACACCATATAGGTGTAAGCCGTGTACCGGGGTGGGATCCCCAGGATACAGCAAAGTCACGAACGAAGAAAGCAACTCTGACACCAGCTTTTTCAAAAACGAAATTTTACTAACATGTGATAATAAACACAACCACAAAAGCTGAAAACATAAAATAGATTTACATACACCCAGCCCGAAGGCTGAGACCCCTGTGTTGCGCAGCACGGCGCCCCCTGATGGATGGCATATGCCAGCACAACTAAAACTGACTTGCCGTACCTATTATTACCGTAATACTAACACGAACAATTAGTTGGGTGCTTAGTGCAGGCTGGCCTGCGGTACACAGTACACAGCAGTTCACAATCTTACCAGGCACTATATTATTCCCTCTCCCATAACTGGTCCAGTAGCACGTGCCTGATTATTACTCCTGAGCAAAACGCTGAACTGGATGGAGTCTGTGGGGGTGTTTATCAGCTCCCAAATGTGCAATGTGCCTTTTAGAAATGGAGTCCTTGTAGTACCAGTAGCAACTCTTTATACCTGACACAAAGCAGATACCCTAACTATCTAACTACAGACCTGGTCTAAGTCTCTAGGCGCCAATACTGCAGTAAATTGCGTGCACGATCTTACCGACCCGAGTCTGCTCTTTGTCCACTGATGACTCTGAACCGAATAATTAGTCTCTCCAGCAAACATGAGGTCCCAAAGATTATGTAGCTTTGTTCCTTAGCCCTTGTCAGCCTTCCTGGAAACAATCCTCCTTTCTCTAGACAGTATCTGGGTCTTGAATAATGATCAACTTCACTCAGCTGCAGCTGTGGTCACTGAGGGGTCCTCTCACTCCTGGATCCATCAGATCCACTGCTCACACATAGCTCCTCAGTCTCAGTTAGCTTCTAAGATGGCTTCTGCTTCTTCTAGAAAGTTCTCAAAACTCCACCTCCTTTGAATATTCAAATATCTGCAGTCTATTAGCTGTGTTTAAGAAACAGCAGCATCTTGTGGCCAAGCAGCAGAACGTCTATCCAGAACATTTAATTTAATCCACATACAAACAGTGTTCAAACAATGGGAGCTGTTTCTCAATCTCACATGCCACCCCACTAGAGGTTGTCGTCCTTGACAACTCTCCCCATACAAACTCATCCTGGGCATAGCGCTGTGGAAGCACACCCACATTGGGCCTCGTTGACATACATAGAGTGATAGACTCAGAAGCATTAGGGATGTCAGGCACATTTATTGGGAGAGGAGCTGCTGACTGCTCAACACTTTCCCTGGGTGGCAAACTTGCTCTCCCAAACATGAGCATATGTGGGGAGTACCCAGTGGTACTGTGTACCCTGTTGTTATAGGCCCACATCAGTTCAGGTAGGTACTCGGGCCACTGAGCCTTTTAGTTGTCCTCCAGAGTACGCAGCATCTGGAGCAAGGTGTGGTTGAATCGTTCGCATTCCCCGTTTCCCTGGGGGTCACACGGAGTGGTGCGGGAACGTTTGATCCCATACAGCTGGTACAGCTCATTCATGAGAGTACCCTAAAAACATGCCCCCTGGTCCGAATGTATCCTCTGTGGACAACTGAACACCTGTATAAAGTGTTTGCAGACTGCCTCAGTGGCCAACTCTGCCGTCTGGTCTCTGGTGGTCTCTGGTCTCTGGTGGACACAGCCACCGCATACTTTGTAAAATGGTCTGTCATGACTAAACAGTATGAGTGTCCCGAGGTAGAGTACCCAATCGATCAATAATCGATCATAAGAAGCTCTAGGGGCGCTGAGGTCCAGATGGCCTGGACTGTAGCTGTTCAGTACTCTTACTTAGCCTGCAGGGCCGACACTTAAGACATGCCTCGGCCACCATGTCTGCCAAATCTGGACAGTATACCAGCCGTTGGAGCCACTTAAACATCTTATCACTCCCAAAATGGGCACCCCTCTCACGGGCTTCCCGGTGTCAGCAGAAGTTACCAGGTATACAACCATGCTTGGCCACTTCATGGTAAGTGAAACTGCCCTATATACCAGTATCTCCGCCTCTGGGGGGGGTCAGTGATTAGGAGCCTGCTTGCCACTCAAATAAGAATGGGAGAGATGTGCCCAAAAGTGCTTTAGCGCACCAGATGATACCTGGGTCGTGAGGATGGATGCGACGGTATGCTGGCAGGTGCCTGCTTCTCCTGCAAGGTAAGCCAGCACTGGGACCCAAGAGGCTGCAGTGTGCAGGTGAAGATCTGCCACCTTGCAGTGAGGTCACGGACCCACTACTGACAGTACCTCCCTCTTACGCCCCCTCCTTCAACCAGATGACCTGGAGAGAAATTTCTTCAGTAATAGAGGGGCATGAATATTATCCGCTGACCTTTTCATCTGATCTGCTGTTCTCCGAAGAGATTCCTTAGTATCTGACCAGACCCTAGAGAACTGCTCCACACAAGAATCTGCTGCAGGAACTCCCAAAGATGGGCGCACAGGAAGAGGAACACTCGGATCTCGACCATAGACCATAAAAAATGGACATTTACCTGTGACTTGACTGTTACGAGCAAACTCCCCCCAATCGTCTTGATAGGCATTAGGGAAATGTCACAGGAAGTTGACCAGTATTTGCTTAATGCGCTCCACCTGGCCGTTAGACTGTGGGTGGTAAGCAGAGGAAAAGTCCAAAGGAACATTCAGAGACTTACATAAAGATCTCCAGAAATGGGAGGTGAATTGTACCCCTCTATCTGAGATGATGTGGAGAGGAAATTCATGCATGCGGAAATTTATGCAGAATGAAAAGCTCAGCCAGATGAGGAGCAGATAGCAGACCTGGAAGCGGAATAAAGTGTGACATCTTGAAAAAACGGTCAACGACAACCTAGATGACTGTACAATTATTAGAGACAGGCAAATCAGTCACAAAGTCCATACCAATATGTTGCCAGGGGACCTCAGGCACTGACAGTGGCAATAATAGACCTGCAGGTCTCAACCTAGGAGACTTATTCTCGGCACACAAGGTACAGGAAGCCACAAAGTCTCTAATATCCATTGACATGGATGGCCACTAGTAATGTCGGGAGATGAGATTCAAGGTCCCACGTTGACCTGGATGGCCAGCAATCATGGACGCATGTCCCCACAGCAAAACTGTCCTTTGTTCTTACCTGTGGGAACCTTGGATAGGACCAACGAGCCTGTCGAGGATTGAGCCATTGGGCCGTTTGCAAGTAGGTCAGGTTTTTGTGATCGGTGTAGATTATGACTGGTAGAATAGAACCTTCTAGAAGATATCTCCACTGTTCTAAGACCATCTTAATTGCCAAAAGTTCCCTGTCTCCAATAGAATAGTTTCTCTCGGCAGCAGAAAATAATAATAAAAAAAAAAACACAAAGAGACATATGACCTGAATCATTTTACTGTGATAGAACTGCTCTGGCTCCAATGGAGGATGCATCTACCTACCTCCAAGAAAAACAGTTTGTTGAGTTCTGGGCATTTAATAACTGGGGCTGAAGAGAAGACTTTCTTGAGGGAAGAAAAGGCCGTCTCTGCTTCAGGGGACCATTGCTTGGGATTGGCACCCTTTTTAGTTAGAGCAAAAATTGGAGCTGTCAAAAAAGAAAAATTACGGATGAACTGTCGATAATAGTTAGCAAAATCCAAAAACCTCTGTATTGCCTTCAGACTGGAGGGACGGGGCCAGTCGAGCACTGTAGCCATCTTTTCTGAATCCATTTTGAGAACCTGATCTGAGATGATGTATCCCAGGAAGGGCAGGGATGACTTTTCGAAGACACACTTCTCCAATTTTCTCGTAAACATTGTAAGACCAACTGCACATGAGTTCTGATGTCCCCGGAGAAAATAGGAATATCAACCAAATAGACAACTACACAAGAAAAGAGCAGATCACGAAAAATATCATTGACAAATTCCTGGAAGACAGCAGGGGCTAAGACCGAAGGGTATAACAAGGTATTCATAAGATGTATGCCCCCGTAAGTCCAGCTTAGAGAAGATCCTGGCCCTACGAAGTCTATCAAATAACTCAGAAATTAACGGTAAAGGATACTTATTCTTTACCGTGATCTTATTCAGACCACGGTAGTCAATACAGGGGCGAAGAGACCCATCTTTCTTTTTCACGAAAAAAAATCCTGCCCCAGCTGATGAAGAAGACTTTCTGATGAAACACCTCTCTGGATTCTCCTTGATATAATCTGCTGTAGCCATCCCCGGGCTGGCTGGCTGGCTGCTGATTGGCTGCATGCATGGCATTACGGGTGATCTCACCTTCCCAGAGTTCCTTTCTCCATGTCCTCACACGTGCAGCAGCCATTTTATGAAAAAATGCGATTTGTTACCACAAAGGGTGAGGAAATTTGGATTCGGTGCTAATTAAATAATTCCTGAAATTCGGATCGAATTCCACTTCGTCAACTTCGATTCGCTCATCTCTATTCACCATACATCACTACTAATAAAAAAGAGTGAAAGACGCCACGTACTTCATGCCTAACCATGCAAGTTAAAAATAATGCATGTCCATGATCAAGTCTGTAAATAAAATTACTACACAGGGATTGTTGGCAAGAGTGACATGATGACAAAGCATACAGTAACTCAATAAACAAATGAGAAGATTGCGCTGAACTGATAAACATGGTGCTAATGGCAACGGGATCACAGATTCAATCATTAGAACAATGTGACTGACAAATACATTAACACCAGAAGAGGGGACGGTAATTTATGTGATTATGTATCTGAATAGCAATTACCACTTAGAAAAGTAAGATAAAACCTAAAGTACAAATTGTTCTTTCCTTAAACAATTGATGTTCACGTAGATGGTGCTGTAAACATTTCCAACTTCAATGGTGAGTACATTTTATAAAATAGATTTTGCTAAGTACCTTTTTTCCTCACTTTAAGGCCTCCTGCACACAACCGTATTTTTTTCCGTTTTCGTTCCCTTTTTTTGCGTTCTTTTTTGTGGTCTGTATCCGTTACATTTTTGCAGAACCATCCATTGAAAATTTTATGCCCAGCCCAATTTTTTTATGTACTTACTGTTTTAACATTACTGTATGTTTCCTTTTCTGTTTGCGATCCGCAAAAAACGGATCCCAAAAGGAAAAACGGAACAGCAAAGTCCTCTTCCGTTCCGTTATTCCACAAAACATATCAGTATGGTTTCCGTATGCGATCCATTTTTTGGGAATCGGAAATGGAAACAGTAACTAATTAATCACCAAACACATGAGCAATATGGGCTGGGCATAGCATTTCTACAGTATGGATCCGCAAAATACAGATGAAATACAGATGACATACGGCCGTGTTTCGCGTGCGTTTCGTATTGTTTGCGGACCCATTGACTTGAATGGTGCCTCAGACCGTGATTTGCAGACAATAATAGGACATGCACTACTTTTTTGCGGAACGGCCATGCAGACAAACGGAAACTGAAGGCACGGAGTAACTTCCGTATTTTGTACAGCCCCATTGAAGTGAATGGTTCCGCATACGGGACGCACAAAAAAGCCACACAGAAAAATCCATACTGTCGTATGCAAGAGGCCTTAGTCCTCTTTCACATGACCGTATGTATTTTGATGTATTTTGCAGTCCGATTTTCACGGATCCATGACTCCGTTTTTTGTTTCTGTTGTGCTTCCGTTTCCGTTCCATTTCCGTTCTATATTTCCGCAAAAAATCTCTGTATGGTTTCCGTATGCGATTCGTTTTTTGCGGATCGCAAACGGAAACATAAAGTTTGTAAACATTACTTTAATGTACAGTAATATTTGTAAACAGTAAATACATGGGCAAAGTGGACATGGATCCGCAAAAAACGGATGACATACGGATGTGTTCCGTATGCATTCCGTATTTTTTGCGGACCCATTGACTTGAATGGAGCGACGGAACGTTATTTGCAGACAATAGGACAAGTTCTATCTTTTAGCGGAACGGATATACAGAAATACGGAGACGGAATGCATACAAAGTTTTTGCGGAACCATTGAAATGAATGGTTCCGCATACGGACCACAAACGGAAACCGCAAAAATGGAACGGAAACGGAAAAAAAATACGTTCATGTGCCTTAATCCCTTCTACCCCAGAGTTTTTTTTGACTTTGCATTTTCGTTATTCGCTCCCCGCTTTCCCAGAGCCATAACTTTTTTATTTTTCCGTTTATGTAACCGCATGTGGGCTTATTTTTTACGGGACAAAATTCCAAAGATGGTGGAAATGCCACAGTTTTACATATTTTTTTTTTACTGCATCCGTTTTGTGGCAAAACTGACTTCTGATCTGCATTCTCAAGGTCAGTACGAATCCGTGATACCACATATGTATACTTTTCCTTGCATTTTAATGCTAAAAAAAAAAAACCTTGAAAAAATTTTTTTATTTTTTTTTGCTGTCATTTTCTGACCCATATACATTTTTAGTAGTTATGTGTGTGGACCTGTGTGATAATTTTTTTGCGGGGCGATCCATACTTTTTATTGATACCATTCTGGAGTGTATTAAATTTTTTTGTGGGAGAAGCGACCAAAAAAGGCGCACGCTTTCGGTATTTAGTGTGCTCAGATGCTGTGTTTGACCACAGCATCGAAGAAGTAAAATGTCTGTGATCGGCATTACCGCCGGTCACTGACCTTAGCAGCGGGGGCCTGCTGTATAAAACAGCAGGTACCCGGTTGCTATGGTGCCGCTCATGAGCAGGCACTAACTTTAAATACTCGACATGTGGAGTAATAGTATATCGCATGTCAGGAAAAGGTAAAAAAAAAACCTAAAATCTTTCAGTTTTCGCACAAGCTACTAACCCTAATTAAAGATGCCACTTTTTTCTCACAGGATCCACCATTCACAATAGGTGATATCACAGCTTATCTACTCCCTCCTGATCTCTGCACAGGTTACAGAGCATGTACAGTTGTGTTCAAAATTATTCAACCCCCAATGCTGTAAAGCAGGCATGCTCAACCTGCGGCCCTCCAGCTGTTGTAAAACTACAACTCCCACAATGCCCTGCTGTAGGCTGATATCTGTAGGCTGTTCGGGCATGCTGGGAGTTGTAGTTTTGCAACAGCTGGAGGGCCGCAGGTTGAGCATGCCTGCTGTAAAGGGTTTTAGGGAATTTAGTGTACATTTGTGATTGTGTTCAGAATAAAATATTACAAGGACTTTTTAAAGAACCAAATGCAACTAAAATGACATCAATTGTTTTTGTGATACAGTATTAAATGTTTTTTTTGTGATTTCTTCATTGACACAATTATTCAACCCCTTAAAGACGACCACTCTTAAGAACAGAGGTTCATTCAAGTGTTTTCGATCAGGTATTGAAAACACCGGTGGATGTCAAGGAGCAGCAATAAAGCATAATAAGCCCCAATTAGGCAGATGTAAAATGACTGTGATACTCAGCTCCTTCTAGACAGTTACTGGTGTGTTTACAAACATGGTGAAGTCAAGAGAATGGTCCAGGAAGACAAGAGAAGAGGTGATTTCTCTTCACAGGAAGGGCAATGGCTATAAGAAAATTGCAAAGATGTTAAACATACCAAGAGACACCATAGAAATCATTCGCAAATTCAAGGCAAAGGGCACTGTTGAAACGCGACCTCGTCGTGGCAGAAAGAAGATGCTGACTTCGACTGCTGTGCGCTACCTGAAGCGCAAAGTGGAGAAAAGTCCCTGTGTGACTGCTGAGGAACTGAAAAAAGATTTGTCAGATGCGGGTACTGAAGTTTCAGCTCAGACAATAAGGCGTACACTGCGTAATGTAGACCTCCATGCCAGAACTCCCAGGCACACCCACTTGCTGTCTCCAAAGAATAAGAAGAGTCGACTGCAGTATGCCAAAAGTCATGTGGACAAACCACAAAAGTTTTGGGATAGTGTTCTGTGGACTGATGAAACAAAATTAGAACTGTTTGGGCCCATGGATCAACGCTATGTTTGGAAGAGGAAGAACAAGGCCTATGAAGAAAAGAACACCTTGCCTACTGTGAAGCATGGCGGGGGTCAATCATGCTTTGGGGCTGTTTTGCTTCTACAGGGAAGCTTCAGCGTGTGCAAGGTACCATGAATTCTCTTCAGTACCAGGAGATATTGGATGAAAATGGGATGCAGTCCGTGGCAAACCTGAGGCTTGGGAAACGTTGGACCTTTTAACAGGACAATGATCCCAAGCATACCTCCAAGTCCACTAGAGCATGGTTGCAGATTAAAGGCTGGAACATTTTGAAGTGGCCATCGCAGTCACCAGGCTTAAATCCGATTGAGAACCTCTGGTGGGACTTAAAGAAAGCAGTTGCAGCGCGCAAGCCTAAGAATGTGACTGAACTGTAGGCTTTTGCCCATGAAGAATGGGCGAATATACCCGTAGATCGCTGCAAGACACTTGTGTCAAGCTATGCTTCACGTTTAAAAGCTGTTATAACTGGAAAAGGATGTTGTACTAAGTATTGAATATCAGCCTATTGAGACGTGTTAGATGTACTAAGTACTAAGATTGAATGTCACTTGGGGGTTGAATAAAACTGATAATGATGTGAGCACAGAAAAGACATTTGTGGTTATTTCAGTATAAATGTTATGTTATATTTGTCTGACTTACAAGTGCCTCTTTGATTTAATTGTAAACAAGATGACTGAAATGATCAAAATCAATGTCAAACTGGCCAAAACACTCAATTTCAGTGGGGGTTGAATAATTTTGAACACAACTGTATAGAAAATGTTCTGATAGAAGTCAGTTTATCAAACTGGTGTAAAGTAGAACTGGCTTAGTTGCCCATAGTAACCAATCAGATTCCACCTTTAATTTTCCAAAGGAGCTATGAAAAATGAAAGGTGGAATCTGATTGGTTGCTATGGGCAACAAAGTTAGTTCTACTTAACACCAGTTTAATAAATCTCCCCCAATAAGTCAGATCCTGTCCATGGCCATACATGTCATATGTTCACAACCTTACATGCTATGTAAATAACATAATAATAATAAAAACACGTAACCGAGAGTGGAGGTAAAAACGGCCTTAAATGTTATTAAATATCAAATCATAAATTGCAACACCTCTGAGCCCAGTCCTAAACTCAGGCTCAACACGTTAAGCATGAAACTCAAAGTCCCTCCCTTTCGGGATAACTTATCCATAACCACCCAACCAGCCCGCCAAGCCCTAGCAAGGCGAAGCGGGCCCCACCCCACCAACGGGTATTTCGATCATCGCCTGCAGTTTAAGATTAAAAATATCAATACCAATTTCCGACAAATGAATACCATCATGGAAAAAAAGCCGGCTTCTCCACTCTCTAGATCTACTGTACATGTCTGAACGAAAAACCCAATAACAACGGCATAAAACGGCACATTGCACGGTTGATTGTCTTACGGACCTTATTCTTAAATTTCAACTCCGGAACGACTCTCCATCGCCACCTAGAAATAATCTCTGAAAAAACTTACTTAGTGAAAGGGAAAAAACGGTGAAGGTCCGCCAGCGTTTTCTTTATTCGAAACATCAGTGCCATGGTATCTTCTCCACCTATATCATTACCTCCTAAATGAATCACAAATAATAATATAGAGGTTGGGGAAAACATCATGGAGATGCAGAACCAGATCCAACAAACCTGACTACCGCATTCCCCGAACTCCGGCCCAACAGATCCTGATGTCGTTCGATGACAAGGAGAGATTCACTCCGTAGCAGCGCTCTGCGGCCCTCCTGTTAGCCTAATGGACATAGGAATGACCCAGAATCCAGACTGACCGACCTGAAAAAACTAAAACAGAATTAATCAATCAACAAATGAGGATGCACATATAGACGATATTTATTAGATGACCACCTCCCAATACGCCTGATCATTGTCTCCCCCAATCCCGCCTGTGCAGCGGCCGTCGCCGCACCAATTCTAAAAGTATGCGAGGAGAAGAACTTCGCACCGAGTCCCAAACCACCCAAGCACTTAGCAAGCACCGCCCTAAACTGAAACTGTGTCAAGGGAGACAAATCCTGATGAACCAAAAAACGATCCCCCCCGCCCCGAGGGCGAGACTCCAAATAACTCGTCACCGCCCCTACCGGGCAGATCCTCTTATTCACTGCCCCAATCCTCAACCAACAACCCTTACCAACCTGATCCGTTTTAGATTTCTCAATAAATAATGAATAGTAATGAGCAGCAGGGGCAATATTCGAATTCGCGATATTTCGTTAATATTTGGGCAAATATTCGCCATATATTCACGAATTCGCGAATTCCTGATCTTCAGGCATTATTTTCTTGATTGCAAAAATTCGCATTTAAAAAATTTGCATAAAATTCGCATAGACTGGTATTTAAAAAAAAAAAAAGGAATATTTGCGATTACGAATATATTTTGAGATATTCTAAATATTCGCGAATTCTCGAAGTGCCGATATTCGCGATTAAAATTCGCAATTCGAATATTCGTGATCAACACTAATAACGAAACAACCGATCCTTTGACCGCCACATGCCGCGACTTCAAAACACCTGTACAAGTCCGAGAACGAGGCAACAACTCGCCAATACGCAAAGCGCCAAAAAACAGCACAATAAATGCAGTAGAAAACAAAGCTGCTTCAAACTTACAAAAACAGACCGAGCCTGTGATCACACATAATCTTACCAGCAAATCCGGTCATATAGGACACCTCCCATCAGGCAGATACCCCACGGACCTATAACCTTTCAACAACTGTCTAATTAAAAAGAAATCTGAAAACGCCTTTGCCCCAAAAAGCTTCAGGAAAAATGATACCCCTGCCAAAACCCTGCGCACCGAACTGTGCGCTAACCCCTCCTCGAACAACCTCAAACAAAAGGCCAAAGCCACTGACTCCTCCAGACATACCAGCGACAACGCCTTCACAAACCTATCCCAGCGTGACCATGCTGACAGATAACCCCTCCAAGTGGACGTTGCCACCGACCGGCTCAACATGTCCATGGCCAAGACCAAATTAACCCCCACAGGTGGGCCGGGCAAGGAGTCCCACAAATGTCGGCCGAGGGTGCCAAACTGCGGAACAGATCCATCTGCAAACGAGACAAAGCATTGGCAATGTCATTATTCACACCAGGTATATGAATTGCCTTAACCCAAATATTTAACCTCAAACCAGAACCAAATGTCTCAACAGTTTTACTACTAACGGACACTTAGACGACAAGCAGTTGCATACATCACACCCTTGTTATCTGTGTGCAGCTAAATCCGCTAATTCTTAAAACTCTGACTCCACAGGACTAATGCCACCACTACAGGGAACAATTCTAACAACACCAAATTAGAAACTACTGCATCATCAACCCATGAGTCAGGCCATTGCTCAGCACACCAATGACCATTCCAGTAAGCTCCAAAACCAATACTACCTGCAGCATCTGTAAACAAATCTAAATCAGCTGCCTGCACAAAATTCTCCTGCCACAAACCCCTGCCATTAAAGCCTCTCAAAAAATTAACCCACACCACCAAATCATCCTTTACATTCCTATCCAGCTTAACACGCAAACAAGAGTTACGCAAACCTGCCACCTTCATTGCCAACTGTCTACAAAATATCCGCCCCATAGGCATCACCCTACTACAAAAAGCCAACAAACCTAAAAGCGACTAAATTTCTTTTACTGTCACACAACTCCTACTCAGGAAACCATTAATTAAACATATCACTTTCCTCACCTTCTCATTAGGAAACCGAAATTCACCCACTTCTGAATCTATCAATATGCCTAAAAAAACTCTATAAAACTAGCTGGCAAAACCGTCTTCTCTAAAGCAAGAGGAACCCCAAAATCATCACAAACAGAAACAAACAATTCCACCAACTCATAACAAACTGAAGAGCTACCAGGACCTACAAACAAAAAATCATCTAAATAATGGACAATGCCGCCTTTCATAGCGCCCACTGAACAACCCACTCCAAGAACGTAGAAAAAACTTTAAAATAAAAACAAGAAATAGAGCATCCCATAGGCAAGCATCTATCAAAATAAAAAGCACCCTCAAAGGGTTATTATCTGGTTATTATCTGGTTTTAACTGGCAGGAAAAAAAATTTAAGTGGCACATTCCCTTTAAGGATGGTTTCATGTAAATGCTGTGGTGTTAGAAGATTTTTATGGCCCTTATTTTACTTCAAGAACATTAGGAGATATTTATTAATGCTTTAACCACTTAAGCCCCAGAGGATTTTTGATTTCTGCATTTTCGTTTTATACTCCCGGCTAGAGATGAGCAAATTGTTAAAAAATTTGATTCTGCGGTTCGACAAATTTTTCGGGAAAAATTTGGTTCGATCCGAATATATTCGCAGCAAATGACGTTAAAAAACGGCTATTTTCCAGCTGAGGAGAGCCTTTATAGTGGTGTAGAACACTGTGCCTTGCAGTAACACGCATAGGGAGTCTGCTGTGGTAGTGAAATAATACTGTGAGTCCGTATGACATGCAGATGACAGTCGTCACTCTTAGAATCACTGCACACTTCACTACACTTCACTTCAGAACAATAACCCCCAAAAAAAGGAACCTGTTTGTGGAGAACCCGCCTTCACTCGGTCAGTATTTGGTTAGTAATCCATCAGTATTGCTAATGCCCCAAAAAAAGAGGAGTGGAACCAAAACAGAAATGACATGTAAGTGGAATATTTGCATGTCTTCTGTGTTTTGTACGCACTCCTTCTTTTGGCTACCAAATCACAAGCCAATTCTTTTTTATTTTTTTTTAACGGGGGAGAAAAAAAAAGACTTTTATTTAACAAACAGGACATTAACATACATAAAAAACAACACAGAAGCAGCAAAACCACAAAAAAAAGTGCTTCATCAATAAGAATGGATTGAGGACCAGTATCGGGTGACCACGATAGTAATGCATATTAATTATGAAATGTATAGAGTATGGCTGATAACTGGAAGATAGTTCAGCAAACAAGCCGACTCCAGCTCATTCCTACAGTCAGTGGTGTAACTAGAGTTCTATTGGCCCCAGGGCAAACTTTGAATTGCCCCCCCCCCCCGTGCTCGACCCTTAAATACATCCCCTATTCCCCCCCTCCCCTCCTCCACCCCCCGGTCGCACCATCTGTGACCGCGATCATTACGCCCCTGCTCCCATCACTACAGAAATACAGGGTAATACAGCCCCACATACCTCTTACCTCCAGTGACGTCTTCTTTGATGTAGATGATCTCTTTCCTCATCTTCTCCTTTCAGACCAGACCACGATTTTTCTGCCATTTTTCGTCTCTGCAGTTTGACAAAAAAAAAAAAGAAATCTTAGTTTACGACTTTTCCACCATTCTCCCATCTTTTGGATAAATCATCCTACTACCCCCAATACTGTGCCGCTGTGCTCCCCAATACTATACTGCAGAAATTGCTAAACCCTGATAATAGTAGTACCACACAGAGCCCACCATATAAAATACCCCTTCTTTGTGGCCTCAGGAGAAGCCCCCATAGTGCCCTCCAATAATGTGCCAGTAAGAAGTGCCCCATAGATGCCCCCATAGTGCCCCCCAATAATGTGCCAGTAAGAAGTGCCTCCATAGATGCCCCCCAATAATGTGCCAGTAAGAAGTGCTCCCATAGATGCCCCCAATAATGTGTCAATAAGAGGTCTCCCCATAAATGCCCCCCCAATCATGTGTCAGTAACAAGTGCCCCCCATAGATGCCCCCCCAATCATCTGCCAGTAACAAGTGCCTTTCCATGCCTTCCCCATCATGTGCCAGTAACAAGTGCCTCTTCTTGCCCCCCCAATCATGTGCCAGTAACAAGTGCCTCTCCATGCCCCCCCAAATCATGTGCCAGTGACAAGTGCCTATCCATGCCCCCCAATCATGTGCCAGTAACAAGTGCCTCTCCATGCCCCCCATGTGCCAGTAACAAGTGCCTCTCCATGCCCCACCATCATGTGCCAGTAAGTGCCTCTCCATGCCCCCCTCCATCATGTGCCAGTAACAAGTATAGTCCCGTATAAATAAAATAAACCCTTATACTCACTTCTATGGCAGGGATGCGATCTACAGCTGTGAATGATTCAACTTCTGCTAGTTACTTGCTCACTGGTTTTTAGGCTGCACAGAGCGTTTTTCTGTCACTTATTTTCTGGGGTGATCGGCGGCCATTTTGTGACTTGTGGTGCACCAGAACAAGCTGACACCAAGTCCATCAATCCATCAATACTAGTTTTTTTTTTGCTATATCCATCAATCTGGTGTTCCAGCTTTGGCTAGCCAAGTATAATACTGTCTGCTGTCTGGCAAAGGATAGATTATTTTCTGTGGTAAAATTCAATTGTCAAAATAGCAATCCCCTAAATCTGGTGTCCCAGCACTGGCTGGCAAACTATAATAGTGTCCGCCAAAACATATATTTTGTTCTGGGGTGAAATTCAATTGCCAAAATAGCAATAATATAAATCTGGTGTCACAGCTGTGGCTGGCAAACTATAATAGTGTCCGCAAAAACATATATTTTGTTCTGGGGTGAAATTCAATTGCCAAAATAGCAATACCATAAATCTGGTGTCACAGCTGTGGCTGGAAAACTATAATAGTGTCCGCAAAAACATATATTTTGTTCTGGGGAGAAATTCAATTGCCAAAATAGCAATACCATAAATCTGGTGTCACAGCTGTGGATGGCAAAGTATAATAGTGTCTGCCAAAACATATATTTTAATCTGGGGTGAAATTCAATTGCCAAAATAGCAATACCATAAACCAGTGGTTTCAGCTGTGGCTGGCCAAGTTTCATAGTGTCCTTCAAATTATATATTTTGTTCTGGGGTGAAATTCAATTGCCAAAATAGCAATCCCCTAAATCTGGTGTCCCAGCACTGGCTGGCAAACTATAATAGTGTCCGCCAAAACATATATTTTGTTCTGGGTTGAAATTCAATTGTCAAAATAGCAATACCCTGAATCTGGTGTCACAGCTGTGGATGGCAAAGTATAATAGTGTCTGCCAAAACATATATTTTGTACTGGGGTGAAATTCAATTGCCAAAATAGCAATACCATAAATCAGTGGTTTCAGCTGTGGCTGGCAAACTATAATAGTGTCCGCCAAAATATATATTTTGTTCTGGGGTGAAATTCAATTGCCAGAATAGCAATACCATAAATCAGTGGTTTCAGCTGTGGCTGGCCAAGTTTCATAGTGTCCTGCAAAGGATATATTTTGTTCTGGGGTGAAATTCAATTGCCAAAATAGCAATACCATAAATCAGTGGTTTCAGCTGTGGCTGGCCAAGTTTCATAGTGTCCTGCAAAGGATATATTTTGTTCTGGGGTGAAATTCAATTGCCAAAATAGCAATACCATAAATCAGTGGTTTCAGCTGTGGCTGGCCAAGTTTCATAGTGTCCTGCAAATTATATATTTTGTTCTGGGGTGAAATTCAATTGACAAAATAGCAATTCCCTAAATCTTGTGTCCCAGCACTGGCTGGCAAACTATAATAGTGTCCGCAAAAACATATATTTTGTTCTGGGGTGAAATTCAATTGCCAATATAGCAAAACCCTGAATCTGGTGTTCCAGCTGTTGCAGGCCAAGTGTAAATCTGTCCATTAAAGGATACCTTTCATCCAGGGCCTAAATACTAGCCCTAAAAGAGATATTCCACTAAATCAGTGGTTACTGCTGTGCCTGGATTAGTGTAATACGGTACATAAATAAATAGGCAGATAGTGTTAGGTGCCTGTAAAAAAAAGGCCTGAATTTGAAATCAATACATTGGGCCAAATATTTTTTTTCTTCTTGTGGTGCTTGGTGAACCGTAACAATGAGGAAAACTTCTAGTAAGGGACGCGGACGCGGTCGTTGTGGTGTTAGTGTACCCTCTGGTGCTGGGAGAGGACGTGGCCATTCTGCCACAGCCACACGTCCTAGTGAACCAACTACCTCAGGTTCCAGTACCCGCCAGAATCTACAGCGATATTTGGTGGGGCCGAAAGCCGTTCTAAGGATGGTAAGGCCTGAGCAGGTACAGGCGCTAGTGAATTGGGTGGCCGACAGTGGATCCAGCACGTTCACAACATTATCTCCCACCCAGTCTTCTGCAGAAAGCGCAGAGGTGGCGCCTGAAAACCAAGCCCATCAGTCTGTCACATCACCCCCATGCATATCAGGGAAACTGTCTGAGCCTCAAGTTATGCAGCAGTCTCTTATGCTTTTTGAAGACTCTGCTGGCAGGGTTTCCCTAGGGAATTCTCCTAGCCCTTCCCCAGTGGTGGAAGACATAGAATGCACTGATGCACAACCACTGATGTTTCCTGATGATGAGGACATTGGAATACCACCTCATCGCAGTCCGCATGTCTCTGATGATGACGAAACACAGGTGCCAACTGCTGCGTCTTTCTGCAGTGTGCAGACTGAACAGGAGGTCAGGGAGGAAGACTGTGTGGAAGACGATGCAGGGGACGATCAGTGCCTAGACCCCACATGGAATGAAGGTCGTGCCACTGACTTTCATAGTTCAGAGGAAGAGGCAGTGGTGAGACCGAGCCAACAGCGTAGCAAAAGAGGGAGCAGGGGGCAAAAGCAGACCAGCCGCCGCCAGGAGAGTTCGCCTGCTACTGGCCACCGCCACCAGGGACCGAGCACCCCAAAGGCAGCTTCAAGGAGTTCCCTGGCATGGCACTTCTTTAAACAATGTGCTGACGACAAGAGTAAACAGTGGAGTAAACATCTTAAAAGCAAGGAACTCACTCTGGCTCCCCCTGCTCCCTCTTCTGCTGCTGCCTCGGCCTCTTCCTCCGCCTCGGGAGGAATATTGGCACCTGCCGCCCCACAAACAGAGGATGTGCCACCGACAACACCACCTGCGTCACCAAGCATCTCCACCATGTCACACGGCAGCGTTCAGCTCTCCATCTCACAAACCTTGGAGAGAAAGCGTAAATTCCCACCTAGCCACCCTCGAGCCCTGGGCCTGAATGCCAGCATTTCTAAACTACTGGCCTTTGAAATGCTGTCATTCAGGCTGGTGGACACAGACAGCTTCAAACAGCTGATGTCCATGGCTGTCCCACAGTATGTTGTTCCCAGCCGCCACTACTTCTCCAAGACAGCTGTGCCTTCCCTGCACAACCAAGTATCCGATAAAATCAAGTGTGCACTGCGCAACGCCATCTGTGGCAAGGTCCACCTAACCACAGATACATGGACGAGTAAGCACGGCCAGGGACGCTATATCTCCCTAACTGCACACTGGGTAAATGTAGTGGCGGCTGGGCCCCAGGTGGAAAGTTCCTTGGCGCACGTCCTTCCGCCGCCAAGGATCGCAGGGCATCATTCTTTGCCTCCTGTAGCCTCCTCCTCCTACTCGGCTTCCTCCTCCTCTGCTTCCACCAGCTCATCCAGTCAGCCACACACCTTCACCACCAACTTCAGCACAGCCCGGGGTAAACGTCAGCAGGCCATTCTGAAACTCATATGTTTTGGGGACAGGCCCCATACCGCGCAGGAGTTGTGGCGGGGTATTGAACAACAGACCGACGAGTGGTTTCTGCCGGTGGGCCTCAAGCCCAGCCTGGTGGTGTGCGATAATGGGCGAAATCTCGTCGCAGCTCTGGGACTAGCTGGTTTGACGCACATCCCTTGTCTGGCGCATGTGCTGAATTTGGTGGTGCAGAAGTTCATTCACAACTACCCCGACATGTCAGAGCTGCTGCATAAAGTGCGGGCCGTCTGTACGCGCTTCCGGCGTTCACATCCTGCCACTGCTCGCCTGTCTGCGCTACAGCGTAACTTCGGCCTTCCCGCTCACCGCCTCATATGCGACGTGCCCACCAGGTGGAACTCCCCCTTGCACATGCTGGAGAGACTGTGCGAGCAGCAGCAGGCCATAGTGGAGTTTCAGCTGCAGCACGCACGCGTCAGTCGCACTGCGGAACAGCACCACTTCACCACCAATGATTGGGCCTCCATGCGAGACCTGTGTGCCCTGTTGCGCTGTTTTGAGTACTCCACCAACATGGACAGTGGCGATGACACCGTTATCAGCGTTACAATACCACTTCTATGTCTCCTTGAGAAAACGCTTAGGGCGATGATGGAAGAGGAGGTGGCCCAGGAGGAGGAGGAGGAGGAGGGGTCATTTTTAGCACTTTCAGGCCAGTCTGTTAGAAGTGGCTCAGAGGGAGGTTTTTTGCAACAGCAGAGGCCAGGTACAAATGTGGCCAGCCAGTGCCCACTACTGGAGGACGAGGAGGATGAGGAGGAGGTGGAGGAGGATGAGGATAAAGCAGGTTCACAGCGGGGTGGCACCCGACACAGCTCAGGCCCATCACTGGTGTGTGGCTGAGGGGATACGGAGGACGATGACGATACGCCTCCCACAGAGGACAGCTTGTCCTTACCTCTGGGGAGCCTGACACACATGAGCGACTACATGCTGCAGTGCCTGCGCAACGACAGCAGAGTTGCCCACATTTTAACGTGTGCGGACTACTGGGTTGCCACCATGCTGAATCGCCGGTACAAAGACAATGTGCCCACGTTACTTCCTGCACTGGAGCGTGATAGGAAGATGCGCGAGTACAAGCGCACGCTGGTAGACGCGCTCCTGAAAGCATTCCCAAATGTCACAGGGGAACAGGTGGAAGCCCAAGGCGAAGGCAGAGGAGGAGCAAGAGGTCGCCAACGCAGCTGTGTCACAGCCAGCTCCTCTGAGGGCAGGGTTAGCATGGCAGAAATGTGGAAAAGTTTTGTCTCCCCGCCACAGCTAACTGCACCACCACCTGATACGGAACGTGTTAGCAGGAGGCAGCATTTCACTAACATGGTTGAACAGTACGTCTACACACCCCTCCACATACTGACTGATGGTTCGGCCCCATTCAACTTCTGGGTCTCCAAATTGTCCACGTGGCCAGAGTTAGCATTTTATGCCTTGGAGGTGCTGGCCTGCCCGGCGGCCAGCGTTTTGTCTGAACGTGTATTCAGCACGGCAGGGGGCGTCATTACTGACAAACACAGCCGCCTGTCCACAGCCAACGTGGAGAAGCTGACGTTCATAAAGATGAACCAAGGCATGGATCCCACAGGACTTGTGCCTCCCTTGTGCAGAATAGACATTTATAACTGCCTCCCCCTCAACCATGTATTCTTGTACTCCAGGGATCTTCTTTATTGAATCCTCATTTTTTTAACTTTACCATGATCTTGCGGTGCAACCCAAAGTTGAATGAACCTCTTCTCTGTCTGGGTGCTGGGGCCGAAATAACTGAAAGTGGCCTTCTCCAGTGGTGGGTGATATGACGCTTGATTCCTTGCTTTGGGACCTCTCTCCTCGGTCTGGGTGCCTGGCCGAAATAACTGAAAGTGGCCTTCTCCAGTGGTGGGTGATATGACGCCTTATTCCTTGCTGTGGGACCTCTCTCCTCTGTCTGGGTGCTGGGGCCAAAATAACTGAATGTGGCCTTCTCTAGTGGTGCGTGAAATGACGCATGATTCCTTGTTGTGGGACCTCTCTCCTCTGTCTGGGTGCTGGGCCGAAATAACTGAAAGTGGCCTTCTCCAGTGGTGGGTGATATGACGCATGATTCCTTGCTGTGGGACCTCTCTCCTCTGTCTGGGTGCTGGGGCCGAAATAACTGAAAGTGGCCTTCTCCAGTGGTGAGTGATATGACGCATGATTCCATGCTGTGGGACCTCTCTCCTCTGTCTGGGTGCTGGGGCCAAAATAACTGAAAGTGGTCTTCTCCAGTGGTGGGTGATATGACGCATGATTCCTTGCTGTGGGACCTCTCTCCTCTGTCTGGGTGCTGGGCCAAAATAACTGAAAGTGGCCTTCTCCAGTGGTGGGTGATATGTCGCATGATTCTCTGCTATGGGACCTCTCTCCAATTGATATTGGTTAATTTTTATTTATTTTATTTTAATTCATTTCCCTATCCACATTTGTTTGCAGGGCATTTACCTACATTTTGCTGCCTTTTGCAGTCCTCTAGCCCTTTCCTGGACTATTTTACAGCCTTTTTAGTGCCCAAAAGTTCGAGTCCCCATTGACTTCAATGGGGTTCGGGTTCGGGATAAAGTTCGGGTCGAGTTCGGATCCCGAACCCGAACATTTTCGGGAAGTTCGGCCGAACTTCCCGAACCCAAACTTCCAGGTGTTCGCTCATCTATAGTCATCGCGCCTCCTGCACCAGCCTCTGATAGGCTGCCGGCCTTGTGCCAGCAGCCTATCAGAGGAACAGGGAAGGGATACGCCTCCCTCCCCTGCCTGGCCGCAGCGCAGCCATCTGTATTGCTGTCCTGAGGATGGCGATACAGATGACTATTGCTGTCCTGAGGATGGCGATACAGATGACTTGTGGAGTTTCCACAATGGAAGCGCTCATCTTCCTGTGCCCTTCACTGCCGGGCCCGGTTGCAGTCGCACACTCTGCGACCGCGGTCTTTACGCCCCTGCCTACAGTGCAGACTACACAATCACAGCTGGAAGGAACTGACAAGTCGGTAGAAGTCGGTACAGACAACTCCCGAAAATCTACATAAATAAGCCTTAGTATGTGCAGGTCTCACAGCTGCTGTAACAGAATGGTAAGAAGCGGTATAACATGTAGTAAGCACTGCAGGGATCATGTCTAAGACATGTTAGACGTCTGTGGGGGTCCCGAACATTGTGGGTAAGGTCCGAGATGAGAGTCGTCCATGTGTTCAATACTGAATGTTGATGATGGCCAGCTCCGTGATGAATCCTAGCACTCGGATTAGGTAGTCCTTACTGAGGAACTTAACTTTTCGTTCACAATGCGCTGATGCCATAGATGCCGTGACCTTGACAAGCTGGATTGCTGATAAGTGGATTCTAAAGTGTCTGAAAAAATGTAAGTAAAGACATTGGAATAAATTGCCCACTTCATCCAATGTGACCTCGTCCTTTGATTTATGAATATCATTGCATGAAGTCTTGAAGTCCTCTGCGTGGATGGCAAAAGAAATGTCGATGCGAGGTTCAACGGGCACAGAGAAAACAAGCTCTGTCGCCGACACTGATCCAGACACATCATACCCGGACCCGGTCCACATCGCTGCTAGCCACTTAAGGTCCTGAGAACTGATCACCAGCTTACCGAAACAACAGTCAAAGTTTCTTTGGAACCACGTCCCTACGATAGCCGTAAGTGCCTGGGAGCCGTTATACAGGAAGAGTGGGAGGCAAGTAAATGTCTTTGGTAACTCCTCCAATAGATCGTCCTCTGTGCACGTCCCGCAGAACCAACCTGTCCACACAATCCGGTCCTCTGTGCTTGCCTTGGTGAGTGGAGGCTTGGATGAAATCTGTATGGGCACAGCCAGTGGATCTCTGTCCATTCCTTTGAGTCCAGGTAAACAGGAAAATTTGGCTTTTAGGTTCAGCTCTGAGCCCACTTCAATGGCAAGACCCTTCTGCTTCTCGGCAGCCGTGTGGGCAGACAGGTACTTGGAATACTCTTTCAGCCTGGTGTATGAGAAATTATATATTGGTGTCACGCTGTACAGAGTCCATTATTTTTGAAGGAGCAAAGCAGCCTGTGCCGGATCAAGAGTTTCCTCCAAGGGGATGCACTGCGGGATTTTTGTCTTAGACAAGCTTTGCAATGCAGGCCATTGACGTGCAGAGGTCAAGCTTCAGGGAGGATACCTTGGACTGTGAAAATGACTGCTCCTTTGTGCCGATGAGCTACTTCTGGAGGTTAACATCCCATCGGTTGGTGTTTGCATATCCTTGCGATAAATGATGTTCCCGTTCACTGACTGTAAACAGAGATCTTGACAGACAAATGTATCAAACTCTGCCGCCATCTTTCTAGGTGCCACGTCTCCAATCCCCTGACCAGCCAGATTTACCAGCATCTGTTCCAGGACATGAAGCAGTGGAATGACATCGTTCATCCCGCAGTTCTGGCGACTGACAAATAACGTGGCCTCCTCAAAGGGCTTGAGCAAACGGCAGGTGTCACGCATGAGCTGCCACTGGCTGAAATTGAAGTTACACAGGGGACTACTCCTGTCCGCTTGGATTATCAAGAAATAGTTGATGGCCTTTCTCTGTTCATATAGTCGGTTCAACATATGAAGGGTGGAATTCCAATGGTTGGAAACATTGCATATCAGCCGATGTTGGGGGATGCTGCTCTGCCTCTGCAGCTCAAGGAGGGTGTGCTTTGCGGTGTATGAGTGGCTGAATGCATGCAAAGTTTCCTAGCCATTTTTAGGATGTCTTGCAGATGGGTGGAAGCCTTCAGGAACCACTTGACAACCAGATTAAACACGTGCACCATGCATTGCACATGGCTCAGACCTCCTTGATGCAGCGCTGACACCACATTCTTCCCGTTGTCGGTCACCAAGGTTCCGACTTTCAGTTGTTATGAAGAAAGCCAGGATTCGATTTCTTGATGAAGGACACGGAGCAGTTCCTCCCCTGTGTGATTCCATCCGTCCATGCAAACCAGGAGCAGAACAGCGCGAGAGTGATGAGAGGGGTTGCTCATAGCTTGCATACAGTGCATGCCTCCAACATAATTCTTGGATCTCTACATGAAAATAATGCATTTAGTGTAAATCGCGTGAGGGGCATAGTTGGAGACATTGACCTCACAAGTGATACAGAGCAGCAGAGTTTGCTTTGAAATTAAAAATTTCACCACTGTGCAATTCTGCCCATACAGCAAAAGGAGGTGTACAGTCACCCATCAATTTTCCTTAAAAAGCCAGTTTCATATAACAAATTTCACCACTAAGCATTTTGGTCCATAGCGCAAAAGGAGGTATACAATCACCCATAAATGTGATGAAAAACAGCCTGTTTCATATCACAAATTTCACCACTACGTAATTCGGCCAGTACTGCAAAAGGAGGTGTACAATCACTCATAAATTTGATGAAAAAAAGCCTGTTTCATATAACAAATGTCACCACTACGTAATTTGGTCCATACAGCAAAAGGAGGTGTACAGGCACCCATAAATTTCCTAAAAAAAAAGCCTGCTTCACAGAAAAAATTTCACCGCAAAAAGGCCTTTACCAGTTACCACATATAACTGGACCGCTGAACGGCAAATAGGCCTTTTTTTAAAAAACTTTTACACTACACAAGGCTTATCAACCGATAAATGCAACAATGAACGGCGAATATAATTTTTTTTCTTCCACTAATACACGGCAAACTGTGCTTCCGAATATATCACTGCACCGCTGAGCGGTAATTAGTACCTAATTTTTTCCCACTTTTACACAAAAGGCTTTTCAACAGATAAATGCAACGCTGGACGGAGAATATATTTTTATTTCACCACTAATACACGGCAAACAGGGCTTCAGAATATATCACTGGATGGCAGAACGTCATTTAGACCAAAAATTTTTCTACTTTTACACAACCGGCTTTTCAACAGATATATGCAACTCTAGACGGCAAATATATTTTTATTTCGCCACTAATACACAACAAACTGGGCTTCCCAAAATATCACTGCACCGCAGAACGTCAATTAGGCCCAAATTTTTTTCTACTTTTACACAACAGGCTTTTCAACAGATATATGCAATGCTGGACGGCGAAAATATTTTTATTTCGCCACTAATACACGGCAAACAGGGCCTCAGAATATATCACTGGACCGCAGAACGTCAATTAGGGCCCAAATTTTTTTCTACTTTTACACAACAGGCTTTTCAACAGATATATGCAACACTGGACGGCGAATATATTTTTATTTCGCCACCTACACACGGCAAAATGGGCTTCCCAATATATCACTGGACCGCAGAACGTCAATTAGGCCCAAATTTTTTTCTACTTTTACACAACAGACTTTTCAACAGATATATGCAACAAATATAATTGGCAAGGAAAGGGACAGGGCTTACTAGAAGAGGCAGATCCTTTGCTGCCTGCCAGATTTAGGCTGTTTTTATTCAGATTTTTAGATCCGGCACAGAAAAACCTGAATAAAACAATTCTGTATCATTTAATATATCTGGGTGAATCCACTTGTATTAAATAGAAACTGAACAAACTGGATCTGGCATGAAAATAATTTTCATTACTGAATAAAACGTATTCGTAATCACTGACTTACATTGATTTTCATACCGGATCAGGTTTGTTCATTTTCAGAGACGGACACAAAACCGCGGCTTGCAGCGGTTTTGTGTCAGGTCAAAAAACTGAACAAACTGGAACGGAATGCATACTGATCTGGTTTGTTCTGTTTTGTCCCCATTGGCAAAGAACTGGGAAAAAAACCCTGCTGGATCTCAAAACCGCAATGCAAAACGCTGATGTGAAGGTAGCCTTGTTGCAGGTGCAGCACTATGAAGTGCCTTTTGCACTGTGGCATTAGAAGAATTTATATGTGGCTGGCACTTCTGCTAGCGAAGGAAGTCCCACTTGAGATTGTGGTTCCACCTAAGGACCTAGCATAGTCTCTCATAAAAAGCTTGTTCATTCTTTTTCTTGCTTTTAGTTCATCATAGTTTGCTGCAGATGATAGTTCTCTCATGAGCTTTACTAAATCTTGTGTCCATGTTCCTTACAATATCCTGGGAAGGTGTCGTAAATGACCGCAGGTTTGCATATGCTGCCATAAGCGCTGATTCAGATTCTTCTACTCTTTCTACCATGTCACTAAACTTCCTTTTTATACTTTCTTGTTTTAGCCTTCCACAAATACCTTTAATGTATAATTTCCACCTCTCATACATTCGGGCGAACCTTTTCTCTTTTAATGCTGCTTCATGCTCCAAATTTTCCAGCAACTTTGAGGTTGGTTTCCTAGCACATGATAAACGTCTTAGTTCATTTGTTTGGGCTATATTTGTTTGAGGCAAGACTAGTGCTGCATTAGACTCTTCTGACTCAGACAGGTTCTCTTGCTTTTCACCTTCTACCCAGATAGATCTTTGTATCCTCTAACAGTGGCATGGTAATACTAGGGTGAGACATTTTACTTTAAATGCTTTAACAATCAATACTAATAATAAAAGTCCTTTCACTTTAAATGCAATATTAATAATTGCAGAAATAAATGACTTTCACTTTCAATGTAACAGCGATAAATGCAGGCAATAAATGACTTTCACTTTAAATACTTTAGAGTTCGTGTACTAAAAACTGTCCTGTGTTTCACTTTAAAGTCTTTTATTCCTGAAGACAAAAATGTCTCTTTATGCCAAAGCCTATATACAATGATAAGTAATAAAAGGAAAGCTCTGACCTTTTTGAAGAGCAGGATACTGCAATCTGAAGGTTGCTGGAACAAATTTCAGTCTTAAGGAGACGTGTCTTTTCTTGATGTGATGCGATGCTCTGTGCTGACTTGTGATGCTCTGCGCTGACTTGTGATGCTCTGCGCTGACTTGTGATGCTCGGCACTGACTTGTGATGCCATGGGCTGAATTGCGATGCTCTGTGCTGACTTGCTATGCGCTAGCATGGATATGCTGCGGCAGACTTTGGGCCTAATGGCGGGAAACTAGCTGGTTGCCATATGTGGCCTCTTCATGGATAGCGGTGCGGGCACTCTGGCTCAGGAGTTTGGCCTCCCACCATGCATCTCTTTCTTTTTCTAGGGACCGCAGGAGGGTTGGCACTCTTTCTCTGACTATCTACCATTTGCCGTTCTGCCACTTTAAGGGTCGGCTGCAGTTTGACTAATACACACGTTCTATGGCCTATGGTAGCTCTGCTGAGGTGTCTTTGCTTGCTCAATCAGGGAACAGTTCGAATGCGCTCTTTACTGTGAAAGTTGAGGAGCGCTATCGCTTTGCCCTCTGATAGTTCCACTGTGGCAGGCGCAGCACTATGAAGTGCTTTTTGTGCTGTGGCATTAGAAGAATTTTGATATCTCTAACTTTTTAGTCCACTCAGACTGTCTGTTACTCTGCTTTAATTCTTTCAGCGCCGTTCTATGTAAACAGTAAGCTTAAAGAGAACACCACATGCTTGAAATAACTTCTGTATTAACTTCAACTTTTATTCATATATAACACTGCCACCTCTGCAGCAGATAGTCCATGTACAAACACATGTTGCATAAAGTATCACAAAATGGCGGTATGCACAAAATGGTGGTTTAACTGTTCAATCTTGTCATTCAACATCAAATGGTGGATATATTTTTCTCTTCAGCATCTGGGGTCCAGGTAGCACTGAACCTGGGCATTGAGGAGGAAGGTCTCTAAAAAATGTCTTCATCATGTTAATAATACTGAACTTGCTTCTGCTGTGGCTTCTGCTGCTTGTGGTAGCAAGCAGAGACGTCATGAGGTTGTTAACTCTGCTGGGGACAGAGAGAGGCCTCACACATGTGAGCAGCAGGCATCTGCCTGTTGAAAGCTGCGGCAAACTGCGTACACAGTGTTTCCTGGTAATAAAGTAATTTGGCCTCTCTTTTGGCAGCAGGAAAACATTTCCCCATTTTGCTTTAATAGTGAGGGTCTAAAAACATAGCTTTCCAGTAATCATCAGACTGCTTCATATGAATGATACATCTGTCAGCATGTAAGAAAGCAAGCATACAGCTTGCCATTCTGTCAAGCTTGCCCGAGGACCCAGTTCTTTCCGGCTTTGCCCCCACTGAGCAAATTTGGTGTTGTTGCTGGTGTCATCATCATCATCACCAGGCTTGAGTGAATCGAGCTTCAGATCATAGATCCGAAGTCGATTCATTCAAAAATTTCAATGTTAATGCTGTTTGCGTACAGCATTAAAATATATTGGCTCCATGGAGCCAAACTTGATCTCACGAGACTTCGGTGAATTATTACTGTATTCATATCTGTATATTTAAAAACAATTTAAATAGGAATCCAAAGTGGGCTTTGATACCGAGGTACCAGCCAGTACCAAAGCCCACTTTGAACGAATTGACTTCGGATCTATGATCCGAAGCTTGATTCGCTCAAGTCTAATCATCATCCTCCTGCTCCATCATCACTAACTCCTTCTCCTTCAGTGGCAGCTCTTCATTCTCATCCTCCTCCTCCATAGGATTTTCTTCTTGCGGGTTTCCTACAGAAGATAGCAAGATGTGTTACCTGTTCTTCTTCTGCCATCGTTTCTTGCTGCATCAGCGCGAGTGTCTGTTCTAACATAAGTATCAGGGAGATGAGATTGTTCATGCCGCAGTTGTCCTCTTTTTGGCATCTACAAAGGGCTTCAGCACTTGACAGGCATCTCTGATGAGTTGCACAGGCTGATATCAAAACACATGCTCCCTGCTGAGGTGGTCTAGCTTTACACTGTTTGTACAGATGCTCTAGCATGTTCAAATTGGAATTCCAGCAAGTTGAAACATTGTGGATTAAGCAAGTCCAGGAGGGCTAACATGCGAGGACAGCCTCTTGGACATTGCCAGCACATTCTGCAAACCAGTGTACTTTTAAAAAAGTTTCACATACTAGGCTACGCAGGGAGTATGTTTTATTTAACCTAAATGCAGGACAGCAACAATGTTCCGGCCTTTGTTGCTGACCACCTTGCCCAGTTGAAGTTGGTGGGAGGACAGCCAGTGGGATATTTGCTGCTTGATGCATTTCAGGAATTGATTAGCCATGACCCAAACATGGAGGTAAATAAAGTTGGTTAAAGGATGGCTGCACAATACATCATAAACTAACAGAAAAAAATGGGCTCATTCCAAAAATGGAATGAAGGAAGCTCTTAGCGCACATTTTTGATCAAAAGTATGTCGGGCCCAAGTACCACTTCACGGCGGCTTCCGCACAAGGGTCCCTAACACTACAGATACTGCCTCTTATGGACTTACCAGTCTCCTTATTTTCAGGGCACTGCAGGAACCAGCTAAATTGCTTTTGTGCTGAGAAGTCTCAGGTACTTGGGCGTTGCTCAGTCCAAAAGAGGCGCCACCCTCAATATATACTATAAGACAGAGTTCAGACTAAGCAGATATGTTTCTACACTCAGAAGTGCATAACCATAAGGCAAATAAAGTAAATAAAGTTGGTTAAAAGATGGCTGCACAATACATCATAAACTAACAGAAAAAAATAAAAAAAGGGTCTTATTCCAAAAATTGGAATGAAGGAAGCTCTTAGCGCACATTTTTGATCAAAAGGAGACTGATATAAGAAATAAGGAGACTGGTAAGTCCATAAGAGGCAGTATCTGTAGTGTTAGGGACCCTTGTGCGGAAGCCGCCGCGAAGTGGTACTTGGGCCCGACATACTTTTGATCAAAAATGTGCGCTAAGAGCTTCCTTCATTCCAATTTTTGGAATGAGCCCCTTTTTTTTATTTTTTTCTGTTAGTTCATGATGTATTGTGCAGCCATCTTTTAACCAACTTTATTTACTTTATTTGCCTTATGGTTATGCACTTCTGAGTGTAGAAACATATCTGCTTAGTCTGAACTCTGTCTTATACCAAACATGGAGGTGTCAGTAGGACCTGGCCTTCTTGCTGTGGTGCTGCCTCGCAATGAAAAACATAGACCCATTGGACTGTAAAAGACATGTACTCTACATAACTGTAATAACAATTCAGGTGTTTACCATGTTGTGCACTGTTCTGCACAGAGAGAATTTAAAGGAGTGGCACACGTTCTCTACCACATGAGAGTACAAGGCAGGGATGACTTTTTTTCAGAAATAATGCTGGCAAAGTATATTCCAGTGAGGCTAAGCATGCACCATCACCTCCCTAAAGGCAGCAGACTCTATTGAGTGGTATGGCAGCAACTGCATCACCAGCAACTTGGCTGGGTGATAATTGAGTGTGCGTATCAGTGGATTGCTGGGTATGTACAGATGTTTCCTCGCTACACATTTCGTTATTGATGACTAACGATGGAGCAGAGTAGAAGAAGGAGTAGTCCGAGTGAAAGAAGCAGTAACTGATCATGATAATGACAAGGACACTGTACTGGCCTAGCTGCCACAAAGGAGACCAAGAGAAGTAGGACCTTCGTGTTGCATTAGATGGTGGCCTCTTCTATTTTCCCATTGGGCCAAGTGATGCCAATGCATGTGCTGAAATAGAGTCGTGGTGTTTATGTTTGTGTTTGAAAGCCCATAGCTTATTTTAATCCTGCAGATCTTGAACACGGCAATGCTTTTATCTTCTGGGATTGTGGAGAAAAACTGTCAGAGATACTTGCACACTCCACACACAGCTAATGGCAGCTGAGTTTGGCTTAGGTCTGGCATGTTTTGAGCCTGTGTCCACAGTGTCAGCAGCATCACCAGTTCCCGAGCTGACCATAACAGAAGCAGATCTGGCCCTTGCAGTTTTTTTTATGGAAGGTTCTGGCCATACGTTGTCCCTGCTCTTTATTGCTGCCGCTACCACCACCCTCCTCCTTTGATATGACCTCCCAGATCTTATCCAACACGAAATCATCTTCATAGTCCTCCCCCTCCCGACACTTTTATCGGACTGTGTTATGTCATAGTGGGCTCCTTGGCCCCCTCCCAATTCCCTGCTCTGCATTTGCCTTGAGAGCCACCACCATGGCTACAGGTGCCACTACTACCACCACCACCACTGCTCTGCATGGGGTACCCCACCTCCCCCTGAACCTCTTACTCATTGCAGTCCAAACGCAAGTCATCAACAGGGAGAAACGTTTGATTATCTGCCGTAGCGTATGGTGCGGTTTTGTGAACTCTTCTTAAGATAAATCAAGGCACCACATTCGGAGAGGGCACTGATGACAGAGAGGATGCAACTGAAAGGCTTCTTTGGGGTGGTAATGAGGAGGAGCAGAAGGAATGCAGTGATCCCTTGCTCCAAGACACAGTATCAGACTCAGAGAACACCTCCATGTCATCCTGCTGTGACTGAGAGGAGGAATGATGGAAAGAAACAAGGATGAGACAGCACTACCTGTGGAACAATGTTGATTAATCCATTCTGTGGCGGTGCAAGGCGATGCTAGGTCCTGGCCCTAGGGACCCCTCCAATAGTGTAAAAGACAGTCAAAAATCACAGCACTCCAATTTCTTCAATCCAAACTCTTTTTTCCACCAAGAAGAAGAAACGCTTAGACTCAGAAAGAGTCTTTATCAAGCATGAGAGGAGGAATGAGCCATCAAGTCCACAATCTCATTGTGCTCTTTGTCCTCCATAATAATGTTGCGCCTTTCGGAAGCCAGGGAGAACTGTTACTACTGCTACTACTGGTTGGATGGCTACCCACATTCTGTCTCTGGGAGAATGAGGTCTGGTTTTAGTTTAGTTTTGCACTCTTCCATTTTCCAGTCATTTTATTATGACGCCTATAAATGAGAAGTCATGGGTTTGATACACACAGATTATTAAATGGTACTAGCAAATATTTTTTTTTTTCCTGTCATTTAAAGACAGAGGTGCAATTAAATGTCCTGAATTCTTCCCCTTCCACTAACACACTGTACACTGGTATTGAGAATTTACAATGGTAATAATGCAATGTTTGCAGTGAAACGTGTTGCAACTACATACAGTAATACTGGTGGTTCACTAAAACGGGTGTGACTGCATTTTTTTGGCAGTGATGATAGACATCTTTTGAACTAGATGCTGTGCTGCAGTAACACCTTTACTATAATTTGCGTTACTCATGTGAAATCTTTGCTGCTCTATCTGCCCATTATCTTGCAGCAATGTACAACATGCTTCGTAACAGAGCTATAATGCACTATGATACCCATACAGTAAATAGAAACAATATAAAAAAGGGCAATTTGTTAGTACTTGCAAGAATGTCATTTGTAAGGATGTATAGAAAAAAAATGCTTGTTTTTGCAGGAATCTGTAATGTAGTACTATTTGCCAGAAGCTGAGCTGACAGTAGTCTGCCAGCAAATACACCTGATAGTGACCAGTTCTCACTCCCTAACTCTCTTTCCCTGATTGCACCCCTTATTATAACCCTATCTCCTATTTCCTCCCTATAATGTTCTAATACTGTCCCCATCACAGTATGGCCTCATGCACATGACTGTTGTTTGATTCCGTGTCCGTTGCTCCATTTTTCGTGAATTTCTGCAGACCCATTGGTTTTCAATGGGTCCGTGGCGACCTCGGCAAATGCACCGTTTGTCCTCCGCGTCCGTGGTCCGTGATTCCAGTCCGTCAAAAAAATATAACCTGTCCTATTCTTGTCCGTGAAAAACGGTTCACGGACCCATTCAAGTCAATGGGTCCGTGAAAAAATGTGGATGGCCATCCGTGTGTCATCTGCGTTCCGTGTCCGTTTTTTTGCGGATACCTTGGCAGGCACTTGGGAAAAATTGTCAGCCTGTCTTTTGGTAAAATCTTTTGGGTCATGTCCGTTAAAAAAAAACGGAAGACACACGGAAACACAACGGAAGGCAAAAACGGACACGGATCACTGAACAATAGAACCCCTTTTTGCGGACAGCATAAAAAAACGGTCGTGTGCATGAGGCCTATGTCAGTGAGTTATATCTGCTGCAGACTTTTTTAGCAGACAGAGCCACAGCACATCATCCTTCCAGGTCGCAAGTACAGTGCAGAATGGCTTTCTGCTCATTCTGCACAGGCACCTCTGTGCCTGCTGCTGCCGCACCCCGATTGGATCATCAGCCCTTGAGCCAATTAAGGCAAGACTCCCCCCCCCCACTTCCTCCCAGTTTAATGTGACAATCCTTCCTTCCTCATGATTTTGCCTGCCAATATGGACAGTGAAATGGCGCTGAACGCTGTTTTACAGGATTTGTTAAAAGAAAAATCTAAAGTCTTCAGGTTCATCCTACAAACAAGTTTGTGTGAAATACATAATAAATCCAGTTAGTTATGAAATGATTTGATCATCCTTAGCGCAGATGATTATTTGGTTGAAGATTTCACACTTTTCAAACTGGGTCAGCGGCATGGTGTGTAAGCATAATTAATGAACAGCTGACTAATTAGCTGGAATTGTTGTGGTCCAATAATGTTAAGATCTTAAGGGAAATATAATTTTTTCTCCAAGAAGAAAAGCATGACAGCAAAACAAATTAATAAACCGCAGCTCTCAAAAGTGTATGCATTAACAAGGCAATATAGACTGACCTTTGATAATGGTATTCCTATGGCATTTATTTTTCTGTGGCAGCAATCTGGATATGCTAAAGACTTCTGAGACATGGCTTGAAGCTCTTGTAGAAGAGATCCTTGGGGGTTGCCAAGAGCAGACACTCAAGTATTCACACCCAGATGGATACCACATGGTACAGAATATGTCTTTGTGTAATAAAAAGTTTAGCAAATTTCTAGAATACTGTTTAGTCCCCGCCCCCCCCCCCCATATTATAAAATCTTGACTTGCTGTCAGTGAATGGAAACAGTAATTGATCACATTCAGAAGCTAAAAGTCTGCTGTGATCTAGTCCTGCTGGGTTTATCATACATGGTAGGATATTTGTGCTATTTTTGTTAGATTATATCTCTAGTCTGATACATTTTGGGAAACCCATGTGGCCAGACAAACTGTGTAGTTGAACCCTAAGGATGCCTTCACACACTGCAGATTTTATTGCAGAAAATTACTGCAAGGACTTCTTTTGTGATGTATATATTCCTCAAAGCGGGCCAGTAACCTCCCATGATGTGTCTGTTTAGCAGCTACTAGCATTCACCATGTAATAGCTGTTATGGAGCATCTATTCTTATAACTCCATGTTGTACCATTTATTTCTTATCCCTTCTAGAATTTATGAATGAATTTTTAGGAGTCCAGTTGGGTGTTACCAGTTGGTGGTATGTTCCTGCATAGTCTAAGATTATCCAATCAGTGTTCCCAGTGGTAGACTATGCAGGGACAACTGGTAACACCCAACTGGACCTTCACTGGTAAATAAAAAAATGTTTTTGTGGCCTTTTTAGAGTGTTGTTACACCCAGCTTTTTGTGGCAGTTATTGTGGCAGTGTTTTGAGCAAAAGAAGTGGGTTGGAAGCAATGAGAAATGTAAACAAATGACTTACAGTTCTCCTTCTAAGGGCTCATGCACACCGTATGTTCGGTCCGCACCCGATCCGCATTTTTTGAAGACAAGGATAGGACATTTCTGTAGGAGTTAAAAATGAAATGGCGGCAGGCACTTGGCTGGTATCCGTGTTATGCGGATCTGCGCTTTTCACCACAAAATTAATATGGTCATAAGCCCTTACTGGACCCAGTCAAAAGACTCCATCAAAAACTGCTTCAAAAAGCTGTGTGACATCGGCCTTATGCAGTCTTTCTGAGCCAAATCCAGAAAGGGATCCAGCAGAAAGGGAAAATATAGGTCCTTCCCTTATATTTCTCATTCCTTTATTCATTTATGGCTGTTTCTTTTTTTGTCAGTACTATGCCATTGAAAATGAATTACAAAATATTTCTGATGAAAAGTTCCCTTTAAATTTGTTTTCTGACACTTTTTAACCAATGACCTATTCTCCGATAGGTCCTCTATCCTCTGACTAGGTCATCAGTATCTGATCAATTGGGGGTCCGACACCTGGCACCCTGCCAATCAACTGTTTGAGAAGGCACCGGGCCCCTGTGAGCGCTGCAGCCTTTTCGCAGCTTACCCTAGGCCAGTGATGCCACGATAATCTGTCACATGACCTAGGCGCAGCTCAGTCCCATTCAAGTAAATAGGGCTAAGCTGCAATACCAAGAACAGCCACTATACAATGTATAGTGCTGTGCTTCGTGAGCTGCACAAAGGCCACAGTGCTACTGTGAGTGGCAGTAACTTATCAAACAGCTGATTGGCGGGTTTCCCCGGTGTCGGACCCCCACTGATCAGATACTGATGACCAGGGGCGGATTGGCCATAGACCCTACAGGGAAATTTCCCAGTGAGCTGATGCCTAGGGGACTGCCTGAGCCCTGCTCAGGTCACAGGCCAGGTATAAAACAATCTGATACTCTCAGCATTAATTAATGCGAGGAGCATCAGGTACTTAGGCACCTGGCCGGTGACGAGGTGTTCTTCCTAATTCAACTGAATTGCTGCTTTCAGGACAGAGATACGGTTAAATACTGTAGCTGAGGTGGCAGTATTTTGTTTAGCACTGTGGTATTTGGTTCTGCTGGGGCAGTATTTGGTGTTGCACTATGCTATTGTTGACTCGCCTACTTGTGCTGCCCTGGCGCCCCATCAATCTGGACCCGCCTACAACATGGGCCACTTTTAATTTTTTTTCCAGGGCCACTTTAAGTTCCCAGTCCGCCACTGCTGATGACCAATCCAGAGAATAGGTCATCAGGTAAAAAGTATCAGAAAACCCCATTTAAATGATTATGTCTATATTGTGCCAAACTAATTATAATTGGAAGCACATAATAAGATAGACCTGGCTGACTAACATGTAATCTTACTACAGAAGATAATGGGCTGGCTTGTATGAAAGCAAAAGAAGATTACTTATCCTAAAGAAGATAATGTAACATACACATTCTTCTACTTACAAGATTATGAGATGAATACAATAATGGGACAGAAAAAACATGATATATAACTACAGTACTGGATAGACTGATGCCTTGGGGCTGACCCACCAGAGATGAATGATTGACCATTTTTGGACCACAATGATGCAATGAATGGTAGTTAGCTATGATTGCAGTTTCCACTAAGTGCCTAGTTGTCCGGAGCCTGCAGAAGGGAGAACAGATGTTTGTGTAAAGTTCAAGGCTGGTCGGAAGCAATCTAGTATGTAATGACGGCTGCTAATAGAGAATGTCCTAGTAAAACAACTTGTCCCTAGTAGATTTCCTCATTACATATGGTTCCTTGCACTGTGTCAGGTTGCGCACAATAAAAATCCTACATGGCTAATGTTTTTCTTTCTGTGTTCAGATTTGTATGGAGACAAACCTCAGTAATCTATTATATTTGTATGCATCTGTAACAATTATAATTTCCTACTAACATCACCTTAAAGAGGACCTGTCAGCTGTCACCTCTCTTGACTTGTCTTTTTTAGTAGCTACTTGCATTTCCCATGCAATAATAATTCTGGAGAATTGTATCTTATGACTCTGTTGTGCCATTCTTCTCTTATTCCTGCTAGAAGTTTATGGATAAAGGTACAGATTAGAGATGAGAGAATTGAAGTTAACGAAGTGGAATTCGATCCGAATGTCAGGAAAAATTCGATTTGCACCGAATCTGAATTTCCTCACGCTTCGTGGTAATGAATCAAATTTTTTCCAAAAATGGCTGCTGCACATGTTAGGACATGGAGCAAAGAACTCTGGGAATGAGGGATCACCCACATTGCCATGTATACAGCCAATCAGCAGCCAGCCCTGTGATGTCACTATAAATAGCCTCAGCCATCTTGGATTAAGCTATTTTCCAGTGTACTTAGTGCAGGGAGAGACGTCAACAGGCGCTGGGGAAAGTGGTAGAAAGATCATTAGGGATCAAGGCGCAAGGCCCGCAGCCTATCAGAGGAACAGGGAAGGGAGACGCCTCTCCCTCCCCTGCCGCAGCACAGCCATCTGTATCGCTGTCCTAAGGAGATGAACGCTTCCATTGTGGCCTGCCTCTGTCCTGCCGCCGACACTGCTGCGCCCCCCCCCCCCCCGGATCTGCAAGTGTCTTGCGGTCATGTCTTGACTCTTGACCAACAACCCTGCAGTGCTTGAATGGTTGACTCGGTTATCCACTTCGTCCCAAGTGACATCAGACACACCCAGCCAAGAGTCGTGGGTTTGTCAGACTCAACCCTTAGTTGGCATGGCCTGGGAGGCCCTGTGCCCTCACCTGTCCTCAAGCTGCCTCTGTCCTTTTCTGTTCCCTCAGAGGGACAAGTATTATATGCTGTGGGCTTAGCTCCACTATACAGCAAGGACTAGCTACTTGAGGACAGTCAGCAGCTACTGCCCAGCCTAGATCTGAAGGAGACACCTGCCGCTTCCTCCGGTAGGCGGGCAAGTAGTGATGAGGAGAGTGGCGTGTTGCGAGCGGTCAGGCTACTGGCTCAGAGAGGCATGTCGGTGACGTGCAGACAGTACTCGATGATGATGTAGCCGAACGCAATTCGGAGCTGCGTGACAAAGTGCTCCTGGCCAAGTTGCTGGTACTGCAGTCCCTCCCTTTCAGAGAAATGATGGCTTGTGCCAAGCCAAGGTGGAGAGTCCCAAGCCGTCATTGCCAAAAAGGCAGTACCAGCCCTGCACACATATGTAGAACAGAAGGTGGGCCAGTCCTTGAGCCTTTCGGTGTCTGCCAAAGTGCACGGCAGCAGCGACGCGTGGAGCTGTAACTACGGTCAGGGACAATACATGTCCTTTACAGTCCACTGGATCAATGTGGTTCCTGCACAGCCACACCAGCAACCTGGCCAGGTGATACTGCTTCTGCCTCCACATTCTCATGCCGTTGGTCCCGTGACACTGTCCTCCTCTTCTTCCTCATCCCCCACAGTGTCCTGATCCTCCACTGCAGGGACAATTTAAAGTGCTCCTCCAGCATACCACATTTGCAGGACACGGCGTTGTCACGCTGTTCTACACCTGGCGAACGGAGTCAAACAGGGGAGGAACTGCTCTGTGTCCTTCATCAAGAAATCGAATCCTTGCTTTCTCAGCGACAACTGAAAATTGGAACCATGGTGACTGACAACGGAAGAACATGGTGTCAGTGCTGCATCAAGGAGGGCTGAGCCATGCGTGAGGCACATGTGTTCAATCTGGTTGTCAAGCAGTTCCTGAAGTCTTCCACCCATCTGCAAGACATCCTAAAAATCGCCAGGAAACTTTGCATGTACTTCAGCCACTTGTACAACGCAAAGCACATCCTCCTTGAGCTGCAGTGGCAGAACGGAATCCCCCAACATAGGATGATATGATTTTTCTACACAGGTGACAGGAGAGGAGGAGTAGGAGCAGCCGGAGGAGAAAGAGGGAAATAAAGAAGTCGAGGCAGATGACCTAGACACACCGTGGCCGTACGCAGTGGAAATGGAGGCATGGAGTCCCTCCGAGTCACTTGTGCAAATGGCCTGCTGCATGCTCACTTGCTTGGATAGTGACAACCGAATTGTCACTATTCGGCAGAGGGATGACTTCTGGCTCTCCACCTTGTTGGACCATCGCTACCGGTCCAAAATGGGGGCCTTTTTTACACCCGCTGAGAGGGAGGACAAACTGAACTACTATAGACATACTATGTATATTGGCCATGTCAACTGGCCACTGCCTATCTGCGCCATCGTCCATCCTCTCGCAGTTGTGACCGGGGGGGCCCTCTGCTCTCTCGTTCCATTGCTGCTGTGGCGGGGTGGGGGTGGGGGGTAGGAGCAGTGCCAGCTCCATCAGCAGCAGCTTGAGTCTAGAGTTGATGATGAGCAGCTCTGCCTAGTGAAGAAACTACTCACCAGCAGCAGCAGCTAGACCTGGAGCAGAACCTGAACCAGCAGGTGGTGGCATACTTGGACAATGCCCTGCCACCTTACATTAATGATCCGCTGGACTACTGTGCAGCCAAACTGGATTTGTGGCCGCAACTGGCCGAGTTTGCCCTGGAAAAGCTGTCATGCCCGGCCAGTAGTGTGGCATCAGAGCGTGTGTTTAGTGCAGCGGGGCCATAATTACCCCAAGGAGAACTCGCCTGTCCACACAAAATGTGGAGAGACTGACCTTTGTCAAGATGATTCAGGCGTGGATCAGCCAGGATTTCCACCCACCAATGTCTGATGCATCAGATTATATCATCGTTGCTGCCTCACCCAAACCTTGACAACAGAGACCGTTTTTTTCTGGCTACCTGCCTCAGCTACTATTCTGATGCTGACACCCACCTGATGCCACACATCTGATGCCAAGTGCTCCTTCTTTCACACACCATCGTTAGCGGCTACTATTATTGATACCCACCTCCCCACTCTGTCACCGGGTCACTCTGTGGTCTCCTGATGCAGCTGTTGCCACCTCCACACAATGTCACCTTGCCACTCTGTGGTCTCCTCATACTGCTACCAACTACCAACTCTGTCTCTGGGCTACTCTGTGGTCTCATCGTGCTGCTGCTGCCTCCTCCACACTATGTCACCTTGCCAGTCTGTGTCCTCCTCATGCTGCTGCTGCCACTTCACCACTCTGTGGTCTCCTCATGCTGCTGCCACCTCACCACTCTGTGGTCACCTCATGCTGCTGCCACCTCACCACTCTGTGCCACTTTTTTGCCTTTTTGGCTTGGGTGACATCTTCATTTATTTGACACTTCTTCTGATCTGTCAGAAGGAAGGAAAAATGAGACACACAACAGATTTTGTCTATGTAGCAGCTGTAAGACCTGTATGACATGTCCCTATTTGCATCAGAATTGGCTTATGATTTGGTAGCCAAAAGCAGGAGGGGGTACAAAACACAGAAGACTGATCAGAGGAAGGGCAAAATAATCTGTGACGTCAACACAAACTTACTGCTGACACCCTCTCCACTCTGTCGGGGGGCTCTACTTGTATAAACGTTTAATAGAACAGGTTCTGTAGACATCTCTGTGGAATCAGCCGACGACGGTGTAAAAGGAGTGTGCTTCTTCTTGACGCTAACACTGACCTGTAAGGCTGAGTTCACACGAGTTATTTGGTGAGTTTTGGCCCTGTAACTGCCCAAATACGTGAAGTGTGCAATGATTCTAAGAGTGACGCCTGTCATCTGCGTGTCATGCTGAATCACAGTATTGTTTCACTACCACAGCAGACTCCCTATGCGTGTTACTGCACTGTGTTCTACACCACTATACAGGCTCTCTGCAGCCAGGAAATAGCTGTTTTTTTAACTCGATTCACCACAAATAAATTTGGATCGAATCGAATCTTTTCAGAACATTCGGTGAACCGGCCAAATCGAATTTTTGAGAAAGTAATAGTACAGATGCATGTTACTAGTTAGGAGTGTGTCCCTGCACAGTATGTCACTGGTAGCACTGATTGGTCAACGGTAGACTGTGCAGGGATACACCCCCATCTGA
This sequence comes from Bufotes viridis, assembly GCA_033119425.1. NCBI lineage: Eukaryota > Metazoa > Chordata > Amphibia > Anura > Bufonidae > Bufotes > Bufotes viridis. The sequence goes on along the minus strand of CM065594.1, from coordinate 89,853,805 downwards.
TAACTCTCATCTGTACCTTTATCCATACACTTCTAGCGACAATAAAAAAAATAGCAAAACATAGTGTCATAGGAATAAATGTTCCAGAATTGTCATTTCATGTAGAATACAATTATTTACTAAAACAGGTCAGGAGTGGTGACAGGTCCTCTTTAAAAGACTTGTCCAGTCTTATAATCTATTTCAATAAATGTTATTATTTATTTAGTAGGATACTAGAGAATCTCCTTTTTTCCCAAAACTGGGAATGAAATAATGAGCTGGAATTGGGTAGGTTCCAGTGCTGGGGTTTTGTGGTGTAGGAGACTAACCCAGGGATCAGTGGCATAACTAGAAATTACTGGGCCCCACAGCTAATTTTTGAATGGGACCCCCAGGCAGCTTTGCAACCCCTTCCTCCCTTGAAACTCTCACTCCTGTGGCTAGTCAAGATCGCTCTCTCAGACTAGGACTGGCAGCCGCTCTGCCCATTTCCTACAGTGTCTCTGTATATAATTAAATTTTATAATACTGTTCTGGGGGCCCTGACAATAAAATATTTTGTCCTTCTCCTGGGTGGCCCCTTCTGATTTCAGTCCCCAATGCAGCCTCTTCCCCTGCTTCCCCTATAGCTACGCCCCTGCCAAGGATCATGACGACGGAAAAAAAAATGTTGATAATGGCATAGATGCTGGACCAAATTCGCATCATACTAGGACAAATTTGCCAAATGTGTAGCATGTCTCGGCGATCCTGCATCCAATTAAACAAGAAAAGGGGTAGTGAGGGGTAATTTTACAACTTTTGCTATTTTAAAGAGTTATATGTGCTTTCAGCTTTTAGTCCAGGAAAACAGAGACTGAGATATTTTAACAACTTACCGCTATATGGGCAGGTCTATGTCAGGATGGGTTTTCAACCTCTAACTTTAAATATGAATGTTACCATTCACTGATAGCAAACATGAATCTTAAAATTTGTGACTTTGAAACACCAGAACTATTAAAAGCCAATAGAGAGATATCGTGCATAATTAATTTATACTCAGGATTGTAGCTATAGGGGGTGCAGAGGTAGCAGTCGCTAACGGGTCCAGGAGCCTGAGGGGTCCCAAAGACCCTTGTGCCACATAAGAAGACACCAGTATTATAGAAAGTACATGCTGGTCAAGTTACATCTCTGGTTGGAGGGAAGGGTTAGGTCAAGAATGTAGCATGGGGTGGATGGTGTTCTGTCGTTTCAATTTTTGCCTTAGGCAGCCCGAAGGCTATGTGCTTCCCTGCCCCTGGCCACAAAGCACTGAGGGAAGGGGGGCCCAGGCTGAACTCTTGCACCAGGGCCCATAAGACTTTAGCTACACCCCTGACTGTATCTATAACAAGGGGGCCTAGAGGAAAGAAGGTTTCTACACCAACATGGAAGGGAATTCTTTAATGTAAGAGCAGTGTGACTATGCCACTCTCATACAGAGGAGTGTGATGATGTGATGGTGAACTCACTAAAAGAGACCAAAAGAGGCCTGGATGCATTTTTGAATATAATAGTTATAGTTACTAAATTATTGGAGAAAGGTCCTTGACCCAGAGATTATTCTGATGGAAATCTGATGGAAATCACTGATCAAACACTGACATGTGAACTAGGTGTAATACGTTGAACTGGATAGATGCCTTTTTCAGTCTTACAACCTATGTTACTACTATATTAGAAATTAGCTAAACATTTCATTGTACAATAATTAAGCATTTTCAAAAAAAGACTCGAGAACGTCTTTAATGTCTTGCCTGACTTATCATTTCAAAGCTGCATCTTATTACCCTACTGTCTCCTTATGGTCCTTTAGGGCATATGGACATCATAAAGGGGAGTATCTGCCTTCTATTAGCATGAACAGAGCCTCTGCAGAAGCCAAGCATTACATGGCTGCCCTATAATGTCCATAGAAAATATGCTATAGTAGACGATTCCTGCAGAAGGAAAGTGTGGCCACCAATAGCTTCCACTGTTGATAATATGTTAGACCTTTTTCACACATCAGTGAATCACAGATGTGTGCTGTCCGTGGTCTCTATGGATCACTTATGTATCCATTGTCTTAAATATATGTATTAGTGGTGAAACCAGGGAAGCATGCCCTACTTTGCCCGTGATTATGGATCCCTCACACATAGTAAAGTCTATAGGTCCATGAAAACCACGGACACAACACGGATGCCCTCCATGTTTGGTCTGTGGTTTTAAGGGACCATTGGAATGAGACGTTCTGGAAATTAAATTTCAGTCTAGTAGTGTACGCGTTAATCGATTGATGAGACTGCGCGTCTTTCAATTCTCCCACACCTCCACAACAAAGAGAGGTCAGGTCTCACAGACGTCCTCTATTTAAAACATCCTGTGGGACATCAGAAATCCGCCAATAGTGAAGCACAGTTATTTAAATCTCAGCTTATATTTGCGCTAATATACTCACAAGCGCACACAGATTGCAGAAAAATAAATTGACTTGGAGTCTCCTTTCATCTTCAATCAACCAACTTTAATATCCTTATGTTCCTGACCATCCTAATATACAGGCTGTTCCTGTCTCTCCTATAGACAGAGTCCTGTTCACCCCAGGGAAGATCAGGCTTCACTCAGCCTCACGGTCAGTCAGTCACCAAGCTCTAACCACACAGGTTAGCTCTCCAGGGGAATGAAGCCTGGACTGGAATTATTGTATTGTATTAGTAGTGTACTTGGAATATGGATGACACGCAAAAAATAGACACACGGACCAAACATGGATTTTTCATGGATGAACCACTGAGCATCTGGTCATGTTTATCATCATGGACATGGATGTAGTAATGAGGCCTTAGCCATCAGTAGGTCCTCATTCAGGAAAATATGCTTTTTTTATGCGATATACACAAGAAATATTCCAATCCATGCGCCATAAATTCTCACTCTTTACCTTTCCCTGTAAAATGGGAAAAAAGTGGGTCATTTATTAAAGGGGTTGCCCGAGTAATTTTTTGTTCTTTGTATGTTCCTAACTAGGCAAATGTAACAGCTTTCCAATTAACTCACGTTATCTCCAGTGGCTGGTTTCTCAGATTTCACTGAGGGTCACATGACCTGTGATGTCAGCTTCTCTCCCTGCTCTGATAATGTCCATGCCCCCCTTCCTTCACTGCTGGCTGTTGCTTATTGCTCTCTCCTAGGATTATTAACCCCTTTAACTGCACAGACTTACAGGAGCTGAAAGAGAAGCGGAGTATTGCAGGTAGGGGGAAGATCATGTGTGTATTAGCAGTGTCACTGCACAGCTAGGACTTGTAGTTCTACACATACAATATGCTGCTGAGTCTCCCAGAAGACAGACATGTCATTCACGGCAGCACTTGTAATCACTCCCTTAGCAGTGCAGGGGGAGGGGCAGAGATTGTTGTTACTGCAGGTAAACAAAGGGCCAGAAGAGAACCAGGGAAATGAGAAAATAGATATTTTTTTGCCTAAAACTTTTTAGCTTAGTTATATATTGTAGACCATCAGATTTACAATGCTATATATATATTTTTTTTCATAACTCGGACAACCCCTTTATGACCGGCGTTTTAGAGGCTGGTCTTAATAAGCCCTATAACTGGCAGTGGATCTGGCGCAGTTTTTAAGAGCCGCCGACCTCTACATAACGTCGGCATATCCAGCGCCAGTCTAAATGTAAGACAGCTTCCTAGCTGGCTTAAATTTAGACCGTTTTCTATGTGTAAAACAGGCGTAGAAAATGATGAATGAGACAGGCCCATCCACTTCCCCACCCACGCCACACCCTCTGTTTTAGACCTGGTGAGAGCGAGGAAAAGTCACAGATTGCGGTGCACATAACCTTTGCACCGCAATCTGCGCCAGAAATACGCCTAATGTAGGCGTATTTCTGGATAGTAAATGACCCGCCAAATTTTTATGTCTTGTACTTTCTAATTCGCATGTCTGTTAGTGATAGGGTTAACAAAGTACAGGCCTGTCACCATTATAAATCATATTTTTAGTGTCACTAAAATGCAGTAGTCCGTGAAAGTAGAGTTGCACGATTATTTAACGCTTCAGGTAATCACTCTTCCATTAAATCTAACATCCACATGTTAATACGCTTTGTGCTTTCTACAGAATATCCCTCACTTGCTTCCTAACTCCAATCGTTCTTGGAAATGAGAGACACAAAAACAGTATTTAGCGGCTGGATGTCCTCCTCTGTTTGCCTGATACTGAAGGAAATAATGAAAGTCGAGGCAGTGATTGCAGTGTGAAGTGGTCCTTCACAGCTCGGCACAATCATAGCAGATATCATGGGGAGAGCAAACACTCAAAGAGAATCAGGATCACACAGAGGGATTAAGTAACACAATTTAATGTGCTTGATAGAGGCTCGATCACATACAGTCGTTGGACTGACCATGGCTCCTGTCTGTCTCATCTTTACTGGGGCAGACTGGTGATCTAATTTTTTATGAGGCTTGTTAGTACATAGAACAGACAGTGCACTATAGGAAAACTCAAAACGGGGCCCCTTCTGTTAACAGTTGATTAAAGGGGTTGTCCGTAATATTGATAATGATGGCTTACCCTCAGAATAGTTATTCAACATCAGATCGGTGGAGTTCCAACTCCCAGTACCCTTGCCAACCAACAGTTTGAAGAGCCTGTGGGGCTCAGGTGAGAGCTGCGGCCTCCTCATAGCTTATTCAGCACGTTGCTATACAATGTATAGCAGCTAAGCTTGGTATTGCAGCTCATTCACTTGAATGGGACTAGGACGGGTGACCAATTAATGTGACGTCACTGGCCAAGGAATAGGCCACAATGCTCGCCAGGAGCACTATTTCCTCTTAACCTCTTCCGGACACATGTTGTCCCGGTACGGCATGTTGTCCCGGTACTTAAGGACACATGATGTACCGGTACGTCATGTATAGTTCCGATCACTGCCGCCCAGCGGGCAGAGATCGGAACTGGGTGCTTGCGGTTTTCAGAGCTTTCTGCAGTTTCTGATCCCTGCTGATCAGAAACTTGTAACTGCTTGAATTAGTATTTTTTAACCCGTCCCCCCCCCCCTGCAGCCCGCAATCATATTGTGCCGGCAGGCGGTGCAAGGGGGGGGCGAATCGCGATCCCCCGCCCGCCTCCTCTATGATATTCATTGGTGGCCAGTGGAATAGCAGAGTGTCAGCACATTGCTACATTGCTGACACTCTGCTATAAACTGCTGACATGTGTGCTGGTGCAGATGTCAGCAGTTTAACCCCTTCTGTATGGACCGTTGTATGGAAGGGGTTAACAGGGAGGGAGCTTTCTTCCTGTGCTATTGCAGCCCCCAATTCTTGAAGGGATCACAGTGGGAGGGGGCCCCTCCCTCCCCATCACCCGCTGCTCTGTTCTGGCAGCGGGTGATGGTTACCATAGCAACAGGACGCCTTCACAAGCATCCTTCTTGCCATGGTAATGGCAAGTCTGATCTGACTTCTGCTAAAGGCAGAAGTCTGATCAGAATTAATAAACAGGTAATGGGTGGCTCACTTGAGGAGAGAGACGGACCAGGGTGCTCCAACGTCCAGTCTGATCAGACTTTGTAAAGTAAAAAATACAGTACAGTACACTATATAGTGTACTGTACTGTATTATACAGACATCAGACCCACTGGATCTTCAAGAACCAAGTGGGTCTGGGTCAAAAAAATGTAAACAAAAGTGAAAAAAATTGAAAAAAAAAAAAAAAACATTTATCACTGAATAAAAATATAAAAAATTAACCCCTTAAGGACACGGCCCTATTTCACCTTAAGGACCAGGCCATTTTTTCAAAATCTGACCAGTGTCACTTTATGTGGTGATAACTTTAAAACGCTTTTTGTTATCCAGGCCATTCTAAGATTGTTTTTTCGTCACATATTGTACTTCATGACACTGGTAAAATGAAGTCGAAAAATTTCATTTTTATTTATAAAAAATACCAAATTTACCCAAAATTTTTAAAAATTTGCAATTTTCCAAGTTTCAATTTCTCTACTTCTATAATACATAGTAAAACCGCCAAAAAAAGTTATTGATTTACATTCCCCATATGTCTACTTCATGTATCGATCATTTTGGGAATGCCATTTTATTTTTTGGGGACGTTACAAGGCTTAGAAGCAAATCTTGAAATTTTTCAGAAATTTAATAGCCAAACAAAACTTAATATTTATTCCCCCGATTCTGCAGTTTGCACAAACACTCAATATGTGGTCGTAAACTGCTGTATGGCCAAACTGCAGGGCGCAGAAGGAAAGGAACGCCATACGGTTTTCGGAAGGCAGATTTTGCTGGACTGGATTTTTGACACCATGTCCCATTTGAAGCCCCCCGATGCACCCCTAGAGTAGAAACTCCATAAAAGTGACTCCATCTAAGAAACTACACCCCTCAAGGTATTCAAAACCAGTTTTACAAACTTTGTTAACCCTTTAGGTGTTCCACAAGAGTTATTGGCAAATAAGCAACCAAAAATCATATTTACCCTAAAATAGTACCAACAAAACTGACACCTTATCCCGTAGTTTCCAAAATGGGGTCACTTTTTTGGAGTTTCTACTGTATGGGGTGTTTGTGCAAACAAGAGAATCAGGGCAATAAATATTGAGTTTTGTTTGGCTGTTAACCCTTGCTTTGTTACTGGAAAAATGGATTAAAATGGAAAAATTGCAAAAAAATAGCTGTTTTGGGACAGTTTTTATTTTTTGTTATTTACATAGTTGAACTGACAGGTTAGATTGTGTGCTATTTCTATAGAGCAGGTTGTTATGGACGCAACAATACCAAATATGACTACTTTTTGGGGGTTTTGTTTCAGTTTTACATAATAAAGCATTTTTGAAAAAAAATATTTTTTAGTGTCTCCACATTCTGAAAGCCATAGTTTTTTTTAGTTTTTTTTGGGGGACTGTCTTATGTAGGGGCTCATTTTTTCCGGGATAAGATGGCGGTTTGATTGGCACTATCTTGGGGTGCATATGACATTTTGGTCGCTTGCTATTACACTTTTTGTGATGTAAGGTGACAAAAATGGCTTTTGACACCGTATATTTATTTATTTTTTGCTGTGTTCAGCTGAGGGGTTAGGTCATGTGTTATTTTTATAGATCAGGTTGTGACGGATGCGGCGATACATAATATGTATACTTTTTATTTATTTATATAAGTTTTACACAATAATATCATTTTTTAAAACAAAAAAATCATGTTTTAGTGTCTCCATAGTTTGAGAGCCATATTTTTTTTTTTTTTTGGGCGATTGTCCTATGTAGGGGCTCATTTTTTGTGGGATGAGATGGCAGTTCGAATGGTACTATCTTGGGGTGCATATGACATTTTGATCGCTTACTATTACACTTTTTGTGATGTAGGGTGACAAAAAAATGGCTTTTTTGACAACGTTTTTATTTTTTATGTTTACGGCGTTCATCTGAGGGGTTAGGTCACATTATGTTTTTATAGAGCAGGTCCTTACTGACGTGGCGATACATAATATGTATACTTTTTTTATTTATTTTGGTTTTACACAATAATATCCTTTTTGAATAAAAAAAAATACATGTTTTAGTGTCTCCATAGTCTGAGAGCCATATATTTTTCAGTTTTTAGGCAATTGTCTCAGGTTGGGTATAATTTTTGCGGGATGAGGTGATGGTTAGATTGGCACTATTTGGGGGGTCATATGACTTTTTGATCGCTTGCTATTACACTTTTTGTGATGTAAGGTGGCAAAAAAATGGCTTTTTGAGAAAGTTGTTATTAATTTTTTTTTACAGTGTTTACTTGAGGGGTTAGGTCATGTGATATTTTTATAGAGCAGATTCTTACGGACGTGGAGATACCCAATATGTCTACTTTTTCTTACATTTAACACTAAAAAGCATTTTTGAAACAAAAAAAATCATGTTTTAGTCTGAGAGGCATAGTTTTTTTATTTTTTGGCCAATTGTTTTAGGTAGGGGCTCATTTTTTGCGGGATGAGATGGCGGTTTGATTGTTACTATTTTGGGAGGCAAACGCCTTTTTGATCGCTTTGTATTACACTTTTAGTGATGTAAGGTGCCAAAAAATTGCTTATTAACACCATTTTTTTTAATGGCGTTCACCTGAGGAGTTCAGTCATGTGATATTTTTATAGAGCAGGTTTTTACGGACGAGGTGATACATAATATGTGTATTTTTTTATTTTTTATTCAGTGATATGTGTTTTTTTCATTTTTACTTTTTTTTCACTTTTTTACATTTTTTTTTTGACCCAGACCCACTTGGTTCTGAAAGATCCAGTGGATCTGGTGTCTGTATAATACAGTACAGTACACTATATAGTGCACTGTGCTGTATTTTGTACTTTACAAAGTCTGAATAGACCTTTAGCAGGTCTCTTCAGACTTTCAGCACCATGGAGAGCAGGACGCTTCTGAAAGCGTCCTGTCTCCATGGCAACCATCACCCGCTGCCAAAGGAAGGAGCGGGTGATGGATGGGGAGGGAGTGGAGCCCCCTCCCTCTGTGATCCCATCCTGTTGGGGGGCTGCAAAGGCACAGCAGCCCCCCGATGGGAGAGGGAGGGAGCTCTCTCCCTGTTAACCCTTCCATACCGCGGTCCGTACGGACCGCGGTATAGAAGGGGTTAAACGGCTGGCATCTGATCAAGCACAGATGCCAGCCGTTTCTATCAGAGTGTCAGCAATGTGCTGACACTCTGATAGATCCACTAGACACCAGGGAAACATTACAGAGGAGGAGGGCCGGGGATCGCAATCGCGATCCCGCCCGCCGCTCCAGCCGCCTCCTGCCGCCCGCAACCACACCCCCTGCACCCCCGCCGCCATAATATGATTGGGGGCTGCAGGGGGGGTTAAAGATGAACACTTTGGGGACATTAACTCTCTGATCCCCGCGATCAGAGATCGCACAAAGCGCTGCAAACCGCAGGTCTGAATTGACCTGCGGTTTGCAGCGATCGCCCATACGCGGGGTCACAGGACCCCCCTGGGCATTGTAACAAGGTACCTGCTGAATGATTTCAGCAGGTACCTTGTTCCGATCATTCCAAGCTGAGCAGCAGTGATCGGAACTACTCATGACGTACCGGTACGTCATGTGTCCTTAAGGACTCGGAAACCATGACGTACAGGTACATCATGTGTCCTCAAGGGGTTAAAATAAACTACACATTTTAGGTATCGCTGCGTCCATAAAAACCTGCTCTATAAAAATATCCCATGACCTAACCCCTCAGATAAACACAGCAAAAAAAATTATATAAATACAGTGTCAAAAGCCAATTTTGTCACCTTAGATCACTAAAAGTGTAATAGCAAGCAAACAAAATGTCATATGCACCCCAAGATAGTACCAATCAAACCAAATGAGCCCCTACATAAGACAGTCACCCCCCAAAAAATAAAAAATATGGCTTTCAGAATGTGGAGACACTAAAAAAGATTTTTTTTTAAAAATGCTTTATTATGTAATACTGAAACAAAACCCCCCAAAAAGTGGTCATATTTGGTATTGTCGCGTCCGTGACAACCTGCTCTACAGAAATAGCACATGATCTAACCTGTCATATCAACGTTGTAAATAACAAAAATAAAAACTGTCCCAAAACAGCTATTTTTTTGCAAATTTTCAATTTTAATCAATTTTTCCAGTAACAAAGCAAGGGTTAACAGCCAAACAAAACTCAATATTTATTGCGCAGATTCTGTTGTTTGCAGAAACACCCCATATGTGGTCATAAACTGCTGTATGGCCAAACGGCAGGGCCCAGAAGGAAAGGAACGCCATATGGTTTTTGGAAGGCAGATTTTGCTGGACTGTTTTTTTGGCACTATGTCCCATTTGAAGCCTCCGTGATGCACGCCTACAGTAGAAACTCCAAAAAAAGTCACTCCATCTAAGAAAGTACACCCCTCAAGGTATTGAAAACTGATTATTCAAACTTTGTTAAATCTTTAGGTGTTCCACAAGAGTTATTGGCAAATGGAGATAAAATTTCAGAATTTCTATTTTGTTGTTACCTTGCCTCAAAAAAAGTGTAATATAGAGCAAGCAAAAATCATATTTACCCTAAAATAGTACCAACAAAACTGCCACCTTATCCCATAGTTTTCAAAATAGGGTCACACTGCTCCCACACATTAATTTGCCCCCACACTGCACCATATAGTAATTTGCCCCACATAGTAATTTCCCACACACAGTAATTTCCTCCACACTGCCCCCACACAGTAATTTCCCACACACTGCAATTTACCCCACACTGCCCCCACACAGTAATTTACCCCACACTGCAGTTTCCCCCACATAGTAATTTGCCCCCACATAGTAATTTGCCCCTACACTGCTCCATATAGTAATTTGTCCCTACACTGCCCCAACACAGTAGTTTCCCCCACACTGCCCCACATAGTAATTTGCCCTCACATAGTAATCCTTCCATAATAATTTTCCCCCACATAGTAATTTGCCCCAATATAGTAATTTCTCCCGATGTCTCTTAATATGTCCTCCTGTGTCCCCACCCCACATGTCCCCCAAAGTAGGCACATGAAATAAAAAATAAAAAAGTTAAAAGCTAAATTTTCCCCTATGTCCAGGGCCAGGTGCTTGCTCGCAGAGGATGGCTGGATGAGTCAGGTACGGACACGTAATAGTGTTGCGTCCCGGCACAGGTGCGCGATGATGTCATCACACCTGCCTGCGCCGGGATTTCACTACCGCATAGGCCTCAGGCCTACTAGGCCTAAAACCTATAGAGGTAATCGGCGACGGGGCAGGGAACTATGCGCTCCCATGCCCCGCCGCAGTATGTGGGTGTTTGGGGCAGTGTTGGGCCCTCCAGCGGTTCTGGGATCGGGGCAGCCGACCCGAACGTCCCTATTGTAATCCGCCACGCGGCCATTAACAATGAAGATCGACTTTATAGTGTGGTCTTCATTAGTTAATTGAAAGGCAGCTGCTGGCTAAATGGCCACGGATCAAGAATGTACCATGTAGTAGTACCCTTACTGAAGAACCCTTTTAATATCCCAATTAATCTGGTACTGAGGGGACAAAAACTGCTCCCGATGGACTAGTACATAATTCTGATAGATATGAATCTTTAAAGGGACAGGACTCATCTCAGGTTCATTTGTATATGTATCAAATCGTTTTTCTTACACAATAAAAGTACACAGAGCTATGGGGACTGGACATTGCAGATGTGCTAGCAGCAATCTAGCAACCCATATACTCAGCTCTGTACACAAAATCCCGGTGACAGGTTCCCTTTAAGTATAAAGTCCATCGTAGATATTCTTCTTTGAGAGAACCTCTTTGTAAATTTGTATCGTCAGGCATACACATTGTACACACTGGGAATAAAAACATTATGGAGCAGACATGTTAGTGTCTCCTATACTCTGCTTCTGTGCATCTCCAAGAGGGAAATCAGCCACTTTAAGATCTTCCCGAACTTGCTTCTCAAATTCCCTTTCATGTCATAAAAGCACAACTTAGAAATCCCTGGCTGCATATCAACACATCAAAGATTCAGTTAAAACCCATTATCCATGTATGATAGATAAGATGCATTATATCTAGAGAGGAGCGAATTTCTCAAAAATTCGATTCGGTCGGTTTGCTGAATATTCCAAAAAGATTCAATTCAATCCGAATTTATTCGTGGTGAATCGTGTTAAAAAATTGCTATTTCTTGGCTGCATATAGCTTGTTTAGTGGTGAAGTCTGCTGTGGTAGTGAAACAATATTGTGAGTCAGTATGGCACGCAGATGACAGGCGTCGTTCTTAGAGTCACTGCACGCTTCACTTACTTGGGCAGTTATGGGGCCAAAACTGACCAAATAACTCAAGTGTAAACTCAGCAGAGCTGATTCCACATAGATATCTACAGAACCTGTTTTATTAAACGCTTATACAAGTAGAGCACCCCTGACAGTGCTGACGTCACTGATTATTTTGCCCTTCCTCTGGTCTGTCAGAACAATAACCCCCAAAAAACAGATCCTGTCTGTTGAGCATCTGCCTTCACTCAGTCAGCATTTGGTCAGTAATCCATCAGTATTGCTAAAAAAAAAAAAAACAGGAGTGGATCCAAAACAGAAATGACACATGAATGGAATATTTGCATTTCTTCTGTGTTTTATACCCACTCCTGCTTTTGGCTACCAAATCATAAGCCAATTATGATGCAAAATAGGGACCATGTCAAATAGGCCTTACAGCTGCTACAAAGACAGGATCCGTTGTGCGTCTCATTTTTCCTTCCTTCTGTCAGAAGAAGGGTCAAATAAATGATGATGTCAACCAGGCCAAAAAGGCTAAATAGTAGCCCAGTCATGGAGTGGGGAAGGTGGGAACAGCATGAGAAGTCCCCAGAGTGGCCCAATGACAGAGTGTTGAGGTGGCACCAGCATGAGGAGACCAAAGTGTGGCCCAGTGACAGAGTGGTGATGTGGCAGCAGCATGTGGGGACCACAGACTGGTGAGGTGGCAACAGCATGAGGAGACCATAGAGTAGCCCAGTGACAGAGTGGGGAGGTGGTAGCAGCATGAGGAGACCACAGTGGCCCAGTGACAGAGTGTTCAGGTGGGAACAGCATGAGGAGACCACAGAGTTGTGATTTGGCAGCAGCATGAGGAGACCACAGAGTGGCCCAGTGACATAGTGGTGAGGTGGCAGCAGCATGAGGAGACCACAGAGTGGCCCAGTGACAGAGTGGTGAGGTGGCAGCAGCATGAGGAGACCACAGAGTGGCTCATTGACAGAGTGTTGAGGTAGCAGCAGTTTGACGAGACCACAGAGTGGTGATGTGGCAGCAATATGAGGAGACCACAGAGGGGTAAGGTGGCAGCAGCATGAGGAGACCACAGAGTGGACCAGTGACAGAGTGGTGAGGTGGCAGCAGCATGAGGAGACCACAGAGTGGCCCATTGACATAGTGGTGAGCTGGCAGCAGCATGAGGAGACCACAGAGGGTCCCAGTGACATAGTGGTGAGGTGGGGAGTGGGCAATACTAGTACAACTAAAGATGATGGGTGGCAGTAGCAGCACCTGGCAGCAGGTCTGTGGCATCAGGCAGATGGCAGCATCAGAATAGTATCTGAAGCAGGTAGCCAGAAGAAACTGGTCTCTTTTGACAAAGTTTAGGTGTGTCACCATTGAAGATCTAGTCTGATGCATCAGGCACTGGTGTGTGGAAATCCTGGCTGATCCACGCCTGATTCATCTTCACAAATGTCAGTTTCTCCACATTTTGGGTGGACAGGTGAGTTCTCCTTGGGGTAACTATGGCCCCTGCCGCACTAAACACCCCCTCTGATGCCACACTGCTGGCAGTTGAGGCCACAAATCGAGTCCAGGAGATCTTCGATGTGGGGTGGCAAGGTGCGCTCCAAGTATGACACAACCTGCTGGTTCAGGTTCTGCTCTATGTCTAGCTAATGCTGCTGGTGAGTAGTTTCTTCAGTAATACAAAAAAACTAGAGACCCTATTAAGGGAGGGTTCCATAGCAACAAAAAAACTTTGCTCAATTGAGCTCAATTCACCACTTTTACCCTTAATATTTAAATCAGTAAAACTTCACTTTTATTAGTAGTTCTCTAAAAATGTTTGTGAGTTTTGACACACTTGTTAAAACTACTGCTCGAATTTGCACACTGCTATCGCACAGGTTGCTAGTGGTAACGGAGGGTGTGCACTACCCTCCTAACCTTCCCACAAGTTTGCAATCAGTGTATAACTACCTGCCTGACTAATCCTGCAGGGTACTCGGTGCTGTGAACATACACCCTAAAGTAAATAACTGTTTCCTACTGTTTCCTACTCAGTGTTTAGCAACTCGAGCAGAGCTAAAACCAACAGATTCTGTCCCCCAACATGTTTCACCAGATAAACTGGCGTCTTCAGGGGAAAGTTATTTACTTTAGGGTGTATGTTCACAGCACCGAGTACCCTGCAGGATTAGTCAGGCAGGTAGTTATACACTGATTGCAAACTTGTGGGAAGGTTAGGAGGGTAGTGCACACCCTCCGTTACCACTAGCAACCTGTGCGATAGCAGTGTGCAAATTCGAGCAGTAGTTTTAACAAGTGTGTCAAAACTCACAAACATTTTTAGAGAACTACTAATAAAAGTGAAGTTTTACTGATTTAAATATTAAGGGTAAAAGTGGTGAATTGAGCTCAATTGAGCAAAGTTTTTTTGTAGTTTCTTCAGTAGGCGGGTGAAGAAAACTGCTCATCAGCGACTCTAGATTGGGTTGGTACTGCTCCTGCCCCCCACCACCACAGCAGCCATGGCAGTGGAACGTGAGCGCAGAGGGCCCCCCGGTAAAACCTGCGCGGGCGATGGCGCACATAGGCAGCGTCCAACTGACTACATAGGATATCTCAATAGTAGTTCAGTCTGTCCTCCCTCTCAGCGAGTGTAAAAAAAAGGCCCCTATTTTGGACTGGCAGCGAGGGTCTAACATGGTGGAGAGCCAGTAGTCATCCCTCTGCCGAATGGTGACAATTCGGCTGTCACTATGCAAGTAACTGAGCATGCATCGGGCCATTTGCGCAAGTGACTCGGAGGGACTCCCTGCCTCCATCTCCACTGCATACTGCCACTGTGTGTCTGGGTCAACTGCCTCGTCTTCCTCATAGCCCTGTAGCTCCTCTGGCTGCTCCTCCTTTCCTGTCACCTGTGTAGAAAAACAGCCATTTCTCTAAGCATTGCTTGTGCTCGAATGTCCTCCTCCTCTAGTTGAGCCCTTTACAGGGCTCATGTGGCCATGAGATGTAGTCGCCACACCTTCTGTCCCCTGGCCAGACAGATTTAGCAGCATCTGTTCCAGAACATGAATCAATGGGATGAGGTTGTTCATCCTGTAGTCCTGGCGACTGACAAATAAAGTGGCCTCCTCAAAGAGCTCGAGCAAACGACAGGTGTCACGCATGAGCTGCCCCTGGCTAACATTGAAGTTACACAGGGGAGTACCTCCGTCCCCCTGTATCATCAAGAAATAATTTATGTTTTTTCTCTGTTCATATAATCGGTCCAACATATGGAGGGTGGTATTCCAACGGGTGGAAACGTCACATATCAGCCTATTATGGGGGACAACATTCTGCCGCTGCAGCTCAAGGTGGGTGTGCTTTGCGGTGTACTGGTGGCTGAAGTGCATGCAACATTTCCTGGCCATTTTCAAGATGTCTTGCAGATGGGGTGAAGACTTCAACCGCTTTACAACCAGATTGAGCACATGCTCCATGCAGGGCGCATGGCTCAGCCCTCATTGACGTAGCGGCAACACCATGTTCTTTGAAGGGACTGTCACCTGTCTGTCTGACATATTGTATAATAAAAGAATTAAATGAAAATTAAAATAATACACCCCAAAAAAGGCTGTAGTACAATGTAACTTCACCGGGCCAGTTTTCACCTTCCTGCCCAGGCCATTTTTTTCAAATCTGACATGTGCCACTTTATGTGGTAATAGCTTTGGAACACTTTTACTTATCCAGGCTATTCTTTTCGTGACACATTATACTTCATGATAGTCATAAATTTGAGTCAATATATTCTACCTTTATTTGTGAAAAAATCCCAAATTTACCAAAAATTGTGAAAAATTCCAAAATTTTCACATTTCAATTTCTCTATTTTTATAATAGATAGTGATACCTCATAAAATTGTTATTGCTTTACATTTCCAATATGTCTACTTCATGTTTGGATCATTTTGAAAATAAAATTTTATTTTTCGTGGACGATAGAAGGCTTAGAAGCAAATTTTGAAATTTTTCAGAAAATTTCCAAAACCCACTTTTTAAGGACCAGTTCAGGTCTGAAGTCACTTTGCGGGGCTTACATAATAAAAATGACCCATAAAAGACCCCATTTTAGAAAGTATACCCCTCAAGGTATTCAAAATTGATTTTACAAACTTTGTTTACCCTTTCGGTGTTCCACAAGAATTAATGGAAAATGGAGATGAAATTTCAGAATTTCACTTTTTTGGCAGATTTTACAATTTAATCCATTTTTTACAGTAACGAAGCAAGGGTTAACAACCAAACACAGCTCAATATTTATCAACCTGATTCTGCTGTTTACAGAGACACATCACATGTGGTCGTAAGCTGCTGTATGGCTGCACGGCAGGGTGCAAAAGGAAAGGAACACCATATGGTTTTTGGAAGGCAGATTTAGCTGAACTGGTTTTTAGATGTCATGTCCTATTTGAAGCCTCACTGATGAACCCCTACAGTAGAAACTCAAAAAAGTGACCACATTTTGGAAACTACAGGATAAGGTGCCAGTTTTGTTGGTACTATTTTGGGGTACATATGATTTTTAATTGCTCTATATTACGTTTTTTGTGAGGCAAGGGAACCAAAAAATGGATGTTTTAATTTTTTATTTTTTACAACATTCATCTGACAGGGTAGATCATAGGCTATTGTTATAGAGCAGTTTCTTATGGACGCAATGATATCAAATATGTCTACTTTCTATGTTTGTTTTTTTCAGTTTTACATAATAAAGCATTTTTGAAAAAAAATTATGTTTTTGTGTCTCCATTTTCTGAACGCCCTATTTTCTTAATTTTTCTGCCGATCGTCTAGTGCAGGGGCTTATTTTTTGCAGGAAAAGTTAACGTTTTTATTGGTACTATTTTTGGGTACATATGATTTTTTGATCATTCATTATTACATTTTATGGGGCAAAGTGACCAAAAAATTTGTTGTTTTGGCACAGTTTTTAATTATTTATTTTTCCAGCTTTCACCTGAGGGGTTAAGTCATGTGATATTTTTTATATAGAGCAGATCATTATGGACGTGGCAATACCTAATATGTCTACTTTTTCTTATTTATTTAAGTTTTACACAATAATAGCATTTTAAAAAATAATGATGTTTTAGTGTCTCCATAGTCTGAGAGCCATAGCTTTTTAAATTTTTCGATTGATTGCCTTAGGTAAGGTCTCATTTTTTGCGAGATGAGTTGACAGTTTGATTTGTACTATTTTGGGGGGTATATGCCTTTTTGATGGCTTGGTGTTGCAATTTTTGTGATGTAAGGTGACAAAAATGGCTTTTTTTTACACAGTTTTTATTTTTATTTTTTTACGGTGTAGCTTGTTGTTACGAACGCGACGATACCTAATATGTGTATTTTGTTTTAATGCATTTCACTTTAGCAGAATAATAGAAGTTTTAAAACAAAAAAAATTATGTTTTAGTGTTTCCCTGTTCTGAGAGCTATATTTTTTTATTTTTGGGCAATTGTCTTAGGTAAGGGATCATTTTTTGCGGAATGACGTAATGGTTTTATTTACAAACCCCTGCCAGAAGGGGTTTGTTTAAAGCGATGCCAGCAGATACAGCAGAGGCCCAGCTACCAGGGACTGCCAGACCCCTGCAGTGATCGGGAGCGCACAGCTTCGGTGCCTGCCTGATCAGCATGACGTACTATTGCGTCCAAATGCGGGAAGTCACTGACTTCCATGACTTAATCGTATGTCACAGTCTGGAAGGGGTTAATAAACCCCCCAAAAAATATAATAATCACAATTCATTGCAGAACAGCTAATAGGACGTACAGTTGTGTTCAAAATTATTCAACCCCCACTGAAATTGAGTGTTTTGGCCAGTTTGACATTGATTTTGATCATTTCAGTCATCTTGTTTACAATTAAATCAAAGAGGCACTTGTAAGTCAGACAAATATAACATAACATTTATAATGAAATAACCACAAATGTCTTTTCTGTGCTCACATCATTATCAGTTTTATTCAACCCCCAAGTGACATTCAATCTTAGTACTTAGTACAACATCCTTTTCCAGTTATAACAGCTTTTAAACGTGAAGCATAGCTTGACACAAGTGTCTTGCAGCGATCTACGGGTATCTTCGCCCATTCTTCATGAGCAAAAGCCTCCAGTTCAGTCACATTCTTAGGCTTGCGCGCTGCAACAGCTTTCTTTAAGTCCCACCAGAGGTTCTCAATCGTATTTAAGTCTGGTGACTGCAATGGCCACTTCAAAATGTTCCAGCCTTTAATCTGCAACCATGCTCTAGTGGACTTGGAGGTATGCTTGGGATCATTGTCCTGTTGAAAGGTCCAACATCTCCCAAGCCTCAGGTTTGTGACAGACTGCATAACATTTTCATCCAATATCTCCTGGTACTGAAGAGAATTCATGGTACCTTGCACACGCTGAAGCTTCCCTGTACCTGTAGAAGCAAAACAGCCCCAAAGCATGATTGACCACCCGCCATGCTTCACAGTAGGCAAGGTGTTCTTTTCTTCATAGGCCTTGTTCTTCCTCCTCCAAACATAGCGTTGATCCATGGGCCCAAACAGTTCTAATTTTGTTTCATCAGTCCAAAGAACACTATCCCAAAACTCTTGTGGTTTGTCCACATGACTTTTGGCATACTGCAGTCGACTCTTCTTATTCTTTGGAGACAGCAAGGGGGTGCGCCTGAGAGTTCTGGCATGGAGGCCTTCATTACGCAGTGTGCGCCTTATTGTCTGAGCTGAAACTTTAGTACCCGCATCTGACAAATCTTTTTTCAGTTCCTCAGCAGTCACACGGGGACTTTTCAACACTTTGCGCTTCAGGTAGCGCACAGCAGTTGAAGTCAGCATCTTCTTTCTGCCACGACCAGGTAGCGTTTCAACAGTGCCCTTTGCCTTATATTTGCGAATGATGCTTCCTATGGTGTCTCTTGGTATCTTTAACATCTTTGCACTCTTCTTATAGCCATTGCCCTTCCTGTGAAGAGAAATCACCTCTTCTCTTGTCTTCCTGGACCATTCTCTTGACTTCACCATGTTTGTAAACACACCAGTAAATGTCTAGAAGGAGCTGAGTATCACAGTGATTTTACATCTGCCTAATTGGTGCTTATTATGCTTGATTGCTGCTCCTTGACATCCACCGGTGTTTTCAATACCTGATCGAAAACACTTGAATGAACCTCTGTTCTTAACTACTACAGGACCGCCGTACGCAGGATTGCGTCCTGCGGGCGGTCCTGCTCTTCCGTTCACAGCGTTGCGCGTCTCGAGAGTTGGACTACAGCCTGCCAGCGATGATCAATCGCTGGCAGGCTGTAGATGCGATATAAATCGCATCAAACAGCTATATCAGATGCTGTTTTATGAACAGCGTCTGATATAGGTGCTACCTGGTCCTCTGGTGGTCCCATTTTCTGGGATCGACCACCAGAGGACCAGGTAACACAGTAAAAGTTGCACCAAACACTACACTAACCCCCCCCACCCCCCCTCACCTATTAACCCCTTGATCACCCCATCTAGACCCCCTGATCACCCCCCTGTCATTGATCACACCCCTTGTAAGGCTCCATTCAGACGTCCATATGTGTTTTGCGGATCCGTGGATTCACAGATCCGTGGATTCACGGATCCGTGGATCCGATCTGCGGATCCGATCCGCGGATCCTCAAAACATGGACACCGGCAATGTGCTTTCCGCATTTTGCAGATCCGCACATTGCCAGAACTATATAGAAAATGCTTTTTCTTGTCCGCAATTGCGGACAAGAATAGGACATGTTCTATATTTTTGCGGAACGGAAGTGCAGACCCGGAAGCGCGGATCCGTAATTCCGGATCCGAGCGGGACAAAGTCTGTCCCCATAGAAATGAATGGGTCCGCAATTCCGTTCCGCAAACAGAATTGCGGACGTGTGAATGGGGCATAAGGGTCCCTTATCAACGCCAGTTAGCTAGCTACTTGTTAGGTAGCTAGCGCCCAGCCCACCGCACCGCAGTCACTGATTTTGGCAGAGATTTTTCATCCACATTGCGAATGAAAAATCTGTGCCGTTCATTTTTTTTTTTTCAGCGCAGAGGCTGAACGGAAAAAATCTCATTACCCGTATGCTCAATATACGGAGAATCGCAGAAACTCCTAATGCTGGCCATACGTGTAATGATTGCGGAGACCCTCAAATGCCAGGGCAGTACAAAACCCCACATGTGACCCCATTTTAGAAAGAAGACACCCCAAGGTATTCCGTGAGGGTTATGGTGAGTTCATGGAAAATTTTATTTTTTGTCACAAGTTAGTGGAATATGAGACTGTAAAAAAAAAAAAAAAAAAATTTCCGCTAACTTGTGCCAAATTTTTTTTTTTCTGTGAACTCGCCATACCCCTCACAGAATACCTTGGGGTGTCTTCTTTCCACAATGGGGTCACATGTGGGGTATTTATACTGCCCTGGCATTTTAGGGGTGCTAAAGCGTGAGAATCCAAATGCATAAAAATGGCCTGTGAAATCCTAAAGGTACTCATTGGTTTTAGGGCCCCTTTGCGCATCTTGGCTGCAAAAAAGTGGCACACATGTGGTATCGCCATACTCAGGAGAAGTAGGGCAATGTGTTTTGGGGTGTATTTTTACATATACCCATACTGTGTGTGAGAAATATCGCTGTAAACGACAACTTTTTACATTTTTTTATTCAAAGTTGTCAATATACAGAGATATTTCTCTCACCCAGCATGGGTATATGTAAAAATACTCCAGCAATTTACAACCCCCCTCACTTAAAATATCACTTTTAATTATTATCACTAAAATTATTGCTGATACTGTGGTCGCTTAACCAAACCCCACCCCACATTAATAGTCAAATATTGATACTATCATTTGTCATCATCTGTGTGTAACAGCCGACACCAGCTATATAGTTATTATTTAGTAACGGGTATGTAGAGGAAGATTTAGGTAATCAGGGTTGATCCTACTACTAGCCCTACAATTTACCCTCCGTCTCTTCCTTTGCCCAGGGACGGCCCCTAGTGGTGGGACCTCCCTGTCCTCGTGCCTAAGGCTGAATCACTCTTGGTCTTACCCTAATCTTATCACAATGTTATCTGGTGTTGGCCGTTAAGACACAGAGATGACGACAAATGGTGTGTACGTCTCAATCACACAAGTCCATACAGTCCAATGAAGATCCCTGGTTAAGATATCACCGAGTCTTCTCTGAACAAAACCTGGACTCCGAGTCTAAGAGGTAAGCTTAATAAGACTTAACACACCAGTTGTCCATCAGTGTAATTTTACACATCATATTTCATTATGCCTTATATATTTTTAAACCTCGACGCGTTTCCCTTCAGGTTACTGAAGTTCATCAGGAGGCTATAATGGGCATCAGTGTCCCGAATTGATGTGATAAAAATTGATATAATACAATAGTACAGAATTGATATCAAAAACCTGATACGGCTCATATGTCAAGAGGAGTGATCTTTCATAAAGTGCAGATATCGCGGAATATCATTACAGCAGGCATGTGATTTGTGCCAATTCACATAGCGTTATATCATGCTCATGCGTGTCGATGTGACCTCACCTTACATGTCACTGCTCAGATCAATGTTCCTCCTCTGACACCAGGCGTACCTTTAGGATTTCACAGGCCATTTTTATGCATTTGGATTCTCACACTTTAGGGGCCCCTAAAATGCCAGGTGAGTATAAATACCCCACATGTGACCCCATTTTGGAAAGAAGACACCCCAAGGTATTCCGTGAGGGGCATGGTGAGTCCACAGAATTTTTATTTTTTGTCACAAGTCAGCGGAAATTGTTTTTTTTTTTTTTTTTTTAATTTTGTTTTTTACAAAGTCTCATATTCCACTAACTTGTGACAAAAAATAAAATTTTACATGAACTCACCATACCCCTCACAGAATACCTTGGGGTGTCTTCTTTCCAAAATGGGGTCACATGTGGGGTATTTATACTGTCCTGGCATTTTAGGGGCCCCTAAAGGGTGAGAAGAAGTCTGGAATCCAAATGCGTAAAAATGCCCTGTGAAATCCTAAAGGTACTCATTGGTTTTAGGGCCTTTGCGCACCAGGCTGCAAAAAGTGGCACACATGTGGTATCGCCGTACTCAGGAGAAGTAGGGCAATGTGTTTTGGGGTGTATTTTCATATATACCCATACTTTGTGTGAAAAATATCTCTGTAAACGACAACTTTTAAAAATTTTATACAAAGTTGACAATTTACAGAGATATTTCTCTCACCCAACATGGGTATATGTAAAAATACACCCCAAAACACATTGCCCTACTTCTCCTGAGTACGGCGATACCACATAAGTGCCGCTTTTGCAGCCTGGTGCAAAAGAGCCCAAATTCCAATGAGTACCTTTAGGTTTTACATGGCGGCTCACAATTTAGCCCCGCCCAAAATGCCAGAACAGTAAACACACCCCACAAATGACTCCATTTCAGAAAGTAGACACCCCAAGGTATTCACTGAGGGGCATAGTGAGTCCGTCTGAGATTTTTTTTTTTTGCCAGAAGTTATCAGAAATTGAAACTTTTTTTTTCTCAGAAAGTGTCATTTTCCGCTAACTTGTGAAAAAAATGAAATGATACATGAACTCACCAAGCCCCTCCGTGAATACTTTGGGGTGTCTTCTTTCTAAAATGGTGTCATTTGGGGGTATTCATACTATCCTGACATTCTAGCACCTGAAGAAACATGACAGGCGCTCAGAAAGTCAGAGCTGCTTCAAAATGAGGAAATTCACTTTTTGCACCATAGTTTGTAAACGCTATAACTTTTACCCAAACCAATAAATATACACTTATTGGATTTTTTTATCAAAGACATGTAGAACAATAAATTTAGAGAAAAATTTATATAGAAATGTAGTTTTTTTGAAAAATTTTACAACAGAAAGTGAAAATGTCATTTTTGCAAAATTTCGGTAATTTTTGATTAATAGCAAAAAAAGTAAAAATGTCAGCAGCAATGAAATACCACCAAATGAAAGCTCTATTAGTGAGAAGAAAAGGAGGTAAAATTCATTTGGGTGGTAAGTTGTATGACGGAGCAATAAACGGTGAAAGTAGTGTAGTGGGGAATTGTAAAAAGTGGCCTGGTCATTAAGGGTGTTTAAGCTAGGGGGGCTGAAGTGGTTAAAAGTGGTAGTCTTTAAGGGGTTGAATAATTGTGTCAATGAAGAAATCACAAAAAAAACATTTAATACTGTATTACAAAAACAATTGATGTCATTTTAGTTGCATTTGTTTTTTTTTAAAAAGTCCTTTGTAAGATTTCATTCTGAACACAATTACAAATGTACACTAAATTCCCTAAAACCCTTTACAGCATTGGGGGGTTGAATAATTTTTAACACAACTGTACGTTTATTTTTTCCTATTAATAATCACCCCCCAAAAAATGGATTACCATAATTATTATTATTTGCCAAATGCCATAATAATGATAGAGAGAGAATGTTTAAGGCATTTTGCTACTTTCTGCAAAGTTAAAAGTTTACATACATTGCATTAATATTTGGTACCTTTGCCCTTAAACTGTATGACTTAGGTTCTCACAATAGTTGGTCGGAATTTGGGCCCATTCTTCCTTACAAAACTGGCGTAACTGAGCCATGTTTGTTGGTCGCCTTGCTTGCACCTGCATTTTTAGCTTTGCCCATAAACTTTCAATAGGAAGACCCATTTCCGCCCAAGCTTTAACTTCCTGGCTGATGTCTTGAGATGTTGCTGCAGTATTTCCACATAATGTTTTGTGAAATTCACCAGTCCCTCCTTCAGCAAAACAACCCCAGAACATAATGCTGCCACCCCCGTGTTTCACAGTTGGGATGGAGTTCTTAGGCTTCCAAGCTTCTCCATTTTTCCTCGATGGTCATTATGGCCAAAAAGTTAAATTTTAGTTTCGTCAGACCACAGGACACGTCTCCAAAACTGTAGATTTTTGTTCCTGTGTGCATTTGCAAACATTTTTTTCGCTTTTTGTTGTTTCTTTTGGAGTAATGGCTTCTTCCTGGCAGAGTGGCCTTTCAACCCATGTTGATACAGTGCTCGTTTCACCGTGGATATTGACACAATCTTACCAGCTTCCGCCATCATTTTCAGAAGGTCTTTTGCTTTTGTTCTTGGGTTGATATGCACATGTCGTACCAAAGCACTTTTATCTCAGGGACACAGAATCCGTCTCCTTCCTGAGCGGTACGATGGCTGGACATTCCCATCTTGTTTGTACTTGCGTTTAATTATTTGTACAGATGAAGGAGGCACCTTCAGGTATCTTGAAATTGCACCCAAGGTTCAGCCAGACTTGTGCAAGTCCACAATTCTCTTCCTGATATCTTGGCTGACTTCTTTAGACTTTCCCATTATGCTGCACAAAGAAGCAATGTGTTTCAGGTGTGCATTTAAATACATCCACAGGTGTGTCTTTAAGTAACTTAGATGTTGCCAACAAACCTAACAGAAGCTTCCAAACACATGACATCATCATATGGGCAGTCCAGAATTGTTTAAAGGCTTAGTAAGTAATCTTAGTGTGTATAAACTTTTATAATCTCAGAAAGTAATAAAAGTGCCTTAAACCATTCTCTCTCTTTATTCTGGCATTTGGCAACTAATAATTATGGTAATTCTCATTGAACAAAAACAGGAAAGGTTTATTCTGATTTCATGTCAAATATTGAGAAAAACATGCATATGTGTCTTTTTACATAGTGTATGTAAACTTCTGGTTTCAACTGTATATTTCCCTTTAATACACCTCTTAAATGGCTATAGTACAATGTAACTTCACAGCTGAATAACAATTATGACATATATTTTTCCCCCCCAAAAAAAATAAAAAAATTCAAAATTCACCGTAGAACGGCTAATAGGACGGAGGTATATTTCCTATTAATGCACTCCTTAAATACACTCCTTAAATAACTGTAGTACAATGTAACTTTACCACAGAACGGCAATTAAGACTTTGTACTATTAACCCCTTCAGGACACATGACGTACCGGCAGTTCCGATCACTGCTGCTCAGCCGGCAGTGATCGGAACAAGGTACCTGCTGAAATCATTCAGAAGGTACCTTGTTACAATGCCTAGGGGGGTCCTGTGACCCCCCGTATCGGCGATCGCTGCAAACCGCAGGTCAATTCAAACCTGCGGTTTGCAGCCTTTTTCGCGATCACTGATCCCCACGGTCTGTGACCGCGGCGGGGATCAAAGAGTTAATGCCCCCAAAGTTATACATTTTAATCCCCCCTGCAGCCCCCAATCATATTAAGGCTACGGGGGTGCAGGGGGGGTGGTTGCGGGCGGCGGGAGGCGGTGCGGGAGGCGGGCGGTGCGGCAGGCGGGATCGCGATTGCGATCCCCCACCCGCCTCCTCTGTAATATTCCCTGGTGTCTAGTGGATCTATCAGAGTGTCAGCACTCTGATAGAAACGGCTGGCATCTGTGCTTGATCAGATGCCAGCCGTTTAACCCCTTCCATACCGCGTTCCGTACGGACCGCTGTATGGAAGGGTTAACCGGGAGGGAGCTCCCTCCCTCTCCCATCGGGGGGCCGCTGTGCCTTTGCAGCCCCCCGACAGGATAGGGATCGCAGAGGGAGGGAGCCCGCCTCCCTCCCCATCCATCACCCGCTGCTCTCTTATGGCAGCGGGTGATGGTTGCCATGGAAGCAGTCCTGCTCTCCATTGTGCTGAAAGTCTGAATAGACCTGCTAAAGGTATATTCAGACTTTGTAAAGTAGAAAATACAGTACAGTGCACTATATAGTGTACTGTACTGTATTATACAGACACCAGATCCACTGGATCTACAAGAACCAAGTGGGTCTGGGTCAAAAAAAAAATGTAAAAAAGTGAAAAAAAGTAAAAATGAAAAAAAAAACAAAACACTGAATTATAAAAAAAAATAAATACACTACACATATTAGGTATCGCTGTGTCCATAAAAACCTGCTCTATAAAAATATCACATGACTGAACTCCTCAGATGAACGCCATAAAAAAAAAAAAAAAAAATGGTGTAAATAAGCCATTTTTTGGCACCTTACACCACTAAAAGTGTAATACAAAGCGATCAAAAAGGTGTATACCTCCCGAAATAGTACCAATCAAACCGCCATCTCATCCCGCAAAAAATGAGCCCCTACCTAAAACAATTGGCCTAAAAATAAAAAATCAATGCCTCTCATACTAAAACATGATTTTCTTTGTTTCAAAAATGCTTTTTAGTGTTAAATGTAAAAAAAACTAAAAAGTAGACATATTGGGTATCTCCATGTCCGTAAGAATCTGCTCTATAAAAATATCACATGACCTAACCCCTCAAGTAAACACTGTAAAAAAATGTTATAAAAACTTTGTCAAAAAGCCATTTTTTTGTCACCTTACATCACAAAAAGTGTAATAGCAAGCGATCAAAAAGTCATATGACCCCCCAAATAGTGCCAATCTAACAGTCACCTCATCCCAATAAAATACTACCCAACCTGAGACAATTGCCCAAAAACTGAAAAATATATGGCTCTCAGACTATGGAGACACTAAAACATGTTTTTTTTGTTTCAAAAAGGATATTATTGTGTAAAACCCAAATAAATAAAAAAGGTATTCATATTAGGTATCGCCGCGTCTGTAAGGACCTGCTTAATAAAAATATAACATGACCTAACCATTCAGGTGAACGCCGTAAACATAAAAAATAAAAATGTTGTCAAAAAAGCAATTTTTTTGTCACCTTACATCACAAAAAGTGTAATAGCAAGCGATCAAAAAGTCATATGCACCCCAAGATAGTACCACTCGAACCGCCATCTCATCCCGCAAAAAATGAGCCCCTACATAGGACAATCGCCCAAAAAAAAAAAAATATGGCTCTCAAACTATGGACACTAAAAGATGATTTTTTTTTGTTTTAAAAAATGATATTATTGTGTAAAACTTATATAAATAAATAAAAAGTATACATATTATGTATCGCCGTGTCCGTCACAACCTGATCTATAAAAGTAACACATGACCTAACCCCTCAGCTGAACACAGCAATAAAACTAAAAAATACGGTGTCAAAAGCCATTTTTGTCACCTTACATCACAAAAAGTGTAATAGCAAGCGACCAAAATGTCATATGCACCCCAAGATAGTGCCAATCAAACCACCATCTCATCCCTCGCGTCCGTAACAACCTGCTCTATAGAAATAGCACACAATCTAACCTGTCAGTTCAACGATGTAAATAACATAAAATAAAAACATTCCCAAAACAGCTATTTTTTTGCTAATTTTCCATTTTAATCCATTTTTCCAGTAACAAAGCAAGGTTTAACAGGCAAACAAAACTCAATATTTATTGCCCTGATTCTCTTGTTTGCACAAACACCCCATATGTGGTCGTAAACTGCT
Organism: Bufotes viridis; assembly: GCA_033119425.1. NCBI lineage: Eukaryota > Metazoa > Chordata > Amphibia > Anura > Bufonidae > Bufotes > Bufotes viridis. The sequence continues at coordinate 89,826,520 of CM065594.1, read as the reverse complement.
GTATGGCCAAACGGCAGGGCACAGAAGAAAGGGAACGCCATATGGTATTTGGAAGGCAGATTTTGCTGTACTGTTTTTTTGACACTATGTCCCATTTGAAACCCCCCTGATGCACCCCTACAGTAGAAACTCCAAAAAAGTGACCCCATTTTGGAAACTACGGGATAAGGTGTCAGTTTTGTTGGTACTATTTTAGTGTAAATATGATTTTTGGTTGCTCTATATTGCACTTTTTTTGAGACAAGTTAACAAAAAATAGAAATTCTGAAATTTCATCTCCATTTGCCAATAACTCTTGTGGAACACCTAAAGGTTAACAAAGTTTGTAAAACTGGTTTTGAATACCTTGAGGGGTGTAGTTTCTTAGATGGAGTCACTTTTATGGAGTTTCTACTCTAGGCGTGCATTGGGGGGCTTCAAATGGGACATGGTGTCAAAAAACCAGTCCAGCAAAATCTGCCTTCCAAAAACCATATGGCGTTCCTTTCCTTCTGTGCCCTGCAGTTTGGCCATACAGCAGTTTACGACCACATATTGGGTGTTCGTGCAAACTACAGAATCGAGGGAATAAACATTAAGTTTTGTTTCGTTATTAACCCTTACTTTGTTACTGGAAAAAATGGATTAAAATGGAAAATTTTCCAAAAAATAGAAATTCTGAAATTTTATCTCCATTTGCCATTAACTCTTGTGGAAAACCTAAAGGGTTGATGACGTTTGTAAAATCAGTTTTGAATACCTTGAGGGGTGTAGTTTCTAGAATGGGGTCATTTTTGGGAGGTTTCTATTATGTAAGCCTCACAAAGTGACTTCAGACATGAACTGGTCCCTAAAAAGTGGGTTTTTGAAAATTTCTGAAAAATTTCAAGATTTGCTTCTAAACTTGTTAGCCTTGTAACGTCCCAAAAAAATGAAATGGCATTCCCAAAATGATCGATACATGAAGTAGACATATGGGGAATGCAAATCAATAACTTTTTTTGGCGGTATTACTATTGTGGGGAGTCGCTCTGGTAGACAGCGGTGCGGGTGCAGTTTAGAGGCAAAACAAGGAGTCCAGATTGTGCATCAAACAGTGTTTTATTCACACTTGCACACCAGAAATGAAAACAGTCTCTTGGTGACAGTTCACACACAACAGAAATCATGTGGCAAAACCAAAAACAGGCCAACACAGGGTCCAGTCACCTTGGGTGGTTTAAGTGCGGTTCACACCTAGCAGTCGGTTCAGCCGCAGGCGATTCCTCCTTCAGGTTGCAGGGAAACACCACCTTGCTGAGCTCCGTCCTCCAGCACAGAGAACTCCTCAGCCCTGTTAGCAGGCTCCAGGATAATCACCTCAGACACAGCTGATGGCTGTGTTTTATACCCAGCCCAAAACTCGGACTGGACCGTGGGGAGCAGCCACCCACCCTACTCTTTAGCTGCTCCCAGTAAGAGCCGGCCCGGATCGGCTTTGCAGCCATGCTATTTAAAAGAGTCAAAACAGCACTAGCTGCTGCAGACAAAAACCCGGCTCTCACCTCACCGAGGCCAGCAACCTCGGTGACACGTACCTGCCATCGCATATGACACCTTGCACCTTACCACACTATGTATTATAGAAGATGAGAAATTGAAACTTGGAAAATTGCTAATTTTTCAAAATTTTTGCTAAATTTGGTATTTTTTTATAAATAAAAATGACATTTTTCTACTTTATTTTACCACTTTTTGATGAAGTACAATATGTGACGAAAAAAACAATCTCAGAATGCCTGGATAAGAAAAAGCGTTTTAAAGTTATCACCACATAAAGTGACACTGGTCAGATTTTGAAAAAATGGCCTGGTCCTTAAGGTGAAATAGGGCCCTTAAGGGGTTAATAATCCCCCCCCCCCAAAAAAAAAGTATAACAATAAAAATTCACAGCAGAATGGCTAATAGGACGTACATATCTTTCCTATTAATACACCACGTAAATGGCTGTAGTACAATGTAACTTCACAGCAATTATGACGTATATTTTTTCCTTATTTTTCTCTATTAATACACCCCCCAAAAAGATGTTAAACAATGTAAAATCAATGCAGAACGGCTAATAGGACGTACGTATATTTTCTATTAATACATCCTGTAAAAGGCTGTATCACACAGAACTTGCAGCCCAATAACAAGCAAGGTTTGCTGGAATTAGTGATGTATTATATAGTGCAAACAACCTAAAAGCAGCAGTATAACTGCAATTTGTATCCACAATTGGTGCAGCAAGGTATAATAGAATTGCTCCTATTACCCAGGTTGTACACTCTCCTATTGCACCATATTCTCCTTTTATAGTATGGATGATGCCTCTCTATCCTTTCCCTACCCCTTGAATAATGTTTCCCTGAACTTCTAAATCGATTTTTCAGCACATTGAAGTCTTTCCGAGCACTGTCCATAGCGCCTGCTGATGTCTCTCCCTGCACTAAGTACACTGGAAAATGACTGAATCCAAGATGGCTGAGGCTATTTATAGGACTGAGACATCACAGGGGCTGGCTGCCTGCTGATTGGCTGCATGCATGGCATTGTGGGTGATCCTTTGTTCCCAGAGTTCTTTGCTCCATGTCCTAACATGTGCAGCAGCCATTTTAGGGATAAATGCAATTCGTTACCCCGAAGCGTTAGGAGGAAACTCGGCTTCGGTGTGAATCTAATTTTTTCTGAAATTTGGATCGAATTCCACTCCGTCAACTTCGATTCTCTCATCTCTAATTATATCATTCATGCTATTTTGAAGTGGCACCAAACGGTATGCATTTTATGCCTTAAAGGGGTATCTCGGCGATCAGACAAGAAGCTTGAAAGGCTGAAAGGTCATTTCACGCAGAGCAATTTGTTCTGGTTGTACTGTTAGGATAGTAAACATATAATGAAGCTACATTACATTTTTAATTTTCACAGCCGAATTTCTATAAATTCTATAGGGGTGATCTATCATGAGGGGAATATTTGAAGTCAGTTTTGCTTGAGTCTGCATTGGAGTACTTTGTCACATTTATCAAATGTCTCACGCTGTTTGATAAATTTGTCTTATCCTTAAACTGTTGTGTAGAAAAGCTTCTACAGTCTTCCTACTCCACCCTTCTTTTGCAGTGAGATTTAAAAAAAAAGTATCAATGATAAATCTGGAGTGAAACTCATTAACATAGATAACCACACCCACTTTTCCACCTGAATTATAAAACTGGAGTGAGTGGTTAAAAAATGCAAAAAGTCACAAAATGTATTCGTAAGTAAGTGCAAAAAGTCGCAAAAGCCCTGTTTTGTACTTTTTTAAAGCCAGAATTCTGGGAGAGATGATAAACCAAGGCCTATAAATCAACTGTGAGGTTTTAGCACCTGAAGGCCTCTGCCCACCTGAAATGGTACCCAAACAGTTCCTAAAAAATGGAGACCCAAAATCCACATGGAACTCCTTCAGTTCTGAAGCGGGTATTTGAGTGAAGTAGCATTCTAGGGCCATATATAGGATATTTCTAAAAATCAGGGCAATACATTTGGAGCTTTAGTTCTATGTTATTACTTGCTGTGTTCCAAAAATTTTTGCAAAATTGAAAATCTGAAAAAAAAAAAAGACATACTTAAAGTGTTAACAGACTTAAAACATTTTGAATACTTTGATGGGTGCAGTTTTTAAAATGGGGTGATTTATGTGATTTTCTAATATATAGGCCACCTCAGAACTGAATAGGTCCCCAAAAAAATTAGGATTTGGAAATTATTGTGAAAATTTGCAAAATTCCTGCTAAACTTAAAAGGCCTGTAACACCTGTACAAAAAATAAAAGTACTTTTTTAAAAAAATGACACCAACATAACCTAGACACAGGAAAATGCTGAAAACAATCTTTTTGTATGTTATGAATGACTATCTATCTTAAAAGCATACATTTTCAAATCTAGAAAATTGCTAATATTTCCAATTTTTTTCCATTTTGGATATTTTTGCACACAAACACAAAACATAGCTACCTAAATTTGAGAATAATATAAAGGACAATATGTCACCAAAAACAATGTGAGAATCGCTTACATATGTAGAAGCCTTCCGAAGTTAGGATATTCATAGGATATCCCATCAATGTCAGGTGTGAGTCCCCGTTATGGGACCCACAACTATTTCCAGTACGGACCTCCGCGCACTGCACAAGCGTGGCTACCCTCCATTCACTGCTATGGGAGTTCCGAAAAGAGCCAAATGCTGGCTCGGCTATTTCCAGCAGTCATATAGGGGTAATGTATGTGTAGTGCGCTCTTCATTCACCACTCACTTGGCTATTTTCAGAACTCCCATAGCAGTAAATGGAGAGATGGCTATGTATACACTGTGTGCTCTTCTTCTCTTTGTGAGAGACTGTGTGTCTCCATTCCCGGAAGGCTGGAAAAGCTGTGGAACAGAGCTACAGACCCTGTAGGGCCTCATTGTGGATTGACAGACTTGTTATTTGGTTTAAGTCACCATCGTATATAGAACAGACCCCAGTCGGTAAGCCAGATTATGCACGCACCACAGTATATTGTGGGAGCCTGGAAAAACTAAAGACTGTGATCTAGCCTGCATAGTTGTTCCCACGATAGGTAAATTATCGCAGGTGGTGTCTGTCGGCCATCTTGGGGCACCGTGATTTGAAGCACAGGGGTCTCGGCGTCTGGGCCGAGTGGATGTAACTAAGCCAGATCGTGCACGCACCGTAGTATATTGTGGAAGCCTGGAAAAACTAGAGACTGAGATCTAGCCTGCATTTAGTTAGTCAGATAGAAATCCTGTGTGAGGCAGGCTGCAAGGATTGTGCTACAAAGATTCTAAAATTACCCAACACCAACAAGGGATCAACAAGGGACTTCACTGCAAACTTCAGCTACTTCAGCGTCTTGACTGGGAGTATTACAGACACGTGTCACGGTGTTGTTTAGGAAGAAGAGAAACTATTGTATAAACCTGTAAGATTTTGAGCTCTTGTGCTGCACCGCAGGCCGCCTGTATCTTGCACCGCACACAATTATTCCCGTTTCCTAGGGTAATAAGTGGTATGGCGGGGCAGTGATAGTTGTTCCCGCAATAGGTAAATTATTGCAAAGCTGTGTTGCTTTCCTCTTCTGTGGCTTCGCTGTATCCTGGGGAGCCCCCCGGTTCACGGTCTTACATCTTCACGAGTGCCGTTCTTGAGATAGAAACAGGTCCGAGAGGTGGGTCCTGCACCTATTTGACATTGATGGCATATCCTAGCAATATGACATCAATATCTGAGATGGGTATAACCCTTTAAGGATCACAAGTAGACGTTACTGTGAAGCTGTTTCCTGCTTGGATCTTTCTTATGGGTTAAATGATAGTGTATCAGAGAAGGTAACAATATGGTTCAGAACTCCTATTAGCTGAACTGCTGATGGCCACAATCGGTTCATTTCTCAGTATACACACGGGACAGATGGCCCTAAGGACAAAATTAGGTTTTGTCACCCTGTGCTAGTTTTATTTATGTATTGCATGCTCAGTGCTCCCCCCTCCTGCAGCGCATTAACTCTTCATTCTCATCAACTAAATGATTGCCGTGATAATTCAGCACAAGATTAACTCATGTAAATGAGCTCTTCCCCTTTAAGAAAAAATAAGTCATCCTCTGTTAAAAATTCTTTTTAGCCATTTCCTAGTTCTTAAAGGGGGTTCTCCAAGCTATTTAAATGTTTGATCACTGCTAGGAATTTTGCTAAAATAGTAAACAATCCTATATGCACTAGTTGAATCCCTCGTATCTTCCAGCTCCAATTTCTGGTCCTTCCCGCCAGTCTTTTTTTACATGGCTGCAGCGGTGAAGTGCCCGAATTCCCCACATCAGGGACGGATTGAACATAGACCTTATAGGGAAATTTCCTGGTGGGCCGATGCCAAGGGTGCTGCCTGAGTCCTCCTTACGGCCGGCAAGTGGAAGTTTTTAGGGGTGCATTTTGTGCCTTTGGCGACAGAATCTTCTGATGGACTGTGGTATTTGGCTCTGTGGTGGGGGTATAATGTGCCACAATATGGTATAGCTGGCCTTGCCTTCCATCAATTTTCACCCGACTAGAAAACGGGGTCAACTTTTAGTTTTTTTTCCACGGCCACTTTAAGTTCTTAGTTCGCTTCTGCCCCACATGATCACCGCCGTCAATCATTGGCCTCAGCAGTCTCGTGCCATATATCGTTGAGCTAGTGATTGGCTGCCGCAGTCACATGGGGTATACAGGCATGTCACCACTGCAGCCATGTAAACAAAGATCAGAGTGCAACAGTGGCACGTTTACCTTCTTTTATTATTTTATTACAATTCCTAGCAGTGGAAGGTTTGCTGACATGCACTGTGGCATTTTGAGTTCATACATTATACTATAGTGATAAAGTGCTTGGAGAGACTGATCCTCTCATATTAAGAGCAGCCATCCCAGCACTCTGGACCCCCATCAGTTTGTGTATCACACAAATAGATCTACTGATGATGCGGCCTCTCTGACATTGCATACTGCGCGTAACCACCTAGCAAATGCTTATTTTAGCATGCTGTCTATTGACCTCAGCTCTGTGCTTCAATACCATCATCCCGTCCAGATTGATCTCCAAATTAAACACTCTTGGAACAAGTCACAGTTTATGTAACTGGATAATGGACTTCCTCACCTGCAGGTCCATTAGGATAGTGATCATACCTTACCCTCTCTCACACCGGGCACAGGATGCCCAAAAGGCTGTGCCCTTTCTCCCATGCTCTATACACTGTATACCTATGATTGCATTGTAAGATACAGCTCCAACACCATCATCAAGTTTGCTGGTGATATACCGTAACAATAACCTGCATTATTAACAACAATGATGAGGGGGAGTATATGGAGGAAGTGATGCTTCTTACAGAGTGGTGCACTCACGGCAACCTCTCCCTTAAAGGGGTTGTCCCATGAAAAATATTCTACGGTTTTCAAACCAACACCTGGATCTGAATACTTTTGTAATTGCATGTAATGAAAAATTTAGCAAATTTAGTTATTCAATAAAATGTATCTGTATAGCGCCACCTGCTGTTTGTTTTCTTATTTCTTTTTCCTGCTCTTCGAGAATCCCGCACATGCCCAGTTTCATCTTTTAGCTACCTCCTGAGTTGTGATAGGGAGAACATGGACACGCCCCCTGAGCTACAGTAGAAAGGACACTCCCCTTGTGCTTTCAGCTCAATATAAATCTAGCAGAGCAATGAATGGGGAGATCTCTGAATAGATGTGAGGTACAGGACTGTTTCTAGCTTTGTTAGAAAGAGATTGTCATGTACTATATGGTGTCTGATTTAAATTTTTTACATTATTCTTTGGATAATCCCTTTAACCTCTTAAGGACACAGGAGTCACAGGACGTACATGTACGTCCTGTGTCCGGTCTTTAAAGATGGCGCCCGCTCTTGCTCCATGCGGGCGCCTTAGCCGCGGGTGTCTGCACGGTTCCTGTAGCAGACACCCGCGGCTAATGTCCGCGACCGGCAGCGATGCCGATCGCGGACATTTAACCCCTCAGATGCCGTGGTCAATCCTGACCACGGCATCTGAGTGCGCACAAACCGAAAGTTTTACTTTCGGTTTGCGCTCCGGCTCCACCGTGTGGCGATCGGAGGAGTCAGAGCACGCCAGTAGTATCCTGGGTCTCTATAAATGAAACCCAGGCTGCGCTGTAGTATTTCCTATGGAGCCTTGCCTGTAATAGGCTTCATAGAAAATATGCGATTTTTTCATATATTCCAATGCTATTGCATTGGAATGTATGAAAATCGCAATCAGAGGATTGTAAGTTATAGTTCCCTATGGGAACTATATAAAAGTGTAAAAAAAAAAAAAAAGAAAAGTTAAAAAAATAAATAAAAAAAACCCATAAAAGTTCAAATCAACCCCCCTTTTGCTAAAATAAAAATGTAAAAACTAAAAATTTTTAAAAAATACACATCATGGCTGTTGCAATGTGCGAAAACGCCCATAGTATAAAAATATAAAAAAATATTCCCCATACGTCAAACAGGAAAACGGAAAAAAGCGTCCAAATTACAAAAAAGTTATAGAGGTCAAAACATGGTGACAAAAAAGTAAAACTGATTTTTTCCCACTTTAGAATTTCTTTTTCACTATCAAAACGCAAGAAAACCTAGACATATAGGGTATCGCCGGATTCGTACTGACCTGTAGAGGAAAATTAACCAGTCAGTTTTATCGCACATCGAACGTCGGAATTTAAAAAGCCGCTAAACTTTGGTGGAATTGCTTATTTTTTTGCAATTTCACCCTAATTTTTTCCCTGCTTCCCACTACATCATATGCAATATTAAATGGTGGCGTTGGAAAGTACAACTTGTCCCGCAAAAAACAAGCCCTCATATGGCTATGTGAACTGAAAAATAAAAAAGCTATGGCTATGGGAAGGCAGGGAGTGCAAAACGAAAACTCAAAAAGTAAAAAACCTCCGGTCCTTAAAGGGTTAATGTTAGTATAACCAGGGAGATAATTGTTGATTTTAGGAAGTACCAGCAAACTGAATGAGATTTGACAAATCTCATGTACACTTAGATTTTTTTCTTAGGTGCAGAAATTGACAAACAGGGGTGCACCTAGCCTTTCTGCTGTCTGAAGCGAAAAATGAAATGGCGCCCATTACAATGCCATTTTCTTAACCTAACCCCTTTGCCACAATGAAATCGCTCACTACCCATGGCCCTTCCACTGCCCCCTCTTTCCCCTACCTGATGCTGTCTGAGGCGATCGCCTCATCTGGCCTCATTGGTGGTGCACCTCTGTCGACCAGTTATGTAAATTTTAAAATCCGCAACCTGTCCATTGGTTGTGTGATTCTTAAGACGGATGCAGACACATTCAAGTGAATGGGTCCGCATCCGTGATGCAGTGCAAAAACAGCCAGGGCCCGTATATTGCGGAACCGCTGTTTGTGGGCCGCAATATGGGCCCAGTCTTCACTTTATTTTTAGTTTTTGCATGTATTTGAGGGGTTTTGCATTGTGTTTTTTCCTGTTTTTTACAGTGTTTTTAAGCCAAAAAATGCCAGTTCCAGATGGTGCACAGAGGTGTATAGTAATATTAAATGAAGAAAAAACAGGCGCTTTTCATCCTTGAAGTGCATTTTTCAGTTCATTTTTTTCAAATCACAGCAAACAAAAAACATCAAAAAACACCTGTGCAATGTGTGTTGGCATCTTTTAATGGTGTTTTGCACTATGCTTTTATAACAATGTGACATCACAGGAGAAAATATACTTTAAAAACCATAAAAAAGTCAGGTGCTAAAACACGCTATATGGGCAAAATTGCCTAAAAAATGCTACAAAAATGTCAGCGAAAAAAGCCAGGGACAAAACTGTATGTAATGAAACCCTTAGGGCTCTTTCAGACAAGCAAGTTTTTCGCCCAGATATGATATGTATAACGAATGCACAGCGTCCGGACAGAATCCTGACCCCATTCATTTCAATGGGTCTCCAGTGTGCCCTTTTTATAGTAATAATCCCCATCGTGCCTCCTTCACTGTAATAATGCCCACAGCGCCCACTTAACAGTAATAATGCCCACTGTTCCCTCTTTATTGTAATAATGCCCATGGCTCTGTGCCCCATCCATAGTAGAAATGCCCATTGTGCCCCCTTCACATTAGTAATGCCCTCTGTGCTCCCTCCAGAGTAGAAATGCCCTCTGTTCCCCCTACATAGTAATAAAGACCTCTGTGCCCCTCCAGAGTAGTAATGCCCTTTGTGCCCCCTCCATAATAGAAATGCCCTCTGTGCCCCCTCCATAGTAATAAAGACCTCTGTGCCCCCTCCGTAGTAATAAAGACCTCTTTGCCCCCTCCATAGTAATAAAGTCCTCTGTGCCCCCTCCATAGTAATAAAGTCCACAGTGCCCCCTCCATAGTAATAAAGACCTCTGTGCCCATCCAGAGTAGTAATGCCCTTTGTGCCCCCTCCATAGTAGAAATGCCCTTTGTGCCCCCTCCATAGTAATAAAAACCTCTGTGCCCCCTCCAGAGTAGTAATGCCCTCTGTGCCCCCTCCATAGTAGAAATGCCCTCTGTGCCCCCTCCATAGTAATAAAGACCTCTGTGTCCCCTCCATAGTAATAAAGACCTCTGTGCCCCCTCCATAGTAATACAGTCCTCTGTGCCCCCTCCGTAGTAATAAAGTCCTCTGAGCCCCCTCGATAGTAATAAAGACCTCTGTGCTCCCTCCATAGTAATAAAGCCCTCTTTACCTCCTCTGTATTAAAAACAAAAAAACACAGTAACTACTCACCTTGCCCCGTTCCTGAAGCTCACAGTCCTCTCTTCCCTGCATGCACAGATCGCTCTACATCACTGTGTGGGTGGAGCTTATGCAGATTTACGGTCTGCAGGATCCGCCCACACAGGCCGGCAGCGAAATCTGTGCCTGCAGGCTGAATGGTGGAGCAGGGAGGTCTTCCTTTTTCACCATTCAGAGCGCCGCCGGCCTGAGGGAGGGGAGGAGCGCAGGGAGCTGAGCGGTGAGTGACAGGACCCAGCTCCCTGCACTCCAGCAATGAGCACTTACATCTCTATTAATCGAAGCGCTCATTGCTTCTGGCCTCTGGCAGCTGTGCTGTGGGCCCCGGCATTTGCCCGGGTATGCCAGGTGCTGACACCGGCCTTGGCAAGACCATCCCACTCCTACTTCTTTTATTCCTTTTACTGGAATATAGGGCCATAACAATGAAAAATACATTACATTACATATACCCCTGAGGAAGCTGGGTATTCCTGGCGATATGCGTGGGGCATTTCTGACTATGCCCACTTTATAGCCTGGGACTATTTATCAACTCATATGTATAGCGACATATTTATTGATGTCACATTATAAAAATCGTTTTTTACCTTTGTTATTGGCTATATTGTCCCCGGCCACACATGTTTTGTCCATATTTAGGACTTAGTAAGGTATTAGTCTGTGCTTGGTCAGATTTTACCTGCAGTCCATTGTATTCAATTTTTATTGTGTTTGTGTTTTTCTCTAATAAAAAACTATTTGATTCTAGCCATTCTTGGATGTGCAGCTTCTATGCGGTTTTCTTGTTTGCAGGTTATGTTGTTCATTGGCTTCAAACCGTGCTTGCAAAATGGTGAGTGTGCCCTCATTTTTTATATTTAATATTGTTAAAGTTCTGTACCCGTCACCAGGACTTGGGTCTTGTGTTTCTGGGACTCTGGAAAGAGCTGTAGACCCACAAAACGTTAACCTGGCTCTGGATCCCTCTAATGCCTCATGCACACGTCAGTGTCAGTTTTGGATCAGTGGTAACACGGGCAGTGTTCAATCCGTGTTTCCTCCCATGACAGATCCATGTTGGGTCTGTGAGTCAGTTTTTTGCTGACCGTGTGCCATCCATTTTTCACTGACACTGAGCAGCTGGAAAATAGTTTTCAAACAATCTCTTTTTAATGATCAGTGAAACACAGATGCAACACGGATGGCATTCGTGTTGCATCCGTGGTTTTCACAGACTCGTTGACTATAATGAGCATGAGGGATCCGGGAACACAGACAAGATAGGACATGCATCCGTGCAGAAACACACAGATCCACGGACCGTGCTAAAACACTGATGTGTGAATACATACATTCAAATGAATGGGGACGTGTGCTGTCCGTGGAAAACATGTACAGCACACGTCCGGGAAACACTGATGTGTAAATAAAGCATAATGCAGCTGAGCCCCAGGGCCATTGTTTTTAATTAATATAGATTAGATATAGATTAGATAGGATTAGATTATAGATTAGATAGGATACCCACCTGTACAACACCAGGGACTCCTCCTTGGGATTCTAGTCCTTTATATCCCCCTGGTATCCAGAATTTCTAGTAGTGATGAGCGGCAGGGGCAAAAATTCGAATTTGCGATATTTCATGAATATTTGGGTGAATATTCAGCATTATTTTCTTGATTGTGAAAATTGGTAATGTAATATGCGCTTATTGCGGGTGCAATACAGGCGTGGGTCACTATAGCTACATTTTTAAAGCTGCTAGCAGTTTCCTAAAAAGTGGAGAAAATGGTTGGCACAGCAGAACATTAAAATAATGATGAGCATATTTTTGCGCAATACGTGCAACTTCACATTTTAGCAGGTCAGACTACGTATTAGTGATTGGTGCACCAAGTATTGTTGTAAACTTGTGACATCACAAGTTCACAACACTATGTATGTATGGACAGCAGGACCTATAACACTACCTAACACCCTGCAATGGAACCAATCAGTTATACTATATCACGATCTAAGGCCTCTTTCACACTTGCGTTGTGAAGATCTGGCGTGCACTTCCGTCGCCGGAATGCACGCCGGATCCGGCACAACGAAAGTGAACTGAAAGCATTTGAAGACTGATCAGTCTTCAAAATGCTTTCAGTGTTACTATGGCAGCCAGGACGCTACTAGCGTCCTGGTTGCCATAGTAGCAGTGGGGAGCGGCATACTTACATTCCGTGAGGCTCCCGGGGCGCTCCTGAATGACGTCAGAGCGCCCCGCGCGCATGGATCACATGATCCATGCGATCACGTGATCTATGCACTGGGGCGCCCTGACGTCATCCTGGAGCGTCCGGGAGCCGCATGGAATGTAAGTATGCCGCTCCCGTACTCTTTACTATGGCAACCAGGACTTTAGCATCCTGGCTGCCATAGTAACCATTGACAAAAAGCTAAACGTTGGATCCGGCGATGCGCGGAAACGACGTTTAGCTAAAGGCCGGATCCGGACTAATGCCTTTCAATGGGCATTAATTCCGGATCCGGCGTTGCGGCATGTCTTCCGGATTTTTGGACGGAGACAAATCCGCAGCATGCTGCGCTTTTGTCAACGTCCAAAAAACGTTGACATACTGAACTGATGCATCCTGATGCATCCTGAACGGATTTCTCTCCATTCAGGATGGATGGGGATAAAACTGATCAGTAGCTTTCCGTCCTAGAGACCCGAGGACGGATCTCTAGGACGGAAAGCTAAAACGCTGCTGTGAAAGAGGCCTAACCTACATTGACTATCTCCCACTAACTATCTGTATTATATATATAAGCTAACTAACTAATGACACAGCAAAGCACAGGGCACAGCAATGACACTGCTGTCTCTCTCATCACTGTAAAAAAACTGCAGAAAATGGTTGCTGAGGAGGTTCTTATATACTAAAGGGGTAGGCAACTTTCCTATTAGTTGCTAGGGATGTTGCTAAGCTCAGACAAAGACATTGCAGCCTTCTCATTTGCCCACAAGCAAGAAGTAGGGAGGGATCATGGGTTCAGAGGGAAAAAAAAATCTAGAATATTCGCGAATACAAATATATAGCACTATATTCTAAATCTTTCGAATACTCAAAGTGGCGATATTCGCAATTAAAATTCGCGATGCGAATATTCGCGCCCAACACCAATTTCTAGCACAGGCACTGTATTGAATTGTATGCACTTATGCCCTTAACCCCTTAGTGACCACCCATACGTGATTTTACGCGGTCACTAAGGAGCCTTAGGCTGGGCCGTCGCTTTTTTACAGTGGCCCAGTATAAGCGCTGCACGGATCCCCCGTGCAGGGGGAGCGGGGTCCCGGCCCTCACATGAGAGATAGGGCCCTACTCTAACAGCCCGGACCGGCAGGAGTGCCAATCCGGGCTGTTTAACGCTTTCCATACTGTGGAAAATGGCTCCCACAGCATGTGAAACGGTGACAGAGGGTGCGGACTCCCTCTGTCTCCCATCGGCAGCCCGCAAATGCGATCGTGGGCTGCCGATGTGTGTGAAGCTTACCTGGCTTCCAATCCTAGGCTCCAGTCCTTCCTGTCGTAAGATCCAGCAGGCTGCGCCTCTCTGGCGCAGCCTGCTGGTCAATGTTAGAATAGCATTTCTATTAAAATGCAGTGCACTATAGGGATAATGCACTGTATTTTAAAAGCAATCAAAATACTGTCTGTTATAGTCCCCTTGTGGGACTACTAAGTGGTAAAAAATAAAATAAAAAAAAGGAATTTTTTTAAATAAAAAAATTCCATAAAATAAAAAATTTTCAATGAAAAAAATTGCAAAAAAATCTTCCCCATATGCTTTGTATTGCTGCGTCCATAATGACCCGGACTACATAAATATCACATAAATTATCCCCTACGGTGAGCGCCAAAAAAAGACAGAATTGCTAATTTATCCTTAGTGGCCACTAAAATAACGTAATAACAAGTGATCAAAAAGCACCATTTACTACAAATGATACCAATGAAAAATACAAGTCATCCTGCAAAAATCAAGCCCGCACACAACTCCATAGAAAAAATAATAAAAAAGTTATGGGTCTTGGAAAATGGCAATGCAAAAACATTTTTTTGTTAAAAAAAGGGGTTTTATTGAAAAAAGTTGTAAAACATAAAAGAAATATATGTATTTGGTATCACTGTAATCCTACTGACGCAGAGAATAAAGATATTATGTTATTTATACTGAAAAATGAATGCCGTAAAATTTATAACTAGAGATGAGCGAACACCTGGAAGTTCGGGTTCGGGAAGTTCAGCCGAAGTCAATGGGGACCCGAACTTTTAGGCACTAAAAAGGCTGTAAAATAGTCCAGGAAAGGGCTAGAGGGCTGCAAAAGGCAGCAAAATGTAAGTAAATCCCCTGCAAACAAATGTGGATAGGGAAATGAATTGAAATAAAATAAATAAAAATTAACCAATATCAATTGGAGAGAGGTCCCACAGCAAGGAATCATGCGTCATATCACCCACCACTGGAGAAGGCCACTTTCAGTTATTTAGGCCAGGCACCCAGACCGAGGAGAGAGGTCCCGCAGCAAGGAATCATGCGTCATATCACCCACCACTAGAGAAGGCCACTTTCAGTTATTTCGGACCCAGCACCCAGACAGAGGAGAGAGGTCCCACAGCAAGGAATCATGCGTCATATTACCCACCACTGGAGAAGGCCACTTTCAGTTATTTAAGCCCCAGCACCCAGACAGAGGAGAGAGGTCCCACAGCAAGGAATCATGCGTCATATCACCCACCACTGGAGAAGGCCACTTTCAGTTATTTCGGCCCAGCACCCAGACAGAGGAGAGAGGTCCCACAGCAAGGAATAAGGCTTCATATCACCCACCACTGTAGAAGGCCACTTTCAGTTATTTCGGCCCTACACCCAGACAGAGGAGAGAGGTCCCACAGCAAGGAATACGTCATCAATATCACCCACCACTGGAGAAGGCCACTCAGTTATTTCGGCCCCAGCACCCAGACAGAGGAGAGAGGTCCCACAGCAAGGAATCATGTGTCATATCACCCACCACTGGAGAAAGCCACTTTCAGTTATTTCGGCCCAGCACCCAGACCGAGGAGAGAGGTCCCACAGCAAGGAATCATGCGTCATTTCACCCACCACTAGAGAAGGCCACTTTCAGTTATTTAGGCCCCAGCACCCAGACAGAGGAGAGAGGTCCCACAGCAAGGAATCATGCGTCATTTCACCCACCACTGGAGAAGGCCACTTTCAGTTATTTCGGCCCCAGCACCCAGACAGAGGAGAGGTTCATTCAACTTTGGGTTGCACGGCAAGATCATGGTAAAGTTAAAAAAATGAGGATTCAATAAAGAAGTGCCCCGGAGTACAAGAATACATGGTTGAGGGGGAGGCAGTTATAAATGTCTATTCTGCACAAGGGAGGCACAGGTCCTGTGGGATCCATGCCTGGTTCATTTTTATGAACGTCAGCTTGTCCACGTTGGCTGTGGACAGACGGCTGCGTTTGTCAGTAATGACGCCCCCTGCCATGCTGAATACACGTTCAGATAAAACGCTGGCCGCCGGGCAGGCCAGAACCTCCAAGGCATAAAATGCTAACTCTGGCAACGTGGACAATTTGGAGACCCAGAAGCTGAATGGGGCCGAACCATGAGTCAGTATGTAGAGGGGTGTGCAGACGTACTGTTCAACCATGTTAGTGAAATGCTGCCTCCTGCTAACACGTTCCGTATCAGGTGGTGGTGCAGTTAGCTGTGGCGTGGAGACAAAACTTTTCCACATTTCTGCCATGCTAACCCTGCCCTCAGAGGAGCTGGCCGTGACACAGCTGCATTGGCGACCTCATGCTCCTCCTCTGCCTTCGCCTTGGGCTTCCAACTGTTCCCCTGTGACATTTGGGAATGCTCTCCGGAGCGCGTCTACCAGCGTGCGCTTGTCCTCGCGCATCTTCCTATCACGCTCCAGTGCAGGAAGTAAGGTGGGCACATTGTCTTTGTACCGGGGATCCAGCAGGGTGGCAACCCAGTAGTCCACACACGTTAAAATGTGCGCAACTCTGCTGTCGTTGCGCAGGCACTGCAGCATGTAGTCGCTCATGTGTGCCAGGCTCCCCAGAGGTAAAGACAAGCTGTCCTCTGTGGGAGGCGTATCGTCATCGTCCTCCGTATCCCCCCAAACACGCACCAGTGATGGGCCTGAGCTGTGTCGGGTGCCACCCCGCTGTGAACCTGCTTCATCCTCATCCTCCTCCACCTCCTCTTCATCCTCCTCGTCCTCCAGTAGTGGGCCCTGGCTGGCCACATTTGTACCTGGCCTCTGCTGTTGCAAAAAAACTCCCTCTGAGCCACTTCTAACAGACTGGCCTGAAAGTGCTAAAAATGACCCCTCCTCCTCCTCCTCCTGGGCCACCTCCTCTTCTATCATCGCCCTAAGCGTTTTCTCAAGGAGACATAGAAGTGTATTGTAACGCTGAAAACGGTGTCATCGCCACTGGCCATGTTGGTAGAGTACTCGAAACGCGCAACAGGGCACACAGGTCTCGCATGGAGGCCCAATCATTGGTGGTGAAGTGGTGCTGTTCCACAGTGCGACTGACGCGTGCGTGCTGCAGCTGAAACTCCACTATGGCCTGCTGCTGCTCGCACAGTCTCTCCAGCATGTGCAAGGTGGAGTTCGACCTGGTGGGCACATCGCATATGAGGCGGTGAGCGGGATGGCCGAAGTTCCGCTGTAGAGCAGACAGGCGAGCAGCGGCAGGATGTGAACGCCGGAAGCGCGCACAGACGGCCCGCACTTTATGCAGCAGCTCTGACATGTCGGGGAAGTTGTGAATAAACTTCTGCATCACCAAATTCAGCACATGCGTCAAACCGGCTAGTCCCAGAGCTGCGACGAGATTTCACCCATTATCGCACACCACCAGGCTGGGCTTGAGGCCCACCGGCAGAAACCACTGGTCAGTCTGTTGTTCAATACCCCGCCACAACTCCTGCGCAGTGTGGGGCCTGTCCCCCAAACATATGAGTTTCAGAATGGCCTGCTGACGTTTACCCCGGGCTGTGCTGAAGTTGGTGGTGAAGGTGTGTGGCTGACTGGATGAGCTGGTGGAAGCAGAGGAGGAGGAAGCCGAGTAGGAGGAGGAGGCTACAGGAGGCAAAGAATGATGCCCTGCGATCCTTGGCGGTGGAAGGACGTGCACCAAGGAACTCTCCGCCTGGGGCCCAGCCGCCACTACATTGACCCAGTGTGCAGTTAGGGAGATATAGCGTCCCTGGCCGTGCTTACTGGTCCACGTATCTGTGGTTAGGTGGGCCTTGCCACAGATGGCGTTGCGCAGTGCACACTTGATTTTATCGGATACTTGGTTGTGCAGGAAAGGCACGGCTGTCTTGGAGAAGTAGTGGCGGCTGGGAACAACATACTGTGGGACAGCTATGGACATCAGCTGTTTGAAGCTGTCTGTGTCCACTAGCCTGAATGACAGCATTTCAAAGGCCAATAGTTTAGAAATGCTGGCATTCAGGCCCAAAGCTCGAGGGTGGCTAGGTGGGAATTTACGCTTTCTCTCCAAGGTTTGTGAGATGGAGAGCTGAACGCTGCCGTGTAACATGGTGGAGATGCTTGGTGACGCAGGTGGGGGTGTCGGTGGCACATCCTCTGTTTGGTGGGCGGCAGGTGCCAACGTTCCTCCCGAGGCGGAGGAACAGGCCGAGGCAGCAGCAGAAGAGGGAGCAGGGGGAGCCTGAGTGAGTTCCTTGTTTTTAAGGTGTTTACTCCACTGCAGTTCATGCTTTGCATGTAGATGCCTGGTCATGCAGGTTGTGCTAAGGTTCAGAACGTGAATGCCTTGCTTCAGGATCTGATGGCGCAGCGTGCAAACCACTCGGGTCTTGTCGTCAGCACATTGTTTAAAGAAGTGCCATGCCAGGGAACTCCTTGAAGCTGCCTTTGGGGTGCTCGGTCCCTGGTGGCGGTGGCCAGTAGCAGGCGAACTCTCTTGGAGGCGGCTGTTCTGCTTTTGCCCCCTGCTCCCTCTTTTGCTACGCTGTTGGCTCGGTCTCACCACTGCCTCTTCCT
This sequence comes from Bufotes viridis, assembly GCA_033119425.1. Lineage (NCBI taxonomy): Eukaryota > Metazoa > Chordata > Amphibia > Anura > Bufonidae > Bufotes > Bufotes viridis. The sequence goes on along the minus strand of CM065594.1, from coordinate 89,808,105 downwards.
CTGAACTATGAAAGTCAGTGGCACGACCTTCATTCCATGTGGGGTCTATAGACCTCATCGTCCCCTGCATCGTCTTCCACACAGTCTTCCCCCCTGACCTCCTGTTCGGTCGGCACACTGCAGAAAGACGCAGCAGTTGGCACCTGTGTTTCGTCATCATCAGAGACGTGCGGACTCCGATGAGGTGGTATTCCCATGTCCTCATCATCAGGAAACATCAGTGGTTGTGCATCAGTGCATTCTATGTCTTCCACCACTGTGGAAGGGCTAGGTGGATTCCCTTGGGAAACCCTGCCAGCAGAGTCTTCAAACAGCATAAGAGACTGCTGCATAACTTGAGGCTCAGACAGTTTCCCTGATATGCATGGGGGTGATGTGACAGACTGATGGGCTTGGTTTTCAGGCGCCACCTGTGCGCTTTCTGCAGAAGACTGGGTGGGAGATAATGTTGTGAACGTGCTGGATCCACTGTCGGCCACCCAATTGACTAGCGCCTGTTCCTGCTCAGGCCTTACCATCCTTAGAACGGCATTGGGCCCCACCAAATATTGCTGTGAATTCTGGCGGGTACTGGAACCTGAGGTAGTTGGTTCACTAGGACATGTGGCTGTGGCAGAATGTCCACGTCCTCTCCCAGCACCAGAGGGTACACTAACACCACCACGACCGCGTCCGCGTCCCTTACTAGATGTTTTCCTCATTGTTACCGTTCACCAAGCACCACAATAAGAAAAAAAATATTTGGCCCAATATATTGATTTCAAATTCAGGCCTTTTTTTACAGGCACCTAACACTATCTACCTATTTGTTTATGTAGCGTATTACACTAATCCAGGCACAGCAGTAACCACTGATTTAGGGGAATATCTCTTTTAGGGCTAGTATTCAGGGTATTGCTATTTTGGCAATTGATTTTCACCCCAGACAAAATATATCCTTTGCAGGACACTATGAAACTTGGCCAGCCACAGCTGAAACCACTGATTTATGGTATTGCTATTTTGGCAATTGAATTTCACCCCAGAACAAAATATATAATTTGCAGGACACTATGAAACTTGGCCAGACACAGCTGAAACCACTGATTTATGGTATTGCTATTTTGGCAATTGAATTTCACCCCAGAACAAAATATACCCTGTTACGGACAGATTTAAACTAGGCCAGCAACAGCTGGAACTCCAGATTCAGGGTATTGCTATTTTGGCAACTGAATTTCACCCCAGAACAAAATATATGTTTTTGCGGACACTATGAATCCTGGCCTGCAACAGCTGGGACACCAGATTAAGGGTATTGCTATTTTGGCAATTGAATTTTACCCCAGAACAAAATATATGTTTTTGCGGACACTATTATAGTTTGCCAGCCATTGCTGGGACACCAGATTTAGGGGATTGCTATTTTGACAATTGAATTTCACCACAGAAAATAATCTATCCTTTGCCAGACAGCAGACAGTATTATACTTGGCTAGCCAAAGCTGGAACACCAGATTTAGGGGATTGGTATTTGGGCAATTGTATTTAACCCCTTAATAAAATATAGAAATTGCTATCTTGAGTTTCTAGGGGTGACAATTAGCACAGCCAAGCCCCTGATGTAGGATATAGGATTGATGGACTTGGTGGCAGCTTGTTTTGGTGCACCACAAGTCACAAAATGGCCGCCGAACACCCCAGAAAATAAGTGACAGAAAAACGCTCTGTGCAGCCTAAAAACCAGTGAGCAAGTAACTAGCAGAAGTTCAATCATTCACAGCTGTAGATCGATCACTTCATGCTTTTGCTGACTTTTTCCTGCCTAATCTCGCCCTCACAGAAGCTGCGTCCTCTCCCTACACTAATCAGAGCAGTGTGACGTGCGGCGCTACGTGACTCCAGCTTAAATAGAGGCTGGGTCACATGCTGCACTTGGCCAATCATAGCCATGCCATTAGTAGGCATGGCTGTGATGGGCTCTTTGGGCAAGAAGTAAAACGCTAGCTGATTGGCTGCTGTGCAGACCTTCAGAAAGCGGGAAGTAATCACCGAACAACGAACCCGAACCCGAACTTTTTCGAAAATGTTAGGGTTCGGGTCTCGAACACCCCAAAATTCGGTACGAACCCGAACTATTCTCGAACTGTTCGCTCAACACTATTTATAACGTAAAAATGCAGTGGCAGTATTGCTTTTTTTCCCATCTCCCTCCCAGAAAGAGTTAACAAAAGTTAATCGGAAAGTTATGTGTACCCCAAAATGGCGCCATTAAAAACTACAACTTGTCCCGCAAAAAACAAGCCCTCATAAAGCTATATAGACGGAAAAATAAAAAAGTTATAGCTCTTGGAACGTGACGATGAAAAAAAGAAGAAAAACACACACATCTTCATCCCAGCTGGTGAGTCTGCTCTTAGTAACTTGTGCTACTCATGCATGTACTAATATTATTTAGCTTCGGCTATGTTGGTATTTTAGTGGGCATTTACTTGGTGATATCCTTCTCTATGTAACACCACAAATAACTATTTGTTATACATCGGCTGTGGTTGATAATTTTATTTCTAGGCATACTTGGGAGTCTTTTTGTACTACTATATTCAATTGAACTATGTGGATGTGATATGCCGGGATGGTGTCTTTCATCTGCCACCTAAAATTCTGTAGAACTGTGGGATAGTAAAAGTTGGAGCTTCGGACATAATAGAAATAGTAAATTCGCACTGCTTGTAAAACTGGTTACAGTTGTCTTCAGTTAGAAATTTGGGACAAATATTCAGGATAGAAATAAAGTCAGCTCCAACTGCATGGTTATCATGAGCAAGGCTACATTTACATGACAGTGTAGAAAACTGTCCATTTTTAATAGACTTTTTTTCACTAATGCCTTTCTGAAAAATGGCTGTTAAAAATAGTCCCCTTCAATTGCATGGGAGCTGTCGGTCTGTGAAAATAGACAAAATAGGACATGTTCTATTTTTTGACAGCTGTTATTTTTTTATTTTAAAACATAACCTGCATTTTGCTTCACTTCTTAAACTCCCAGGCAACTCCTTTAGGGTACGTTCACACGACGACAATAAGTCGCACTATTGTCGCGCGACAATTTTTATAATGGGAGTCTATGGTGTCACATTGCGACATGCGACATGCTGCGATGCGACAGTCGCAAAAAATCCATTCAAGATAGATTTTTCTGCGACTGTCGCATCGCAGTTGCAGCATGTCACATGTCGCAATGCAACACCATAGACTCCCATTATAAAAATTGTCGCGCAACATTGGTGCGACAAAATGTTGCGCGACAAATGTTGCAGTGAAGTTGTGCCCTATTTGTCGCGCGACTTAATGTCATCGTGTTAATGTACCCTTATATAATTTTTCCTCTGGGCACTAGGGGCAATGGCAGCAAGTGTACCAGGTTTCCTGCATCCTTATAAAAACTGTTTTTAGGAAAATAACATGATGGGAATGATTTAGAAAAAATGGTGCAAACTGGAAAACTGGCTTAGTCGCCCATACAGTAGCAAGCAATCAGATCCTTGCAAATTTTCAGAGCTTCTTTGGAACATCTAAGGATCAATCTGATTGGTTGCTATGGGCAATTAAGCCAGTTTTCCTTTGCACGTGTTTTGATTAGTCTCCCCCTATGTGCACTTTCTCGTGAATAGACTTTTTGTAGTTCTGTTATTTGAATCCCTCCAGGTGCTGTCATTATAGGAAAGATAAGTGCTCAGAATGATTTGAAAAGACATCTATTTTATAATTTACCTGGCAAGGCAAATAAGTACACAATGGCTTCCAGGTTAGTGTTCCTTGGCAGTGAGGAGAAGTTATTCCTCAGACCCATGGAGCCCAGAGCATTTCCCACTTACACAATTTGTACTGAGATTACCTACAATTAACTCTCAAATTATCTCTGACAACTCATTCATTTTTTATGAGTCTATCTATTATATATATATATATATAATATATATATATATATGTCCCATATCAGTACACTGCTGGATATACTATATACCTGTACACACGTTCCGGTCCTCTTTCTAGAACCTTTCTCAAGCAGTGGTACATAACTGAAGTGCATATAAATAGGGAAAACAATTTATACAATTATGTGCAAATCAATCCAAAGCAACATGATAATATCGTGTATACATAAAAATTCATTAATTTATATAATGCAGTGTTATCGGTAATCAGAGAAATTCATCATAAATGTGTCATTTTGTTAAAAACCAATCATTAAAAAAAATTCATACAAGTGCTTAATAAGTTATCAGGTGACCATGATGTATATATTAGTGATCAGGTGTAGTTAAAATCATGATTAAAAAATGTTCACACAGATCGTTTGGATCGGCTGGGATCCCCTTGTGTCAGGAGGCTCTCGGCGTGGTATACATTTTACCGCGCACGCGCAATGCGCGTCCTCACTTCCGTTCTAAATGGAACGTATGTGAGAAGCACATTTGACCCCTCACTTCCTTCTTTGGGTGGAGCGCAAATGGAGTGCACACGTGCTCTCCAGATCCCGGTCACGTGATGCGATCCTATCCACAGGCTGCGCACATATAGAGGATTATTCAAACATATAAAGATTTATAACATTACTTTTTAGTTAATCCTTATTTAAATTTGTTTTATATGTATTTTAGGTAGTTCTCTCTTCTCGAAGGGGTAAAACGCTTACTTATTCATGGGAATTTGTTCAACTAAAGGGATTATTTAATGAGCTAACAGCAATCTTCCATTGTACTCTTTATATATATAGGTGAAGATGGAGCCTTACACATCTCGCCACAATATCTCTTGCGATCAGGGTGTGTCTGGAGGCAGCACAAAATGACTCCATATCTGTGCCCAGTCATGATCTCCAATCATGTGTGCCATACTTTCAAAAATCACCATTAAAGTAAAAAAGTGTCACAATATGAAAAGTGGAAATAATGGAAAAAGTCCAAAGTCAAAGAAAATGGACTAAATTCAAGCATCCATTGTTTAAAGGAGGTTTCCTAATGTGAAGGGTCACATAAAAGTGAAACCCTAATTTTTCTTCATGTTTCTACAAGTAGTGTTTGCTGATATAGCTCATATGAAATCCCTCATAGATATCAACATAAAACTATATCGTATACTAGAGTGTTCGACCCTGTTCAAAAAGAGCAAAAAGGAAAAAAAATTAAAACCCACTGTCATCCAGGGGATATATCCTATATGTACAGTATCAGCAAGTGTTAATAGGAGGGTCCATGCCGGGTTCAACTCTCCTTTGTGTTCCCACTACTTTTAAAAAACTTAAAAATTATTGATACTTTGTTTTTGATATCTTGCAGAGAATGAAAAGTGGGTTTTATTTTTTTTATTTTTCTCTTTTGGATTGTTTCTACAGCCGCTGGCACCCGTTTTCTACATTTATTGCAGTGCTGCCTACACTTGCTTTGATCTATTATATCTATATATATGTTCTGTCTTCATACACGTTCACACAGTGTGCAGTCTGACATTCAGGATAAACCATTCGTGTCTTCCAAATGAGAGGACTGTTCTATGTAGTCTAACTTGTTTATTGGTCAACAGGTTTGTTTGATTGGCAAAACAGGATTGTTTGGTAAAACTACAAGAATACAAATAACATGTATAAGTATAAAGTATAGATAGCATGTACTATAACATTACATTTACCCTGAATCACATGGTAAAAGGCTGCCTGTAAATAAGATTGCATGGCTAGCTAACAGTAATAACAACTCCCTGAGTAACAATTACAACTAGCTGAATATCTCTAACACAATATCCCTGAAACAAAGGTAGATCTCTCCCCAGATATGCTTTTACAAGGATGGTGGAGTTTGAGAAGGAGATATGCAAAAGGAAAGCTCTGCTGATGTGTCCTAGAGACTGGAGGCTTCTCTTTACCAGGATGCTTTTCACTCTCACAATGCAGTGCAGCACCCACAATGCAGTAGTCTTTGTAACAGGAAAAACAAAGTGTAATACAACTTAACACCGCTAGATGGTGCTATAACCACATTAAACACTTCAGAATTACCAAGGCAATGGCAGAATGAACTAGAATCATTTTCTAGCCCTGCTGGGCAGAACACTCCCCATGGCATTTCAAAATGCCATCCTTGGAGAATGTTTGGCCTTTGCTGAAATTGTCTACTTCCTTAGCATAACATTCATGTTGTATAGTGCGAATTATTATACTCTTGGACCTTTTGATATTTGGAGCGTTAAAGGCGTGTTTGCAGTGATGCCAACCTTTGCAGGGCTTCTGACTCACAGGTAATGTTGATTTGTAAGACTGAGTTATATGAACTAGACAGGTTATAGCATGAACGAGCGATATCCAGGTGGAGAACCTGTCGAAATGATGAGATTTGAGTTGCTGGTCTAAAGTCACCATATGTAGAAGAGATACTTCAGGTTGGATTTCTTCATCGGCATCTGGTTCTACCAATTTAAACGAGTCGGATCCGATGCTGCAAGATGTTGAATGGTGCAGGAATGCAGGACGTAAGCCATGTTGTGTCTTTAAGGTGGCTTGGTGCGACAGGACTAGTCGCGTGATCCACAGGATTATGCTGTGTAGGCACGTAGTGCCATTGTTTAGGACAAGTGGATCTCCTGATCCTTAGCACCCGATTGCTGACATAGACATAAAAGTGTCTGGTTTCGTTGCAAATATATCCTAGGACTACCTTGCTGTCCATGTAAAACTCAAGTTCCTCGATTTCCAGGTTCATTCCTGGTGTTATAAGTTCAGCAAATTCAACTGCAAGCACAGCAGCGCAGAGTGCCAGTCTGGGAATCGTGTGTTTGCGGAGTGGCGCTAGATTGGTCCGATGCATGACAAATCCTATATGGCATTTCTCATTGACGTCAATGGTCTTTAGCTATGCTACGGCAGCAATTACCTCAACTGAAGCATCGCAGAAGATATATAGTCTTTGCATCTTGACTTCAGTAGATGTCATGGAAGCATAGTGTCGTGCCACATGAAGGCTGGACAAAGCTTCGAGAGACTTCTTCCAACCTGTCCACAGGTCTTTTTTCTCCATGGGAAGTGGATCATCCCAATCAGACGTCTCTGAGGTGAAGTCTCTTAACATCATTTTACCATTTTGCCTTGGATGGTAACAGGTGCTACGAATCCCAGAGGATCATATAAGCTGTTTATGGTGGATAGGACTCCTCTGCGTGTGAAGGGCTTTTCTTCCTTGCTGATTTAATATGCAAAATAAATGTGGAGCCCCTGTATTGGGTCTACAACACAATGAATGCCAGATATCCCTCAAAGGAAGGAAAACTGAGCAAAGGGGTGTCCCCATTACAGAGATCACCAAATCCATTATATTAAGTGGCCCCTATGTCAAGATCCCGCTTTTTTACAAGCTTTAAGGATGTGACGGGGAAGACCTAAGCCAGTTATCCATCCACAGACAGCTGTTTCGGGGTGTTGCCCCTCATCAGTGTGGAGTAGGATTCTGGCTAACCGGGAGCAATGCCTTGGAGACTACTCAAACCAAATAATAGTTGATCTCAGGAAGACCAGCTACAGAAAACAACGTGGAGCCTCATTTAAGAGTCTCAACACAGCAATCCAAAGTGCAAAGCTCCCTGGGAAACATTAATATGCAAAATAAATGTGGAGCCCCAGTATTGGGTCTACAACACAATGAAAGCCAGATATCCCTCAAAGGAAGGAAAACTGAGCAAAGGGGTGTCCCCATTACAGAGATCACCAAATCCAACATATTAAGTTGCCCCTATGTCAAGATCCCGCTTTTTTACAAGCTTTAAGGATGTGACGGGGAAGACCTAAGCCAGTTATCTATCCACAGACAGCTGTTTTGGGGTATTGCCCCTCATCAATGTGGAGTAGGATTCTGGCTAACCGAGAGCAATGCCTTGGAGACGCTATCCGATACCCCTGAGGACGCCTGTTCAGGCGAAACATGTCGGGGGATAGTGTGCAGTGTTTTTAAACATATGACCGCTATACCTGCAATCACATAAACCAGTAAAGGGGAGATAATGCGCACAACCCTCTCCCCCTTAACAGTAGCGGAGTGGCACTCCGCAAGATATAGTGATAGTGATAGCCAGTCAGGCAAGCGAGCATTCAGTTTTAAACATAGAGTTAATAGTTAAGAAGTTATTAAAAGTTAAGTTTTAGATCTAATCCAGGAGCCAAGAGCAGGCACAATATATCAACTTAAATAAATGCCTTGGAGACTACTCAAACCAAATAATAGTTGATCTCAGGAAGACCAGCTACAGAAAACACCGTGGAGTCTCAACACAGCAATCCAAAGTGCAAAGCTCCCTGGGAAACAGTAATATGCAAAATAAATGTGGTGTTTTCTGTAGCTGTTCCTTGCTGATTTGGAAGGTAAATCCCATAGCAAACCTAGTCTCCACTGCATGGGAAGGGAGTCGGTGCTAAGATCCAAGCCCTTTACATCATTTCATTGGTCTTGGGGTGAGAAGGCCTCCATTAACTTACGGCTTGGGCTGAATGTCTGAGACCGTAGATAGCGACTGCAGGGGAAGGACTGTTTCTGAAGATGTGTACTCTCATTCGGTACTCCACAATGTCTTCATTGGGGTCGTTGTTATGGTACCAGAAGAACCTCAAGTAGTTTCTATGTTCTTCCTTGACGAGGAAGCACTGGAACATCTGTTGTATGTTGGCCATAAATGCTACAGGATTTCTGCGAAAGCAGAGAAGTACCTCCAGAAGTCTGTTGTTGAGGTCTGGACCAGACAGTAAGACATCATGTAGCGAGACGCCTTAACACCTGGCGCTCAAGTCGAATACTACTCGATCTGCCCTGTTTTTTTCTTAGGATGATACACGCTGAATATGGGTAAGTACCAACACTCCTTGGAGTCTTGGAGCGCGGGTGCCATTTCTGCATGGTTGTTCTAGAATATTCTTTCCATGAAGGTAAAGAAATGTTCTCTCATCTCTGGTGTCCTCTGAAGTTTGTGTTTGAGGGAGATAAATCGACTGTAGACAAGTTCTTTGTTGTTACAGTAGGTAAGCGTAGTCTCCGGGGTTTAAACGGTAAAGGTGCGACCCAGCTTTTTGACTTGGCTTTTACTATTCCTTGATCCATGATATCCAAGAACACCCTGTCTTCTATGGACATTGCAACCCTGGAAGACTGTGTCCACCCTAAGTGATCTCGCTGGCATGGTCTTCACAGGAGGGATCTGAGAAAGGACAAGGCACAGGAGCATTGTGAGGCAATTCTTTTATCAGGAAACTGCTGTGACATGGCTGGAATAGGGAAGAACGTCCATTTTTAAGTGTATTGGTGAGCATACTGTTGAATGACGTTGGCTTGTGTGCTCCTCCTAGACAGACGTCTCTCCTATGATGACCCATCCTAGGTCAAGTCTCTGGGCGTATGGAGCATTTTGGGGACAGTTAATCTGTCCTCTAGCCTTATGAACTCGTAGTTTGTCTCTTGGGGCTTTTGAGTCCAGTTCCAATATCAGATGAGCTATATGACTCAGGTGGAGGTGGTATGCCGCTACCTCTGGTGTAGGTATCTCTGACAGGTTGTCAGGAATATGATTGCACTTCAGTATGGTTGGCAGTGACAAGCAGGTCAGACCATCTATGGACTCTAAATTGTACCCAGTTGCTTTCCTCCCTGCCATCTCAACGGTACCTGCACATAGTCCTTAACGAGTAAGGAGAACCAGGCCCTACGATGTTGAAGGTGTCGAAGAAGGATGGATTTAGCTAAAGACCTGTTGCTTTGATCATCTAAGATTGCATATACCTTTATCGCCTTATCTTGGTCGCCGACCGGATAAACTCTGACAAGGCAGATTTTTGAGCAGGACTTCCCTCCTGCAAGTCCTTTACAGATCTCTGTACACTGAGAAGTGTCTATCTGCTTTCCGGCATGCTCCTCTGCTTGGGATGATACGTGAGAGGGTGGTCCAGGGAGTAAAGCCGTGTTGTGTTCTGTGCTACCGCATTCTGTGCATGTCACACTGATCTTACAGTTTACAGTTCCAAGAGTGATGTTGTAGCGCAGCACCTGAAGCAGCTGTTGTTTTCTTTGAGGAATTATTTGCGGTCCTCTAAAGACTTCTCCCTGATTAAGGCTCTGCATTTTAGTAGAGGATATGGTTTCTTGTGCAGGGGGCATTGTTTGGTAAGATCTTTGGGTATGTTCTCTTCTTGAGAAGACTTAAACTGCCTGTAAGGAGAACCTGTGGAGACAACATTAGTTTTGTGGACTGCCACTGGTGTTTTATGAGGTTTGTCACCAAGGGAAGTGGAACATGACAATGTAAAGTCAAAAACTGGGATCGTTTCTGATCCTTGCCTGTTGAGTAACAAAGTCTACAAACACCACTAAGGGGGAATGGTACATTATGAAACTGTTTATGATTGGGAACCATACGTGATCCACTTCACTTGTAGATTATAAGGGAGTTTTTGGACAATTTGATTGCTAGCTCCGGTAGATCTCCTTCTGCCTGAGCAACCTGTACCTCTATCAACAAGTCACTGAGTTGCCTGAGCTTCTGGTAACTCCTACCCACTATTCTGGGAATATTATCAATTCTCTTATATAAAGCATTTTCTATAGCTTCTATTGACCCATAACACTCATCAAGTCTTTCCCACACCATCTTTAAGCCTTTGCCCGGATAGTTTATGTTAATGTCTCTAAATCTTTTGGCATGTTTAGCAGACACTTTACCAAGAGATCTAATTCCTCACTACAGGAAAGATCTAAGTCCCTTATGGCGTTCTGGAAGGAGGCTCGCCATGCCTTGTAGTTCTCAGGGCGATCGGTGAACTTTATAAGTCCTTTGGTAACCAGCTCCCGTTTAGCAAAGAACTTAGCGAAGTCCATGGTGGCCTGGTTAATGCCAATACTACCTGGTGTGTTGTTGCTATGCTGCATGTGTGGTGTTTCACCATACCTTTTAGGGGTTTCTGGCTTAGGGAAGTCTGTATAATACCGTTCTGACGCGAAGGTTGTCCCTTTAAGTCGAAGTGACGGTTGTAGCTTTCGTTCTGTAGGCCGGTAGTTGTGGCTGGCATCGATTTGTCGTATACCGTCCTGCTTAAGGTACTGCGATTCAAGGTAGGATCTTTTATACTCTGCATAAGCTGGCTGATATACTGGTTAGTAGTTGTCATCTGTCTTGGGATCCCGATGGACATATTCTGAGACGCGCTGTGTTGGATCTTGTTGATCTAGGTCTGACCCAAGTACTTCACTGTGTTTCTCAGATTCGGGAAACACCATGGCTTCTAGGAACTCTGCTTTGGCTACTGCGGCTGCTGCTTTTTTCTCTGCAGCAAGTTTTTCCAGTGACGCTTGCAGGCATGCTTTCTCTTCTTCCAGTGACGCTTGCAGGCGTGCTCTCACTTTCTTTAGTTGCATCTCTTGTGCAGCAAAGGAAGACCTTACTTGTGCAGACTCATCTTCTGCACGGGCGAGAGCAGCCTTTTCTTTTATTGAGGACTTGATAGAGCAGCTTGCTCATGACCTGGTCCTGTATGATGATATTTGGCTAGTGGACATTGTGTGCCTTTTGCTAGCTGCTTAATGTCTCTGTGCAGACTCAGTCTAGGTAGGAACGAACTTCAGCGTGGACTGGGTCTTTCTGCACTTGATGGGGGTTGAAGTCTCACTTCTTGTGATTGTATGGCAGCCGCTGCAACCTTGTACGCAGGACCGTGTGTGTGATGGCGGCTCCCTATAGTCAGATCCACTATCACTGGTGACTAGCATCTGTTTTACTGTTCTGTCTTCATAAACGTTCACACAGTGTGCAGTCTGGCATTCAGCATAAACCGTTCCTGTCTTCCAAATAAGAGGACTGTTCTTTGTAGTCTAACTTGTTTATTGGTCAATATGATTAATTGATTATATAGGATTGATTGATTGGTAAAACAGGATTGCTTGGTAAAACTACAAGAATACAAATAACATGTATAAGTATTAAGCATAGCATGTACTATAACATTTGCATTAACACTGAAAGCACATGGTAAAATGGCTGCCTATACATAGGATTACATGTCTAGCTAACAGTAATAACAACTCCCTGAGTAACAATTGCAACTAACTGCATAACATAATATCCCTGAAACAAAGGTAGGTCTCTCACCAGATATGATTTTACAAGGATGGTGGAGTTTGAGAAGGAGATATGCAAAAGGACGCTCTGCTGATGTGTCCTGGAGACTGGAGGCTTCTTTTTTCCAAGATGCTTTGCACTCCCACAATGCAGGGCACCACCCACAATGCAGTAGTCTTTGTAACAGGAAAAACAAAGTGTAATACAACTTAACACCGCTAGATGGTGCTATAACCACATTAAACACATCATAATTACCAAGGCTCTGGCAGAATGAACTAGAATAATTTTCTAGCCCTGCTGGGCAGAACAATATACATATATACTGCTCAAAAAAATAAAGGGAACACTAAAATACCACATCTTAGATCTCAATGAATTAAATATTACAGTAGCATATCTTTATTCATTACATAAAGAACAATAAAACATAAGAATGATCAATGTAAATCAAAATTAATATCCCATGTCCCAGATGTGCTTGATTGGATTCAGGTCTGGAGAACGGGCAGGCCAGTCCATAGCATCAATGCATTCATCATGCAGTAACTGCTGACACACTTCAGCCACATGAGGCCTAGCATTATCATGCATCAGAAGAAACCCAGGGCCCATTGCACCTGCATATGGTCTCACAGTGGGTCTGAGGATCTCATCCCGATACCTAATGGCAGTCAGGGTACTTCTAACTCCAAAGAAATGCCTCCCACACCATTACTGCCACGGTAGGGAGGGAAGAGTGAACCCTGATATCCACCCGCACCTCTATCCCTACCTACTTGCACGGCCTATCCTAACCTACGGTTAACAACTTGGAGACGGTCCCTAGCTTAGATACGTGCAGGGGCCTAAGGATAATTAGCAAAGCCGTAAACAGAGTCAAGAAAGCAAAGGTCAAGCCAGGAGGTCACACAGGTACACAAGGAGAAATACAAATGCAAGGTCAAATACAATCCTAAGTCAAAAGCCAAGAGGTCACGTCAAATACCAGGGAGGTCACAAGGTCAAGGTCAAAAGCAAAGCCGAGGTCGAAATATAAACGAGAGATCCAATACAGGATAACGCTAGTGAGGGTAGCAAAGACCAATCACAGGCAACCTGTGGCTAGCAGGCTGCCTGTTTAAATAGTTCCAGTAGCTGAGTCATATGACGTGGCTCGTACTGCATACCTCCATACAGCCGAGTGCCGAGTCATCGTGCTCATCGCTCAGCTCCTCTGCTGCTCGTCTCCTAGGGCATCCAGGATGCGGGCCACGGCGAGGAGGCGCGTGCGGCCGGCCCTCCCCACCCCCCTGCTGCCATGGAGACGAGGACGTCCTCGCTCCTCATTATTCGCAGGGTGCCGGCGGCGCTGTGAAGAAAACGTGTGTCGCCGGCCCCTCATTACAATTACTGACCCACTGCCAAACTGTTCATGCTGGATGATATTGCAGGGAGCACAACATTCTCCACAGCGGCTCCAGACTCTGTCATGTCTGTCACATGTGCTCCGTGTGAACCTGCTCTCATCCGTGAAGAGCACAGGGCTCCAATGTCAAATTTGCCAATCTTAGTGTTCTCTGGAAAATGCCAATAGCGCTGCACAACACCGACTTGTGGACGCTGGGCCCTTATACCACTCTCATGGAATCAGAATGAGCAGACACATGGATATTAGTGGCCTGCTGGAGGTTTCATTTCGCAGGGCTCTGGCACTGCTCCTCCTGTTCCTCCTTGCACAAAGTAGGAGGTAGAGGCTGGGTTGTTGCCCTCCTACGGCCCCCTCCACGTCTCCTGGTGTACTGGCCTGTCTCCTGGTATCTGCTCCATGCTCTGGACACTGTGTTGACAGAAACAGATAACCTTATTGCCATAGTTCTCATTGATGTGCCATCCTGGATGAGCTGCACTACCTGAACAACTTCTGTGGGTTGTGTACACCACCTCATGCTACCTCTAGGGATGACAGCAATGACAAAATGCTAAAGTGACCAAAACAACAGCCAAAAAGGATGAGAACAGAAAAATAGACTGCAGAACCACTTCTTTACAGGGGTTGTCTTGCTTATTGCCTATAATTCCTACCTGTTGTCTGTTCAATTTGCACAACAGCAGGAGAAATTGATTCACAATCAGTGTTGCTTCATAACTGGACAGGTTGATTTCACAGAAGTGCGATTGACTTGGAGTTACATTGTGTTGTTTAAGTTTTCACTTTATTTTTTTGATATATATATATATATACACACACATACATACACAGTTATTTGGAAAATAAAAGATAATATGACATTGGAAAAAATTCATGACTAGGCGTAGCGGAGTAATGGGCAACAAACAGAATCAACAGTCATGACATACACATTGCTAATTGGGTGTAATTGACTCAATATGAAAGGGGGGTTCAAATTAATAGCAATATGGGGGGAGATTTAACACACTGGTGTACAGTTGAACTGGCTTAGTTGCCAATAGCAACCAATCAGATTTCACCTTTCATTTTCCAAAGGAGCTATGAAAAATGAAAGGTGGAATCTAATCGGTTATTATAGGCAACTAAGCCAGTTCTACTTTATACCAGTTTGATAAATCTCCCCCATGGAGTTCAATTAGTGAGGTCATTCATTCTGTGAAGAAACAGGTGTCGTTATGGCCTTTATATAAAGAAGGAGGGCAGCAAATGTTCTACCTGCTGGTTTTAGCCCTTATTGTGTAAAATGGGTCGTTCCAGACATTGTACCGAAGAAGTAAGAACTTTTATCAAGAAGTTGATTGGAGAGGGGAAAACATATAAAGAAGTGCAGAAAATAATTGGCTGCTCAGCTAAAATGATCTTCAATGCTTTAAAATGGCAAACAAAACCCGAAACAAGTGGTAGGAAAAGAAATACTACCATCTGTGTACATCATAGATCAACAAGAATGGTACAGAAGCATCCAAAGATCAGCTCCAGAGAAACCCCCGTAAAATACCATTGCTAAGAGAAAGACGTGTTGAAAAAGTTACAGTTTGCCAAAGAACACATTGACTGGCCTAAAGAGAAATGGCACAACATTCTATGGACAGATGAGAGCAAGATTGTTCTTATTGGTCTGCAAACAGTTTGTGAGACAAACCATAAACACTGAATTCATGCCACAGTACAAAGCACAAAGCAGCTAGCCACCGCAGCCGGAGTTCCCCACTTCTCCTGGTCCCCCTTGCAGCAGCCAGGCCGCATCCATGGGCAGTATGATGTCTTTCACATTGTCATGAAGCGTTTCTTCTTCTTCTGCTTAGACTCCTCCTCTGCTCCATCGTCAGCCATCCATAATGGAATGCATGGACATAAAAAAACTTTATGTGCCCAGCAGTCTAATAGTGCGCAAGCTTAATTCCCACCTGGCCAAGTGGTTGGCGCTGCAGTTGCTGCTGTACCTTTTAGTCAAGTCTGCTGTATTTAGGGAGCTAATGGTGTGTGCTAAGCCTTGCGGGAAGATTAATAGCTGGCATTATTTCTCCCAAAAAGCCATCCCTGCCTTGTACTCTCACATGGCGGACAACATGGGTTGCTCCCTGTGATGCTCAATATGGTGTACGCATGGAGCAGCTCTTATGGGCAGGGACAGTACATGTCTTTCATTGCCCAGTGGGTTAATGTTTTATCCGAGACATGTTTCATGTGTGGAATGTGGGCTCCTGGACATTCGGGAGGGAGCCTCATTGAATTATTAACATAGCTAGGAGTGGTTTTTGGCAAGAATTTTTCCCACTCTTGGTTGCAGGATCACTGGGCAGACCTGTTCCTCTGCCCAGTGATGGGTCCAATTGGTAAAATTTGTGACCTATTAGGTCCCAAGGTGCAGGGCATAGTTACCCTGGACTTGGTGACAGTATTGTATTCGGTAGCAGAGACGCAATGCGGCAAGTTGGTGGGCTAAATTTGTGCGGCTCTCTCAGGCTGTGTTGCCGTTTTCCTCCACCAGCCTGCAGAAGCCTGTAGCCTTGCGTCCACAAACCCTCCTAAACGGAAATATTATTTGCTGTGTATGTGCCTTGACCAGCTTTAGTTGGGTGGAAAAAAGCGATCCTAGATTTGGGTGGCCTTATCAGTATTGTTGAAAGTCTTCTTTCACACTAGCATTAGGCTTGTCAGGTAGGCTGTCTCGGCAGGGGAACAGCCTGCCGAATCTGCACTAATGCTTGCTGCGGTATTTACAATATTGTGATGTAGAAACAAATTCATTTATCAGGAGTACAGTAAGTTATAATATCTCAAGTTCTCTTATAGCCCCTTTACACTGCGCACTGGAGCACACGATATCAGGAAGGAACTGTTCCTTCCCGGCAAGCACCTGCTCATCAGTAGAGGAGACCACTGCATTTACAGAGTGTGGAGGAGCGATGCATAATGCCATCGCTAGGGTTGAGCGAATCAAAGTATCTGAAGTGGACTTTTATCTGAATTTCAGGAAAAATAAATTGCGCTTTGTGGTGATGAGTCTATTTTTCCTGAAGTTGCATAAAAAAAAATATACATACTCAACTCATCCATTTGTGCGCGAAGAGGCTGTTGAGGCCATCTTGATTGCAGAAATCGAGTAAAATCCTGTGCGGTGTGGCGTGTGCGTCACTTCACTGGTCAGGCACTGTGGCATTGTCCTCACGTCACCGCGCAAGATTTCACGCAGTGTCTTTAATCAAGATGGCCGCAACGGCCTCTCCGGGATCAAATTAATAAGGTGAGTATGTTGTGTTTTTTTAACCGGATTAGTCCCTGAAAGGCCTTAATTTTAATCTCAGATGCCACGATCAGCGATGAATGCCACATCTCAGGGGTTCAGTGATGGGGGTGGGGTGCAATCGCTATTCTCTGTCATTGTGCACGCTACATAGAAAGGAATCCGCTTTCTTTGTGAAATTCGGCGAAGCAGCCAAATCGAGTTTTTCATAACTTTGCTCATCTCTAGCCATCGCTTATCCTCCTACAGAATTATTGTTTGCCAGAAGCAGAGGCTGTTTATGCGATACGATCTGCTGCCGGCAAAAGATGATTTAGGTGTCCGCACCATAGGTGTCCTATTATAATTGGAAGCACCTTTAAACGGGCTTATTATCACTAATGAGTGTTTGTACCAACGCTTGTTAGCAATAATCTTGCTAAGGAGTCTTTCTGGTAGCCAACATTATTTCCAAAGCAGATTTGGATGTGACTAGAGTATAGGACAAGATGAATACTAACTGCAAATCACTGAAGGTTTCATAATGCTATGTGTCTGTCATTTTAATAAATATAGATTATATTGATATATTTAGTTATTTACATGATGCTGAGAAGTAAAGATGTGCTTTGAATATTGTAGAATTATAAACACAAAACACATTTCGAATTGCGCACCTCTTTCTTGGGTCACCACACGTGATCAGGCTCTACATAAAATAGATATTGTGTAAAAGCCTCTGATGTCCAATCCATAGATATATATATTATATATGTGTTTCTCGTTTCAGTTACCAGCTGAATTCCAAGAATCTATGTCAAACAGACTAATTGCAGCTGGTAATTAGTCTGTAAACAATCGAAAATCAAAGTCAACAATTACCCGTTAGCTCTGAGCTAGAATGTCTGATCAGCAAATTCATTTAATAAATCAAACTTATTCGGCTCTTAAAGAAACATTGGTCTCATAATTATTATTATAATAGTGGCTTATGTCATAGAGCAGAATGTATCATCATAATAACTATACTATGTAACACCAAAGTTATAGGAACTGTAAAATAGTCCATCACTACACAGTCATATAGCATACCACTATACAGTGCACTACTGTAATATCACTATGGAGCCTAGAAACTGTAATAAAACATTCTTCATACTTAGTATCTGTAAAAGTACCACTACAGAGTCTAGTAACACCTTACAAGCCAGTAACTGTCCTTGTACCACCGTACAACCGAGTACCTGTTCCATGAACTACCATAAAATCTAGTAACTGTTCAATGTACCGCCATACAACCGAGTACCTGTCCAATGTACCAACATAAAATCTAGTAACTAGTTCAATGTACCACCATACAACCAAGTAACTGTTGAACCACGATAAAATCTAGTAACTGTCCAATTTACCACCATGCAACCTAGTATCTGTTCAAGGTACCACCAGAAAATACAGTACAATATACCATGATACAACCTAGTATCTGTCCAATGTACCATCCTACAACCGAGTAACTGTCCAATGTACCACCATACAGCCTAGTATAAGTCTGATATACCACGATGCAACCTAGTATGTGTCCAATGTATCACCATAAAACCTAACAACTGTCCAATGTAGCACCATAAAATTTTGTAACTGTCCAATTTGCCATGATACAACCTAGGAACTGTCAAATGTATCATCATACTACCTAGTGCCGGTTTACTAATAATTCAATTATTAATTATTAATTATGGTCATAAAAATAATTAAAGAGGACCTTTCACCTATTTAAAAACTAAAAAACTAACTATATCTGTGGGCAGAGCGGCGCCCAGGGGTCCCCCTGCACTTACTAGCTCTGCCCACAGATATAGTTAGTTTTTAGTTTTTAAATAGGTGAAAGGTCCTCTTTAACCAGGAATTTTTCATAACTTCTTGAAATCATGACCTAGTAAATTGTAGATAACCTAATCGATACAATTCACATCTGAGTCCGACTATTTTCTCAGGTAATAAGTTCTTTTCACATGAGATGACATTAATGCTAAAGATATGGGGCCAGATTTATCATTACACCTACATCTTACTCCACTTTTACATCTGCCCAAAGTCACTTTTAGTTAGTCAGATTTATTAATGGTCCTTTAATACTGTGATAAATGTGGTTTGACGGTAGCAGTTTATCCTTCAGTAAGCGGCTTTACAAAAGTCGCACGTTGATAGCTCTTCCAATTTGAGGCGGTTATGAGATGGTCATACAATGAGGCATCAGACCTCCACCGGTATATTTTCCCCTTCAGTGAATAGCTTTTCCTCCAGCTGGGAGATAGTAAAAGTCAGAGCTCAACCTGAGACAGTTACAATCTGAAGTCTTTATTTCATAGTACATGTATTTATAGGACATTGGGGGTGGGAGTACCAACTTGAGTTCAGCAGATGACAGGTTAATTTAGGGAAGTCAGTAAACAATACTGGTATCTGCCATATACAATACATGAAAGGGTATTTTACATATTACAATGGTAGTCTAGATGCTAACAAGTTAAAGTCGTTACAGGTTGCTCTCATGTACCAGAGGTTCCTGCTGTCCATTGTATTTCCAAGTGATAACTGTGTGTCATGTATTGTAATCTCAATGTCTGCTGGGGTGGGCTCGCATACAGGAATTAACCTCCGGGGGATGTGTTCTTTGAGGAAATGACCTGTCTTGTAACAAGTGGCAGTGCCTGATATAATATATATTTAATAGCAAGGTTAAAAATCCCTTTCAATCCAACCATTGATCCCAACTTTTTATACAAAAAGAACGGGATCACTTTCTATTCTGAGAGCTGCACTGTGTGTCCTCCTCGGGCTTGAGACCTTGTGTGTATATGTACATAACATATGAAACAAAAGTACAAATCATAAAGGAGATAAAAAAACCTTCTTGTGCAATTGGCGCACAGTAGGAAAAAAATATCTTGCATAGTGGACAAGGGGAAAAGAGAAAGGAAAGTTGAAATAACTATGAAGGAGATTTGAAAAAACCTTCTGTGTAATTGGCGCACAGTAGGAAAAAAATCCCTGCATAGTGGAAAAGAAAGAAGAAAGAAAAGTAAGAAAGAACACAAAACATGAAATAAACAAACATAAAATAAGCGGATCAGTGTTGTTCTGAGAGTAGCACCATGTGTCCTTTGTGTCTACTAGGCTTGGCATCAATCGCAGAGTGGAGACGTGAATGTCTCTTGCTTCCTGGGGTGATGAGGGGCATATCGAGGGTAGCTTCTCAGAGTGGTGGGCACACCTTGCCACTAGCCAAACAGTGGCTGCTAGCATTGTGTCTGCTACAAAGGATGCCATTGCTGCACAGGTGTGAGGTCTTCCAGGGGTAGGGGTGTACATTGGCATTGTACAGAGCACTGAAGCTTGCTTCTTCATAATGATTGGATCCAACTGGGACTCGTCTGATTCTGGTCATTCAGGCAGAGGTGAGGCTTCCTTCAATTGGGATGCATCCATGTAGGATAGTTGTCAGTTGACACTTTAGTTCTGGTCCTGGCCTGGACTGTCACAGGGGTTCCATAGGGTGGGTCCAACGACTTCAACTTATGGAGAGACTTCATCAGGACTCTGCTGATGTTGGTGCACCTGTTGACAAGCGAAACGAAAGCGAAGTATCACCATAATCACTGCTTTTATTTTCCAATCAGTCCCAAACCATGTATTTGGGGTGGGGGTGCTATTTTGGGAATTTCTACTCTATTACTCCTCCCTTTGACCATAGACCGCTAGCGTCTCTGGTCAACCCTTGAAGCTCCCAATAAACGATGTCTGCTGATGTTAGACCTTGGTGGCGCAATTTTGTGTGACACAGGAGGCTGCTTTTGCTTGACTGTCTCTGTAGTGAACCCTCTATGCTGCCATTTTACTCCAAAATTTATGACACACCGAAAATGGGAATTTAGAATCTGTGTACACATTTACTCGCCTGCCAGCCATAATTTTGCAAGCTCTAGCAAGTGCGAATAACTCTGCAGCTTGTGCTGATGAGACAGTGGCTGGCATGGCCTCAAGAACTCTATCGGGCAATTGTACAACTGCATAACCAGCATGAAACGTTTGATCATCTGGTCGGGTGCAGGAGCCATCTACAAAAACATCCTCTGCATCAGGAAAAGGAACACTTTGTAGGGTGGGGTGGGGGCTGGTAGCTATGTGAATGTGTTCTGCACATTCATGTTGTTCTGAGATCTTATCTTGTGGGCAGTCAATCGTGTTGTGTGGACAGATTTTTTCCTATAAGGTGTAGGACAGAGTGTGACGTGTACAGTGTGGTATCATGTCCCAGTGTGATCGAGCTTGTTAATTCTACAGCCATTGCACATGCTGCCAAAGTCCTGAGACATGGTGGCATGCCCTGTACAGAGACTGAGGGTAGTTTGGATATATATGTCACAGTCCTCAACCGTCCTCCATGGTCTTGAGCTAACACAGCAGCTATGGTTTCGCAAACCATGCTGCGGATGCCAGTTTACAAGGACTTTCTGGAGAGCGGTGGAGTAAAATGCAGGTACATCAATTAGACCTTGTGGCAATCTGCACCAGGTCATTTGATGGCCTTTGAAGACAAACGCCATCAGTGGCTGCGTCTTCCTATCCAACGGTATGCTAAATCCACATTTGGGAGATTACCCACACTGAAAAAAAAACTTTTAAGTTTGGTGAATATCCAAGCAGTAGGTCTCTATATATAAAAAACAAACAAAATACTTACAACAAAAATGTACAGGTAGAAAGAGAAAAAATAAAATAAAATAAAAAATAAAAATCATATAAAAATATTCTGCTGGCCATTAACACATCGCACACGGACAGACAGATAGACAGACATATACTAACACCACCTGCCAACCCAAGTTTTGTTCTGGTGTGTGAACAAAGACCTCTTCCTGTGAGTTTCATTAAAGGAGCAGATGATATTCACACCTAAAACACAAAAGGTTATGTGGGAACAAAAAATACTTCCACATCACAAAGGTACAGTATACATGACTGTTTTAACCAACACATGCCTGACTGTTATTTCATTGTTTGCAAACAATTACTAATTATTGAGCTCATGATACCACGTGGTGACTATGAAAACCTTTTTAAACTGATATAAAACCTGTGAACACAACAAAAACATTAGTGTTTGGCCAGTTTGACTAAGCCGCCTTTAGTGGCTCCTGAAAAGAAACACAGAGACAATTAATCACACACAATTATCATAACAGTCACATCTTTTATCCCTAAGCCTTGTCCTGTTATCTGTATGGCTGGAATATAAATCCCATATTCTTCTTAAACTAAGCAAGCATTCTTCACAACATTTTCCATATTGTTAATGAAAAATGGTAACGCAATTTGGGACCAACTGCACACCAGCCAAAATGGAAGATTAGCTTTCACCATAGAATGACTTGCAGCAGACTTAGGAACATGATCTTAGTTCTAAACTTAATATTTAATTTCTTTCTGGGATTCTTCTTACCATAAGAATTGCCCATTTTATTTAGCTAAAAATATACAGTGAGATCAGCTGAATTTGAAGGTTTAGCTAAGAATAATTATGTTTGTGTTTAGTGCAAATACTTACTGACAAACCTCATGCTTATCAGTTTATATGTTTTCCATCCTATTTCTTCTAATCCAGGCTCATGACTGCTCCTGAATTTATAGTTGATTTTTTAACTATTCTGGGGGGGTATTTGCATCCTATGTCTTCTAATCCAGGCTCATGATTACTCCTGAATTTATGTTTGATCTTACACTATCCTGGATGGCCAAATTTATACCTTCAATTTCAGCATGAACTCGCATACAATCTATACGCAGTCTATACACAATTTATACAGTAAATTTCAATCTTATAACGACTAAGAAATGCTTAAGCAATTATACAGCAATATACATGGTTTTAGGAAAAACTATTCACTGCACACAGCACTGTTTTAAGATTTGGGGACTCCAGACCCCTTTTTTTTTTTTTTTGTTTTAGGAATATCAGATTCCTGGGACTTCAGATCCCTATAACTTCTTTAGGAATATCAGATTCCTGGGAGGCGCACAGAAGCGCTCACCGGGTTCAAATAATCCGCTCTCACAGTATAGGGTAGTAATAATACATAAAAAAATATAGAATCACTTACCCGATACTGTTTATGGCGAATCCCACTTCTGACACCAAACTGATAGCTCTTCCAATTTGAGGCGGTTATGAGATGGTCATACAATGAGGCATCAGACCTCCACCGGTATATTTTCCCCTTCAGTGAATAGCTTTTCCTCCAGCTGGGAGATAGTAAAAGTCAGAGCTCAACCTGAGACAGTTACAATCTGAAGTCTTTATTTCATAGTACATGTATTTATAGGACATTGGGGGTGGGAGTACCAACTTGAGTTCAGCAGATGACAGGTTAATTTAGGGAAGTCAGTAAACAATACTGGTATCTGCCATATACAATACATGAAAGGGTATTTTACATATTACAATGGTAGTCTAGATGCTAACAAGTTAAAGTCGTTACAGGTTGCTCTCATGTACCAGAGGTTCCTGCTGTCCATTGTATTTCCAAGTGATAACTGTGTGTCATGTATTGTAATCTCAATGTCTGCTGGGGTGGGCTCGCATACAGGAATTAACCTCCGGGGGATGTGTTCTTTGAGGAAATGACCTGTCTTGTAACAAGTGGCAGTGCCTGATATAATATATATTTAATAGCAAGGTTAAAAATCCCTTTCACACGTCTTTACAAAAAAGTCGCATGTTCTATTAAAAAGTCGCATAAGATAAGCATGGTCCCCCCTGGAGTGAAATTGCACATTTTTTTTGCGACTTTTTTTTAATTTTTTTTAGATGTTAATCCTTGCTGCTCTCTGGTTGTCCTCCCACTTCCCAAAAGCTGTTCTTACCTGTCCGGAGGATTCCTGGCTCCCTGCCCGCTTCAGTCAATGCCCGTTGCCGCTTCTGCCGACTCCCTGTGTGCATGGGAACGCCTCCATGCTAAAATGTACTGTCGGATGTGAGAATCACGATCTCACAAATTTGACTAAGTTGTAATCGCAATGTGATTAATATAACCTGAATTATTCGCATTGCGATATTCGTTATATTCTAGCAATACAACCATTAGGAAACCAGCTTTAAGTTGAATTCGCAATGCGAGCAATACAGGTTATATTAATTGCATTGCAAATTCAACTTAGAGCTGAGTTGCTAATGGTTGTGTTGCCAGAATATAACGAAGATTGAGAATATAGTGCTATATTCGTGAATTCGTGATATTCGTCGTCTTCGTTATATTCTTGCAATACAACCATTAGGAACTTAGCTCTAAGATCAATTCGCAATGCGAGTATATGTTCGCTTCGTGAATGAAACTTTGAGCTGAGATCCTAATGGTCATTGCTAGAATATAACGAAGATTGAGGATATAGTGCTATATTCGTGATATTCATTCTATTCTAGCCATACAGCCATTAGGAACCCAGCTCTAAGTTGAATTCGCAATGCGAGTAATACAGGTTATATTAATCGCATGGCGAATTGAACTTAGAGCTGAGTTCCTAATGGTTGACAACCATTAGGAACTCAGCTCTAAGTTCAATTCGCCATGCGATTAATATAACCTGTATTACTCGCATTGCGAATTCAACTTAGAGCTGGGTTCCTAATGGTTGTATTGCCAGAATATAACGAAGATTGAGAATATAGTGCTATATTCGTGATATTCGTTATCTTCATCAATTATAGCAATACAAGTTAGTTACAACCATTAGGAACTCAGCTCTAAGTTTAATTCACGATGCGAATATTAATTCGCGTAACATTCACAATATATAGAATAACGACGAATATTTGATATTGGCGAATATATGACGAATATTCAATCGAATATTCGCAAAATATCGCAAAATCGAATATGGCACCTCCAGCTCATCACTATTTATCACCTAGCTTGGCGAAGAATGATACTATCAATATATTTATATATGCAATCATTTAACACTTTGATAGATTATGAGTCTTGATTCTTCTGCAGGTAGAATGAAGCCTCACAATATTCTCAGACTACATCTCAATATGGAGATGATCAATTAATTAATGTGTTTATGTATTCGCCAATCTAGATGGTATGATTTCACCCACAATATCCAATTAGTCTTAATAAAATGAAATATCATTCTTTATGTATCTTACCAAGTCCTAGTAGGAATCACACTTCGGCTCCTAGGAAAGCTGGGTGGTCCATCATCGCATGTCTCACCATGACTTTCATATTGATAGAACCCTCTCTCTTGGGTGTTGGATCTTGGATCCCCCTTGTGAGTCCTCTTCTTGTTCTGGCTATGATGATGATCCTGATGATGTTCATGATGCTCTATCCTGCTCTGTCCCTATAATTATTTCCCCCATTACCTCATGTTACATCCTCCTGGATTAAAATCTTCCTATCAGCTGAGGTGGGCGTAACGTATGTTAATGACCCTATGAGATCATACATCTGACCTTAAATAGTCTTAAATCAGAGATAAGGGATTCGTTTAGACACTTTGAAACAACTAAAGACAGACCTCTAGGCTTCTCTCTGAATGTTTCTCACACTATTGATCTATGGACCGTAATGATATGAATGGGCCTTGTTTTCTCAGAGATATCAGTACTTCCTCTGTCATACCAGCAGGTAATTAATTGTTACAAAAACACACATCTTTACAGACACTCTTAAAGGCAATGAATATCTATCTTGACTGGAATAATTGAATATCAATGTATATACCTATGAAAAGGCACAACACTAGCAACTGTCCAATGTACCACCATACTACCTACTATCTGTCCAACCTACCACCATAAAATCTAGTATCTGTCTATTTTACGACAATACAACCTAGTATCTGTCCAATGTACCACCATCCAACCTAGTAACTGTCCAATGTACCACCAGAAAATCTAGTAACTGTCCAATGTAACACACCATAGAACCTAGAAACTGTCCAATGTACCGCCATACAACCAAGTAAATATACACTGTACTACCACAGAGTGTAATATCTGTCCAGTGCACCACTTTACAACCTAGTAACTGTACGATGTGAAC
The DNA here is from genome assembly GCA_033119425.1 of Bufotes viridis. NCBI lineage: Eukaryota > Metazoa > Chordata > Amphibia > Anura > Bufonidae > Bufotes > Bufotes viridis. The sequence continues at coordinate 89,782,193 of CM065594.1, read as the reverse complement.
CATCATAATATTACCATACCTCCTTCCCAATGCAGTCATTTTTCCATTGTTCTGTTTTCATTTTTTACTCTCTGCCACTCAAAAGGTATACGATTTCTATTTTCCCTTCACATAGCTATATGTGGGACAAGTTGGCACCATTTAATATTCCCTATTATGTTTTGGAAAGCTGGAAAAATTAGGGTGAGATGGGAAAAAAAGCAGTTCTGCAATAGTTTTATAAGTTTGGTATTCATGGTGTTCACAGTTTGGAAAAGATCACGCATTAGAAGGGTTTTCCGAGATTATATTTATTTTTGACCTAAAATGAACCTTAATATATTTTTTTCAAGTATTAAAAAATTACAAAAATACAATAAAGTTAAAGGGGTTTTCTGAGATTTTTTGACTGATGACCTATCCTCTGGAACTCGTTGTCATTTGGCCTAGGAAAAGCAGAGAGAAGGTCCCGGTGCTCACAGGAGAGCTGCTGCCTTCTCAAACAGCTGATTTGCTGGGGTCCTGGGTGTCAGACCCTCACTCTATAACATGCTAAACCAACATGTCAGACTTTCCTGAATCCTACCTCTTCAGGAAAGCCTACAATAACCCTGCTCCCACTTCTATACTGTATGAGCAGCATCTACGACCTGTTTCTTTTCCCTGGAACACTGTAGGCCCTCCTGGGCAGTGTCACCCTCCCCCTTCCCCCGTTCAGGCTTCTTCTTTGCTACTTGTTCTTGTTTTACATTATGTATGTATCCCCCTTTTGAGATGCACATACAGTGCCTTGCAAAAGTATTCATACTTCTTGAACTTTTCCACATTTTTTCACGTTACACCCACAAACTTAAATATGTTTTATTGGGATTTTATGTGATAGACCAACACAAAGTAGCAAGTATGTGTGAAGTGAAAAGAAAATAACACATGAGTTTCTACATTTTTAATAAATAAAAAACAGAAACCTGTGGTTTGTATTTGTATTCAGCCCCCCTGAATCAATACCCTGTAGGACCACTTTTTAATGCAATTACAGCTGCAAGTCTTTTGAGGTATGTCTCTACCAGCTTTGCACATATAGAGGCTAAAATTTTTGCCCATTCTTTACAAAATAGCAAACGGAGAGTATCTGTGACAAGCAATTTTCAAGTCTTGCCAAAGATTCTCAATGGTATTTAGGTCTGGATTTTGATTAGGCCATAGCACCTGAATATGCTTTGATCTGAACCCATTGTAGCTCTGGCTGTATGGGAGAACTAGGAATGAGCGAATCGAGTTCGGATGAAATATCCGAAGTCAATTTGCATAATACTTAGTTGAATACTGTACGGAACGAGTTATTACTTCACGAAGTCTTGCAACACTTCATATAATAACATATATTACAGTAAAAAAACATTCCCCGAACTCAGGTTCGGTTCCAAGTGGTACCTTGGAACCAAACCCGAGTTCGGGAAATGTTTTTTTACAGTAGAAATTGATTTATGAAGTTATAATGCAAAGTCTCGCAACACTTCGTGAAGTAATAACTTTGGCTCATAGGAGCCAATACAATCGATTCACTCATCTCTAGGGAGAACCGTTGCCCCAGTCGCAAGTCTTTTGCAGCCTCTAACAGGTTTTCCTCCAGGATTGCCCTCTATTTAGCTCCATCCATTGTCCCATCAACTCTGATCAGGTTCCCTGTCTCTGTTCAAAAAAAGCTTCCCCACAGCATGATGCTGTCACCACTGTGTTTCACGGTGGGGATGGTGTGTTCAGAGTGATATGCAGTGTTAGTTCTCCACCACACATGACATTTTGCATTTAGGTCAAAAAGTTCAACTTCATCTTCTTCCACATGTTTGTTGTGTCCCCTACATGGCTTGTGGCAAACTGCAAACTGAGCTTCTTATGCCTCGCTTTCAAGAAAGGCCTTCTTTCCACTCTTCCATAAAGGCCAGATTTGTGGAGTACTAATAGTTGTCCTGTGAACAGATTCTTCCACCTGAGTTGTGGATCTCTTCAGCAAATCCAGAGTGATCATGAGCCTTTTGGCTGCTTCTCTAATTAGTGCTCTCCTTGCCTGGGCTGTCAGTTTAAGTGGACGCCTATGTCTTGGTTTGCAGTTGTACCATACTCCTTCCATTATCAGATGATGATTGGACAGTGCCTGAGATGTTCAGAGCCTGGGATATTTTTTCCATAACCTAACCGTGCTTTACACTTCTCCACAACTTAATCCCTGACCTGTCTGGTATGTTCCCTGGTTGTCATGATGCCGTTTGATCACTAATGCTCTCTAACAAACCTCTGAGGCATTTACAGGACATCTGTAGTTATACTGAGAATAAATTACACACAGGAGGAATTTATTTACTATTTAGGTTACTTACGAAGTCAATTGGTGACACTGGATTTTATTTAGGGGTATGAGAGTATAGTGGGCTGAATACAAATGCAAGCCACATGTTTCAGATTTTTATTTATGAAAAATTTTGAAAGTCATGTATAATTTTCTTTTTACTTCACACATAACTGATACTTTGTGTTTGTCTGTCACATAAAATCCCAATAAAATACATTTAATGTTACCTGACAGCATAGCAACTGTGTAATATACCCCCTAACACCATTGTACAGCTGATTAACTGCATATAACATCTGCAAAATAGCACACTAAAATTGGTAAATGTCTCAACATACTGCCATATTATATATCATGAATATATTAGTAATATATCAGCAACTTTCATAGTAACCATAGTATCGTCCACCATTGAGCCATTATACATATTTACATGACTATATTATTAATTTGTTTATTTATTCCCATAATTACTGTATTTTTCACCCAGTAAGACGCACTTTTTCTTCCTCAAAAGTGTGTTTATCCATCAAAATTGTGGAGCATGTCAGTGCGTCTTATAGGGGGAATACTAATGCACGCTTCCATTATGGAAGGGCTCATTAGTTCAGTAGGATCGGGGAGCAGTGAATGCATCACGCCTTGTGCTGACCATACTCACTGATCCCAAAACAGACACTCAAGCCAGCAATCCAGAAATAAGTCTCTGTGCAAAGGACCTGTTCCAGCCCATGGGTAATCTGATTTAAAGAGAGAGCGTCCAGCACTCGATTAGATTCTTCAAACTTCTAACTTCAGTTAAAAGTACATCTCAATAACATCCATGTGCCATGATTAAGGTCTGTCTTCTGATCGAAATGCATTGGATGTGGACACCCTGGTAGTTATCGAGATGTACGTTTAACTGAATATTGGAAAAAGTTTAAAGATTTTACTCCAGTTCTGGGCGCTCTCTCTTTCAATCAGAGTAGGAGTACTCACTTTACTGCTACCTAGTCTTCTTCTGCCGATGCTGTGGCAGGAAGAGCAGGAGCTGGATCTCAGGAGTGGCGGCATCCAGAGCAGGAGAGGTAAGTTTATTTTTTTTGTCTGATCTGAGGTCTGATTAACATTGGGGGTCTAATCTGAGGTTCGTTTGGGGTCTGGTTAACAGTGGGGGTCTGACATGAGGTCTGATTAACACTGGGGTTGAGCTGAGGCCTAATTAACATTGGGGGTCTGAGCTGAGGTCTGACTAACATTGGGGCCCCGGATTGGGGGTCTGATCTGAGGTCTGATTAACATTGGTGGTCTGATTGGGGGTCTGATCTGGGGCCTGATGAAAAAATATTTTCTTCCTATTTTTCTTTCTGTATTGTTTTTGCTCCTCTAAAACCTAGGTGCATCTTATGGGCAGGCAGGTCTTATAGAATAAAAAATATGGTATAACTGGGGGCCCATTAAACTTTAAAGGGGTTGTCCAGATTTTTTTAAAAATCTCTCCCAGTAGTATGCGTGAAGAAATCTGAACTTACTTGCTCCGTGCTGCTCCATTCTGTGTCCGTGGCTCAATGTGTTCAATGTTCTTCCATTCCTTGTCTGTCAACTTCCACATGGATGGGCTCACATGCACAGCTGCAACTAATTGTTTGCCTCAGCAAGTTGAAAAACGTTATCAGGTTAAGGGCTTATGCACACGACCGTTGTTGTTCCGCATCTGAGGTTTTTTTTTCTCTGATTTAAGTCCTCTTCTGTTCCGTTATTCCACAAAACATATCCGTATGGTTTCCATATGCGATCTGTTTTTTGCGGTTTGGAAACGGAAACAGTAACTTATTAATCACCAAACACATGAGCAATATGGGCTGGGTATAGCATTTCTACAGTATGGATCTGCAAAATACGGATGAAATACGGATGACACATGGATGTGTTCCATGTGCGTTCCGTATTTTTTGCGGACCCATTGACTTGAATGGGGCCTCAGACCGTGATTTGCAGACAATAATAGGACATGCATGCGGACAAACAGAGACGGAATGCACACGGAGTAACTTCTGTATTTTCTAAAGCCCCATTGAAGTGAATAGTTCCGCATACGGGCCGCCCAAAAAACGGAACAGAAGCGGAAAGAAAATGCGGTCGTGTGCATGAGCCCTAATACTGTGAGAAAAGAAGGAAAAGGAAATATAGCTGAGAGCTAAGAAACATGAAAAAGGTCAACTAGAAAAATATTTATTTCCCTGAAATGAAATAAGTTACAACATTTTCCATACAAAGCCAAACCAGGCACCGACAGGAAATATTTGTGATAAAACAGGAGAAGTGTATTAAAATTTACTGAATTATTAGGGTGCGCTGCCCAGAGGCATTGTACGGTATCACACAGATGTCTCTATGCTCCATACAGATGCAACAGATGCAGCAATTAGTGGAGATGGGTCTAGCACACTGTGTCTCATCCCTGCCACCTTATAACACGTAGACATTTTTCTATAAGACCAATGAAGTCTGCAGCAGTCTTTCCTAAGGACAAATTCTGCCTTATGCATATTTATACAGGAAAGCAATCAGCATACAGAGGAGCGGTTAAGGTGCAAATCTATTTTTGAAAAACTGTGTACATTTTACATATAGAATAGTCTTTGCACCATTTTACAATTATTGTGGTGGTTACTGGAAACAGTCAACAAGCTTGTTCACACTCATATAACCTGAGAGACATAGGGGGCAGTTAGCTTTGCTACATCTAAAGACTGCACAGCGTACAGTCTGAATATGATAATTTCCAGAATGCTAATCACAAGCTCTGTGCAGACAAATGGCAAGCAGAAGATCATGGAAGACTTCAGGTCTAAACCTACAGAATGACAGGTGCAGCACAGTGACTCCACCAACAGAATAGGGAGTGCAGCTCTGAAGTATTATAAAGACTGTAACCCAGGTTCAATACAGGATAAGTAATGTATGTTCCCTGAACTCCACCAGCAAAATTGTGAGTACAGCCCTGAAGTATAATACATACTGTAACTCAGGTTCATTACAGGACAAATAATGTATGTTCACAATGACTCCGCCAGCAAAATAGTGAGCACAGCTCTGAAGTATAAAACAGACTGTAACTCAGGTTCAGTACAGGATAAATGAATGTTCACAGTGACTCCACCAAAACAATAGGGAGTGCAGCTCTGAAGTATAATAAAGACTGTAACCCAGGTTCAATATAGGATAAATAATGTATGTTTACATTAACTCCACCAGCAAAATAGTGAGTACAACTCTGAAGTATAATACAGACTGTAACTCAGGTTCATTACAGGACAAATAATGTATGTTCACAATGACTCCGCCAGCAAAATAGTGAGCACAGCTCTGAAGTATAAAACAGACTGTAACTCAGGTTCAGTACAGGATAAATGAATGTTCACAGTGACTCCACCAAAACAATAGGGAGTGCAGCTCTGAAGTATAATAAAGACTGTAACCCAGGTTCAATATAGGATAAATAATGTATGTTTACATTAACTCCACCAGCAAAATAGTGAGTACAACTCTGAAGTATAATACAGACTGTAACTCAGGTTCATTACAGGACAAATAATGTATGTTCATGGTGACTCCACCAGCAAAATAGTGAGTGCAGCTCCAAAGTATAAAACAAACTGTAACTCAGGTTCAGTACAGGATAAGTAATGTAATGTATTTACACAGTGACTCCACCAACAAAATAGTGAATGCAGCTCTGAAGTATAATATGGATTACCACCACTTAAAACTAAAGGAATGTTCCAGTATGGCCTGCAGATCAAAATAGCACATAAATGATATACAGTGCCTTCTGTATCATGTGCGCAGACAGGTTTTTGTGCCACACTATGGTTTTCTACATGGCACTATATGCTTTCAGAACTTGATCTGAGAGATGTATTATGGTCATTAAAAGGATATCCTTTTTGTCCTTATCACTACATAGTACCCTGCACTCCCCCTTCTGAGTGGATGCACAACCTGTTTTCTAGGGAGGGCTCTTAGGTTTTTGAAACCTGTGTCACAATCTGCAGTTCCTTGGTAATTGAGGCACCTAAAGAGTGAGATGCTAATACATACTTACTAATATTTGAGTTGGTAAAATCGAGGCATATAAGCCCTTCCCCCATGAACTCCCCAAACCTGGCCCGTAACACCCACTTGTTGGTAGGGTTTGCCTTAGCTCTGCCCATTTTTGGCCCAGGACAGCGTGAATTTGAGGACTACCTCTGAAATTCAGGACAGTTGCCAGCTATACTACAGAAGTTATCCATATACAGGTGGTAATCTTGGTCCAGAAATGGTTGCACTGAATCCCCCACAATTTTCCCACTTGCACCTAATATGGGGCATTCTATAAGTTGAGTCCTGTTGTGCTTTCCTTCCTAAATTCTACAGCTGTGGGTGTTTCCCTGAGGTACTCTTGCACAGCTTATACATGTTAATTCCATACCTGTCCCTCTTACTGGACAGGTGTTAAAGGTGGGATTCATCTACACAAATGACTTTTCCAGCAGTATACATCTCAGCAAAAGTGGATCTTATCTGATTTTAAATAGCCAGTTATATGTGGGGTCAGATCAGGGTGGGCACTGCACCTTATCATTATAAGGTGCACCGGCCCAAGAGGCGGTGACTTGAGGATGCACCTTTTCTTCTGTTGTGCCACACCCTGGTATTATGGCTCCTGTCTGGTGTTGGTTGGGGTGCCCTTGATGTTAGATGATTTGTTGAGTGCAATGCAGGCCCAATGGATAGTGTAGACAATGAGCAGGCCCTCAAGTTGTAATAAATTAAGCCTCCATTTGCTAAGTCGATGATATGAGTCCTACAAATGGCAGGAAAAGGCACAGTATGACACAGTGCAATATTCTCTCAATAGCCATGTATGGACAGCAACAATAATGGTGGTTATAGTACACCCTCTCTCTTAAGAACACTTTGCAGTCTCTCAGCAGAATCACAGTCCTTCTGCAGTTCCTGGACCGAGCGGTGCAGAAATTTAAAAATGGGTGGCCAATCTATCGTAAAGTATGGAGGTTGCCTCAGCAATAATCCAGGGATCTCAAGTCTCCCGGACATTCAGGGAGCCTCCCGCTATTAGATAGCGGCTCCCTGACGCCAGCATGTGAAACAATATATCCCGGAAAGGTTTACTCGCAGTAAACCATTCTGGTAACCTGTAGCAATGTCCCCTTCTCGGCCGGTCCTCTGACTCCTCGAGAACTCCAACTGGTGACGTCACGTCCTATGACTTGCCAGTCGGATCTTTAGCCCACCTACAGCTACTGAGCGTGCGCCAGCCTTACTCGAACTACCGCCACTGCGGCTGCGCGGCATCACATGCCACTGTCAGAAGCCTCAATTCCCCCCACTAAGAATTGTTGTGAACTTGCCTGTAGCATGTATGTATAGACAGCAGAACACTACCTAACACCTTGCACTGGAACCTATCAGCTACACTATATCACAATCTAACCTACACTGACTATCACCCACTATCGGTATATACACAGATATATACAGCACACAGATATATACAGTATAAGCTAACTAACTATCTAATGTAATGTCACACAGTAAAGTTTTTACCGGTATTTCCCTAACAAGACTGCTACTAATGAGCGCCGCTTCCATAAAGGAGTACTTATTAGTGCAGCCTTTACCTCCGCAACCCCCCCCCCCGCTTGTGTTAATAATAAATAAAAAAAGCACCCAGCTCCTCCATTTGTAAGCCCTGCTGTCCTGAGCTTCCAGTCAGCAGTGAGCCTTTTTTGCAGAATCAGAGAAGGGGGCACTAATGGGGGCATTATTACAACTGGGGGCACTAATGGGGGGCATTATTCTAACTGAGAGCACTAATGGGGGCATTATTCTAACTGGGGGCACTAATTGGGGCATTATTCTTGCGGGGGGCACTAATGGGTGGCATTAATTCTAGGGTGAACTAATGGGGGCATTATTCTTACTGGGGGACACTAATGGGGACATTATTTTTACTGGGGGGCACTAATGGGCCCATTATTCTTACTGGGGGGCACTAATGGGGGGGCATTATTTCTGGGGTGCACTGATGGGAGCATTACTATTACTTGGGACACCAATAGGGGCATTATTAATTCTGGGTGGCACTAATGGGGGCATTAATATTATTGGGAGCCACAGTATGATAGCGACTTAACACCCAGTGTTAAGCCACGCCCCACAACCACACCCCCTTTTTGTTGTGAAAGGTGGCATCCATATCAGATAACTCTGGGGGGCTGCCTCAGCTGTTGGTCTTCTTGTGGTATACTTGTTAAAGAAAAAAACTGAATGAGCACAAGTGGTTTCTTTTTTGGCGCGTGCATTTTTTCTCCCATAGACCTTTTCCTAAAAATCAGGAACTGGTGTTTTTACAGAAAATACTGGTGCAAAAAATCCTGAAAAATTACACTAAAAAGTGGAAAAGCGGCCGCAAAAAAAAGACAAAAAGAAAACATGTTGTTCTCCTATTTTGTAATCTACAAGAACCCTGGGCACCACCACCGATCAGCTGTTTGAAGAGGCCGCAGCACTCCAATGAGTGCCATGGCCTCTTCTTGCGCCAGTTTTGTCATGATCATAGGTCACATGGCCTAAGTGCAGCTCATGCACAGCTGCTATACAATGGATATCATTGTTCTTGGTGAGCTGTGAGGAGTCCTCTACAAACAGCTGATTGGCGGAGATTCCAGGACTTGGGCTCCCACCGATTACATACTGATGACCTATTCTGAGCAGTGAAATGTTCTGATTCACTGAATTTAGTATGGATAAATCGGAGTAACACCTTGACTCAACCCCTTTAGGTTTAGGTGAGATGGACCTGGGTCTGCCCCCTTACTAGGTGATAAATTATAAGGGGCCCCTAGAAAATGAGAATACTGACTGGCTTGCCTAGTTGTCTAGAAGTCATCTCAGCCACCCAATGCATCTATATTAATGAACTGTTAAATAATCCATCCAGTTTTTGATATGAACATAGGCTGGGTGGGATGCTGTACTCTGCCTATCTTTATGTAGGTCAGTGGCAGATCACAATAGGAACGTTCGGGTTGGCCGCCCCGGGCCCAACGTCGACCTAAACGCCCACATACTGCGGCGGGGCATGGGAGCGCATAGTTCCCTGCCCCGCTGCCAATTACCGCCATATGCTTCAGGCCTAGTAGGCCTGAGGCCTATGAGGTAGTAAAATCCCAGCACAGGGGGCCGTGATGATATCATTGTGACGTGTGCGTGCCTGCTTCATCCCGCCTTCCTCTGTGAGCAAGTGCCTGGCCCTGGACATAGGTTAGTATTTAGCTTTTCATTTTTTTTCATTCTTTTTTTATTTTTATTTCATGTGCCTACTTTGGGAGACATGTGGGATGGGGACACACAGGAGGACATATTAAAAGACGTCGGGAGAAATTACTATATTGGGGCAAATTACTATGTGGGAGAAAATTATTATGAAAGGATTACTATGTGGGGGCTGTGTGGGGGCAAATTATTATGGGAGGGACTACTATGTGGGGGCAAATTATTACGTGCGTCAGTGTGTGGGAAACTACTGTGCGGGGGAAATTACTATATGGGGCAGTGTGGGGGCAAATTACTATATGGGGAAGTGTGGGGGAAACTACTGTGTGGGGGAAACTGCAGTGTGGGGTAAATTACAGTGTGGGGGCAGTGTGGGGTAAATTACTGTGTGGGGGAAGTGAGGGGTAAATTACTGTGTGGGGGCAGTGTGGGCTGAATTACTATGTGGGGGCAGTGTGGGGTAAATTACTGTGTGGGGGCATTGTGGGGGAAGCTACTTTGTGGGGGCAGTGTGGGGGAAATAACTATGTGGGACAGTGTGGCGGTAAATTACTATGTGGGGACAGTGTGGGGTAAATTACTGTGTGGGGGCAGTGTGGGGTAAATTACTGTGTGGGGGCAGTGTGGGGTAAATTACTGTGTGTGGGCAGTATAGGGTAAATTGCAGTGTCGGGTAAATTACTGTGTGGGGGAAGTGAGGGGTAAATTACTGTGTGGGGGCAGTGTGGGCTGAATTACTATGTGGGGGCAGTGTGGGGTAAATTACTGTGTGGGGGCATTGTGGGGGAAGCTACTTTGTGGGGGCAGTGTGGGGGAAATAACTATGTGGGACAGTGTGGCGGTAAATTACTATGTGGGGACAGTGTGGGGTAAATTACTGTGTGGGGGCAGTGTGGGGTAAATTACTGTGTGTGGGCAGTATAGGGTAAATTGCAGTGTCGGGTAAATTACTGTGTGGGGTAATGTGGGTAAATTACTGTGTGGGGCAGTGTGGGGTACATTACTTTGTGGGGCAGTGTGGGGTAAATTACTGTGTGGGGGCAGTGTGGGTAAATTACTGTGTGGGGGCAGTGTGGGGTAAATTACTGTGTGTGGGCAGTATAGGGTAAATTGCAGTGTCGGGTAAATTACTGTGTGGGGTAATGTGGGGTAAATTACTGTGTGGGGGCAGTGTGGGGTACATTACTTTGTGGGGGTTGTGTGGGGTAAATTACTGTGTGGGGTAATGTGGGGTAAATTACTGTGTGGGGGCAGTGTGGGGTACATTACTGTGTGGGGTAAATTTCAGTGTGGGGTAAATTACTGTTTGGGGGCAGTGTGGGGTAAATTACTGTGTGGGGGAAATTACTATGTGGGGGAAATTACTATGTGGGGCAGTGTGGGGGAAACTACTGTCTGTCGGCAGTCTGGGGGAAACTGCTATATGGGGGAAGTGTGCGGAATTGACTATGTGGGGGCAGTGTGGGGGAAATTACTGTGTTGGGGCAGTGTGGAGGAAATTACTATGTGGGGGCAGTGTGGGCGAAATTACTGTGTTGGGGCAGTGTGGGGGAAATGACTTTGTGGGGGAAAATTACTATGGGGTAAATACTATGTAGGGCAGTGTGGGGTAAATTACTGTGTGGGGGCAGTGTTGGGTAAATTACTGTGTTGGGGCAGTGAGGGGTAAATTACTGTGTGGGGGCAGTGTGGGCTGAATTACTATGTAGGGCAGTGTGGGGTAAATTACTGTGTGGGGGCAGTGTTGGGTAAATTACTGTGTGGGGGAAGTGAGGGGTAAATTACTGTGTGGGGGCAGTGTGGGCTGAATTACTATGTGGGGGCAGTGTGGGGTAAATTACTGTGTGGGGCATTGTGGGGAAGCTACTTTGTGGGGGCAGTGTGGGGAAATAACTATGTGGGACAGTGTGGCGGTAAATTACTATGTGGGGACAGTGTGGGGTAAATTACTGTGTGGGGGCAGTGTGGGGTAAATTACTGTGTGGGGGCAGTGTGGGGTAAATTACTGTGTGTGGGCAGTATAGGGTAAATTGCAGTGTCGGGTAAATTACTGTGTGGGGTAATGTGGGTAAATTACTGTGTGGGGGCAGTGTAGGGTACATTACTTTGTGGGGGCAGTGTGGGGTAAATCACTGTGTGGGAGCAGTGTGGGGTAAATTACTGTGTGGGGGCAGTGTGGGGTAAATTACTGTGTGTGGGCAGTATAGGGTAAATTGCAGTGTCGGGTAAATTACTGTGTGGGGTAATGTGGGGTAAATTACTGTGTGGGGGCAGTGTGGGGTACATTACTTTGTGGGGGTTGTGTGGGGTAAATTACTGTGTGGGGTAATGTGGGGTAAATTACTGTGTGGGGGCAGTGTGGAGTACATTACTGTGTGGGGTAAATTTCAGTGTGGGGTAAATTACTGTTTGGAGGCAGTGTGGGTAAATTACTGTGTGGGGAAATTACTATGTGGGGGTAGTGTGGGGGAAATTACTATGTGGGGCAGTGTGGGGGAAACTACTGTCTGTCGGCAGTCTGGGGGAAACTGCTATATGGGGGAAGTGTGCGGAATTGACTATGTGGGGGCAGTGTGGGGGAAATTACTGTGTTGGGGCAGTGTGGAGGAAATTACTATGTGGGGGCAGTGTGGGCGAAATTACTGTGTTGGGGCAGTGTGGGGGAAATGACTTTGTGGGGGAAAATTACTATGGGGTAAATACTATGTAGGGCAGTGTGGGACAAATTACTATATGGGGGCGTTGCTATTGGGGAAGCACTGTGGGGGCAATTGTATTATTTTTGGGGACACTATACAGGGATTACTGCCTGGAGCACAAAATAGGATGTTATTATTACTGGGGGCACTCTAGGGGACATTATAGTGTCTGCTGAGGACACCATAGGGACATTTGGGATAACTTATCAAACTGGTGTAAAGTAGAAATGGCTTAGTTGCCCATAGCAGCCAATCAGATTCCACCATTTTTGACAGTTCTTTTGGAAATCCAGTTCTACTTTACACCAGTTGGACAAATGACCCCAATTATGTCTACTGGGGTCACTATTTTGTCAGCAGTATAGTACCTGGGACATTGGGGAGCACCACTGGCACAGTATTGGGGGTGGCAGCAGGATGACACTGTCGGAACACCAGGATGGGGAGGTTGATGGAAAAATTGAGAAATCTAATGTGTCTGTATTACAAACTCTGTAGATACGAGATGCGGCTGAAAGAATTTGCCATGGCGGTCTGGGTCAAATGGAGGAGAAGAGGAAAAAGAAGGAGATATCAGTGGATGTAAGAGTTATGTGGTGTTGTATTCACCTCCATGTATTTTTTATTATAATTATATGTATTTTAAATTTGGCGACCAAATTTTTCAGTTTAGGGCCCATTTTGGGGTAATTTGGGGTATTTTTTTTAGTCTGAAGATGTCATATGACCTAGGAAGAGACAGTGGCGCTCACGAAGCACTGCAGCCTCTTCATACAAAAAAACTAAAAAATAAAATAAAATGGAGGGAGGGGCCCAAGTTGGGTAGACAGCTCTGGGCCTATCATGCACTTAATCCGCCCCTGATGTAGGTCAGTTACTCTACTGTCCTATATGCCACTGGTACAGGGGGTGGGGGCCTGGGGGCCCACCGGGGGATTCCCCTATACCCCTGTAGGCCAGTCCGAGCCTGCATGTACCCATAACCTTAATTGCATGACTAAATATCTGCAGAGAGACTTTAGAATGACAGAGAGAGAGAGAGAGTACTACAACTCCCATAATTGCTACTATCCATACATTGCTATTGGGGACGAACTGCACTGTTATTTGCTTGGAACTGTGCCTTAATACTGTTGCATGTACTACTACTTTTATTTTGCACTTTAGTAAAGAGAGACTTATTTATTTGCACCAACTGGCCTGGTCATAGACTCCATCACAGCCCAACTCAGAGGCATATTGGGGGGGGGGGGGGGAGGGCAGACAGCCAGGGCATGAGCCCTGGGAGCAGAGGCTGGGGTGCTCACCTGCCTGGTGGTTCATTTCCATGGTGAAGCAGGCAGACGTCCGCTCCCTGATTTACTGTTCCGCTGGTCTCCAGTAATCCCCATCATGGTGCTGGCTGTGTGGGAGAAGTGGTGAAAGCCCTGGAACCAGCCTGCTGCAGCGCAATGTGTGTGTGAGAGCGCGTCATGCTGCTGAGGAACGCAGAATGTGCCTATCATTAGGGAAACAAGTAAGTATTTGTGTTTTATGGAGCTAGAGAGGGCGCTAGGGGCCAAAGGGGGGCACAAGGAGGAGATAACTACAATAAGGGGGCACAAAAGTGGGCATTACTACTGTTGAGAGGCACAAAGGTGGGCATAACTACAGTGAATGGGCCATAAGGTGGGCATAACTACTGTGAAAAGGCACAAAAGTGGGCATAACTACTGTGAAGGGTCAAAAAGGTGGGAATAACTATTAACTACTGTGAAGGTGCACAAAGTTGGGCATAACTACTGAAAAGGGGCACAAAGGTGTCTATAACTACAGCCAAGAGGCACAAAAGTGGGCTTAACTACTGCCAACAGGCACAAAGGTGGGCATAACTACTGTAAAGGGGCCACAAGGTGGGTATAACTTCTGTGAAGGGGCCACAAGGATCACATAATGGACGCAATGCTGAACCGTTGCCCCGTTTGCTAGAAAGCCTAGCTACACAACTGCCCCAACTATTACAAGGCGGCAGCCCCAACACTAAGGTGTCCCCCATGGGAAGAAGGTGTGCACTGCACTGCCCTAGGGGGTGACTCGTGTCATGAGCGCCAGAGCTTCCTTCACTCGATCCTCATGGGCCCGCTGCACTGCATCCTTAGGATCAGTCAAAAATGTCATATTAGCTGGGATGGGTTGCTGCACTCTGGAACAGGCATCAGAGCACAGCGCCATACCCTGAGTTTTGGTTGTGAATGGTACTGCAGCGCTGCTCTCATTCACTGACATAACTGCTGCAGTAGAATACATGATGACTATTAAGTGCGTAGAGCTGCACTGTTCCAGAGTGCAGCAGCTTATTCAAACAGCCGATCATGGAGGTGCTAGAAATCTGACCCCCACTGGTCTAATATTAATGATCTATCCTAGAGATACACCTGGCAGCGCGATCACCATTACAGAAAAAGGACTATTGAACGTGAAAATAACCCACTGTGCACGGAGATCAGCAGCGCCGAGAAGATATCAGGACAACATAAAAGAGAACTTTTTATTTATTTATTTTTATCCTAGAGATAGCTGATCAAGATTATGGTCCGTGAAAATCGTCACAGAGCCCTGGCCTTATCATCCATCAAAAATATGAAAGGGGAGGAAGATTGTCCTGTCTATGGCCTGTTTACATTTGAACCCCCAACCATCCACATTGCTCAAATTTGGGTTCATTAATTAAGAGCATTAACTCCCCTGAAGTGGAGAAAACCATAGACTTCTTTGGGGTCATATGTGAGGAAAATCAGTGACAATAGCGAGCTAGGCCTGAGGAGCCATAAGGTGGGCCAGGGTGTTCCTAACAAGAATGGTAGAGTAGGGGAGTCAAAATGACTCAACAGGGCAATGGCCACATGTCCTTTGGTGCCACAGAGTCTAGTAAATTAGGGGAAGGAGTGAAAGGAATATAGGCACAGCAGGAGTAGAAAGGCGGCAATTGGAAGTGAGAGCTGGCTGTGTGACAGATCCCCAGGATGTTTTACCCTGGGTTCACACCTGAGCGTTTTACAGCGCGTTCCTACGCGCTGTAAAACGCTCAACAGGCGAAAACCCATGTTTCCCTATGGGCATGGTTCTCACCTGAGCGTTTTACAGCGCGTACGAACGTGCTGTAAAACGCCCTACGCCCAAAGAAGTACAGGAGCTTCTTTGGGGTGTTTTGTCGCGTGTATTGTGATTGACGCCAGAGTGGTCAATCACAAGAACGTGCGTACAACGTGCGTTTCCTATTTCCAAAAATGCGCTGCAATACGCGCGACAGAAACGCACGTAAAACGCGCGTATCAAATAGGCTTAAGTGTGAACCCAGCGTTACTTCTGGTGGCTGCCTTGGAGAATTAGCTGTGGAGGGGCAGCGTGGCTGCTCTAGTTCATGTTTTGGGATTTGGGGACATGTGGACCCCAGCTCAGGGAGTACTGTGTTTCTATTGGGATCAGGTGAGATGTTACATAAAAGGTGGCACATGCTGCAAATTGTTTGCCAAGGTTGAAAAGTTTTATGTGTTTTTTGCTGAGGGTTGAGTCTGTAGGGGGTTAGCATGCGCATCCCTTGTTAAAAATTGTTCTCTTAATGTCTCACAACTTCTTAACACAAATGGTTAAGAAGGAAAGTAAAAACGTGTTGTCCGTGCTTTACTTTATTTTTAAAAAATTTCGCCATTTTCCCGCATATTTAGTTTTTTTCTGCCGTTAACCCTTTCTTCCTCTCAAACTATTCCGTGGACGTAAGCCCTCAGCTTTTGCCCATTCCACTGCATTTAGCACCATTAACTTCTTGCTTCCCCTCATCAATGGACCTGTGCAATAAAAGCAGGAGGCTTGACGCTGCGTCCATTCTGCCCTTGGGTGGAAATCGCTATATCCAATAACATTAACCCCTTCCCCCTCAAGGGCATTTCCTCCACACCATTAACCCCTGAGCTGCCACAGAGCAGATGGGCAAAAAGCTGAGTGAAAGGACTCCCCAACAGTGTTATTCACTGCACAGGTCTATGTCTTTATAATGAGTGTCTCCTCTCCTCCCCTCCAGCCCAGGTCTGAGCCTGGTGCTTCCTCCTCTCCCATTGTCTGTATAGCATCAGCAGCACAGTGAGTTAATGCAGAATTCCAGCCCTGCTCTCTGCAGCCAGCACCCCCTCCCTCCCAGTGTCTGTGCTCCCCTCCGAAGCATCGATGTGATTATCCCCCCTCTCCCTCCCTGGCCAGGGCTTTGCAGCTGTCTCTGTTTTGGGGAAGGAGGTATCATCATCATCATCATCAGCCTGAGAAGCGAGGAGACTCACTGCAAATCAAGGTGCAACCAGACAGGGTAAGTCCCTGCATCCCCTCAATCTCAATACTCCCTCAATCACCTTGGAGGGTATGTTATCATGGGGTACCCCCCCCCCCAACCTCTTCTCCTGCCAGGCCTGCCTTGCTGTGGGATGCTCTGCTGTCATGCAGTCTGCACCAAGTGCCCTGTTGCTATGTACTGGCGCAGGGATGCGTGGTGCAGTGTGAGTGAGGAGCTCTGCAGCAAAGAGACCCCAACTAGATCCCAACTTCTAGGACCATCATAGGTAGCCAGGTGTGACCCCTTACTGAGACACAGCCCTGGGGAAGCACCTGTGACCCCATATAGCATCCTCTGCATTGTATGCACACCGTCTCCTGTATGGGATGCTGAGACATTGATTATACTGTGTTTTTTTTTTTTTTTTTGCTAACATACATATGACAACCTGTAGCTGTGCAGTAGTTGGGAACTACAAGTTCCAGCAAGTCCTACCAGCTGGAGAGCTACAGGTTGCTCATATGTACTGTATGGAATATGCATTTATTTTCTTGAGATGTTACACTATGTGTTTACAGAATACAGATACATTGTTGCAATAGATCTGCTTTATATATCCTAAGCTTATGTATAGTGACTATATATATCTATATATATATATATATATAATATATATATATACACACACACATATATATAGAATCATTGCACCTTTCTAGCAGGTTACGTGCTGCAGACTCGGTGGATGTGCTGCAGACAGCAGCGGCGTATGGAATGTCACACAGCAATGTTTCCAGCCCTGCAAAGGCCATTCACAGTACAGTGTACCTGACCTGTCTGTCTGCCTGTCTATCTGTCCTTTGTTTATCCAGCGACACTACATTGTCAGTATAATCTTTTTTTATTTCTACCAAAGGACTGACCCCTTCCCATGTAAACATTGATCATGAAGGGGTGGAGGAGGGGGATGGGGTCTGCCGTAGTGTGATACATGCACCGTGACATCACAGACGTGTGAAACAATTAGTGACATTCTGGGGTCTGGATGTAAGGATACAGGGAGAATGATTAAAGAAGTTCCAAACCTGTGTATATAACACTGATTGTATGTCTACACGTATAGGGATGGCACATCTAAGTTACAAGAGCTTACAATCTTATCAATTAAATGTATGTTGTATTGACATCATTGGTCTGGTATATATTTTTAGACTTTTGCTGTGTACTTTCTGGGTTGCATCTTTTGACATGCACTGATTGCATTTAGGTTGGTAGTCAGTGATGGCAGGTACATCAATCATTGAAAGGGACACAAAACCATGTCTTTATGTGCTGTGTGGTTGAATGCAGTCTATATTGCTCCCTTTATTAAGGATGACAAGATAGGAAGTGAAGAAAAATTCCTGTACCCCATGATCACTACTTTGTCACATATCTCCACTGATGTCTCACTGATATCAGATCTTCCTCCTATAAGTTGACTTTAGGTTTAATGACCCTTTCGGAAAATGCACAAGATGTGAATTACTTGATTCGTTCTTGAAAGGAGTGAGGCCGATGTGACATTTATAAATAAACTGTTTAGGCCGTGCACACCTTGCACTAGAGTAGACTGTCACGGTTTGGGAAGGGCAGTCAGCTCATTTATCCTATAGGTGGTTTTTGTGCTCAGTGGTGATGCATTGTGAACGGGGCTTCCTATAATTTCATGTTTTAGAGTTGGGGGGAAGCAAATTTTAGAAATTGATTAAAGAAATAGGGCCATATTGATGGAGACTGCCAACATTTCATAAAATGTGTTTATCAGGAGGCCTCATGGAATGTAGGTTCAGCAATTGATAATCACATTTCTCATGATTTCTTGCCCTCCACCACAATTTTCTACCTGGATGGCATCCTGTTTGTTTAATACAACGACAGAAGAAGAAGAAGAATGCAGATAGATCAAAGGGAAGGAGGCTGGTGACACACTTTAGGGCAAGCTGCTCCATTACTTTGCTTTTACTAAGTTTTGCTACAACTGAAGGTGTTCTGCTAGGCTGAGTTCACATCTGCGTTGGGGGATCTGTTGCAGATTTCCTCAAAAAGACTGGATGAAAGAGATCTGCATGCAGGACTTTTTTCTCCTGTAAAAACAGGTTTCTGAAGGAACACTGAACGTTTTCAATTATAGTCATTGGAGTCTGTTCAGCTCAGTTCGGGTCAGTTATGGTCCCGTTATTTTCACTGTTCTGCGCTTTTAATGGAGCAGGGCAACGGAAACATAAAACCGTGGTGTGAAAGGGGCCTTAGTTTGTAGAAAGATGGCTTCAGATAGGACTTTCATGACTTGGGTGGGAAGATGCAGTATCTGACACTTCATTTAATTTTCTCCTGTTCCTTTAAAAAAGTTGTCCCATTTTTCAAACCAGCACTGAAATCTGAATACTTTTATAATTGCATGTAATTAAAAGTTTACTATAGCCAGAGTTATTCAATAAAATGTATCTGTTTAGCGCCACCTGCTGTTTGTTCTGTTCCTCATCTCCCTGTTTACCTACTGAGGTGGTCGCATATGCTCAATTTCATCCTTCAACTGCCTCAGAAGGGTCGAACCTGAGCCTAAACCTCCCTTCTCTGTGAGCCAAACTGCGTCTCCAGTGGCTGCTTCTGTGGAGTTAACTTGATTCTGCTTTCTGCTGTGGTGGACCCTGTTAGGGGTGGCATGAGCATCTGAGAAACATTTATGGGGTCATTTATTAAGACCAACATTTTAGACACCGGTCTTAATAACCCTGCGCTGGTGCGTGATGCGTCTAAGTTACGTAGAGGCCCCGGCCTCTACATAACTTAGGCTCATCCACCACCAACATAAAACAGCCTTAAATCTATGCCAGCTCTCTTGCTGGCATAGATTTAGATCATTTTGTACACCAAAAACTGGCGTAGAAAATGATAACTGAGACGGGCCTTCCGGTCCGCCCTCTTCCCCGCCCAAACCACAAACTCTTTTTTTTTAGAGCTGATGTACGTGACGTGGAAGGGTAAGAACTCGCAGATTTTGCCACAAAATCTGCACCAAATATACGCCAAAAAGTGGTGTTTGGTTTGTGTGAATTCATCTTAAATATTCATCTATCCCCTCGTTCGGCCAACGGCCGTCACTACCGATCCCCTCATACACATGCATGCTCGGCTGAGTGATCATGAGTTCACAATAAGAAGAGGGGAGAAAACCTCTGTCGGGCTCCTTTGTTGAAATCCAACTCACCAATCCTTATCTTCCCCAATATCTATCACTGGGGAAGGGAGGAAGTTGGGAGGCCCCAAAACATATTAGATGGTCAACTAAAATTGGAAGGTGTATGGCCAGCTCAAACCTCTAGATCAAGAAGTTTTCAATTAATTGATAGCTAGTAGAGTAGAGATCTTGAAAATAGTCAGTGACCAAAAGATAGTTTATTAGAAAGTTTCAGAACTAAATAAGATCAAAGTAAAATTTACACTATAATGGTAGCAATGATAACTAAAACTCATTCTTCAAATGAAAACCCTCATGAAGTAAAAATGTGGTGGGTCTTGCCTTGCAGTGGCACAAACACAATAAATAAAACAAAGTTTGAAGGAATTAAAGCCCCCCCCCCCCTAAAAAAAAAACCCAAAACAAATAAAAAGCCTTCATGGACACTGCAGAACCATGTCCTTGGAGCCATATGAAGGTGTATCTGATAGAGGAGTGCTGCAATTCATGAAATTAGGGGACAATGCAAACTCATGAACCCATATCTGCAGGATAGTAGGGGGGATACTAACCACTGAGCCACCATGCCACCTATATGGATGACCACATAACTCAGTGTTCAATAATAATATGCTTATTTACATTTCAGATTGTTCTGTTCAATAAATATTTACTTAGTACTGCAATTAATGCTAGGAATTGATTAATAAAGGTAAACATATAATGGATCCTAGTGGCATCATTAAACTTGAGTAGTCATGGAGCTGTGGCGATTGAGCCTTGATAATGTCACTGACTTCTCTGTTTTATATACTACATACATTTAAGAAACTACTGTTATCTTAAGGTGGACCTGACAATGACAGTACTCTGTCTGACAACATGGCTCGAGAGCAACCAAACAAATTTTCAGTCTGAACTGGGTGTAAATGATTAGTGAGCTGGTGACAGGGGATATGTTCAGACCATGTGCTCAGTGACATTTTATTTTATGGCTCAGTAGGTTCTCAGGTGAGATGTTTTATTGCTCTGCTGTTCCATGTTTAATGCATTAGAGTCTGAGCTCAGGGCAGTGACAGGATCACCTTCTGGTGCTGCCAGGTAGGAGGCATCTGAAACTTCTACCATAGCACAGTGACTTCAGCTTAGTGGTCTCCTCCTGAACTTGTCTTCTTCTGTTCCTCAGATCTCAGCTGACAGATGGATTTCCCGCTGCCGGACTTGCCCTTCGAGGCAGACTTTCTGAGAGAGTTCTTACGCAATTCAACCCTTAATGGCAGTTTCTTCAATGGGACAGGAGACAGGTTCCTACCACTGGGCATCCAGGTCACCATAGTTGTGGTGTATCTGATTGTCTGCATGGTGGGCCTTGTGGGAAACTGTGCAGTGATGTACGTCATTATCAGGTAAGAAAGACACAGCTTGTATAGTCCTTGACTGGTGTGTATGGCTGTACCAATAAGACTTGTGTAATTAATTATTCCAATAAGTGCTCTTCGTATAGTCCTTCACATGTGAAATTGAACCTGTAAAATGAAATTAAATACAGTACTGGATGAAATGCATGATGTGATGGTAAAGATTTTCTGGGAAATTAGGATTGTGGTACATCTCTATGCACTGTACTATTTCAAAGACCAGTTTCAAATGGTCAGTAATCTGCATCAGTATTTGTAAGCCAAAACCAGGAGTAGGTCCATAGAGAAATCTTTACATTATATGTTTTCTCTCTAGGCTCCACTCCTGGTTTTGGCTTACTAAGTTACAAATAGTTATGCGAAACAGTGACCTTGTGAAAGTCGCCTAAATCATGATTTAAATGTTTGGTCTTTGAGCTGTTGCTGTCATCAGATTAAACTGCATTGTTACAATCATCATAATGTGAGAAGTGTTGGGCGCGAATATTCGAATCGCGAATTCTAATAGCGAATATCAGCACTTCGAGAATTCGCGAAGATTTAGAATATAGTGATATATATTCGTATTTTTGAACATTCTAGATTTTTTTGTTATCTGAACCCATGAACCCCCCCTATTTCTTGCTTGTGGGCCAGTGGGAAGGCTGCAATGTCTTTGTGTGAGCTTAGCAGCATCCCTAGCAACCAATAGGAAAGTTGCCTACCCCTACTATATAAGATTCTAAGAACCTTCCCAGAAGATATTTTGTGCAGTTTTTTGCAGTTCTGAGAGAGGCGGCAGTGTCATTGCTGTGCTCTGTGCTTTGCTGTGTCATTATATTAGATAGTTAGTTAGTTTAGTTAATATATATATATATATATATATATATATATATATACACACTTACCTAAAGAATTATTACACCTGTTCTATTTCTCATTAATGCAATTATCTAGTCAACCAATCACATGGCAGTTGCTTCAATGCATTTAGGGGTGTGGTCCTGGTCAGGACAATCTCCTGAACTCCAAACTGAATGTCAGAATGGGAAAGAAAGGTGATTTAAGCAATTTTGAGCGTGGCATGGTTGTTGGTGTCAGACAGGCCGGTCTGAGTATTTCAAAATCTGCTCAGTTACTGGGATTTTCACGCACAACCATTTCTAGGGTTTACAAAGAATGGTGTGAAAAGGGAAAAACATCCAGTATGCGGCAGTCCTGTGGGCGAAAATGCCTTGTGGATGCTAGAGGTCAGAGGAGAATGGGCCGACTGATGCAAGCTGATAGAAGAGCAACGTTGACTGAAATAACCACTCAAAATAACCACACCTTGAGGCGGAAGGGCTACAACAGCAGAAGACCCCACCGGGTACCACTCATTTCCACTACAAATAGGAAAAAGAGGCTACAATTTGCACGAGCTCACCAAAATTGGACTGTTGAAGACTGGAAAAATGTTGCCTGGTCTGATGAGTCTCGATTTCTGTTGAGACATTCAAATGGTAGAGTCTGAATTTGGCGTAAACAGAATGAGAACATGTATCCATCATGCCTTGTTACCACTGTGCAGGCTGGTGGTGGTGGTGTAATGGTGTGGGGGATGTTTTCTGGGCACACTTTAGGCCCCTTAGTGCCAATTGGGCATCGTTTAAATGCCACAGGCTACCTGAGCATTGTTTCTGACCATGTCCATCCCTTCAAGACCACCATGTACCCATCCTCTGATGGCTACTTCCAGCAGGATAATGCACCATGTCACAAAGCTCGAATCATTTCAAATTGGTATCTTGAACATGACAATGAGTTCACTGTACTAAAATGGCACCCACAGTCACCAGATCTCAACCCAATAGAGCATCTTTGGGATGTGGTGGAACGGGAGCTTCGTGCCCTGGATGTGCATCCCTCAAATCTCCATCAACTGCAAGATGCTATCCTATCAATATGGGCCAACATTTCTAAAGAATGCTATCAGCACCTTGTTGAATCAATGCCACGTAGAATTAAAGCAGTTCTGAAGGCAAAAGGGGGTCCAACACCATATTAGTATGGTGTTCCTAATAATTCTTTAGGTGAGTGTATATTAAAGATAGTTAGTGGGAGATAGTCAGTGTAGATTAGATTGTGAAATAGTGCAGCTGATAGGTTCCAGTACAGGGTGTTAGGTAATGTGGTTCTACTGTCCATACACCCATGCTACATACATAGTGCTGTGATGTCACAACAATACTTAGTGCAACAATCAGTAATATGTAGTCAGACCTGCTAAAATGTGAAGTTGCACGTATTGTGCCAAAATATTTGCATTATAAGTGCAGATTTGCGCTATCTGCATATAAAGCTATTGTAATGTTCTGCCGTGCCAACCATTTTCTCCAGTCTCAGGAAACTTCTAGCAGCTTGAAAAAAGTAGCAAAAGTGACCCCCGCCTGTACTGCGTGTGCAATACACGCATATTACATTGCCAATTTTCGCAATCAAGAAAATATTAGAGAATTCTCAAATTTGCGAATATATGACGAATATTCTACCAAATATTCACAAAATATTGTGAATTCGAATATTGCCCCTGCCGCTCATCACTAATTGTGAGCAATCACCTAAATCGACTAATGTGTGTATATAGATATATATTAATAGACAACATATTATGGTTCCATAAAACTGATGTAATATGGCAGTGTGCTTTAGTTTGAAGGGTACGACCACACAGTCAGGTTTCTGGATGCAGTTTTGGGAGTGGAAACCAGAAGTCGTATCTGTCATTTAGGCCTCTTTCACACGGGAGTCATGTTTGACGCCCGGATAAGAGGCGAGTGCGTTGCGGGAATATGCGCGATTTTCCCGTGCGGGTGCAAACGTTTGTAATGCGTTTTGCACGCGCGTGAGAAAAATCGCCATGTTTGGTACCCAGACCCGAAGCCGGACTTCATCACTGAAGTCCGGTTTCGGGTCTTCTGGAGAATTTATTATTTTTCCTTATAACATGGTTATAAGGGGAAATAATAGCATTCTTAATAAAAAATGCATTGTTAAATGAAGTGGAGGGGGTTAAAAATAATAAAAGTTAACTTACCTTAGCCACTTGATCGCGTAGTCGCGATCTCTCCTATCTTTCCCTGCAGCATCTAAGATCTACAGGACCTGTGATGATCTTACCATGGTGATGGACCATGTGATTGGACCATGTGATGTGACGTCATCACAGGTCCTTTAGATCTTAGATGCTGCAGGGAAAGAGAGGAGAGATCGCGACTCACGCGATCAAGTGGCTAAGGTAAGTTAACTTTTATTATTTTTAACCCCTCCACTTCATTTAACAATGCATTCTTTATTAAGAATGCTATTATTTCCCTTATAACCATGTTATAAGGGAAAATAATAGAGATTGGGTCCCGTTGCTAAGCAACAATGCGGGAAAATCGCAACGCATCCGCACTTGGTTGCGGATGCTTGCGATTTTCCCGCAGCCCCATTCACTTCTATGGGGCCTGCGTTGCGTGAAAAACGCAGAATATAGAACATGCTGCGATTTTCACGCAACGCAGAAGTGATGCGTGAAAATCACCGCTCATGTGCACAGCCCCATAGAAATGAATGGGTCCGGATTCAGTGCGGGTGCAATGCGTCCTCCTCACGCATTGCACCCACGCGGAAAACTCGCCCGTGTGAAAGGGGCCTTATACTTTCACCCATTTTATGATCCAGTCCTGATTTTGGCTTTAAAAACCTGATGGTGTGGCCGTAGCCTAGGGTTGCACCAAGAATTTTTTGGTAATTGTTATTGACCAATTGACTAATGTCTCTTAGTCCTTATAGGGTATGTCCACATGTGACTGAAAAGTCTGCTATGTTGTTTGCTGTGTGTACCGCAGGTCTATTTACACTTGATGGCAAATCTGCAGCGGTTAAGACAAGTGTGCACATAGCCTAAACGTATTGTGGGCCCAATAATTCCAATTACTGGCCTATGACTTTATAACATGATTTTGTTCCCTCTTTTTCCATGCAGAAATATATCAGAGCTGAATTTGTCATTTCACAGTTTTTACATTATCTCAGTTGTTACCTGTGGTCTTATGGAAATCCACAGCTAACACATAGTGATTTCTCCATGAGCTGTCAGTACAGTAGGCAGGAAACTCAGACAGTGAACCCTGACTGGAACCCAGCACACTTTCCCTGCCTACTTGCAGTGCAAGCCCTAAGCGGCAAGTCTGCAACTGGTCAATGTTCCTTGATCTGCTAAGTGCTAGACAAACACACTCACAGAGATAAGAAAACACAGAAACATGGTCATACGAGAACGGGTTGGAGCCAGGTGGAAAAAACAGTACCAAATCAGAAGACAGATGGTGGTCAGAATAGCCAAGCCGAAGTCAGAACCAGATGGGAGTCACAGTACCAAACCACGAGGCAGAGAGTAGCCAAAGGCAAGCTGAGGTCAAAACAAATAGCAATCCAATATACACAGAATGGAACTTTGAGCACAGGAATGGAGTAAAGCATATAACTGGCAAGGGTGTATTGCCAGCAGGTGATTTAAATAGAGTGCAGAGTCCCTGGATCAGAACCTGATAGGTCCAGTGACCCAGCTCCCCATTGGACAAGAACACAGTAGCCCAGACATAGGCAGGCTGAACAGTCACTCAGCCTGCATCATAGGTCACACACCTATGCCAAATAAAGCACTAAATCGCTCCTAGCGTTTATGCGCTGTGGGGAGAAATACAGCTAACGCTCCATTGCTATGGCCGCACTTGTGTTACCAGGGGGTGTGGCTGGGTAGCGCATCACAGGGAGTATGCCTCGGCATCGCGTCTGACACGACGCAGCACAGCACCAGGGTGCAGTGCTGGAGCTCGGACAGGTAAGTTGGTGACATGAGCCGTGTCAAATAGCAAACTGGGCCCTGCTACATCTAAACTCATTTACCTGCTTACACATTAAACCTGTATCTCCTTTTTCGTTCTCTTAAAGTTGATGATTCTTTGCATGGCTATCCAACTAAATCTAACATCACATAGGGTAATGTAGTCCACTGTGCTCTTTTTTAAACATGTGACGGTCGGTTTGGATGGTATTTGAGAATATTTGATTACCAGCAATTTACTTAGTAATTTTCAACAGTGATCCAATGATCAGCCAGTAATATATATATGTATATAAATCTTAGTGTTGCTACAATGTTGCCAATATAATTGTCCGACTGCTTCGCAACCATGGCAACAGCTACCATGAATAACTGCAGCAAATCAAAGCTGAATGTAAAACTCACATTATAATGTAGACTGTATCACCCAGGCATCACACAGCAGGGAACCAGTTGCATTATGTATATATATATATATATATATATATATATATATATATACATTTTAATTATTAATTTCTAAAAAGTGATTGCATGAGCCCGCATGAGTCACCTCTCATACTGTGCAAAACACACCCCCACTGGAGCAATACCGCACCCAAGATCCTTAGAGGCACATCATTTTGGGTTCACTTGAGAGAGTCCTTTCAGAAGTATAGCTATTGGAGCTCTCTAGGGACTCCTAGGATCTCTTCATAAACTTCCCCACTTATTTTGTAGTTGCTGGCTTAAGTGATTACTGGAAATAATGGGATTACCCTACAAACAAATGATTGAAAAAAATTATTTTCCACTTTAAATATGCTAATAATATGGTAATAATGGTGTCACTAAGACAAGGAAGGGACAATGGCTCATTGATATGGTTATCTGGAAAGCAATATACAATGAAGTATTGTCTGATGAGAAGTATACAATGTAGGATTGTCTGGTGAACAGTATACAATACTGAATTCTCTGGTGAGAAGTATACAATGCTGATTCATCTGGTGAGATGGACACTATGCAGAATTGTCTGATGAGAAGTATGCCATACAGATTTGCTTAGTGCAAAGTATACAGTGCAGAAATATCTACTGAGAAGGATGCAATGCAGAATTGTCTGTTGAGCAGTATACAATGTAGAATTTCTGGTGAGCAGTATACAGGACTGGATTATCTGGTGAGCAGTATACAGGGCTGGATTATCTGGTGAGCAGCATACAATGCAGAGTTGTCTGGTGAGCAGTATACAGTGCAGGATTGTCTGGTGAGCGGTATACAATATACTATTGCCTGGTGAGAAGTTGGTCACAAGTATATAACGCAGAATTGTCTGGTGAGATGTATTCAATGTAGAACCGTCTAGTGAGCATGAGCAGTCTACAGTGCAGAATTGTCTGGTGAGTAGTATTCAGTGCAGAATTATCTGGCGAGATCTATCAAATACAGAATTGTCTGAAGAGCAATATACAATGCAGAATTATCTAGTGTGCAGTTAGACAATGCAAGCAGTATATTCTGTTCGGAAAAAAAATTGGTAAATAGTATTAGGTCAGAGTGTCAGTGGTTTCCACTCTAGGATGATGGAAGGAATTCAGTAGGACAAATTTGTAACTTAAAGTGATTGTATGCTCTCTCTTCAGGAAAAGTAATGGTTACAACTTTTGAGGGGCAAAAGTCTTTGTGGTTACAACAATAACCACTTACCTTTAGCTTGCGTTGCACCCAGCTTCCTAGTCATTGGCAATATGGTAAGTCTAATTAGAGTGACAGCATTTAACATGGTTGTATCTGCAATTAACACCACAGTAATCTTTAGAGGTGGTTCAGTACCACACAGTCTGCATAGTTTCTAAATTGGGCTCCTATTGCAGTATCTCAACCACTACAGCCACTGTGCACACTCTTCTCAGTGGCAGTATGCCCTCCAATGCAACACAGTCTTGCACACAGTCTCTAAGAGAATGTTGCTTACAAGCTGCAGGCTAGCTGGTCTTGGTTACAGACCTTGGCTGCTTCCATGAGGCACAGACTATGCGGTTGTTGGCTACCTCTCAACTCTTCTGTAGTATATAGCTTCAGGTGCCTTGGGTAGTCCCTAAGTTGTGTGGCACCTTTATTACTAGTACCACTTACCTCCACTATCCAGCAAGTTACTCTCAGGATTAAAGCTGGCTTTTTTTCCTGAAGCAGCTTCCCCACTCTGTCCCAGTACCAGACACTCCTGCTACTGACCATTAGGTCTGCAGAGCACTGCTATTTATCTCTCCTCCACGAGCTGTCTACAACTTAAGAATTATGTAAAAATCAGTCTATTACCCAAATGTAATAATGCAGTTGGTCAATTTACAGTGCAATACAGTTATATAAGTACAGTATGTGATACAGTGCAGTTCATCAACAGTGTCCATCACATCCTGTCCAAGGTATATGACTCCCCCAGAGTGACATTATGTTGTCACAACCTACCTGACATATTTCCCACTATTTAACAGCTATGTCCAGGGCCTGTAAACACAGGGTATTTTACTGTAGTTTAGTGCCTTGTCTTCTTGTGTTTCCCAGCAGCATAAGAACCACACATCGTAAATGTAGCACATGATATTACATCATGCACTGTATACCACTCACCAGATAATTCAGCAATGTATACTGTTCACCATAAATTCTGCATTGTATACGTCTCACCAGATAATTCTGCACTGTATACTGCTCAACAGATAATTCTGCATTGTATACTGCTCAACATATAATTCTGCATTGTATACTTCTCACCAGCCAATTCTGCATTGTAAAATGCTGGTCTTTCAGCCTCGTCATATATTATGCTCGTCGTCCGGCAGGCCGTGTGCCAGGATGAATTTGGAGCTGCTGTTGACCGCTGTCTTCAATTGCAACTGAAAACAGGAACAAATTAAAATAAATAAACCAGGCCCACTGGCCACGCCCTCGCCATGCTGCTTTTTAGAAAGTGGCAAGCGCACGTGTTTGCAACTTTTTTACAGAGACACAAACAGCACTCTGCAAACACAAATAAAGTACAATAATGCCATAATTATAGAAAATATACCAGTGCTAATGCTACACTTATTTTGTAAATATGAGATTCTTAGCAAATACATTTTGTACAAAATTATATGTGCCTGTCCGCCAACGTCAAGGTGATCTCCATAGGACAAGAACCTAATACTCCACAAAAAGTGTTACAGGGAGATGATAAGTCTCCACTTTGTTACAATCATCTTAGAAATATACACAAATCTATCTGGTGGGCAGTATACAATGCAGGATTATTTGGTGAGTGGTATACAATGCTGGATCCAAATGTTGCACATAACGCTTAGTGATCTGGCATGCAGTGGGCCTTGTTGTCCCATCTGGTCACTGTTAGCTCTCTGTGGTTGCTCAGTGTGAAGAAAACAGAAGAGCTTGGATAAATAAGACAAGCAACGACAACCCAGTGCAATGATTAGTCTCAAAGCTTCCCCATGTGTTTACATAGCAGCCTGGCAGAGGTACACGGCTCCATACCACAAGGCTTTTTGCGCTAGAACACAACTTAACTGTAAACAGATATCATCAATTATTCAACGTTAAGGCAGCTATGAATAGTAACAACGCTGTCAATCAACAACGAATTTCATGAACCTGAGCCATATTCTGTGGTGGATTGTAATGGAGGACAATCAGATTGGACGAAAACACATTTCAAATATTTCTAGGTACAATTATAATTATTCTCGGGTGGACTTTGCAGAGCACAAGTTATTTGCTCCCGTACGTAGAGACAAAGTATTGGATTTAATATAAAATAGCAGCTCCATGGCATGTTCTCTGCAGCGGTGTAACTCAGCAGGTGCAGAGGTTCAGTCAAAACTGAGTCCTGGAGCATGAGAGGGCTGGAAAAAGTACCCCTGTCTCAAATTAAATGTCTATTGCTTTAAACTACATTTGACAGTTGCAGACCCTAGGTAAGCAACTGTTCACCCTGGAGGGGAGGATATTACATTTAGAAAGGGGGTTGTTCTTGCTGGGTAACCTGATTAATAGAGCCCACTGGTGGAGGCCTGTCTGAAGCAGATGCAGATTATGGTCTACTCCATCTTTGTTGATTGACTAAGGATCTCACATTAATGGGGGGTTTCCTGGGGTAGAATATTGATGACCTATTCTAAGAATAGGTCAACAATAACCGACCAGTGGAGGTCCAACTTCTGGCAACCCCGCTGGTCAGCAGTTTGAAGAGGTCGTGGCGCTCCAGTGAGTGGTGCCCCCTCTTCCTAAGTCAGCGACATCACATTCAGTGATCACAAGTCCTACATACTATATGTTTAGCTCAGTCCCATTCATGGGTCTAGGCTGCAATACCAAGCATAGCCACTATACAGTGTACAGAATTGTGCTTGGTATGCTGTGAGGAGGTTGCAGCGCTCACTGGAGCACCATGGCCTCTTCAAACAGCTAATTGTTGGTGGTGCCAGGTGTCAGACCCCCGCAAATCAGATATTGATGTGCTGTCCTTAGAATATGTCTTCAACATTCTACACCCAGAAAACCCCCTTAATCTCAGATTCTTAGTTACATACGAAGTAGTGGCTGCAGTGACATCTCCCATGCCAGCCTATTGGCCAGTGTATGTCCATCTCTGCCTTTCTTCAGTCTAATGCTCCACTAGAATGGTTTAACTACTCATTCCCCTTTATACGATATATATAAACATTATTGTAGAAATGAATCAGGAGCTATGTGTGACTTCTATGCAGCTTTATTATAATCGATGAGAACATTTAAAGGGCTAATTTTTAAAACGCATCTAATGGTTGTAAATTGTATTAAACCTTAGATTCACTGCCAGCTATAGCTACTCCCACTTTGAGAGGGATTCAGTGAGCTTCTGTGGAACTTTACAGAGCAGCCAACATAAAGCTTATGAGTATAGCATGACTCAGGAACTTCACCCACTGCTATAAATCATCACTTACTCTCTAAATATCAGAATAATATTCAGTAGATGCAAAACAGATCTCACCCAGTGACCTATATGTGAAAAGCTATCTATATACAGAATATTAAGATAGAAGATACAAACTCATAAGCATCACCTAAAGCCCCTTTTTTCAACTGAATGTGACTCCTATCTTTACTCAGGATACAGAACAGATGTAATGGTGCCCATAGACATTAGACACTGAATGAAACCTCAGGGCTAGTAATGCCCATACACATTAATCTACCCTTGACCAAAACTGAGAATTTAAAGGGAACCTGTCACCTGGATTTTGTGTATAGAGCTGGGCACATGGGCTTCTAGATGGCTGCTAGCATATTTGCAATTTCCAGTCCCCATAGCTCTCAGTGCTTTTATTATGTCAAAAAAACGATTTGATAGATATGCTAATGAACCTTAGATGAGTCCTGCTTTTTGAGATGAGTCAAGCGTCCTCTGTTTCCGGAGCCCAGGCACGCCCACTGTGAAGAAGCCAGCACCACCCCGCATCCTCTGACTCTCCTCCTTGCTCCCCGACGTCATAAAGCTAGATCGCCGTAATCTCGCGATAAATGAGCTAGCGCATGTGCAGTACCGACATAGTTCCTTCCCTGGGCTGGCATCAGCCTCAGGGAATGAACTGCGCATGCGCTAGCTCGTTTATCGCGAGATTACGGCGATCTAGCTTTATGATGTCGGGGAGCAAGGAGGAGAGTCAGAGGATGCGGGGTGGTGCTGGCTTCTTCACAGTGGGCGTGCCTGGGCTCCGGAAACAGAGGACGCTTGACTCATCTCAAAAAGCAGGACTCATCTAAGGTTCATTAGCATATCTATCAAATCGTTTTTTTGACATAATAAAAGCACTGAGAGCTATGGGGACTGGAAATTGCAAATATGCTAGCAGCCATCTAGAAGCCCATGTGCCCAGCTCTATACACAAAATCCAGGTGACAGGTTCCCTTTAAATAAAAACTATTGTCCATTGAGGGAAATGTAACAATTAAGAATTGTTTTGGCCAACCAATGACAGGGTGTCATCATCTGGAAAGAAGTTTGGCAGTGTGTACAATTTTTGTCCAATAGCATAGCATGACCAGTTTCTATATATAATATAATAATATATAATAATAGAAATAGTACCCATCCAGAGGTTCCTCAAGGCCTCTCAGCTAGAAAAGCCAATTCTGACTGCTTTGCTCTGATAAAGAGTCTTTGTTCTGGAACTAGATGCTAATGCCGTAGTTATGCTATGAAACCTGTTTAAAATGGCTGAGCAATGATTGGAGGGCTATGCTGTTGCTGTGAATCACTCAACTTGTTAATTATTTCCAAAGGAAATCTAATTTGCACATGTTTTTCGTGTGCAGATCTCTCTCTTGATTTGCCTGAAATAAATTGCAAAATATCTAGGTATGTTAGAATCAAAATTTTTTTTTTTGGAAAATTCAGGCTGAATTCCAAATTGATAGAATTGATTTGTTTATCTCTAGTATGTATATTCATACATACCTCCTTGTATTTCATAGATGAATTTGTCGCTATTTTTTTAATCAGTGCTGTTTCATAGGATTTTCTACTAGTGGTAGCCTAAGACTTTTCAATCAGTGCTTTTTTATAATATGATTTTTATGTATCGATGTGCTAGCACCCCCACAAAATGCTTTTCTGGAAAAGAAACAAGCAAGCTAGTCTCCTTTCCAAAACAATTTTTCCTTATAAAATGCGCCAAGTATGCGTAAGGAGTATCGTAAGCCTGTCAACGCTCCTCTCGGTTTTTGGGAAAAATATATTTTAGCATATTTCTCTCTATCTCCCCCAAAATGAATCGCTAAAAATATGGGTTTCTAGAATCCAAACCTTTTAGGAAATTCTGGACAAATTGCTAACAGGTAGAAATGATTCCCTCATCCTTAGTATGGCTGCCACAATTGTTCAGATGCTGTTCAACCATAACCCTCCTTGTATCTAATATCTATGGCCAGTTTTTGTATTCCTTGTACAATGGGAGGTTTTTCCTTCATGTACAGTACTTCACCACTGCTCACTGCTAAATAATAATACTTTGTATGTGCTGCTAAGAAGAGTGGGGGAAGGGATTGACAACTATTCTGGGCACAGAAGTGATTGTGAATTTTTAAACCCATTACTGTTGTCACTTTTTAAACCCGTAAACCATTGGCTTAACAATCCAAGAGTACTAGCATGTGCAAAAAGCATATCAGAACATATACATACGACTGCACCTTAAAGATAAGTTACATAGTCTATAATGCAAATCAGAAAATATACATATACGATAAAAACACAGACTAAAGAATTTAATTTACTTAAAGCACTCCAAGTAAATTTGTGTTACATGTTCCTGACCCCTGATATGGTCAAAGGACACCCCACTGCCAGTGGTCAATTTAAATATATGGACAGTGTGATGGATAAGACATACAAGCATCAGGCAATAAGCATCATGCAGCTTCATGAAGAGCTGCATTATTGGTGACCCGTGTGGGATTTATGTAACATTTACATGGACCAGACTTTATTGTTATATTCTTTTATTCTTTGCACTAAGTTGAACTTTGTACTGCTCAGCCAGTTGTAACCATTGTGATACTAAATTATCTGTATATTATATTGGTTAATAGTGACTAGCGTTGAGCGAAAACCTGGTAGGGGTTAGCCGAGTTCGGCCGAACTTCCCTGCAAAGTTCGGGCTCGGGAACCGAACTTGACCTGAACTTGACCCCGAACCCCATTGAAGTCAATAGGGACC
Source organism: Bufotes viridis (assembly GCA_033119425.1). Lineage (NCBI taxonomy): Eukaryota > Metazoa > Chordata > Amphibia > Anura > Bufonidae > Bufotes > Bufotes viridis. The sequence goes on along the minus strand of CM065594.1, from coordinate 89,748,307 downwards.
CAAACTTTGGGGCACTAAAATGGCTCTTAAAGAGTCATGGAAAGGACTAGAGGGCTGCAAATGGCAGCAAAATTTGGGTAAGAGCATGACAAGTGATTTAGAATATTCTTCATTATTTAGTATAGTTTATGTGATGCAAAAAATTGGTAATTAAATATGTGCATTAATCGAATCGCGTAAGGGCATTAAAGGGCTTCTGTCACCCCCACTTATGCAATTTCCAGTAGCTGACATTAGCAAACATATGTTTCATACCTTTATTTGAGTTTTCTATCTTCAAAATCGTACTTTTATTATATGCAAATTGTCTTCGCTACCAGCAAGTTGGGCGGATACTTGCTGGTAGCCGCCGCATTCTCATGCTCTGGGAACGCCCCCTCTGCTCTTGATAGACAGGGCCAGCGCGCTTTCCTCCTCCCGCTGGCCCTGTCTGCAGCCGAAATCCCGCGCCTGCGCCGTATCGGTCTACAGTCGGCACAGGCACTCTGAGAGAAGAAGCAGCCAAGCGCCTGCGCCAACTGAAGACCGTTACGGCGCATGTGCGGGATTTCGGCTGCAGACAGGGCCAGCGGGAGGAGGAGAGCGCGCTGGCCCTGTCTATCAAGAGCAGAGGGGGCGTTCCCAGAGCATGAGAATGCGGCGGCTACCAGCAAGTATCCGCCCAACTTGCTGGTAGCGAAGACAATTTGCATATAATAAAAGTATGATTTTTAGAAGATAGAAAACTCAAATAAAGGTATGAAACATATGTTTGAACTCAGCTGACATTAGCAAGTAGCTAATGTCAGCTACTGGAAATTGCATAAGTGTGGGTGACAGAAGCCCTTTAAGCAACTTTCCTATTGGGTTGGCTTGGTAGAATTGTTGAATATGCAGAATATAGCGCTATATTCTACATATTCAACAATTCTACCAAGCCAACCCAATAGGAAATTTGCTTAACGCCCTAAGCGATTCGATTAATGTGCATATTTAATTACCGATTTTTTGCATAACATAAACTATATTGAATAATGAGGAATATTCTAAATCAGTAATGTCATTACTTAATATATAAGACATTATTTAATATAGTTTATGTTATGCGAAAAATCTTCAATTAAATATGCGTGTTAATTGAATCGCGTAAAAGCGTTAAGCAACTTTCCTATTGGGTTTGCTTGGCTTGGTAGAATTGTCGAATATGTAGAATGTAGTGCTATATTCGTAATTTACGAATATAGCGCTATATTCTACATATTCGACAATTCTCCCAAGCCAACCCAATAGGAAAGCTGCTTAACCCCCTTACACAATTCAATTAATGCGCATATTTAATTAGCAATTTTTTGCATAACATAAACTATATTAAATAATGAAGAATATTCTAATTCACTAGATATTGCAGCCTTCTCACATTGGCCCACAAGCAAGAAGCAGGCAGGTAATTCTCTAAGTTGCGATATTTGCGGTTAAAATTCGCTATTTGAATATTCGCTCTCAACACTAGACATTAGCAGGCATGGCTGTGATGGCTTCTAAGGGCACACTAGCTAAACGCTTGTTGATTGGCTGCCCTCCAGCCTTTCAACAAGCGCCATTAAATCGATGAACACCGAACTCGAACCCGAACTTTTATGGAAATGTTCGGGTTCGGGTCTGGGTACCAAAAACCCTAAAGTTCGGTATGAACCTGAACTTTACAGTTCGGGTTTGCTCAACCCTAATAGTGACAACTCCCTTTCTTTTTGGGGGGGTTAAGAAGTCGGGATGGGTGGGCAGTAAGAGATTCTATGGTGTGTAATTCTTGTGCTCATGTATGCTGTATCCCTCGTACTGTCCTAATACATACTAATACATTGTCCTAATGTCGGCAAACATGGTATATAAGTAGTAATAAGTTAGAACATCTGAACTTGTATATTTTTTTAGTCATGGAAATTCAATCAACATCTTACCTCCATAACTAATACACATTTCACCAGTAATAATGCAGGAGATTTCTCATACAAATTATTCTAATTAAGGAAGTTCAGTTGCTCTGACTTATTACTACTGATACTGGATGTCCTTTGACTGCCTCATGGATTAAGGACATGTAACATAAATTTATTTGTGTGATTGTGTTTTTTTAATCATTTAGTCTGTCTTTCTTTCACGTATGTTTATTGTTCAATATAGTGTAAAGTAGAATTGGCTTAGTTGCAGTGCGGGTCTGCTCACCCCTTATAGGCCATACATGCTCCTCTGGAATTCTGGGAAGAAAGGGATATAAATGAGCTCTTAAAGGGAATCTGTCACCTGTCACCTAAATTTTTTTTTTATTAATCCAGGTGTAATAAATTACCTGCACCAAATCCGAATTTCCTCACGCTTCGTGGTAACGAATCGCATTTTTTTCCTAAAATGGTTGCTGCACGTGTGAGGACATGGAGCAAGGAACTCTGGGAAGGCGGGATCACCCATAATGCCATGCATGCAGCCAATCAGCAGCCAACCAGCCCTGTGATTTCACAGCCCTATAAATAGCCTCAGCCATCTTGGATTATGCCATTTTCCAGTGTACTTAGTGCAGGGAGAGATGTCCGCGAGTGCTGTTTGATACAGCCATTAACAGGGTTTATTACAAATAAATATTACTATGTCTTATTTGCCCTTGTGCAGTGCAGTTATATGTTATAAAGGATTTTTTGGCATGAATTAGTGGGGAAAAAAGGGCTTATTAGCCGTCGTGTGGTGAAGTGTGAAAATTACAGCCCTTTTTGGCGTGTATTAGTGGCAAAAGAAATATATATTTGCCGTTCAGTGGTGCAGTTATATGTTCTAAAACCTTTTTTGTCGTGTATTAGTGGCAAAAGTAAAATAAATTTGCCGTTCAGTGGTGCAGTGCAGTTATATGTTCTAAAGCCCTTTTGTCGTGTATTAGTGGCACAAGAAAAATATATTTGCCATTCAGCGGTGCAGTTATATGTTCTATTGTGGCGTGTATTAGTGGCAAAAGTTAAATATATTTGCCGTTCAGCAGTACAGTTATATGTTCTAAAGCCCTTTTTGTCGTGTATTAGTGGCACAAGAAAAATATATTTGGCGTTCAGCGGTGCAGTTATATGTTCTAAAGCCTTTTGTGGCGTGTATAAGTGGAAAAATATATATATATTTGGCGTTCAGCAGTGCAGTTATATATTCCAAAGCCTTTTGTGTCATGTATAAGTGGAAAAAAGAAAAATACATTTTCCGTTCAGCGATGCAGTTCTATATTCTAAAGCCTTTTGTATCATGTATAAGTGGAAAAAAGAAAAATATATTTGCCATTCAGTGGTGCAGTTATATATTCTAAAGCCTACTGTGGTGTGTATAAGTGGAAAAAAGATAAATATATTTGCCGTTCAGCAGTGCAGTTATAAATTCTAAAGACTTTTGTGTCGTGTATAAGTGGAAAAAATAAACATATATTTGCCGTTTAATGGATATCTTCTAAAGCCCCTTTTGGTGTGTATTAGTGGGGAAAAAGAAAATGGGCTTATTAGCTGTTGTGTGTTGAAGTTAGAAAATGACAGCCCTTTTTGGTGTGTATTAGTGGCAAAAAAAATAATAATTGGCCATTCAGCGGGTCAAGTTCCATTGTACTACAGCCATTTACAGGGTGTATTAATAGGATAGATACGTATGTCCTACTAGCCATTCTGAGGTGTATTGTGATTGTTTTATTTATTTTTTGGGGTGTATTGCTGTATTTTCTGGCGTATAAGACTACTTTTTAACACATGAAAATCTTCTTAAAAGTCGGGGGTCGTCTTATACGCCGTTATGCTGCGTGCTGAAAGTTAAGCGGACCTTTCACTGGTCCAACGATTGTTAGATAATGATATGTATGTGTTGAGAGGCGCCCAGGGATATCCCTGCACTTACTATTATCCCTGGGTGCCGCTCTACACATACTGTATATAATATTATTTAACAATTGTTGGACTAGTGAAAGGTCCTCTTTACTTCCAAGCCGGACTGGAAAAGCTGTCCTTCTCCAGCATCAGGGACAGGCACCCTCTAGCTGAGCCACCATGCGCTGCATCCCAGCCAGTCGCTCCTGAAGCAGCCCCCTCTCCCTGCTCTCAGTGGTTTTCTCATGCTCGGATCATCTGTTTAATTTTTATTTGGTGTGCGTTTTAAGAGGGGCAGTCTTATACGGTGAGTATAGCCCAAACACCATATTTTAACAGGAAAAGTAGGGGGTCGTCTTATATGACTAGTCGTCTTATACGCCAGAAAATACGGTAATGGGAAAAAGTATAAGGGAAAATGAATGGGTGATTGTAGTCGACTTTCTTTTGTATGAACCGAATTAAGTCGATTAGCTATTGTGAAATTTGTTAGTGATACAGCCTTTTTTGGGAAAATTGGTTGGTTGCTGTAACTTGGCCAGGTGATGCCGCTTCCGCGTCCACGTTCTAACGTCGTTGGTCCTGTGACAATGTCCACCCCTGCCTCCTCATCCTCCACCGTGTCCTCAGCCTCCACTGCAGGGACAATTGACAGTGCCTCTCCAGCTTACCACATGTGTAGGGCATGGCGGTGTCACGCTGTTCTGCACCTCGTTTGCCTGGGCAGGTCTGACCGGGGGTGCCCTCTGCGCTCACATTCCTTTGCCATGGCTGAGCGGGGGCCATAGTTACCCCAGGGAGAACTCACCTGTCCACCCAAAATGTGGAGAGACTGACCTTTGTCAAGATGAATCAGACTAGATCATCCATGGTGCCACACAAACACTTTGACAAAAGAGACTGGTTTCTTCTAGCTACCTGCCTCAGCTACTATTCTGATGCTGACACCTGCCTGATGCCACACAGCTGATGCCAAGTGCTCCTTCTTTCACCCACCATCTTCAGCTGGTACTCGTATTGCCACCCACCTCCCCACTCTGTCACCGGGTCACTCTGTGGTCTACTGATGCTGCTGCCACCTCCTCACTATGTCACCTCGCCACTCTGTGGTCTCCTGATGCTGCTGTTACCTCCACACTATGTCACCTTGCCACTCTGTGTTCCCCTGATGCTGCTGCCACCTCAACACTGTTACCTTGCCACTCTGTGGTCTCCTGATGCTGCTGCTACCTCAACACTATGTCACCTTGCCACTCTGTGGCCTTCTGATGATGCTGCTGCCACCTCCACACTCTGTCATTGTGCCACTCTATGCAAGGCAGGTGTCAGCACCCAGCATACCCGGGCAAGTGCCGGGGCCCACAGCTCCTGCGGGGGCCCACAGCACAGCTTCCAGAGGCCAGAAGCAATGAACACTTACATCAATACAGATGGAAGGGCTCATTGCTGGAGCTCTGGGAGCTGCTGTCCTGTCACTGACTGCTTAGCTCCCAGCGCTCCTCCCCTCCTTTAGGCCAGCAGCACTCTGAATGGTGAAGCAGGAAAACTTCTCCCTGCTCCACCATTCAGCCTGCAGGCACGGATGGTGCTGCCGGGCGCCGGCCTGTATGAGCGGAGCCTGCAGCCTGGTAATCTGCATAGGCTCTGCCCACACACTGCTGCAGAGTGATCTGTGCCTGAAGGGAAGAGATGACTGTGAGCTTTAGGAACGGGACAAGGTAAGTAGTTACTGTGTTTTTTGATTTTAATACAGAGGAGTTACAGGGGACTTTATTACTATGGAGGGGGCACAGAGCTCTTTATTACTATGGAGGGGGCACAGAGGACTTTATTACTATGGAGGGGGCACAGAGGACTTTATTACTATGGAGGGGGCACAGAGGACTTTATTACTATGGAGGGGGCACAGGGGTCTTTATTACTATGGTTGGGGCATAGAGGTCTTTATTACTATGGAGGGGGCACAGAGGGCATTTATATTATGGAGGGGGCAAAGAGGGCATTACTACTCTGGAGGGGGCACAGAGGACATTACTAATGTGAAGGGGGCACAATGGGCATTTCTACTATGGAGGGGGCATAGAGCAAGAGGGCATTACTACAATGAAGGGGCACAATGGGGATTTCTACTATGAAGGGGGCACAATGGAGATTATTACTGTGAAGGAGGTACAATGGGGATTATTACTGTGAAGAGGGCACAATAGGAATTATTACTGTGAAGGGGGTACAGATAGTGCATTACAACTGTGAAAGGGGCACGGAGAGGGCATAACTACTGTGAGAGGGCACAATGTGGGCATAACTACTGTGAGGGGGCACATTTCTGTACACATCATCCTGCTGATCTGTGTAGGAGGAGGAGCGGAGCAGGTTGGGAATCAGCCTCTGCTCTGCATACACAGCTGATGGGGAGGGCAGATCATGGGAGGAGCCAGGTGACTGAGGCGAGCAGTGTTGTTTTTTTTTCACTTCCTGTGAAGGGGGCACATCTGGGCATAACCACTGTGGAGAGGGCACTGGGCAGATATCTTGGCATATCCACCGTAAGAGGGCACATATCTTGGCATATCTACTGTGAAGGGGGCACACATCTTGGCATATCAACTGTAAGGGGCACATATTTTGGTAAATCTACTGTAAAGGGGGCACATATCCTGGCATATGTACTGTGAGGGGGAATATATCTTGGCATATCTACTGTGAGGGGGCACATATCTTGGCTATCTACTGTGAGGGGGCACATATCTTGGCATATCTACTGTTAGGGGCACATATCTTGGCATATCAACTGTGAGGGAGCACATATTTTGTGATGTATACTGTGAAGGGGGCATATATCTTGGCTAGAGTTGAGCGAACACCTGGAAGTTCGGGTTCGAAGAGTTTGGCTGAACTTCACAAAGAATTCAATGTGGACCCAAACTTTTGGGCACTAAAATGGCCCCAAAAATGTAATGGAAAGGGCTAGAGGGCTGCAAAAGGCCACAAAAAGTGCTTAAAAGCATGGCAAGTGCTCTTCAAACAAATGTGGATAGGGAAATAACTTAACCCCTTAAGGACACGGCCATATTAAACCTTAAGGACCAGGCCATTTTTTGCAAATCTGACCAGTGTCACTTTATGTGGTGATAACTTTAAAACGCTTTTACTTATCCTGGCCATTCTGAGACTGTTTTTTCGTCACATATTGTACTTTATGACACTGTTAAAAGGAAGTCAAACAATGTATTTTTATTTATAAACAAAATACCAAATTTACCAAAATTTTTGAAAAATTAGCAATTTTCCAAGTTTCAATTTCTCTATTTCTATAATACATAGTATTACTGCCAAAAAAAGTTATTAATTTACATTCCCCATATGTCTACTTCATGTTTAGATAATTTTGGGAATGCAATTTATTAGGGGGGACCTTACAAGGCTTAGAAGTTTAGAAACAAATCTTGAAAATTTTCTGAAATTTTCCAAAACCCACTTTTTAAGGATCAGTTCAGGTCTGAAGTCACTTTGTGGAGCTTACATAATAGAAAGCACTCAAAAGTGACCCCATTTTAGAAACTACACCCCTCAAGGTATTCAAAACTGATTTTACAAACGTCATTAACCCTTTAGGTGTTCAACAAGAGTTAATGGAAAATGGAGATAAAATGTCAGAATTTCGATTTTCTTGGAATATTTTCCATTTTAATCCATTTTTTCAAGTTACCAGGCAAGGGTTAACAGCCAAACAAAACTCTATATTTATTGCTCTGATTCTGTAGTTTGCAAAAACACCCCATATGTGGTCATAAACTACTGTATGGCCAAACGGCAGGGCTCAGAAAGAAAATAAATACCATATGGTTTTTGGAAGACAACTAGATTCTACTGGACTGGTTTTTAGATACCATGTCCCATTTGAAGCCATCCTGATGCAACCCTAGAATAGAAACTCCAAAAAAACTGACCCCATTTTGGAAACTACAGGATAATGTGGCAGTTTTGTTCGTACTATTTTAGGGTAAATATGATTTTTGGTTGCTCTATATTACACTTTTTTTGAGGCAAGGTAACAAAAAATAGAAATTCTGAAATTTCACCTCCATTTGCCAATAACTCTTGTGGAACACCCAAAGGGTTAACAAAGTTTGCAAAATCAGTTTTGAATACCTTGAGGGGTGTAGTTTCTTCGATGGAGCCACTTTTTGCAGTTTCTACTCTAGGGGTACATCAGGGCGGGGGCTTCAAATGGGACATGCTGTCAAAAAACCAGTCCAGCAAAATCCGCCTTCCAAAAACCATATGGCGTGGCCTTCCTTCTACGTCCTTCCGTGTGCCCGTACAGTAATTTCCATCTACATATTGGGTGTTTCTGCAAACTACAGAATCAGGGCAATAAATATTGAGTCTTGCTTGGATGGATTAAAATGGAAAATTTGAAAAAAAAAATAGCTGTTTTGGGAACGTTTTTATTTTTTGTTATTTACATAGATGATCAGATAGAGCAGGTTGTTACGGATGCGACAATGCCAAATATGACTACTTTTTGTGAATTTCTGTTTCAGTTTTTCATAATAAAGCATTTTTGGAAAAAATAAATGATTTTTTAGTGTCTCCACATTCTAAAAGCCATTTTTTCTTTGGTCTTATGTAGGGGCTTATTTTTTGCGGGATGAGATGCTGGTTTGATTGGCACTATATTGGGGTGCATATGACATTTTGGTTGCTTGCTATTACACTTTTTGTGATGATTTATATTATTTTTTTTGCTGTGTTCACCTGAGGAGTTAGTTCATGTGTTATTTTTATAGAGCAGGTTGTTACGGACGCGGCGATACTTAATATGTATACTATTTTATTTATTTAAGTTTTACACGATAATATCCTTTTTGAAACAAAAAAAAAAATCATGTTTAAATGGCTCCATAGTCTGAGAGCCATATTTTTTAAATTTTTTTGGGATATTGTCCTATGTAGGGTATCATTTTTGTGGGGTGAGGTGACGGACTGATTAGCACTATTTTGGGGTTCATATAAATTTTTTATCACTTGCTATTACACTTTTTGTGATGTGAGGTGACAAAAATGTTTTTGTTTTTTACACTATTTTTATTTTAAAAAAATTACGGTATTTACGGGAGGGGTTAGATCATGAGATATTTTTATAGAGCAGGTTTTTACGGATGCAACGATACCTAATATGTATACTTTTTATTTATTTTACTTTAACACAATAACAGCATTTTAGAAAAAAAATCATGTTTTAATGTCTGCATAGTCTAAGAGCCATATTTTTTGTATTTTTTTGGGCGATTGTCGTATGTGGGGGCTCATTTTTTGCGGGATGAGATGGCGGTTTGATTAATGGTATTTTGGGAGGCATATGCCTTTTTGATCGCTTGGTATTACACTTTTTGTGTTGTAAGATGACAAAAAATGGCTTTCTTACACAATTTTTTTAGTTTTTTCTTATGATGTTGACCTGAGGGGTTTGGTCATGTGATATTTTTATAGAGCAGGTTTTTACGGATGTGGTGATACATAATATGTGTAGTGTATTTTATTTTTTAATTTTTATTTAGTGATAAATGTTTTTTTTTTTTTGTACATTTTTTTGACCCAGACCCACTTGGTTCTCGAAGATCCAGTGGGTCTGAGGTCTAAATAATACAGTACAGTAAACTATATAGTGTACTGTACTGTATTTTTTACTTTAGCCTTAGTCTGCCATTACAGCCTCTGAGAGAGTCCTGCTGCCATGGTAACCATCACCCGCTGCCTGAACAGAGCAGCGGTTGATGGGGAGGGAATGGAGCTCCCTCCCTATGTGCTTGCATCAAGAATCGGGGGCTGCAAGGGCACAGCTGCCCCCAAACGGAGGGGGAGGGAACAAGCAAAGATGCCAGTCGTTTTTACCAGAGTTTCAGCAATGTGCTGACACTCTGCTAAAACCACTAGACCACCATGGAATATTACAGAGGAGGTGGGCGGGGATTGTGATCCCGCCTACCCCCGCCTCCCGCAAAAAAATAAAAATAAACCGCAACTTTTAAGTTTCTGACCCCGATCCGAAACTGCAAAAGGCCCTGTGTCCTTAAGGACTCTGACATCAGAGCGTACCCATAACCCTAAGGGGTTAAAATAAAATAAAACAAATAAAAATTACAAATTATATTAACCTGCAACTTGCAGGAGGAGGTGGATGTGGAGTCGGAGGTAAGGAGGCAGTGAATGTGATGTTGTAGTTGGAAGCGGCGATGGAGAAGGAGGAGGAGGCCGCCAGCTAACAATGTTAATTTTTTTTTCCTTTTTTTAAAATTGGTGTAGCCCCCAAAATAATAGGACAAATTAAAAAAAAGAAATCAAAGAATAAGTGCACTTGAGTACAATAATGTATGGTTGAGGTGGGTATAAATTTACATTCTGCACAAGGTACAGACAAGTCTTGTGGGATCCAAGCCTGGTTCATTTCAATGAACGTGAGCATGTCCACGTTGGCTGTGGACAGGCGGCTGCGTTTGTCTGTAATGACACCCCATGCTGTGCTAAATACATGTTCAGACAATACACTGGCTGCAGTGCAGGCCAACACCTCCAAAGCAAAAAGGGCAAGCTCAGGCCATGTGGACATTTTGGAGACCCAGAAGTTGAATGGGGCAGAATCATCAGTCAGTACGTGTAGGCGTGTGCACACGTACTGTTGTTCCATATCAGCTGGTGGTGCCGGTTGCTGTGGCGTGGTGACAAAGCTTTTCCACATGTTGGCCATGCTAACCCTGCCTTGTCGTGCTTGCCGTGACCCAGCTGCGTTGGCGACCTTTTTCTCCTCCACCTCTGCCTTCACCTTGTGCTTCCACTTGTCCCCCGGTGTCAGTTGGGAATGCCATCAGGGGCGCGTCTACCAGCGTGCGCTTGTAGTCGCGCATCTTCCTATCACGCTCCAGTGAGGGAATTAAGGATGGCACATTGTCTTTGTAATGGGGATCCAGCAGGGTGGCAACCCAGTAGTCAGCACAAGTTAAAATGTGGGCAACTCTGCGTTCGTTGCGCAGCAACTGCAGCATGTAGTCGCTTATGTGTGCCAGGCTGCCCAGAGGTAAGGATAAGCTGTCCTCTGTAGGTGGTGTATCGTCTGTGTCCTCCGTATCCCCCCAGCCACGTTCCAGTGATGGGCATGAGCTGAGTTGGGTGCCACCCTGCTGTGAACCCGGTTCCTTCTCCTCCACCTCATCCTCCTCCTCCTCGTCCTCCAGAACTGTGCCCTGGTTGGCCACATGTGTACCTGGCTTCTGCTGGCGCAGGAACCCACCCTCTGAGTAACTTCTGAATGACTGGCCTGAAACCCTTTAAATTGCCCCCTCTTCCTCCTCCTTTTGCTCCTGTGCCTTATCCTCTTCCATCATCGCCCTAAGTGTTTTTTCAAGGACACAAAGAAGTGGTATTGTAACGCTAAGAATGGTGTCATCGGCACTGGCCATGTTGGTTGAGTACTCGATACACCGCAAAACAAGGCATACAGGTCTCGCATGGAGGCCCACTCATTGGTGGTGAAGTGGTGCTGTTTCGCAGAACGACTGACCTCCACTATCGCCTGCTGCTGCTCGCACAGTCTCTCCAGCATATGTAAGGTGGACTTCCACCTGGAGGGCACGTCGCATTTTAGGCGGTGAGCGGGAAGGCCGAAGTTACGCTGCAGCGCAGACAGGCCAGCAGCAGCAGGGTGAGAATGCCGAAAGTGCGCACAGATGGACCCGCACTTTCTGCAGCAGCTCTGACATGTCTGGGTAGTTTTTAAGGAATTTTTGCACCACCAAATTCAGCATATGTGCCAGGCAATGGATGTTCATCAAACCGGCTAGTACCAGAGCTGCTATGAGATTTTGCTCATTATCGCACACCACCAGGCCTGGCTTGAGGCTCACTGGCAGCAACCACTCATCGGTCTGTTCTTCTATGCCCATCCACAGCTCCTGTGCAGTGGGGGGTTTGTCCCCCAAACACATGAGTTTTAAAACCGCCTGCTGACATTTACCCCTGGCTGTGATGAATTTGGTGGTGTAGGTCTTTCGCTGACCGAATGAGGAGGTGGTAGAAGAGGAGGAGGAGAAAGCGGAGGAGGAGGCAACAGGAGGCAAAGAATAATGCCCTGCGTTCCTCGGTGGTGGAAGGACATGTGCCAAACTGCTATCCGCCTCGGGCCCAGCCGACACTACATTTACCCAGTGTGCAGTTAGGGAGATATAGCGTTCCTGCCCGTGCTTACTGGTCCATGTATCTGTGGTTATGTGGACCTTGCCACAGATGGCGTTGTGCAAGGCACTCTTGATTTTATCCTCCACTTGGTTGTGCAGGGAAGGGACGGCTCGCCTGGAAAAGTAGTAGCGGCTGGGAACGACGTACTGTTGGACAGCCACAGCCATCAGCTGTTTAAAACGGTCCATCTCCACCAAACCGAATGACAGCATTTCAAAGGCCAGTAATTTTAAAATGCTGGCATTCAGGACCAGGGATCGAGGGTGGGTAGATGGGTATTTTCTCTTTCTCTCCAATGTGTGGGATATGGACAGCTTAATGCTCGCATGTGACATGGTGAAGACGCTTGGTGATGATGACGGAGGTGGTGGTGTTGGTGGCACATACTCTGTTTGCTGGGTGGCAGGTGCCACTGTGACTCCAGAGGTGGAGGAAGAGGCAGAGACAGCAGCAGAAGAGGAAGCAGGAGGAGCCTGAGACCTTTCTTGGTTTTTAAGGGGTTTACTCCACTGCAGTTCGTGCTTTGCATGTAGATGCCTGGTCATGCAGGTTGTGCTCAGGTTTAGAACGTTTATGCCTCGCTTCAGGCTCTGATGGCACAACGTGCAAACCACTTGTGTCTTGTCGTCAGGACAATGAACTCCTTGGAGCTGGCTTTGGTGTGCTAGGTCCTTGGGTGCGGTGTGCAGTAGCAGGCGTACTGTCTCAGGGACGGCTGCTCCGCTTTTGCAGCCTGCTCCCTCTTTTTCTGTGCTGTTGCCTCTGTGTGACCACCGCCTCTTCCTCAGAACTGCACACGTCACTAGCATAAACTTGAGTCCAGTCAGAGTCTAGGACCTCATCGTCCTCCACATCCTCTTCCACCCATTCTTGTCCCCTGCCCTCCTCGTCGGTCTTCACTTCAGAAAGCCACAGCAGTTGGCACCTGTGTTTCGTCATCATCAGAGACGTGATCCCTCCATGTCCTCATCCTGCAACATAAGTGTTTGGGCATCAGTGCATTCAATGTCTTCCACTTCTGGAGCAGGGCTATGTGAATGGCCCGGGGAAACCCTGCCAGCAGAGTCATCAAAAAGCATAAGAATCTGATGCTTAACTTGTAGCTCAGGCTGCTTGGCTACTTTGCAAGGGGGTGAGGTGAAAGACTGATGGGAATGGGCTGCAGGTGCCCACTCTGAGCTTTCTGCAGAGGACTGGGTGGGAGATACTGTGAAGGAACTGGCGCCACTGTCAGCCACCCAATCTACTATCGCCTGTACTTGTTCTGGCCTCACCATCCGTAGAGCGGCATTCGGGCCTACCAAATAACGCTGTAGGTTCTGTCGCCTACTTGCACCTGAGGAAGGTGTTTCACTTGGACCTGTAGTTGGCGCTGAACGGCCACGTCATCTCCCAGCAACAGGAGCTCCACCAACACCACCACGACCATGTCCACGTCCCTTATTTGATGTTCTCCTCATTATTTGGTTCACCCACTAAACTTACAGATGGTTTTTCTCTGGTGTTAATTTAACTGCCAATAGTCAACAATTAAGTTCACTAACAGTAAGGCAGTGCCCGTGTCATAAACAGAATAAATTTCTTGAGGTCACACAACAGTGTAACGGAGCGATTCAATACAATTACTTCACTATCACCAAAAATTAGAGTTTTCAAACCAACAATGTAAAAGCAGAAGTTAACGGTTTAATTTGACTGTCAGAAATGCAGCGTACACCGCAAATGTGCTATCTGTATTTGTGCGTTGTATGCAAAACTGAGGACCAACAATAACGGTTTATTTCCCCAAAATACAGGAATGCAGTATGTCACTGCAGAAATGTAAAATAGTTATTCGTGCAGTGTATGTAAAACTGCTCTGTGAACTTACAATACCGGTTTATTTCCCCAAAATACACAAATGCAGTATTTCACTGCTGAAATTTAAAATAGGTATTTATGCGTTGTATGCAAAACTTGTCTGTGAACCAACAATAACGGTTTATTTCCCCAAAGTACACAAATGCAGTATTTCACTGCTGAAATTTAAAATAGGTATTTGTGCGTTGTATGCAAAACTGGTTTGTGGACCAACAATAACGGTTTATTTACCAAAATAAAGGAATGCAATGTAACACTGCTGAAATTTAAAATACGTATTTGTGCGTTATATGCAAAACTGCTCTGTGAACCAGCAATACGGGTTTATTTCCCCAAAATACAGGAATGCAGTATGTCACTGCCGAATTATAAAATATGTTTTTGTGCGTTCTATGCACAAGTGCTCTCTATAGCACCACAATACAGGTTTTTACCCCCAACTACAGAAATGCACTATGTCACCCCTAAATTATAAAATAGGTAATGTAGGGGACTTGACCTGCCCAAAAAATTAATTTTTCCTTTACTGAACTACCAAAAAAGGATTAGACTGATGTCCCTGGCAGGATGGCACACATGCAGCTCACATGCAGTTCCAAGGACACTGCAGTTGCTAAAATGGCAGCCTTTCAAAAAGTGGGAATAAATCGCCGAACAACGAACCCGAACCTGAACTTTTACGGAAATGATCGGGTCCGGGTGCGAAAAATTATGAAGTTCGGTATGATCCCGAACATTACAGTTCAGTTTCGCTCAACTCTTATCTTGGCATATCTACTGTGAGGGGGCACATATCTTGACATATCTTCTGTGAGGGGGCACATATCTTGACATATCTTCTGTGAGGGGGCACATATCTTGGCATATCTTCTGTGAGGGGGCACATATCTTGGCATATCTATTGCAAGGGAGCACATAACTGTGAGTAGACCTGAGGGACTTAAACACTGGGTAGAAAATAAAAGTATGCACATAAGGACTGATTCACATATATCTGCTCTGTAGCATGCTCTGTGCAATGTATTTAATCTATAATACATGCAGTTTCATTGCTGTAATCGCAAAATGCCACAAGGGGGCACACGGAGACTTTATCGCCCAAGGGCCCACATGAACCTAGAGCCAGCCCTGACTCTGTGGCCTCCTGATGCTGCCACCGCCTCCACACTGTCATTGTGCCACTCTGTGGCCTCCTCCCGATGCTGCCGCCACCTCCAGACTCTGTCATTTGGCCACTCTTTGGTCTCCTCATTCACATGTCATTTTTGTTTTGGATCCACTCCTGTTTTTTTTGGCACTAGCAATACTGATGGATTTCTGACCAAATGCTGACCGAGTAAAGGCAGATGCTCAATAGACAGGATCCGTTTTTTGTGGGCTATTGTTTTGACGGATCAGAGGAAGGGCAAAATAATCAGGGACGTCAACACAAACATACTGCTGACACCCTCTCCACTCTTTTGGGGGGGCTCTACTTGTATAAGCGTTTAATAGAAAAGGTTCTGTAGACATCTATGTGGAATCAGTGGACGACGGTGTAAAAGGAGTGCGCTTCTTCCTGGCGCTAACATCAACCTGTAAGGCTGAGTTTATACTCAGGGCCGGTGCAAGGATTTTTGCGGCACAAGCGAAGCTACATTTTGGCGCCCCTCCCATGACCACATCACAAAAGTGATTAAAAAAAAAAAGTTCATTTTTGAGCCCCCCCCCCCCTTCTATGCGCCCTAAGGCAGCCGCTTGGTCTGCCTTATTATAGCACCGGCCCTGTTTATACTTAAGTTATTTGGTCAGCTTTCGCCCCGTGACTGCCCAAATAAGTGAAGTGTGCAGTGATTCTAAGAGCGACGCCTGTCATCTGCATGACATACTGACTCACAATATTATTCACTACCACAGCAGACTCCATATTCGTGTTACTGCAAGGCACAGTGTTCTACACCACTATAAAGGCTCTGAAGCCAGGAAATAGTTGTTTTATAACGCGATTCGTTGCAAATAAATTCTCTAACTATAATACTTCCATTATGCATAAGAATGTAACTACTATAATACTGTGCCTTATGTACAAGCATATACCTACAAAAATACTGCTCCTGTGGCCAAGAATATAACTTGTATCCTAATGCCCCCTATGTACAAGAATATATTGCTATAATACTTCCCCCACAGAAATATAAGAACTATAGATCTGAATAGAAAAGAGATTTTATAGGCGTCTTTAGCTTTTTTGGTTGTTTTGGCATGCACATTTAATTGGGCCTTAGTTTGTGCATACATAGATAATCAGAAGAACGGTTATCCATCTGTGTGTCCGGCTGCACCCTTCTATTTTTCCTTTGTAACTCTAATATCTTACAATTTTAATAAATGCTACTTGGCAACATCAAGTTTTCATAGTATTTGCATCCGAAACCAGTAGCAGCTGTGTGGACCTCTTGGCCAATACTATAATTTGGTGTATGTGTGTAATCTCACAGCGCCATCTGAAGTCTGAGAGCAGAACTGCCCCCTTTTAACTATAGTTTATTTAATCATTCATGTGATCTCCGTGTCAGTGGTGAATGTGAAACAATTTTGAGAGACATTGTTTCTGAGGATACAGATATAAAGTTTGCCCCTAGAGCTTACACTCTAATTAATGAAGTGGGTTAAGTAGATGTCAAAATGAATATGTGTTACTGAGTACCCATCTAATCTAGCTATTGATTGATAGTGATGTTCTCCGGTATTTGCATTAAAAATGTACTTCAAATGCATGAAACAGTAATTGGATTTCTCCTGGCTCGGAGGAGTCGGTCCGAAGTAATCAAATTACACAAGATGGAGACATGCCATGCCAACATTCCTCTTCTACAGGTTAACAAGCTCAATGTCAAATGGGGGTTGAGCAGGACTCTTTCTGACCTGTACCCCTCAGTTGCAGCTACAAATACAATTAATACAGATTTTCAGTGAGTTTTTACAGAAGTCCGCAGATATTTTTCTTGTCTCCTTAAGTGGTCGTTGAGAAGACATATCCATATGATATACCCTCATGGAGCGGAACATCTATTAATAAGAGAGTCCACATAAACTGATTTATGACAGTAACGGAATAGGATTTTTCTTAGTTCAAGCTTATCTCAACCAAGACGTGTGTCACAGATATTATAGAGAATCAGAAATGTGAACATATTCATAGATTAGTCTGGCTCTAGCGGAGATATTAGCGGAGAAGAAATGTAATTCATTTAAGACACACCTATAGTCATTTGAGGATTTTAGATGCTTGAATTATCATTTAGAAGTGCTTTGGGGTTTAGTGATAAAATTAACATTGCTTCATTAAAACAAAAAAATATCTTCATTCCTAACTATGAAGATACCAATTTCTAATGCTGTCATAAATCATAGGTTAATAATAAATGCCATTTTTGTATGAAACTTTTTAATGTGTGGATTTTTGGGGGCCCCTCAACTGATAAATTGAATGGAGCAGAGTGTTTCGTTTTTTCCTGCCTGCATCAAGCTCAATATATTTTACATGTGAATCCCATCAGGTAGCATAGATTTTGCATTCTCTTTACTCTGTAAGGAGAGTTCCTATGTGTTGCAACCTGCTATATTATATTGTATACTTTGAGTTAGCTAAAATATTCAACATAGTAGTTAAAAAATGGAACTAACAGCTGGCCATACATTAGATAGAAGTTGGTTGATGGTTGGACACCAGTTAAATAAACAAGCATCTGGTGAACCTTCCTTTGACAGACACAGCGTATGCACATTTCAGTCCATATTAGCCATTACAGTTGTTCAAACTGCCCATACAAGTTCAATGAAACCGGGCGATGGACGAAAGATCTTTCTGGGAACATTCTTTCTTTTCAAATGATAATGGTCTATTATTTGTTGGCTAAACGATTGAACGTGTTAATTTTCAATCCACGAATGTTCATCTTGGTTGAAATTGTCCATTTTGATCAACTTTAGACTAACATGTATGGACAGTTTAACAGCTGTTTTTGAGCATACTTATTGTTCTGGATTGAGGTTGCCGAACTTGCCGTGTTTTAACCCTTTCACTACCACCACCATACATGAACGGCGCTGGAGCGATAGATAAATGTGGCCGTCGGGTGTCCGCAGTTCTTATTTTGGCTAGCAGGTAGAAGGCCAACATAAGAAAAGATACATTCTCCTCTCATCATAGAGCTATAAGAACCATGAGGGTTCAAATAAAAAAAAAATTATAAATGTTGTAGCCTCAAACATAAGCTACAATACCATAAAAAAGGAAAAAAACTGTTACAAAATATATAAAAAATAAAAACATCTAAAAATGTAAATACATAAATAACAAAAAATATAAACATCATGGACTTCGCTGCATCTGAAAATGGGCGTTTCCCCATTTTCTCTTACCCAAAAAATGTATTGAAATGTGATCAAAAAGTCACATACACTTTGAAATGGTATTAACAAAAACTACAGATCTCCCACAAAGAATGAGTCCCCAGACAGCTCAGTAGATATAACTATAAAAAAGTTATGGGTGTCAGAATATGGTGCTAAAAAATTTTTTTCAAAGTTTTATTTTATTGTTGCACTATTTAGGCATAAATAAAACTATACCTTTGGGGTATCATTGTAATCATACTGATCCAGAGAATGGAGGGCACAAGTCAGTTTTTTTCTAAAATGGCTGCTGCAAGTATGAGGACATGGAGGAAGGAACTCTGGGAACACGGGATCACCCATAATGCCATGCATGCAGCCAATCAGCAGCCAGCCCTGTGATGTCACAGCCCTATAACTAGCCTCAGCCATCTTGGATTTTGCCATTTTTCAGTGTACTTAGAGCAGGGAGAGATGTCAGCAAGCGCTAGGGACAGTGCTAGGAAAGACTTCATTGTGCTAAAAAAAAATGATTTACAAGTTCAGGGAAAGATAATTCGAGGTGAACGGAAAGTATAGGGAGGAATCGTTCCGCAGCATTTATGTTGAACAGGGTTCAGTAGGGGAGGTTACAGCCTGGGTAATAGAAACAATCCTATAACACCTTGCTGCACTGATTGGGGACCCAAATTTTCATTATACAGTTCTGTTATTCCAGCAAACCGTTCTAGTTATTGGGGTTCAAGTGCTGTTTGATACAGCAAATAACAGGGTTTATTACAAGGAACTATTTCTATGTCTTATTTGCCCTTGTGCGGTGAAGTTATATGTTTTAAAGCCCTTTTTGTCGTGTATTAGTGGCAAAAGAAAAATATATTTGCCGTTCAGCGGTGCAATTATACGTTCTAAAGCCCATTTTGTTGTGTATTAGTGGCAAAAGAAAAATATATTTGCCGTTCAGTGGTGCAGTTATATGTTCTAAAGCCCTTTTTGTTGTGTATTAGTGGCAAAAGAAAAATATATTTGCCGTTCATCAGTGCAGTTATATGTTCTTAAGCCTTTTGTGGAGTGTATAAGTGGAAAAAAGATAAATATATTTGCTGTTCAGCGGTGCAGTTATATGTGCTAAAGCCTTTTGTTGAGTGTATAACTGGAAAAAAGAAAAATATATTTGCCGTTCAGTGGTGCAGTTATATGTTCTAAAGCCCTTTTGTCATGTATTAGTGGCAAACTGAAAAATATATTTTCCGTTCAGTGGTGCAGTTATATGTTCTAAAGCCCTTTTTTGCATGTATTAATGGCACAAAAAAAGTATTTGCCGTTGTGTGGTGAAGTGAGAAAATTACAGCCCTTTTTGGCATGTATTAGTGGGGAAAAAAAGGGCTTATTAGCCGCTGTGTGGTGAAGTGTGAAAATTACAGACTTTTTTGGGGTGTTTTACTTTCCTTTTTATTTATTTATCTGCTCTAACAGTATGTCAGACATAGAAGTGCCAGGCCCTGCACAGGAGTGGCAAAGATCTAAATGTTTCTGGCGCAGGCACAGGTCGCAGCAGAGTAAGGGGGTGTAGTAGTCGCAGCAAGAGGCCTGAGCTCCTGATGTCATTTAACGGTTCTTGAATGGTTGACCCGGTCATCCACTTCGTCCCAAGTGACATCAGACACCCCCGGCCAAGAGTCGTTGGGTTCATCAGACACAAGCCTTTGTTGGCATGGCCTGGGAGCAGGCTGCTGCCACCTCCTGATGCTGCTGCCAACTTCCCACTCTGTCACCGGGTCACTCTGTGATCTCCTGATGCTGCTGCTGCCTCCACATTATGTCACCTTGCTACTTTGTGGTCTCCTGATGCTGCTGCCACCTCCGCATTCTGTCACCGGGTCACTCTGTGTTCTCTTGATGCTGCTGCTACCTCCACACTATGTCATCTTGCCACTCTGTGGTCTCCTGATGCTGCTGCTGCCACCTTGACACTGTCATTGTGCCACTCTGTGGCCTCCTGATGCTGCTGCTTCCACCTCCACACTATCATTATGCCACCCTGCGGTCTCCTTCTGATGCTGCTGCTGCCGCCACATTCACACTTTGTCATTGTGCCACTCTGTGGCCTCCTACTGCTGTTGCTGCAACCTCCACATTGTCATTGTGCCACTCTGTGGCCTCCTAATGCTGCCGCCACCTCCACACTTTGTCATTGTGCCGCTCTATGGCCTCCTGATGCTGCCGCCATCTCACTACTATGCGTGGCGAGTGGCTTATTACTTTTTGATCAAAATGTACACTAACGTCCTCTGATAGCTTCTAGCATAGAGGCAGGGCAGATTGCTGGTTGCAGAGTGCTGTTGCATTTCTGTGTTTGTGTATTTTGCCATAGCTAAGTGCACCTGCATACAGGGAAGTGCTGACTGACCCCCCCTTGGCCATCTTACTACTATGTCACTGGGCCACTCTGTGGACTTTTCATGCTGTTCCCACCCTCCCCACTTCATGACTGGGCTACTATTTTGCCTTTCGCCTGGCTGATGTCATCATTTATTTGACCCTTCTTCTGATCTGTTTGAAGGAAAAATGAGACGCACAACGGATCCTGTCTGTGTAGCAGCTGTAAGGCCTGTATGTTCCTATCACAATTGTCTTATGATTTGGTAGCCAAAAGCAGAAGTGGGTACAAAACACAGAAGACATGCAAATATTGCATTCACGTTTTATCTCTGTTTTGGATCGACTCCTGTTTTTTTTGGCATTACCAATACTGACCGAGTGAAGGCGGATGATTAACGGACAGGATAAATTTTTTGGGGGTTATTGTTCTGACGGATCAGAGAAAGGGCACACAAGGGAACACAAATAGAGATGTCCCGAACTATTCGCCGGCAAACAGTTCCCGGCGAACATCGCTTGTTCGAGTTCGCCTCAGCGGGCGAACATATGCGATGTTCAGTCCGCCCCCTATACGTCATCATTGAGCAAACTTTGACCCTGTACCTCACAGTCAGCAGACACATTCCAACCAATCAGCATACCCTCCCACCTCCTATCAAAAAGCAAGGACAGCATCCATCTTAGATTCATTCTGAAGCTGCAGTGTTAGAGCAGGCAGAGTGCTGCTGCTGCTGAATTAATAGGGAAAGCGTTAGCTAGGCCAGTGTTCTGTGTCCACTCCAGTACTCAGAGACTCATCTGCTGTAAGGACAGCGTCCTGACAGCACCCCAAAAAGCCCTTTTTAGGGCTGGTACATCAGTCTGCTCTTATTTATTTTTTCTATATATATATTGCAGTTGCCTGCCCGTGTGTAAGAGGCCGACAGACTGTACTGTGCCCACTGCCAGAGCCCACCACTCATATCGGGTGGCACAGTACCTTGCAGATAAAAAAGTCATTTCATTTTTACCCTTTAATATAATTGCAGTTGCCTGCCAGTGTGTGTCAGGCCCACAGACTGTACTGTGCTTACTGCCCACCACTCATATAGGGTGGCACAATATATTGCACAACGCACGCGCAGTGACCTGAAATTCAAACTAAGCCGACCGAGCATGGGTCTTTTTCCATCTCCCGGTTCCAAAAATCTATTCACTACACCGGCCCTGGCCCTGATAAGGGACAAAACAGAGATTAAACTGATAGGAATAGTACTTAGTTAACACTAGATGCATTGGTGGCAAATTCCATTGCAAGTGCCCCAAATTAGAAGGAAGCGGACACAGCAAGCTTTTTTCTGTATCTCCCCATGCAAGGATTCAATTCATTACACGTCCCCTGATAGGGGACTTAACAAAGATTAACATGGTAAGAATAGTAGTTCACACTATTTTTATTGGTGGCGTAGTACATTGCGCTGCGCACACGCAGTGCCCCAAATTGGAAGTAAGAGGACCGACCAATCATCTTTTTCCATCTCCCAGTTCCTAAAATCTATTCGATACACGTCCCCTGATAGGGGACGTAACAGGGATTAAACTAATAGGAATTGTACTACTTAACACACCACTCATATAGAATGGCACAGTACATTGCACGGCGCACGTGCAGTGCCCCAAATTGGAGGGAAGAGGACCGACCAACCATCTTTTTCCATCTCCCGGTTCCTAAAATCTATTCCATACACCGGCCCCTGATAGGGGACAAAACAGAGATTAAACTGATAAGAGCAGATTTTTTTAATTTAAACAAAAGAGGACAGCCTCTGCAGAGCTGGGTATTTTTTGGCCACGTTACTGAACGCTCATGCACAATGGCTGTAGGCTCATGCGTCCTTTTGCGGAGATGACAAACCTGGTCAGTCAAACCCAAGGCAACATCATCGACCTCATCCAATATGCGTTTTTTCTGGAGCGTGCCCTGCGAAGAGTGCTGGATCAGGCCGTAGATGAGCATGAAGAGGAAGAGTTGTGGTCACCATCACCACCAGAAGCAGCCTTGTCATCGCCGATTGCTGGACCTGCAGCAACGCAGAGAGAGGAGTCTGAAGAAAAGTGGAGGAGGAAGGTGGCTTTGAGGAGGTGAAAGACCAACCACAGCAGGCATCCCGGGGGGCTTGTTGTCACCTTTCGGGACCCATTGGTGTTGTACGTGGCTGGGTGGAGGAAGAGACCTTCAATGACGTCAGTGAGGACAAGGAACGGGACATGGCTAGCTTGGTATCCAACCTTGTGCAAATGGGGAGTTTGCAGTTGTGCAAATGGGCTATTTGCGGTTGTTTGCAGTGCGTTAAACGGGGAGTTTGGTCTGTCAGAGTTTGGTCTGTCACTGTGAAGCGGGCGTAACCCTTACACTACCTGATCGATACAACATCATACCTGATCGTATACACACACTGGATGTTTTAAAGCACGTTATTCCAAACTATTTAGGAATGTTAGGTGATTTATGCCCTTTATGGATTAAAACCAGACTCTGCGTCAACTACGTAATTTTCTATGGAAGTTTTGCCATGGATCCCCCTCCGGCATGCCACAGTCCAGGTGATAGTCCCCTTGAAACAACTTTTCTTTACTATTAAGGCCAGATAGTGTCCCTGTGAGTTTTAAAATTCGCCTGTCTATTGAAGACTATGGCGGTTCGCCCGTTCGCGAACATTTGCGGAAATAAAATTTATGTTCGCGACATCTTTAAACACAAACTTACTGCTGATACCCTCTCCATCTGTTGAAACGCCTCCTCTTAACATACATTTTCTTTTCTCCCCTTTATTAAATCTTACCCACTAATACACCTGTGCAGGAGGGATGCGACCTAGGGGAATTATGCCACTATCCTACTTTCCATCTTTCTAAAGATGGATTTCTCCCACCTATTTTTTATTCACATACTTTCTCTTTATCTATACCTGCTGGATAATTACCCTTATGGTGCATGCTCTCTTTCTCTTCTTTCCATAGCCCTTTCATCATGAGAACTACACATGCCATTCTTATTGGAGCCTTGGTTGGACATACCCTAATGTTGTATTACGGGTCCTTCGTGGCTACCGTCCTGCTCCCCTTAAGAAGTCAATTGTTCTTTTGCCTACTATGTCTTATGGTCTTTATTCTAAGACTCCAAAATGAACCCTATGTTGATATGATAAGTTCTGATATTCTTCGGACTTCTTTTCTTGCTGTGATGTGTCCTAGTAGTGGTTTTACTAAGGTTTGTTTTATCTTATATTTTGTTCTCACATTCGCTCCTCAGATGCCCTTCTATAGCTTATCCTATATATATGAGCAGTCATATGTGGGAGAAGAGAGCAGCCTGGAGACGGCCCCGTTGAGACCTGGAATTCAGAACACACTGAAATTAGACCCCCCTCATTATGCGCTGTTAAGGTCCATTTTTAATAAATATGGTTAAGTTCCTATCCTTAAATGTAAAAAGTCTAAATTCCACCTCTTAAAGAAGACTTGCTCTTCAAGAGATGCATAAGTCCAGGACGGAGATAATATTTCTCCAAGAGACACATCTTTCAGGGACTGGATCACAAAATTTTGCAAAATATTGGTTTCCTACATCCTATATGGCAAATGCTCCAACTAAAACAGCAGGAGGGGCTATTTTAGTAGCTAGGACATGTCCACTTTGAATCGATAGAACTGAGGTCGACACGCATGGTCGTTTTCTTATCCTCGCGGGCACCCTGTCTGGAATGAAGATAACTCTGTGCAATATATACTCCCCCAACTCAGGCCAGATTCCTTTCCTCTCTTCTGTCTTGTCTACCCTAGAGACCTACTGTAATTCTGCCCTAATACTTGGGGTGGATTTCAATGTCCATTTTTCTGACATATCTGACAGACTAGCAATACATTCCACCCCCCTTTCCCAGATGTCCACCCGTTTGTCTAGAAATGTCCGTAGACTTCTATGTTCCTATTCCTTTTATGATCTGTGGTGAGTAGATAATCCCACCGCATGTCAGTACTCCTTTTTTTCACCCCCACCAAACACACACTAGAATTTTTTTATTTTTTTCCGGTAACATACTGACTACGATTCCTGTCTTTAGCAACACTCGGTCCCATTACCTGGTCGGACCATGCCCCTCTTTATATACTCTTAGATTTGGCTTCTTTACCTATGAAATGTACCCACTGGCGCTTAAATGAAACCCTCCTGACTAATATTGTCATGAGAGAAGAATTAAGTTCTCACATAACTAATTATTTTCAGATCAATAAACCGTCAGTGTCCTTTTCTGGAATATTGTGGGAAGCCCATAAGGCAGTCTTCCGAGGGTTTTGTAGCTCAACAGCCTCTAGAGTTAAAAAAGATAGAGAAAGTCATTATAGTAGGTGTCTAACAGAACTACATTGTGCAGAACAGGAATTGGCTTCCAGACCGTCAAGACACCTTCTACGGAAGATTCTTGATCTCAGAAACTAATTAAAGACTCTCTCACTGAACAAAACAGAGAAACTATTACTAATAAACATTATTAGCAAAACAGTTACACGATCATGAAATCGCTTCTGCCCCTCAGGTTATTAAGGATTCTACTGGTATTCAGCATTTTGGTCCTGATCAGATTGCTAATATTTCACTCCTACTATGCATCTATTTACTCCCTTCCTTCTAAACTTCCCACTAATACTGAGGTCCGATCTCAGATGCTAGATAACTATCTATCTTCCTCTGGAGGCCCTGTCACACTTAAACCAGCAGATCACAATGGAGGAGCTGAAGGAGGTGATACAGGATCTCCCGAGGAATAAAGCACCAGGTCCTGATGGCCTCGCATACCTTTATTATAAAGCCTATAGTGAGATTTTGCTACCACATTTGGTCCCTTTATTCAATTTCTTCCTATTTGGAGAACCTATACTGTAGACCAGGGGTGCACAACATTTTCTGGTTGGGGGCCACATTGTCAGCCTGAACCAATACCAAGGGCCGAAAATAAAACTTAAAGGGGTATTACCAAATTAAATACTGTATTTTTGGCATATTGAACATACAGTATATACTATAAATGTCTAGTTACAGTTCTAGAACTCCCATCTAATAGGAAAATACATGAAAGATACATGTAAGAAGCCATAAAACATAGACCTATATGTCTTTTACCAGATGTTTGGGGGCCGCACAGAATGGTATCGAGGGCCGCATGTGGCCCCCGGGCCGCAAGTTGTGCGCCCCTGCTGTAGACTATGCTCCAATCCTTTATAACAGTGATTCCCAAACCAGGAAAGGATCACTCAGAATGCGCCAGTTATCGTCCAATCAGTCTATTGAACTCAGATCTTAAGATCAAAATTAAACTGCTTGCCAACCGGTTAAATTGCTGGCTCCCTCAGTTGATCCATAAGGATCAAGTTGGGTTCGTCCGGTTCCGACAGACGGGGGACAATACAAGGAAAGTGATTGACCTAATTGATGCAGCTAATAAGGGGTCGATTGAAGCTCTGATTCTTAGCCTTGATGCAGAAAAAGCTTCTGACCACCTTAATCTGGTCCTTTATGTTTCATATGCTACAGAAATTTGGGTTTACAGGTCCCTTCCTGCAAGCACTCAGAGGTCTTTACTCATCCTCAACTGCATGTTTCAGTCTGCCTCATGCATGCTCCTCTGTATTCAATATTAGAAACGGAACCCGACAGGGTTGCCCCTCGTCACCGCTTCTATATGTATTAAGCATAGAACCCCTTGCTGCTCGGATCCGGGCGAACCCGAACATCAAGGGCATCCAAATACGGGACCGGTCTTTTACCGTATCTTCATTTGCTGATGATGTCCTTTTAACATTAACTAACCCAATTACCTCTCTACCTCTCCATGCCACCATTGTCAGTTACAGTAGGCTCTTAGGCTATAAAATAAATAATACAAAAACAGAAGCACTACCCCTCGATATCCCATCTCAAACACTAAACGCCTTACAACACTCTTATAACTACTCTTGGCAGAACCGCTCTATAAAATACGTAGGGGTTCAGATCACTTCTTCCTTCTCTACTTTATATGGAGCAAATTTCCCCCCAGTGCTCACCACTATTACTACACTTTTTCGCAAATGGGGATCCCTGCACATATCTTTATTGGGTCGAATAGCAGCAATTAAGATCTATATACTGCCCAGACTCCTATATCTCTTTAAGATGCTTCCGGTCAAGGTACCTGTGGGGATTTTCCGCCAGTTCCAGTCTGCCTTTCTCACGTTTGTGTGGAATAATAAACGACATTGAATTGCTAGGTCGGTCTTGACCGCCAAGAAATCCCAGGGCGGCCTTTCGCTCCCAGATAAAGCCCTTTACTACTATGCCACGCATCCTAGACATTTAGCTTCTTGGACTACATTACATTCCTTTAATAAATTGACTGAGACTGAACGACTCTGGTTAGCCCCGCTACATATGAGTGCTATGATCTGGGGCCACCCAGTATATATCTCCCCCTAGAACTTACTAGGCTCCATGACATTCACTAGAAACCTATGGTTGAACTGCAAGATTAAATTCAACCTTTACACTCTACATTCCTCTCTCATGTCTATTCACCCCAAACTTAGGCAATAGCAGTGAGGCATATGTGGCTAAACCCTGGATGGAGATGGGACTTTATCGCTTTCATGATTTGCGAAACCCCTTTACCAACCGCCTATTTTTTTTCCAGAATTACAAAGTAAATATAATCTCCCCTCATCCTCTGTATTCCACTACCAACAAATAGCCCATTATTGTCGCTCAGTCACTACCTCTGGACTGATACCTCCTCTTACCCCATTTGAAAAAATATGTTCACGAGGTCCCTCAGCTAGAGGCCTTATCTCCAAAATACATGACCTGCTTTCCTCCCAGATTTACTTGGTAGGAGGGGGGCATTTGTATATGCGGAAATGGGAGGAATGGCTTAATAGAGCAGTTCCCCCGGGTCTCTCGAACAAGATATGGTCAAGGGCTTTTGCTAGTTCCTCTTGTGTAGTCTATAAAGAAAAACAACTGAAACTACTGATGCACTGGTATCATACCCCGGAAATGTTGCATACGCTTAACTGGAATATACCTAATGTTTGTTGGAGATGTTCAGCTAGTGGTTCCTCAATCTACCACATTTTTGGGAATGTTCTTTCATACTGCCCTTCTGGACTATGGTGGCTTCTGTAGTACAGGAAGTCCTGGGATGCTCGATGGCATTGGACCCACTCACGTACCTACTTAATGTGGGGACATGGGACATGGGGGGTCATGTCTCCAGACTGCTCCTCCATTTACTTACTGCGGCGAAATGCCTTATAGCGCTTTTCTGCAACAGAACTTCTCCTCCATCCAAGGCGGATTATTACTATTCAAAACATACACTCTTTGGAATACTATACAGCTTTGTCACAGGGAAATGTAAAAAGGTTCTTGAAGATCTGGTCTCTTTGGGATCTTCACCATACTGATCTTCACATATAGAGCGAAGAAGAGAACTGTTTTTCCTTTTCCCTTTTCCTCCCCCTTTTTTTCTTTTATATTATGTTCCTTTCCTCAATATCATCAAAATGCGATGTATACCAGGCTTCTGCTATATAAGCTGATGCAGGATCATTTTTGCCTGTTTTTTTTTAATGTAATTTATATCTACCAAGGAGACATGGCAGTGTAGACAGTTATTCATATATGTCAAAAACTGTTTAATAAATACAAAGTTGAAAAAAATAAAAAAAATAAAAAAACTGCCCCTATGTTCAAGAATATAACTACTATAATACTGCCTCCTATGTAGAAGATTATAAATACTAAAGTACTGCCCCCATGTACAAGAATATAATTACTATGATACTGCCCATAATGTGCAAGAATATAACTTCTATTATACTGACATATATGTACAAGAATATTACTACCATAATACTTCCCTTATGAGCTACTATAACACTGCCCATGTACAAGAATGTAACTACTGCCTGTACAAGAATATAAGTTCTATGATGCTGCCCCCTATCTATAAGAACTACTCTTATACATTCTGCAAAAAAGAAGCACTCAATGACGATAATTCCCCATATGCAAACTCTAGACGGAAATGTAAATGTACCAATTTTTTTTTTAAAGGTTTCTATTTCTTTAGATGGTAAGGCCTAATAAAAGCAATATAACTTTGATATTACTGTAATTGTAATGACCCAAGAATAAGGTTGTCATGCCATGTTTAGTACATAGAGAACACTATCAAAACAAATCCCAAGAAAAAGTGATTATTTTTTCAATTTCACCGCACAGAGAAAAGTTATGGTAAATTAAATGACGTCATTAAAAAAAACAACTTGTTTAGCAAAAATTAAGCTCCCATAAGGCTGTGTGAATGGAAAAGTAAAGAAGTAAGAAGTGGGGAGGAAAAAAATGAAAATTGGTCTGTAAGAGGTTAAGCCTGTATGTGGGAAGAGCTTGTATCCTTTAAGCTTACCATAAAGTACACGTCCCATACTTGTGTGCAGAAGGATGTAGTTAGAAACCTGTCCTTTGATATTTAGGAATGGGGCACACATTCTTTGTTCTTTTGACTCACTGTAATTTAATGAAAAGTAGATATTGATTGAGCTTGCTGTAAATCAATAATGGTTTGTTCAGATTAATTAGCCAAAACTGGGTTCCCAGCATGCCTCTGCGGCTTGATCCCTACAAGACACAAAGGCACAGAAGAAAAGTGATGGGTGTTAATGAAGCCGCTGAGATGAGAACACTCAATGACGGTGATTCCCCCGATTCCTACTGATATGGGAACGTTATATTCCTGGCTTCTTTTCTATTACCTATCTATAATTCTTATAATTACTTACAATTATATTATATTTAGAGATAAGTGTATCGAAGTTGACAAAGTGGAATTCAATCTGAATTTCAGGAATTATTGGATTCGCACCGAATCCGAATTTCCTCACAGTTCGTGGTAACGAATCATATTTTTTCTAAAACGACTGCTGGACATGTGAGGGACAGTGTTAGAAAAATGTCATTGTGTTAAAAAAAGGATTTACAAGTGCAGGGAAAGATTATTCAAGATGTAGAGAAAGGATAGGGAGGAATCATTCCGCAACATTTATGTTGAACAGGGTTCAGTAGGGGAGGTTACAGCCTGGGTAATAGGAACAATCCTACTACATCTTGCTGCACTGACTGGGGATTCAAATTGCCATTATACAGCTCTGTAATTCCAGCAGATCGGAATTAAAAATATATTTGCCGATCAGTTATATGTTCTAAAGCTGTTTGTGGCGTGTATTAGTGGAAAAATAAAAAATATATTTGCCGATCAGCAGTGCAGTCATATGTTCTAAAGCCGTTTGTGGCGCGTAACAGTGGAAAAATAAAATATATATTTGCCGATCAGCGGTGCAGTTATATGTTCTAAAGCCTTTTGTGGTGTGTATTAGTGACAAATGAAAAATATATTTGCCGTTCAGCGGTGCAGTTATATGTTCTAAAGCCTTTTTTGGCATGTATTAGTGGCAAAAAATATATATATTTTACGTTCAGCAGATATGTTCTAAAGCCATTTTTGGTGTGTATTAGTGGGGAAAAAGAAAAAGGGCTTATTAGCTGTTGTGTGTTGAAGTGAGAAAATTACAGCCCTTTTTGGTGTGTATTAGTGTATTAGCAACTAGCAGAGTTTGCCCTGGATTTATCCATGGTGCCACACCAACACTTTGACAAAAGAGACCAGTTTCTTTTGGCTACCTGCCTCAGCTACTATTCTGATGCTGTCACCCGCCTGATGCTACACATCTGATGCCAAGTGCTCCTTCTTTCACCCACCATCTTCAGCTGGTACTCGTATTGCCACCCACCTCCCCACTCTGTCACCGGGTCACTCTGTGGTCTCCTGATGCTGCTGCCATCTCCTCACTATGTCACTTTGCCACTCTGTGGTCTCCTGATGCTGCTGCTGCCACCTCCACACTGTCATTGTGTCACCCTGTGGCCTCCTCCTGATGCTGCTGCCACCACCTCTACACTCTCTCATTGTGCCACTTTGTGGGCTCCTGATGATGCTGCTGCCACCTCCACACTTTGCCATTGTTCCACTCTGTAGAGAAGAGAAATCCCAGCAACAGTTGCTTCTGAAGAGTGTAGGTTTATTTCATCAAAGGAGATAATGCAATATTCATAGGATGCGTTTTGGCTCGTCCAGCCTTTCTCAACCACTGGTTGAGAAAGGCTGGATGAGCCGAAACGCTGTCCTATGAACATTGCGTTATCTCCTTTGATTAAATAAACCTACACTCTTCAGAAGCAACTGTTGCTGGTATTTCTCTTCTCTTCTGACACATGGGGATAGCCCCTTCCCGCGCAACATACTAAAGAATCATGGGCTGGCTTTTTGGATTTCTATTGTTCCGCTCTGTGGCCTCCCGATGCTGCCGCCACCTCCACACTCTACACCTCTTCTGATGTTGCAGCCACCTCCATACTGTCATTGTGACACTCTGTGGCCTCCTCCTGTTGCTGCCACCACCTCCAGACTCTGTTATTGGGCCACTCTGTGCTCTCCTCATTCACGTGTCATCTCTGTTTTGGATCCACTCCTGGTTTTTTAGGCATTAGCAATACTGATAGATTACTGACCAAATGCTGACCGAGGTGAAGGCAGATGCTCAACAGACAGGATCCATTTTTTGGGGGTTATTGTTCTGACGGATCAGAGGAAGGGCAAAGTAATCAGTGACGTCAACACAAACTTACTGCTGACACCCTCTCCACTCTGTCGGGGGGCTCTACTTGTATAAGCGTTTAATAGAACAGATTCTGTAGACATCTATGTGGAATCAGCTGACAACAGTGTAAGAGGAGTGCGCTTCTTCTTAGAGCTAAGATCGACCTGTAAGGCTGAGTTCATACTTGAGTTATTTGGTCAGTTTTGGCCCCGTGACTGCCCAAATAAGTGAAGTGTGCAGTGATTCTAAGAGCGACGCCTTTCATCTGCATGTCATATGGACTCACAGTATTATTTCCCTACAAAAGCTGACTTCTTATGTGTGTTATTGCAAGGCACAGTGTTCTACACCACTATAAAGGCTCTCTGCAGCCAGGAAATAGTTTTTTTAACAAAATTCGCCGCAAATAAATTCGGATCGAACCAAAAAATTTCCCAAAAATTAGGGTAACCGGCGAATCGAATTTTTCAAAAATTTGCTCATCTCTAATTATATTGTCTGCTGCTCTCTACCGACATGCTCTCGTAGTCTCTAGATATCTACTGCATACTTGCTATTTGTATTGGTTTATCTAACATTTGAAGCCAGCACTGTGTCTATAAAATCTATTTTACAAATCTTTCAATAGTTCTGCTTACATTTTTTTTTAAGTGTTAAGTGACTTTAGTTTATGGTGAATTGCTAAAATAATGTTTTAGTATAAGCAAATGAGCCTCTAGGAGCAATGGGGTTGTTGCTGTTACACCTTGAGGCTCTACTCTCTCTGCAGCTATCGTGCCCTCTGCAAGCCTGGTCCTGTCGGTCAGAATGCAGAGGGCACAGCAGTTGCAGAGAAAGCAGAGCCTCTAGGTGTAATGGTAACTCTCCAGTTGCTCCTAGAGGCTCATTTGCATATATTAAAACTTAATTTTTCTCAGCAATTCGGGCACATTTGAACATGGGACCAACACACATGCCTTCAGCTACCAAGCACACATGTAACAGGTCAGCCAGTTTCATAAGTACATATCTGCCCTTTAATATTTAGGCTAAGGCTACATTCACACTTGCGGTGTGAGGATTCGGCAGGTAGTTCCATCGCCCGAACTACCCGCTGGATCCGTCATACCGCATGACAACTGAAAGCATTTGGAGACGAATTCGGATGCGGATCCGTCTTACAAATGCATCTTAACCACTTAAGGACCACAGGTTTATACCCCCCTAGTGACCAGGCCCTTTTTTACAAATCGGCACTTCACAAATCTAACGGTTTATTGCTCGGTCATGCAACTTGGCACCCAAATGAATTTTACCTCCTTTTCTTCTCACTAATAGAGCTTTCATTTGGTGGTATTTCATTGCTGCTGACATTTTTACTTTTTTTGATATTAATCAAAAATGACCAAAATTTCTACATGTCTTTGATAAAAAAAAATCCAATAAGTGTATATTTATTGGTTTGGGTAAAAGTTATAGCGTTTACAAATTATGGTACAAAAAAGTGAATTTTCCGCATTTTGAAGCAGCTCTGACTTTCTGAGCACCTGTCATGTTTCTTCAGGTGCTAGAATGCCAGGATAGTATAAATACCCCCAAATTACACCATTTTAGAAAGAAGACACCCCAAAGTATTTGCGGAGGGGCATGGTGAGTTCATGTATCTTTTCATTTTTTTTCACAAGTTAGCGGAAAATGACACTTTCTGAGGAAAAAAATTATAATAAAGTTTCCATTTCTGCTAACTTCTGGCAAAAAAAAATAGAATCTCCCACAGACTCACTATGCCCCTCAGTGAATACCTTGGGGTGTCTTCTTTCCAAAATGGGGTCATTTGTGGGGTGTTTGTACTGTTCTGGCATTTTGGGTGGGGCTAAATTGTGAGCAGCCATGTAAAACCTAAAGGTACTCGTTGGACTTTACGCCCCTTTACGCACCCAGGCTGCAAAAAAGTGTCACTCATGTGGTATTGCCGTACTCAGGAGAAGTAGGGCAATGTGTTTTGGGGTGTATTTTTACATATACCCATGCTGGGTGAGAGAAATATCTCTGTAAATTGACAACTTTGTATAAAAAATTTTAAAAAGTTGTCATTTACAGAGATATTTCTCTCACCCAGCATGGGTATATGTAAAAATACACCCCAAAACACATTGTCCTACTTTTTCTGATTTCAGCGATACCACATGAGTGACACTTTTTTGCCTCCAAGATGCGCAAAGGGGCCCGAATTCCAATGAGTACCTTTTAGGAGGGCATTTTTAGGCATTTGGATTCCAGACTTCTTTTCACGCTTTAGGACCCCTAAAATGCCAGGGCAGTATAAATACCCCACAAGTGACCCGATTTTGGAAAGAAGACACCCCAAGGTATTCCGTGAGGGTCATGGCGAGTTCATAGAAGATTTTTTTTTTTTTACACAAGTTAGCAGAAATTAATTTTTTTTGTTTTTTCTCACAAAGTCTACCTTTCCGCTAACTTGTGACAAAAAGTTCAATCTTTCATGGACTCAATATGCCCCTCAGCGAATACCTTGGGGTGTCTTCTTTCTAAAATGGGGTCACATGTGAGGTGTTTGTACTGCCCTGGCATTTGAGGGTCTCTGCAATCATTACACGTATGGCCAGCAGTTTCTGCTATTCTCCTTATATTGAGCATACGGGTAATGAGATTTTTTTTTTCCGTTCAGCTTCTGGGCTGAAAAAAAAATGAACGGCACAGATTTCTTCATTCGCATCGATCAATGTGGATGAAAAAATCTCTGCCAAAATCAGTGACTGCAGTGCGGTGGGCTGGGCGCTAACTACCTAACAAGTAGCTAACTAACTGGCGGTGATAAGGGACCCTTAGGCCCCATTCACGCGTCCGCAATTCTGTTCCACATTTTGCGGAACGGAATTGCGGACCCATTCATTTCTATGGGGACAGACTTTGTCCTGCTCGGATCTGGAATTGCGGATCCGCACTTCCAGGTCGGCAAAAATATAGAACATGTCCTATTCTTGTCCGCAATTGCGGACACGAAAAGGCATTTTCTATATAGTTCTGGCCATGTACGGATCCGCAAAATGTGGAAAGCACATTGCCGATGTCCGTGTTTTGCGGATCAACGGATCCGCAAAACACATACAGACGTCTGAATGGCGCCTTACAGGGGGGTGATCAATGACATGGGGGTGACAGGAGGTGATCAGGGAGCTAATATGGGGTGATCATGGGTTAATAAGGGGTTAATAAGTGACAGGGGGGGGTTGGGGGTTGGTGTGTGGTGATTGCTGCACTTACATAGCTGCCCATGTTCTCTGGTGGTCCCAAGCAAAAGGGACCACCAGAGCAGCGGGCAGCAGGCATATCAGACGCTGTTTACAAAACAGCATCTGATATGCGATCTGGATGCGATTTACTGACATCTACAGCCTGCAAGCGCATGATCAGCGCTGGCAGGCTGTAGATTAAGTTCTTACCTGTCGGGCTGCAGTGAATGCGCGCGCACATGCGCGCGCGTTCACATGAAATCTCAAGTCTCACGGGGTGACACCGATAGGCGTGATCAAGACCTGAGAGAACCACCTCTGGCACGCCTTTCGGCGTTAGCGTGACGGGAGGTTAAGTGTGGATCCGTCTCTCGGTTTTCAGGCGAATCCGTCGTTGCGGTATTTGTAATGCCAGATCCGGCAATAATACAAGTCAATGCCGGATCCAGCATTCAGTCATGTGTTCCGGAATTTTAGACGGAGATAATACCACAGCATGCTGCGGTATTTTTCCCGTCTAAAAAATGTTTACATACTGAACTGAAGACATCCTGATGCATACTGAGTGGATTTCTCTCCATTCAGAATGCATGGGGATAATAGTAATCAGTTTTTTTCCGGCATAGAGCCCCAACGACGGAACTCTATGCCAGAAAAGAAAAACGCTAGTGTGAAAGTACCCTAGATTCTCAGTGGTGTCACTGTCGTCTGGCAAATGGACAGGCTGTGTATTGCATTATGTCACTAATATCCAGTTAAAAAAGAACCTGTCACCAAGAAATGCATTGTATTCTGCAGGCAGCATGTTATAGAGCAGGAGAAGGTGAACAGATTGCTATATAAATGATTCAATAAAACTTTAATTCATACATTTCAATCTCTGCTCTTTGTGAGCTCAAGTCGACCCATTTGACGTATACCGTTCCCCCTATAAGTGTGTATACGGAGATAGTTCAGTAATGTCATTGCTCTCTAGTAAATGGATAGGCTGTTGTTTTCAGTGATGTCAGTACTTTATAGCGAATTGATAGGCTGCATGCTTAGTGATGTCAGCACTTTGTAATGAATTGATAGGTGGAATGCTCAGTGATGTCACTATTCTGTCTAGTGAACCTACTGGCTGCTTCTCAGTTATGTCAGAGCTCTCTAATGTATGGATAGGCTTATTCTCAGTTATATCACCTCTCTAATGAAGGTATAGGTTGCATGTTTCCCTCAAAAGGAAAATATCGTTTAAATAAACTGTCATGTTAGTTGTCTTACAGTGAACTGCTTTTAACTCTGCCTACAAATGTTCCCTGCACTGTAACTGATGAACTAATGTGGCTTATCACAGCAGAACTTGGGTGAGGGCTAGATAACTGCCTACCTTGAGACTATATTGTATCTCCAGAAGAGAGCTTGAGGGATGCATAATGTCAGGGTATCAGTATATTTCCACAAACACCTCTAGTCCAGTATTTGTCAGGTGCTTACCAAGTAATGAGATGCACAGACACCAAGCAAGCAGAACTTTAGTATGTGGGTTAACAGTATATATCTGGCATGACCCCCCCCCCCCCTTCCCCCTCTATCTCCCCTTCCTTCTCATTACACTGTAAAGAGCTGGCTGTCTGAATAGCTTCTGGTGTCTCAAGCAATCTATCTGAAACTTTCACAATGGAGTTTAATGTATCATAATGACAGTGGCACAGATACTATGGCTCTGACCTATCCAAAGGTATATACTTGACAGACTTCCCTGCTTGGATCCCCACACACATTAGTCTAATGTGTATGAGAAGCTTCTGGCTCTCCAATGAGAAAATAAGTTGTGGAGAGAGAGAGAGAGATTGGCCATAATGAGTTACATTGCCCTATCTTTTCGTTCTCCAGACATGTTTTGCAATACCTCTCTGCTTTCTCTCCATTGTCAACAAATACATGCTCGTCTGAACCAAATGTGCGTGTATGCTTCTGTCAGAGAAGAGTAGCCGCATAAGAGTCAACTTAAGAGTCAATTTTCAATCAGGTATGCCCCATGCTTATATACCTCCTCATTATTCCCATAGGAGAAAAAAGCTGTGGGATTTCCAGGTTCTAGGTATTGCTAAACTATTCCTGGGATAGGTTATTAAGATCAGATTGGTGGAGGACATCTGGCAAGCCCACCATTCACCTGTCCTCAGCACATGGAGGATGGACCTCGAAGCAGAAGTCTCCATCCACTGTGTAGTGGCCCAGCTGGGTTATTGAAACTCAGCTCTAATTTACTTAAATGGGCTTCTCTTTGGTTTTGGTAGTTTTTAGGGCTTCTTTTCATAACACATGTATATGCAGCAAGCCCACGAGAGGCGAGAAGAGGAGTGATAGTAACAAGAATGGTGGTAGTAGAGACCAGAAGGGCGCGCTTTTCATTAATTCAGGGCACATTCGGATTCTGGGGTTCTCCTGCCTGATGTTGGTTGAAGCACCCTTGATGTTAGAGATTTTGATGTGCAAGGCAGGGTCTCTAGGTATACCTATGCATGTTAGTGTGTATCAATGTAGGAAGGAATGATGAGGCATTTCTCTAGCAAAACAGTTGATTACTGAATACTTCAAATGCAAACATATCAGGACAATTCTTTGGATGCACTGGCAGTTGGAACACAAAATGCACTTTCCACAGATAATACAGGTTTCACAGCTGCACAAGTGATAGGTCATGGTGTCTCCTGAGAGTAATTATCCTCACATTGCACCTTTGTTGCTGACTTGTACTTAAGCACCCAGGCATGGGGTGCGCACTTTTCTTTAGGCAAGGCAATCACAGGGTGGACCCTAAACATCAAACTGTGCACGTACAGATTACTATGCGCTTCCACAGTGTCCTCTTGCAGGTGATCAAGCTGCTGGGTATGTCCAGTTTGGCTGGAAGCCTTTATACAACTGAACATTATGGCTGTAGAGTCTATAAACTTCTTGTAGTGTAGTTCACCTCTACTGAAGTTCTACTCTGCAACCGTCTCTTTTTTCTGGCCTGCTTTTGTTTATTTTTTTGGTTCTTTCTAGCCTTGCCTGGTTGGTAGCTGCTCCAGGACATGCTAAGCTGTCACCTCTGACATTGGACGTGTGCTTCCTTCACTGTCTCAGACTAGACTGCACTGAACTGTCTCTAGAATGTTCCTCCTCGCTATATAGAAAGGAGGACACCAGCCCCATCTAGTGGTGGCTGTAAATATGGTTTATTAATACCATGTTCATGTCAAATACAGCACACAAAAATATTTAATTTAAGTCCAGTTTTGCAGTTTACCACTGGTCTGCAGTGGGATGCTGCATACATACTGGCTACAGAGGATAGGGGGAGGTTACAGGCTTAGCAACTGCATCCAGGACCATGAGGGAATACAATGTAAAGTACATAACAATGTTCAGTTTGCATATTTTTTTTTTGCTTTTTAATAAAGGTAATCCCTATTACTTTTAATGGGCAGTCAGTAAATTTACTGCCAATTTACAGCTATACTCTCAGGAAAAACTAATCCTTACAGCCACAGCACATCCTATTAATGTTTGCTATTTGAACATAAAGTATAGAATATAGGTTATTCGTGACTTTTTCTAGGGTATCATTGTAGGATTGAGCAGAGAAGAAATTCCTTTGCTCCAGTTAAACAAACTGTGATG
This sequence comes from Bufotes viridis, assembly GCA_033119425.1. Taxonomy (NCBI): domain Eukaryota; kingdom Metazoa; phylum Chordata; class Amphibia; order Anura; family Bufonidae; genus Bufotes; species Bufotes viridis. The sequence continues at coordinate 89,709,984 of CM065594.1, read as the reverse complement.
AATCAGACAGTGTCTTAAAACAGCCACGCAATGAATCACTGCTGCTGGAAATTAAGGAGCATCCTTGCCTTGGCAATGAGCCTAAATGCACCATTGTAGACCTACTCAGCAATAGTGTTGATCGTAAATATTGTAATCGCGAATTTTATTGCGAATATTGGCACTTCGAGAATTTGCAAAGATGTAGAATATAGTGCTATATTCATAATCGCGAATATTCTAGATATTTTTCATCAGTAACCTCCCTTCTTGCTTGTGGGCCAATGAGAAGGCTGCAATATATTTGTTAGAGCTTAGCAACATCCCTAGCAACCAATAGGTAAGATGCCTACCCCTTTCTCCCAGCAGCCTCCCAGCAGCCATTTTCTGCTGGTTTTTTGCAGTTCTGAGAGAGAGAGCAGTGACATTGCTGTCCTATGTGCTTTCATCTGGATCCTATTCCTTATCCAATTACATTAAATAGTTAGATTGCTTATATAGATATATAATACAGATAGTTAGTGGGAGATAGTCAGTGTAGGTTGGATAGTGATATAGTGTGGCTGATTCCAGTACAGGGTGTTAGGTAGTGTGATAGGAATTACTGTTTCTCTGCTGTCCATACATACATGCTACAGATATAGTGCTGTGATGTCACAACAATACTTGTGCACCAACCAGTAATATATACATCAGTAGTGCCGATTTGTTCAATCGCAAAAATAATGACGAGATCACAAATTCACGAATTTATTGCGAATATTATGTGAAAAATTCACGAAATATCGCAAAAACAAATATTGCCTATGCCGCTCATCACTACTGAGCAACATGGTGGCATTCATACATCAACATTATATAGAAAAATATTTGCAATGATAAAGTAATAATACTGGGCAGATGATCTATCTCAGCCAATCAAATGAGAGGTACATGCTGTTTTAACTATTTTTTAACACCTCCAAAAAAAATTGCAGTAGTGATTGCGGTCCTACAAGCCAGAGGGGCCCACAGACCCCTCACCACACTAAGGGTACTTTCACACTAGCGTTGGTGCGGATCCGTCTGTTTATTTGTACAGACGGATCCGCGACTCTAATGCAAACGTTTGTATCCGTCCCAGAACGGATCCGCTTGCATTAGCTTTAAAGAAAATGACAAAGTCAAAACGGATCCGCTTTTGACTTACATTGAAAGTCAATGGGGAACGGATCCGCTTTTCAAATGCACCATATTGTGTCACTGACAACGGATCCGTCCCCATTGACTTACATTGTAAAAACGGATCCCTTAGGCTCCGCCTCTTCAGACGGACACCAAAATGCTGCATGCTGCGTTTTGGTGTCCACCTCCAAAACGGAATAGAGGCGGAACGGAGCCTAACTGATGCATTCTGAACGGATCCTTATCCATTCAGAATGCATTGGGGCTTAACTGATCCGTTTTGGACCGTTTGTGAGAGCCCTGAAACGGATCTCACAAACGGAATCCAAAACGCTAGTGTGAAAGTACCCTAAGGCTGTTTGTACTTATTTGATCTTTCTTCCTGATCTCTTTTGATGTTTTGCAGTAAAAGTATTGTAATTCTAACATGCCTAAGGAGAGGATACAGGGAAAGAAGATCATTAGCTTGTTAATGCTAAAACTAGCTGCATGTCAGCATATAGTCAAGGAAGAGAAGCTGTGGAGAAAAATGCAGATGGGTGGCTGCAAAGGTTACAGTGTTCTCGTAGCACATGCTCATATTGAAGAGACTGCTGAGCTGTAAAAGAGATTATACTTCCCTTTAGTTCAACCCTGTCTCTGTTTACAGAGGTGATGTTTTGGGGGATTCACTAATTGTGAAGCTTGCATTGTATAAGTGCCTACATAGAACTGTACATAAAGTACAATGTGTTGTGAAAGCCCCATCCCTAATGTTTACACTGCCTGGCCCTGTCAATCAAAGAGCTAAGGGTGCTGCAGTTGCAGAGAGAGTTGAGCCTCTAGGTGTAATGGCAACTCCCCCTTTGCTCTTGGAGGCTCCTTTGCATATACAAAACTTTATTTTTTTCAGCAATGCAGGCAAATATGTACATAGGACCAACACAGATGCCTTCAGCTGCTAAGCGCACACACAACCACTTTCATAGGTACAAATCTGCTGACAGATGCCCTTTAAGTACCATTCTTGATATACAGAAATTCCTTCCAAAAACTTAATTTTCCTATATGTTGCAGGCAGATGTTATCTGCCTCACAGGCCATGATTTGGCCCGAGAAAGCTTTCAGATATAAATTAGCACATAAGTGCTTACTGACAGTGCTTGTTTTTGGAATAACTAAGCCTGGTCGTTCACTATTGATTTTAATATTGACTCATTCGTCATTATGTTCTGGCTCCTTGCCTTTGCTGCTTAGGTGGACATGACAGTAGCAGGAAATAATACAATCCTCATTATATCACTTTCTCTTATTATTTTTAGCCCTTTCAATGGTTTCAATCAAGCAATTTACAGAGATTTTAACAAAATGGTCCTTTTCCTTGTCTCTGGGTGGACAATAAAGCTCCTACATCTGTTTATTAACACTCTCACATAATTCTTTTATTTCATTCAGTAATGTCTCAGGATAAATTCATTTCCTATACATCCAAGTAGGAGATGAAGGTGCAGTGGTACTTGAAAATGTGTAAAGCCATCAGAATTTTCTATATTTCTGAATAAATTTGACTGAAAACTACATCAGATTTTTACACAAAAGTAACATAGTAACATAGTAACATAGTATATAAGACCGAAAAAAGGCATTTGTCCATCCATTTCGGCCTGTTTCCTACAAGTTGATCCAGAGGAAGGCAAAAAAAACCCTGTGAGGCAGAAGCCAATTCCTTCCCGACTCCAATCAGGCAATCAGAATAACTCCCTCGATCAACGACCCATCTCTAGTAGCTGTAGCCTGTAATATTATTACACTCCAGAAATACATCCAGTCCCCTCTTGAATTCCTTTATTGTACTCACCATCACACCTCCTCAGGCAGAGAGTTCCATAGTCTCACTGCTCTGACCGTAAAGAATCCTCTTCTATGTCTGTGTACAAACCTTCTTTCCTCCAGACGCAGAGGATGTCCCCTCGTCACAGTCACAGTCCTGGGTATAAATAGATGATGGGACAGATCTCTGTACTGACCCCTGATATATTTATACATAGTTATTAGATCTCCCCTCAGTCGTCTTTTTTATAAAGTGAATAACCCTAATTTTAATAACCTTTCAGGGTGCTGTAGATCCCTCATTCCAGTTATTACTTTAGTTGCCCTCCTCTGAACCCTCTCCAGCTCTGCTATGTCTGCTTTGTTCACAGGAGCCCAGAACTGTACACAGTACTCCATGTGTGGTCTGACTAGTGATTTGTAAAGTGGTAGGACTATGTTCTCATCACGGGCATCTATGCCCCTTTCGTTGCAACCCATTATCTTATTGGCCTTAGCAGTAGCTGCACTGGTTTTTGCAGCTTAATTTGCTGTTTATTAAAATTCCTAGATCCTTTAGTAGATAAAGATAACCGAATCAAACAAATTAGTCAAAAATGTTAGACCTGGTCATTTATTTATTGATAAAAATGATCCAGTATCCCATGTCTGTGAGGGGTAAAAGTATGTCAAGCTTTGCCTTCAGGATCTGGTGTGACCCCTTTGTGCAGCAATAACTACAGCTAAACATTTCTGGTAATTGTCCATTAGTTCTGCACATCCGCTTTGACGAATATTTGTATGATAAATGACCCCCATTGTTCCAATAGCCTTTCGACTTGTACAGGTAATCTTAAGCTAACTGCAAATGGGCAACAATGTTCTTTTATTGAGGGCAGCAACTTTTTCCTTGCAATCCTGCCATTCACACGATTGTTGTTCAATGTTCTCCTGTTGGTAGAGAGTGAGACATAAACATTAACATAAGCTAATGTATAGAAGGCCTTTAGTTGCTTAGAGTTTACCTTGGCTTTCTTTGTGATCTCACAGACTATTACACACCTTGCTTTTAGCCTGATCATTTGTTGGTCGACCACTCCTGGGTAGGGTCATAATAATTTGGAATTTCCTACACAATCTGTCTAATTGTGGACTGGTGGAGTCCAAACTTTTTAGAGATGGTTTTGTAATATTTTATAGCCTGATAAGCATCAACAACTCTTCTTTTGAGGTATTCACAATTCTAATTCCACCTTTAAATTATCTGCTAACCCTAAAGGTTCACATACATTTGTCCCTCACAGAATTGTGACTTGTAGATTGTAAGCTTTTGCAGGCAAGGTCCTCTCCACTCCTGTACCAGTCTGTTAATAAGTTTCATAGTCATTGTAATTGTGTTGTTTTATATGATGTATTTATAATCCCTCTTAGATATACAGTACAGTGTCGTGGAATTAATGGCACTTTCAGATACAAAAATTCTAAAATATTAATGCGATGTTGGATCATTTTCCTCAATAAATAAATGACCAAGTCTAATATTTATGACTTATTTGTTTGATTTGGTTATCTTTATCTACTTTTAGGACTGGTGTGAAAGTGTGACATAGTTTTAGGTCAAATTTATAGAAATATAGAACATTCTGAAGTGCTCTGCTGTAGTTTTTTTTCACTTTTCAGGAAATATTTTTGTAATACCCCAGAGTTGGGGAGCATTACTATTTTGTACTCTGTTTACTGTATTTTACTTATTTCCGATGTAATTTTATTGTAATGATATATCATGTTCCTGTTTCACCACTAGATAGAGTGTAGTTGGCAATGTTTGGTAATAGGAATAGAACTTACCATTCCATTCCTCCCACGTTTGGTAAAAGTGGGCTAGGCCGACTTCCTGCCAAGGGTGGGGTTGGGCTAGGGAGACTCAGTCTAAAGATGGAGAGGGAGGAGTGAGGGGGAATGTGATCCATCTTCTAATCCTCTGGGCCATGAGGACCCCAGAGGCAGCTCATTTGTGAGGACCACTACTCCAGAGAGCCTGCAGGGTGCTAGGCCACAGAAGAATAGCAAGCTATGGCGTATTAGTCAGCAAAGTGATCATGCATCCGAGCTATCAAGAGCTATTTTGACACTATCAAAAGAGTCAGGACAGGAATAGCTAGAAGCCTGCCATTCAATGGACACCTATAGTCACAGGTGCCAGAGTAAAGCCGTAAGGAAGAGATTCCAGAAAGAGACAGCATCAGCTAGAAAACTTATGAGTGTTATTCCTGCTGCATTGCCAGCCACCATACCACATCATTTGGGAGGAGAGATTGCACTTTGTATGAACTGGTGCTGGATGTGCTGCTATCCGTTTTTGCACTCAGTGAAAGAAGAGGTTATTTGTTTAACCATCTTTGCCTGGTTCCTTTCATCATCACCGCATCGAACCCCATGGAGTATAGGCCTGAGGTAGGACAGCGTGACACAACTACACTACATCAGGGCCACTGCCACTCCCATCCCCTACACTGGCTCCGACAGGGACTTGCTGCATTTGTACTTGGCTCAGGGATCATCTTGAATCTGTAAGCATATTAGAAAGCTTTAGAAATTTATAGGCAGTAATAAATGCTATCAGTGCAATCTTTTACAGTCTTAGGTCTTGGGCTACAGAGTCAGACTGACCCACCAGAGTAAAAGAGGATCAATCAATGAGCCCAAACTTCTGACACAATAAAGAACCTAATGAAAAAAAAGGTCTAGCAGAAGACAATTTCATTTGGAGTTGACCTTGGAATAAGAACAGAGGTGGATATGCCATATGTCCAGCCTGGATCCAATGAGAAAAGGGGTCCATTGCCTTCTTATCATGACAAACTCAATGCATCCTAGTGTCTAGTTAATTGCATGTAAAGGACTGTTAAACTATTGTCATAGCTGGTCACTAGTGGATTCAAATCTACAAGAGAATTTGGTAGATCATTAAACAACTTGCTGTTACATAAAAGGGTCCACATACTTTTCTTGCAGAGGAGCCTTTTGCGGTCTATGAGGGTGGGCCCTGAGGATCATTTTCTCTGGTGGGCCCAAGGAACTCCAGTCCCGCACTATTGGGCTACATGGTAAGAGTCCCTTTGGAAGCCCTTTTGCCACAATGGGTTAATATGTCACAATTGTTTTGAACAGTCCTGCTAAATTAGTGCTAATATCATAAGCAGGTATTGCAGCATGGCTTATTCACCAAACAGCAATACCCCGACTAGGGGCAAAATCGAATTTGCGATATTTTGCAAATATTTGTTAGAATATTCATCATATATTTGCAAATATTCGTATTAAATATTCGTGTAGTGCAAATATTCTAAGACCCGAATATATAGCACTATAGAAGTCATGATTCCCACCTGAGTAAGTTGCTTTTGGGCCAATGACTGTTCACATTAAATTGGAAAAAATGACGAATATTCTAAAAAATGAATATATAGCACTATGTTCATGTTTTGGAATATTCGCATTACGATTTTTTGCATAAGCGAAAAAAAAGCCATTTTGGCTCAAAAGCAACTTAAGCAGGAAGGAATCATGACTTCAGATAGAAAAAAATAACGAATATTCTAAAAAAACTAAATATAGCACTATATCCTATAGTGCTATATATTCGGGTGTTAGAATATTCGCATTACGCAAATATTTAATTGCCGATTTTTCGCATAAGAAAAAAAAAAATTAAATAATGAAGAATTTTCTAATTCACTACAGACTACAATATTGCAGCCTTTTCACATTGGCCCACAATCAAGAAGCAGGTAGGAATACTAGGTAATGGGTTCAGACAAAAAAAAACGAATATTCGTTTTTATGAATATATATGTCTATAGTCGAAAAATTTTCGAATTTTCGAAGTGCCGATATTCGCAATAAAAATTTGAATATTCGCGCTCAACACTAACCTCGACTATGGTTCATGACAAGATGTGAGGATGTAAAGTGATTTACCTGTGGTTCATAGAATCCAGTACAAAGAGAATACAACTGTTTATATTTGACTATGTATATCTGCTTTGAGACTTTCTGTCTCTTTTTCCATTGCTGATCACTTTTGCCTCTTCGATCTCCTGTATTCATATAATACTATTCCGCTCCTCTCTCTCGTATAACTCTTTTCATGTACTTTAATGTTTTCCCTCTGCCAGGGAACTCAGGAGATTATGAGATGAACAGCCTGAGGCTTTCACCTTAGGTCAGCTCCATTGTGTAAAAGGTGCATTTACTTATTCCTTTTGATAATGATCATCTGTGTATTGTGCAGATTCATATAGAAGCCAGTTTAGGCAAAATTAAAATGTGTCAGTTCAGAGAAATATCATAAATCATTCCTTTAAAATTGTGTGTATACCAGTGGTCCCTCAAGTTAAAATGGCCTCAGGTTACAATATTTTCAGCATACAATTTCCTGGGCCATTGTTACTTAATACTATGTTCAAAAGGTAATACTATAGACACTGCTGATCCGTGGCATGTGTGATTAAGTGGAAGATCCAGCCATTCAGCTTTGGCATAACTAGTCTAGTAAACACCTGTATTACTGAAGTTCATGCACTGATTGGCTGTCCAGTAGCTCCTCTCTGCAGTACAGTATAGAACCAGGGGCGTAGCTATAGGGGGTGCAGAGGTAGCAGTCGCTACCGTGCCCTGGAGCCTGAGGGGCCCCAAAGACACTTGTGCCGCATAAGAAGACACACAAAGCACTGAGGGAAGGGGGGCCCAAGATGAACTCTTGCACCAGGGCCCATGAGCCTTTAGCTACGCCCCTGTATAGAACTACATGTTCTACACTGCTCTAAAACCAGTGCTAGGAGAAGCTAATCCCGTGGACATCAGATGAGAGTGACTTCAATTTATTTTTTTGGTAATAATTTTCCATAAAGTTGTGGTCTCATATTACAGTGTTTTCAGCTTACAGTGGTGGCCCTGGAACAAATTAATATTGTATCTTGAGTGACCTCTGTATTTCTATACACTTACCATTACACAATGTTAGTCAGAGGGTTCCTTGGACCCAGTAGAGGAAATGGTCCTCCTGAGGGCCCTCTGTCTATACAGAATATATGGTCATTTGTAGCTTCTGGCTTCCAATGCAAGATACTTAACAAGGCTACAAACTATGATGAGTCACTTGTTCTACTGTTGTCCTCATATGGGACAGATGAACATTTTGGGTCCTGTCAGACCTCATGGCCCAGGTATGGCTGTAACCTCTGCATCCTGTGTCACATTTAATTTGACCACTTTTCTTGTACTAGACCATTGGAAGGGTAAATCATTTCTTGTAAAATGATCTGTTCGCTAGTACAGCCATCTTTTGATCACTAGGCAAATGTTGTTTACTGCACAACATAAAATATATTTGAGATATTGTGATACAGTCACATAGCGTTTTGTCACATTTTAGTTCAGTTGTGTTGCAGTCTCTTTTGTGTGGGGTAGTAGCCCTGGGAGAAGGCACTGTACCACAATATTCAGTGCAAAAGCTTTAAGGTACAGTTACATGTTGTGGTGAAATTATGTTCTGTTTTTTGTTACTACAAAATCCCATGCTTTCACAAAAAAAACATCATTTTGACACACTTTCGAGTTAATCACAGAAATAAATTGGCCCCATCATGTGAATATACCCTTAGAAATTTGTGTGCATTTAGAAAAAACAGGGCAAATGAATTTGACATATTTGTGACTAAAACTGAGCAAAAACAAATAAAAAAAGAACAAATAAGTCCCTTATCATCTACAACAGGTATAGAATTTGGCGCAAGTAGAGAAGTATGTTCAAGAGCTCAGCTAAAGAGGATACAGAAACTGGGTTAGAGTGGATGGTCCCTTCTCCACGTAAGAGGACAGAAATAGTTCAAACTGTATGTGAGAGTTGGAGGCCCCTTGACCTTGTTCAGATTTTGCATTCAGGCCCAGGTACTATTATATGTACCTTTGGGTACACATTTCTCTAGTTACATTAGCAGTGCAGCAAAACATCTGTGGATGCTCTTATAATGTTTGGACAGTTTTACTTTGCTTAGGCCCCTTTCACATCAGCGTTTTTGCTTTCCGTCCTAGAGTTCCGTCCTCAGGGCTCTAGGACGGAAAGCTACTGATCACGATTATCCTAATGCATCCTGAATGGAGAGCAATCCGTTCAGGATGCATCAGGATGTCTTCCGTTCAGTATGTGAACGTTTTTTGGACGTTGACAAAAGCGCAGCATGCTGCGGATTTGTCTCCGTCCAAAAATCCGGAAGACATGCCGTAACGCCGGATCCAGAATTAATGCCCATTGAAGTGCATTAATCCGGATCCGGCCTTAAGCTAAACATCGTTTCGGCGCATCGCCGGATCCGACGTTTAGCTTTTTCTCAATGGTTACCATGGCAGCCAGGATGCTAAAGTCACGGCTGCCATGGTAAAATGTAGTGGGGAGCGGGGGAGCAGTATACTTACCATCCGTGCGGCTCCTGGGGCGCTCCAGAGTGATCACGTGATCCATGCGCATGGGGCGCTCTGACATCATTCTGGAGCACCCCGGGAGCCGCACGGACTGTAAGTATACTGCTCCCCCGCTCCCCGCTCCTACTATGGCAACCAGAACTTTAATAGCGTCCTGGCTGCCATAGTAACCTGAAAGCAATTCGAAGACTTCTAATGCTTCAGGCGACTTGCGTTCTGACGGATCCGGCGGGACGGAAGTGCCCGCCAGATCCTCAGAACGCAAGTGTGAAAGAGGCCTTAGTTTGTTTGGCTATACACAATAGATGACTGACACAACAGAAAACTTCTCTCCTGACTACACCATACATGTGCTACAGACAGTTGTTCTCAATACATACAGGAGGAGTAATTCCATTGTTCATGTGAATGATCCTACCATCCCTACTAGGGATCCAGTTTTAAAAAAGACTTGCGCAAGCTGGCAATTTATTGGCCCGATTACGCAGATCATGCAAAGGACACCTGGACTGCAGTTTTCAAAACTGAATGGTCACATTTATTCTAGAAAGAACTCTGTTGACAGTCATTGTGACCATTAAACAATAGCCATTTTGCCTGACATTTATTTTGGTCAGCTTAAACCACTGCTGAAAACCGTCAGTGGTGGTTTACCTCCCCAAAAACATAAAACTGGTTTTTACTGTGCTCCTCAGTATGCAGACGTGCTGGTGGTGCTGTTGTGTCCCCCATGAAACAGACGCTGCCTGTGACTCAGTGGTGGACATAAAAGGCTGCCGCTAGTCCCCCAAGACAGTTTAAAATATAGGTAAATCTATAGTTTAATAAAATTAAAATTTTTCATTTTACGAGATTCCCCTCTGGAAATTACAACTTCTAGTATGCCGTTTGAGATGCAAACCTTCAGGACCTGATGGGAGTTGCAGTTTTCCTGCAACATGCTGTAATTTTATATCACAATTATGATTGCATGCTACAACAATTTGAGTAAACATTGCTAAAAAAGTCATACACACTCCAACATACGGTATCAATATAGTACAGATCGGTCCCTCAAAAAATGAGTCCTCACACAGCTACGTAGACGTAAATGTAAAATAATACAGTATTTTTTGTTTCATTTTGTGCTTTAGTTGTTTTTATTTTTTAGTACTAACCTGTAGGAACCTAGGTTTCAAGTAAAAAAAAAAAACGCAGTTTTCCCATTATAAAGTCTTATAAAATTATATAGAAAAAAAATAAAAAAAGAATAGAAAAAAAATAAAAACAGACATATATTAGGTATCGCTGCTCTATAAAAATATGACACAATCTATCCCCTCAGGTGAATGCCATAAAAAAACTAAATGAAAACAGTGAGAAAACAAAATCTAATGCCAAGCAATCTAAAAATCGTATGTACTCCGAAATAGTACCAATCAAACTGTCACCTCATCCTGCAAAAAACAAGCTCTCACATAAGACAATTGCACAAAAAATTAAAAAAATATGGCTTTCCGAAAATAGTAACACAAAAAGATATTCTTTATTATGTAAAACTTAAAGGGATTGTCTTACTGTATCTCATACAATGGGGCATATGGCTTGTCTTATAGATGTGGGTCTCAACTATATCAGTAACGGAGCCCCACAAGATGGTGGCTGGAGGACTCCGGTCTGGTCACCACCAAGCGGTCTCCCCATAGAAGTGAATGGGAGCGCACCACGCATGACCAGCCACCGCTCCCATTTACTTCTATGGGCCTGACGGAAATAGCCGAGCCAGCGCATGGCTATTTGTGGCAGCCCCATAGCCCTCCACCACTTTCAGGGCTGTGTGACCCGCACCTATAAGACAATGGCGGCATATCCTAGCAATATGCCCCCACTGTCTGAGATGAGACAATCCCTTTAATAGAAATAAAAAATAGACATATTAGGCATTGCTGCGTCTGTAACGACCTGCTCTATAAAAATTACATGACTTATGCCCTCAGGTGAATGCAGTAAAAAACAAAACAAAAAATAAACTGCCATTTTTTGGTCCCCTTGCCCCCAAAAAGTGTAATATTGAACAATCAAAAAATCATATGCACCCAAAAAAATGCAACAATAAATATGTCAACTCTTCTTGCAAAAAAGGAGCCCCTACACAAGATCATTGTCATAAAAATAAAAAATATATGGCTTTCAGAAATGATAACATGATAAACAAAATGCTTTATTATGTAAAAAATAAATAAAGATATACATATTGTTACAGTGTAGTTCACTGTGACATCACTGTGTTTCTCGCTTTAGGAGCTCTTGGGCGTAATGTCTGCGGTGGATGCCATGTAGGCTGATTACCTGATGAACGAACTAAACTCTCATTCATCGGGTACCGTAATTTGATCATTTGTGCGCACAGAAAAATGATCATTTACTGGAAGTAGATTGTGCTGTGTAATCATGATCTGCTGCCGGCAAACAACTAGTCAGTACGAGGAAGAACATTGACAGTAGTGATCACTGCTCCCCATACAATGGAGATCACTGCATGTAAATACAGCGTTCTCCTCCATTAAAGAGCAGGCAATTGTCAGGAAGAAACGCTTCCTTCCCAACAATCTCCTGCTCTGTCGCCCTGTGTAAAGGGACAATACAGATGAGGTTATCAACTACAATGAGCTGCTTAATGAGAAACAATGTGATATAGAGCAGTGCACAATACTGTTCTGTTTTGCACACTGTATTGTGTGATAAACTGCAAATATTCATGTGCATAAGCCCGAAAAATGAACAAGTAATATTTCTTTTTGGTAGTTGTAGGGTGGGCCCCTAGAATAATTTCCAATGGTCGGCCCTAGGCACCCCAGTCCGACACTGCCCATATGATTCAAAGAGAGATAATGGTGGCAAGACACAGATTGCCCTGATGATGTCCTCAATGGAGCTAAGCTCTTTTTTGCATAGCTAGATGTTTTCCAGCCTCCTGACCCCTCTTAAAAGTCTTCACTTTGCAGTATGCATGTACAGTTACTTCACACTTCAGGAATCTGGCCAGGTACCAGGTACAGCTAACAAATTACATTACAAGGAATTAAAAGGGGACAGAACCACTAAAACACCTAGGTATACCCTAGTCCTTATCATGGTCCATAAGTATAAAATTAACATGCTATTGCCCTATAAAAATGATTAACTTGATTGTTGAATTCAGTTTTATTTTGTTTTTAACGCATTTTGAGAATCTTCGAAACATGATGAGAAAAATGCAATTGAATTAATTAACCAGGATCATGTGTGAGAGAACCCAGCTCCCTAAGACCTCGGCATGCCTACAACTGCAGCAATAAAAGTTTTTACCGCATCTATGCTGCCAACTTTCTAGAAGGCAGTGAACTGAATGAAACTGAACAATGACCTTCTTGTGGTAACTACAGATTAGATCCAAAGTTCACACAATTTTCGCAGTCATTCACGAAAAGTCATTCCCTGAACAGCCTTTCAAACTCAGTTGCCCTTCTCGATCTCAACTCGAAAACACGTGGGATATCTTATCGTGAAGTACTGACACAAGATTTATTATAAAATATGCACATAACAAAAAAACCAATTAAATCATAGTCTTTAATCCCAGGCTTGCCCGACCCTTGTTTTGCACTGCTTTTTCAAGGCATAACTGTTCCATCATCATCCATATCCATAAAACACAATAATAAATGTACAGCACTTCCCTTTTTACAATTAAATCATAACACATCATTTGTAAATTCCCCTCATGATATTGAAAACTTTTCACAATTTGGTCTACTATTGGTCCAATCAAAAACTAGATTCCTTTTTTCATTTTATTTTAACGCCTTTGAGCCTTTAAAAAACATGATGGCTTTATCTAGTCGGAGCTGGGCTTTCTTATTCTTACATCACTTTAAATCATCCAATAATATTGGAAAATTATCGATTAATAGAGTCTCCTATTCTTTCTTCTTTCGTTCAGATAATATCAAATCAAGCAGGGTTTTAAACCAAAATCAATATTGAGACCATGCAGTTGCTTGGTTGGTTTTGATTTATCAGTCTGACCGGGTCTCCTACCCCCCACCATTTTTTTTTCCAGAACGATGCCAACAAAACTAAGGGGGAGATTTATCAAGACTGGCACTTTCTGCACCGGCCTTGATATCCCCTGCTCTGCCCGAGGATGCGCCGAAGTCTAAGGCAAATTGGCATAAATGAAGATAAATTTGTTGCGGCTGCTGGTCATGCCTCCTTCCTGCTCTTACCACGCCCCCTTTCTGAAAAGTGGTGAGGGCACGTAAAACTGTGAGGTGCAACAATTCTTTTAAAAAAGTTGCTGCTGAAAAGTTAATAGGGGGTCATTTAGCTTAAATACACCTATTAGGTGTATTTCAGCATCTAGTTGCGACGCAATCTGCAACTTCTCCCCGCTCATGCCAAGTCTAAAAAAGTGAGCATGGCGTAGTCGGGGAAGGGGACGGGCTGGCAGACCCATCTCATCTACCATTTTCTATGCCTGTTTCAGGAGTAGAAAAAGGACTAAACGTCAGCAGTAAGGAGGCTGTCTTACATTTAGAAGTGGTAATGAATCCGCTGAAGTTATGAAGAGGCCTCCGCCGCCGCCAGCTTAAAGGTTTATTAAAACACTTAATAAATGTGCCCCTTGGCTTTGCGACTTTTTAATGCCACCTTTCAGGAGCATGGGAGATAAATCTCTCCCTGTGAGTTTCAAGGCCTTCCTTATATTTCTTGTATACATGTCCTGAGTTTTGTGGAGGGTTTGACCTACATACTGGAGACCACATGGCCACTCTAGAATGTATATGCTCCCCGCATTCTCACATATTCCCTTTAATGGTAAACTCTTGGAATGGTAAACTTTTTGATTGACTTTTCTGCAGTCTATCATACTGATTACAGCTCTTGCAGGGACCATAGAAACTGCACCGTGTGAACATAAACCCTATCTTCTTGCTTTGATTGGGCTTTAAACTATTACATACCAACTTTAGTCTTTAGTATGGCAGCATGCAAAAACTTTAATTGACTATTTATTGAAAAAGACCTACGGTACTTCATTGGGATCCTGAAACGCCAAAAGTGATAAAGACTAAAACAAGGATTGCTTCTTTTTTTTTGTTTTATTACAACTGCAGCAATGCCTATGATCCTCCAGTTTTTTTCCAGACACATTTTGTGAGTGTTATATCAGATGATACTGTGGTCCTTTCAAGGAGGTGATTATATCTATGCATATTGCTACTGAGATGCCTTACCCTACGATCAGTAGGTAATCTTATGGTGTTGTATGTGAGATTTATGAATACGGTGTTACTGGTACTGGACATCCTTACTTCAAACTTAACTGTAATATCTTCTATTAATACCAATTTATGTTTAAAAGGGCTGTGTCACTACAGCAAATAGCATTTATTATGTAGAGAAAGTTAATACAAGAGACTTACTAATGTATCGTTACTATCCATATCCGTTCCTTTGCTGGCTGGATTAATGTTTCCATTACATTATTCACTGCTCATTTCTATGGTTTCCACCCTGCAATCCATCCATCAGCAGTGGCCGTGATTGCACACTATAATAAAAAGCACC
This sequence comes from Bufotes viridis, assembly GCA_033119425.1. Classification (NCBI taxonomy): domain Eukaryota; kingdom Metazoa; phylum Chordata; class Amphibia; order Anura; family Bufonidae; genus Bufotes; species Bufotes viridis. The sequence goes on along the minus strand of CM065594.1, from coordinate 89,694,978 downwards.
AGCCTATGTGAGCTCCCATGGTCCCAGTCAAGAGAGGCTGGCATGTTTCCTATAGTGTGCAAGCACGAACACCACTGATGGATTACAAGGTGGTCGTAACCATGGAAACAAGCAGTATATAATTTGATGGAAAAAGCAAGCAATATGGGTAATGTGTTAGTAAGTGCCTTGTATTAACATCTTCTACATAATAAATGCTATTTGCTGAAGTGACACAACCCCTTTAAGGATTAGGGGTCCTAAATCTACTTATTAACATATTCTTCCCTTTGATGCATGCTGGGGGTGTCTGTCATTACTTTTCCTTGTATATATTTGGCTTCTGTATTATATCCTTTCCTGCGAAGATCAGCAGGAAGGCTCAGTGTGTAGCTCATATGCTGGCTGCATCTGCTCTGCACCAACTCTCATTTCCATGTCATTTTGAATAATTCACAGCCCATGGGCGGAAATAGCTCAAGGGAAATCAAGGAAGGCCCAAAAGGATGCACCTAGAGACTTCCAGCTTATACCATTACTGTATGACTGCTGGAATATCAACTCAAAAAGTCATAAAGTGGTCGGATACTCTGTGATCTTGTAATACTGCTGCCTGTAAGGAGATACTTCAGCTTGTAAGGACCAGACCTGGCTAAGTGTGTTCTACTTGCTTTACAATTGGGGTCAACAAGGTAGAAAGCCAGAATATAAAGTTAAGAATGTGCTGTACATCGATACGAGTCCGTGGGGTTTTGCAATGCAGGCTGAAAATAAAATATATTGTTCGTTCTCTAGCTACCGTATGTGCCGTGGGTTTATCCTATTGCAGAACTCCTGTTATCTTTGCTTGATGTTCACAGACCTTTAAATTCTACATTTTCTTGTTGCATCATGTTATCTGAGAGACATATTGGGGAAGATATACTAATCAGAATGCTCCCGAGTCCCGAATTCTAGCTCAATTTACAACAAAAAACTGGCATACATGCTTTGTAACATGTTTATTTTCGCCCTATAAGATGACCCTGCAAGATGCACCTAGGTTTTAGAGGACAATAAGAAACAAATATTTTTCATTTGACCCCAGGTCAGGAATCAGACCCCAATGTTAATCAGACCTTAGCTCACCATGCCAGTCAGACCCTTAATGTTCATAACACCCTCAATCACACCTTAGATCAGACTCCCAATATTAAGAAGACCCCAAGAAGACCTCAGATCATACCCAAAACCAGACCTTAGCTCCAACCCCAATGTGAATGACCCCCAATCAGCTCCAATCCCCCTATTCAGATGAGACTCCCATACCTCAGATTAGTGATGAGCAGCAGGGGCAATATTCTAATTCACAATATTTCACGAATATGTGGTAGAATATTCGTCATATATGCTCTGGATTGCGAAAAATCGGCAATGTAAAAAATCACATAATGCAAATTCTTAACGCGAAATACAGGCATGGGTCACTTTGGCTACATAGTCACAAAGCTTGTTCCCCATCATCGTCATCTCCACATCATCCCCTGCAGAAATAACATTCAGGTTCACCATCCTTCCCACTCCAAAAGGAGGGACAAAGTTCATAGTGCCTCCAGCAATAATACTGCTCTCTATAGAGCCCCCAGTAGTAATAATGTATATTAATACCAGTAGTAATAACTAGTGATGAGCGGCAGGGGCAATATTCGAATTTGCGATATTTTGCGAATATTCGTCATATATTTGCGAATTCAAGAATTTGTGATTATTTTCCTGATTGCGAAAATCAGCAATGTAATATGCACTTATTGCGTGCACAATGCAGGCGTGGGTCACTTTTGCTACATTTTTCAAGATGCTAGAAGTTTCCTGAGACTGGAGAAAATGGTTGGCACAGCAGAGCATTAGCTTTATATGCTCCAATATATTCGCGATTGCGTAAATTAGAATATTTTTTTTGCACTGCGTGCAACTTCACATTTTAGCAGGTCTGACTGATTGGTGCACTAAGTATTGTTGTAAACTTGACATTGCTGCCTTGTCATTGGCCCACAAGCAAGAAGCAGGGAGGAATCATGTGTTCAGATGGAAAGAAAAATACGAATATTCGAAATGACAAATAAATAGCAATATATTCTAAATATTTGTGAATTCTCGAAGTTGTCATATTCGTGATAAAAATTGGTGATTCGAATATTCGCACTCAACACTACCTCAGATGAGAGCCCCATGCCTGAGACCAGCCCCATGCCTCAGATCAGCCCCCCATGCCTCAGATCACGTCATGCAGATCAAATCAAATGAAAAAAAGTCAACTTACCTCTCCTGCTCCGGACACCACTGCTCCTAGGATCCAACTCTCATCTTCTTCCTGACGCTGTGCACAGACACAGTATGGCCAACGGCAGAGGACCAGGAAGCAGTGAATACAGACCCCACTGCGTTTACCACTTCTGAGTTCTCTGGTACTAATGGAAGCTCTCATTAGTATTTTCCCTCATAAGACGCAGTGACATTTCTCCCCAACTTTTGGGGGAAAAAGTGCGTCTTATGATGTGAAAAATATGGTAAGTGTTTTAGGCACTCTCAGACAACTTTTGCAACTAGTCTAACAATGGGGTGTGACATATTGAAAAGAGGCATAACTTTACTTTGCTGCCATATGCCAAAAATAAGCCAAAGGCTCATTGTACCATGGCACATTGGAGTAAACTAGGCCAACAAACAAGCTGTGTAAATTAAGACTCAACAGTCTGTAGGTGCGCCAGATTTATCGACTAGCATCAGCCACTGTGATATATCTGGTGCAGTTTAAGACTTTTTGGGGGAGATTTATCAAAACTGGTGTAAAGGAAAACAGGCTTAGTTGCCCATAGCAACCAATCAGATTCCATCTTTCATTTCTCAGAGCTTCTTTGGAAAATTAATGTTGGAATCTGATTGCTTTTTAATTGCAACCAAGCCAGTTTTCTCCTTCTAAGTTTACACTGTGTTACTTTTAGACAGTATTAATTAATGTAGACCAATGTGACTTTTTTTTTACAATACATTATAACCTAGGCCCGTGATGACTCCAGCTGTGGTAAAACTACGACTCCCAGCATGCCCTCTTGCTTGGCTGTTTTTGGAACTCAACAGCAATGAATGGAGCATGCTGGGAGTCATAGTTTCACCACAGCCGGAGTGCCGGAGGTTAGCCATCACTGACCTAGCCTAGTCGTTGAGTTCCATAGGACACAACCTGCAGGGCTTGGACACTATAACATACCTTATTAAGGATTATTTTTTGCAATTCTAGGAGACAACCCCTATGTTCCTAATGTGTGCCCCATAAAACACACACACACGGTGCTCTTTTTACTGCTCTGTTTTTGGCTACTTCTAGTGCCTGCAGGTCCAGTATTTGGTCCTGTCACCACTGCAGCCAATTAGACCTCAGCGGTCACATCTGCTTGAATATAATGTAATAGGACCAAGACACTTCCTGTTCCTGCAGAAACTGTAAGCAGCTGGGCATGCTGCGGACAGGTAAGTGAGTTTTTTATGGGGTACACATTAGAACTATAGGGGTTGTTGGCTCCTAGGCTGGATAACCCCTTTAAGATGCATCTGATGGTGTAACATTAAAACGGGAAATCCTTTCTTTTCACGGCCAGCCATTTTAGGGTTTAATCCAGCCATTTTAGGGTTTGATCAGATGCATATGGCCAGTGAAGACACCTGACTCACAGTGCCCTCTGTACAATCATTCACTGTAATGGGACAGTTTGTCAATATGAGATGTTCAGCAAAAGTCATGGTGATCCAACAATCTAATTGTCACAGGGCACAAATCCCCAGTAATAACATCTTCTGACATATCTCAGTGACATATTAGAAGGTATGTTCTATATGACCTTCCATTTAAGATCTCCTTTGCTATGCTTATGGATCACCCCTGCTTCAAATAGGACAAATTCCAAAAGCTAGTGCAGTATTTTATATGGTCATTCCACACTAGACACAGTCCACTCTATGTGAAACTGGCTTGGTGAAGCAACATTCAAAGGCAACATAAAACCATAGTACTGCTTAAAGGGTGCAATAGACATACCAATTCTCACTGTCCAAATTAGTTGTTTCCTAAAAGAAAAGAAAGCTGTGCCCCCGTGATCCTTAATATGTCACACAGTATATAGCGCTAAAGGAAGAAATGATGGAAAGCTGCCCCCCCACCCCTTAAAATAACACAGGGAGATTCAATTGTACTCTTCTGCATATTCAATTGATACTTTTCTTTGTTATACTTGACTATGTTTTCTCTATTTGGAAAGTTTTTTTGTATTGCTAATAATTATGCACAAAAAACTTAAAATAAATATAATTTAAACCAATGAGGAACCTTAATCTGTCAATAAAGGTTACATGCTGTGCCATACAACATCACATAGAGCTAAGCTTTTAAATGTAAAGCTTCTCTGTGCAATCCTAGATTTGTATTAGGGTCTTATTACAACACCCAATATTCGGCAGTTCAAGTGCTGATGGACGATCCATTCTTTGCACTGGCCTATTTACATAGGCCGATGCAAATTGAATGTGGGGGGAAGGTTTGCTACCGCAGTCATTATCGATGCACTCTATATAATATCAGCAACACATCCCTGATTACACAGGGAGATATGCTGCCAATAATCATGCATCTTTCATCCTGGTTAAAGATACAAATCAGTTGACAAATGAGCATTTGCTCATTCATCAGCTGATCGGCCACTCAATCATATGTGTAAATTATTGGGAAAGAGGTTTCCTATGAATGCTTGTTCCTGACAATTGGACCAAAAATCTTGCGGTCATTAGGGCCCTTATTCATGTGTGGCAGACAGCCCTACCAAGGCAGACCTCCCTAACCCAAAGAGAATGGGCTAAGACTGGTAGCAGGGTCTGTGTGTTGGCTCATCTCTAGAAGGTTCTGATACTGGTTTGTATCATTTACTACTGCAAGACTTTAATGTTATATCACCTTTGCTCAGCTCAATAAGTACCTTTGTTTTTTGTTTCTTAAAATCCTAGAAGGAACAGGTGGTTTCATTGAGTGGACTAACTGGGGCACCCTGCCCAGTGTTCCCAGAATTGAAATATAAACTCAGTTGTAAATCAAGTATCTATTTTTAAGTTGTATGTCCATTTCTCTTTAAAGGGAATGTACAATGTTCTTTATGCTGCCCTGACTGAGGGCAACAAAAAGTAGTGACAGACATGCTAAAGTTTAAAGAAGCACTCTCACAAAAAATTTTATTCTCTGATCGGTTAGAAAGGTACATGATATATACAGTAGCAAAGGTTATTTTCTTACCATTGACTGTGTTTGTGAGTAATAACCTCCATTCAAATCCTCAGCTGCGTCTGTGACCAGCACCCTGATCTCCAACCAACTGAGGGTACTTTCACACTTGCATTGGTGCGGATCCGCCTGTTTATTTGCACAGACGGATCCGCACCTATAATGCAAACGTTTGTATCCGTTCAGAACGGATCCATTTGCATTAGTTAAAAGAAAAATGACGGATCCGTTTTGAATTACATTGAAAGTCAATGGGGAACGGATCCGTTTTCAAATGCACCATATTGTGTCATGTAAAACGGATCCGTCCCCATTGACTTACATTGTAATAAAAACGGATCCGTTATGCTCCGCCTTTTCAGACGGACACCAAAATGCTGCATGCTGCGTTTTGGTGTCCGCCTCAAAAACAGAATAGAAGCGGAACGGAGCCTAACTGATGCATTCTGAACGGATCCTTATCCATTCAGAATGCATTGGGGCTTAACTGATCTGTTTTGGACCGTTTGTGAGAGGCCTGAAATGGATCTCACAAACAGAATCCAAAACGCTAGTGTGAAAGTACCCTGACAAAGTATTTTAGGTGTGGACAGGAAGTCAATTTCTCTATGTATTCCTATGGGAGCCTCAATGTCAGTCTCATAGGAATGAGTAGAAAAGTGCCTTCCTGTGAGTGCTGGACACATCACACAGCTGAGGATCAGAAGGAAGTTTATATCTCACAGATATAGTCACTGGTAAGAAGATTACCTTCACTACAGTTTACATCACGTACTTTTCTAACAGGTCATAGAATACAATTTTTTGTGGGAGAGCTTCTTTAATACCGGCAGCATTAGCTGGAGAAGACTCAAGTGCTGCTAGTGAAGAGTCCGGCTTATTCATGAGCTCCTTCCTTCTATTCCAATTTGTCCATCCTTTCCTTATTTTTCTCCCTAGGGGAATCCTGTCAGTCATCAAGGGGTGGGTAGAGGGAGAACTCCTGAATAAGCCGGACTCTTCCTAGCAGTACGTGACTCTTCTCCAGCACGGAGTCAGCCTTAATATAAGAGCTACTTTACTTTAGCAGATAAGTGATTTTACAGTGTCTGACACTACTTTACGCTGACATCAGTAAGGGCAGCATGAAGAAGGTGACAGGTTCCCTTTATGACACATTTTGCTATATTATAGACAAGTGTCTGAAACCTTTAAATATTAAATGGATATATAACTGATTTATTTTTTATCAGAAGAACAGCAGTTCACCATTTTCCATTTTCAGTGAATATACAGAATTTTTTTTATATAATATGTCAGATTAACTCACCCCCCAGAGTCCAAGTCAGACATATGTATAGCCTCCTCCGATATCTGAGTAAACAGTTTGAAGTAGACATAAAAGGTGCATTCATATAGCAAAAAAAAAAAAGATTTCTCTGAAACCAAATTACATATCAAGGCAGTATTCTGCATTTATTCCAAAGTAATATATTGTATGGCAGACTCGGATTATCCAGCCAAGGGCCACAAATGTAATCAAAGTTATGAAGAGCATTCTTTATCTTATATACCCCTTTTTCCAAATCTATCACCCCTTTCAATTTATTCTTAAATTTTTGGATAGTGGGTGGCGCTGCTTGTATCCAATGGAAGGCTAAAAGCTTCCTGGCTTGCAATAACATTCGTGAAATACTCACATTAGTAGAATTGTCCACCACTTCCAGATACCAGTGCACTTCTGTAATAGCATTATACTTCTGGACATATGACTGATCACTGTAATACTACAGTTTTGTATAAGTTGCTGCTCCTATTAACATATTTTGTGGTTTATTTCAGGTATACCAAGATGAAAACTGCAACCAACATCTATATCTTCAACCTGGCCTTAGCAGATGCCTTAGTGTTGATAACTCTCCCATTCCAAGGGACCGATATTATTATGGGAATTTGGCCCTTCGGCAATGCGCTCTGTAAGATTGCCATTGCTATTGACTACTACAATATGTTCACCAGTACCTTCACGCTGACCATGATGAGTGTGGACCGTTACATTGCCATCTGTCATCCTGTCAAAGCCCTTGACATCCGTACTCCACACAAAGCGAAAGTCGTCAATGTCTGCATCTGGATTCTAGCCTCCTGTATTGGAATCCCTGTTATGGTCATGGGGTCAGCAGAGATGGATAATGAGGGTCAGTATAAAAGTAATTTAAGAAGATAAGATGCTTTTCTCATAGATAATAATGCCTATTAGAGCCAAATGCTGAAATTCTGTCTGCTTGTAGACACCACTAGTGGGAGCTTTGGCACTTACTGCATACTTTTAATAAAAAAAACTCCTCATAATGGTGGCTGCAGGCACTAGCTTTTATGCACAGGATTTGGAGCTTTGTATAAGAAAAAGTATCTTTCTTTGTTATCTTGGAGGTTGACATACTGAATAATATTTAGATATTTATTGATTGCACTCTTTTCTGATACATTCTTTTAGAAGGTTTTCAAAGAAAGCAGTTTCTATTGACCGATAACTTGTAACCCTTTGGAATTTGGTTTTAGCACACAAAATGTCAGCTTCCGCTGTGTCTGCTCTTTAACCATACTATACCACAATACTGGCATACTACAATTAAACCTAATCTGCAGAGTGAGAAATAGGTCTTTCCAGCTGTGAAATATTATTATAATTAAGGTTGATTTGAAAAGAAGGCTCAATTTGCCAAGTTTATAATTATCCAAGGCTAGTGTAACTCATGACCTTCTTTTATGATTTTGCAGGGGGAATTTTTTTTTTTTTTCCAGATGACCCAATTTTATTCTCAACCGAGGTTGCAATTAATGTGTTTGCGCTTACTGTCTAATGTGCGAACACAGCGAACTAAGGAAGAGGCATTAAGGAGAGGAAGAATCAAGAGGGAAAAAAAGAAGTAAAACAGACGCTTCTGAAACTGATCTGCTGGGTTTAACGCTACCACATCCGTCCCTGTCACTGTAATATCACATAGCGTTCAGTCACATCTATAATTCATGGGCTCTGCTTATACTGCAGGGTTCTTGCTTCTGGGTAAAATTTATGATTGCAAATGTGGACAGCTGCCTTTAGTGCTTGCTACGTGACTGGAGAATAGGATTGGAAATATAGGCTATAAGGCTCATTTTCTAAGCTGCATAGGTACATTGCCCATATGTCCTCTAATGATGCGTTGTCCATCTACAGGAGAAGGCAATTAAGGCCTTTTTACATCAGTAGATAATTGACTTGATCGAGCGATGAATAAATTGCTATTTGAGTTGTACGGCAACCCCTTTAGATGCGCAGAGTACCTTGTAAAAATTTGTGTTTGTGATTATGAAATAGATCGTATGTCAGGCTTGCAATTGCATTTAGATAAATATAATTCACTGTGTGGGTCTCTAAAGACCCTTTGTTCCACCTTCTTTACCACCAAAGACCACCTTCCGTCCTGTTTGCCATCTCAGTTTTGTCTTTAGTTGAGACCACATGGTTGCAAGATGAGCTTGTGAGAAAAATCATCGCCTTGCCAATGAAATATTGGATTATGTTTAAGAGATGGAGCTTGAGGAAAATCGGCAATCAATTTGAACCAAAAAGTGGTTCCAGAAAAGAAATAAAAGGCTAATAAAAGAAATTTTGAATCCATACCCTTTTATGATTTGCGCACGTATTTTTGGCTGAGGCAATTGACTTGGGTAGTGTAACGATTTCACATCCATCGTGGAATCGTCATATCGGCTGTAAATGATACCTATCTTGACAACAAATGATGATTTAGGCGCCTACCTCAGTGATTCCAAGAACCACAAACTAAACAATTATTGCTCATCGTTCGATCCATCAATTCTTTTAGACTACTCGATAATTGATCAATTTCGCTCGTTTTTTTAAACGGTTATCTACTTGTGTAGAGGGGCCTTTCGAAGTTGGGGATAAGTTTCTCTTATGAGGTATGGGAAACAGCCCACTGTATTGTGGCAAATGTCTCTACTCGTTGAAAATTAGAAACTTCAGCACTCTGATGAATATGGTGATATCATAGTGTATAGATATATAGTATAGATATATATATATTTTGTTCTTATGCAAGGCAACTCAAAGTGAAAGTGTGATGTTTCCATAAATTCTGACCTTTTTATCTACTACTGGTTGAGAAGCAACAAGGATGTACCTGAACCAACAGGATGCATTTTAGCCATTGATCTATCTATTGATTGAGCAGCATCTGAAGCCCCAGTCTAACCAATAATAACATTGCCAGTTCTTGTACCGTCTTAGCAAGCTACCTGGCATTGTGCAGACTTGTCTGCGTAGTTAAGACATTGCAAAGCAATTCTTTCCACAGTGGTAATTGTAGTATATTGATACTGATCTGTCCTGCTACTAAAATTACCAGCTTTCAGTAGATGACTTTGACGCTATAAAACTACAGGTTTAAAAGGAGATAGTTTTCACCTTCACTTCAGAATGGTGATCTTTATGCAGTCATAAATACCAGCACAATTAAAAGATTATTATTTAGAAATGTCACTGATAAAATCTTGACATCCAGCATCTTGGATTAGGCTCTTGATTATAAAAATGCTTGGACACCAAGAAGCTGGTGAATATGTTGCTTTACATTAGAATTTTGACTATTTTTGACTACCAGAGTGAAGAGGTTATGGCACCTGTTAAAGTCTCCATACCATTTCAATACTGGTCAAAGATTTCTATAGATTAGAAACCCTCAAATAGTTTTTTTCACGTTTATTATTTGAATCATAAGAAGCAATGGTATAGAAACAAGATAAGTGACATTTTTTGTTGCCCTTAAAGGAAATGTGTTAGCAATAATTTTTCTGCCAGTAAAAAACAGATAGTGACACACATCAGCAGAGTTTTCTAAGCATGCTCCTTGACCACTGCAGAGGTGACTGTACATGGACAGAATAGACAAGCTGTGAAAATCACTTATTATGAATGGATTCTGTGTTATCTACGTTGAAATGGAAACACCAAGAAGGAAAAGTTGTGGGATTATAGAAATCACAGTATTAATAGACATGTTAATGATGACAAAAATGGAAACAAAATATTAAAAACATCTTGATTTATTCAGTCTCAAGTATGAGCGCCACTAGCAGAAATACACTCCTTGGCATGCTGTGATCGGGGTTATTAAGGGTTGTCTAAGGAATAGTCTGCCTCACTGAATGCACTTGGGCATGCAAATAATCAAGAACTTCTGCTGGCAGCATCCTTTGCAATTGTCAACCAGTGACATCCAGGATTTCCATAGGAGTAAATTCTGGAGACACTGCAAGCCACGGTGGCACGTTTAGGCAACACGGGTTGCTCACAGTACCATGAGCAACATGAGGCCTAGTGTTGTGTCATGTTTGAAAATGGCTCCTGGGAAACTTTGGAGAAATAGTTGTACCGCTGGTTCCATGATAAAATCAATGTGCAACTGACTTTTTCAGTAGTATCACCAGCGTCTGGGGTATCTCTTACCCTTAAAGAGGTTTTTACGATATATTTTTCTCTGATGTCGTGATGTCAGTTGCATTTCAGCAACGAGGACATGGAGTTCTCAAGTATAGTGATGTTGGTACCCAGGTGTAGGATTGCCAGAGTGGTGAAGAGTGACCTACAATTTCTCTGAAGGTGTTGTATGCACATGTCACGGTGCTTCTACTTGGATATCCTTGGATCCCAGACGCGGTCGTCTGAAGCAGTACAAAAAGGGTTAGGTGATAAAGGATTGTTGGAATGAATTAAGTCCAGACTGGTATTAACAATGAACACAGCTTTACTTGTATAAACTTTCATCAAGGAACAACCTTCCAACTTTATCTTGGTCATCGGCAGGTTTTGGCATGAAGTTCTGGCAGGCAAACACTCTCAGCACTGCTACATCTGCACTCTCTCAGCTCTGCTATGTTGGCTGGATTAAATAGGAACCTTTTCCTCTTCTGCTGTAACTGCAACTTAGCTTATTGTAGTCTGACTCTGTCTTTATCTTTGTCTTTCTCTTTATCTTTCTCTTTATCTTTATCCAGGGAATCTTTCCTCATGACTTTGAAGCTTTTAGTCATTGTTCTTTGGCCTATCCGAGCAGACTGGCTTTGCTGGGTGGCACACCCTTTCCCTTGGAAGGGGTAGACTAGACTGGATAGAAGGCTCCACTCCAGGGAAACTAGCTCTGCCAATACTGCTGCAATTTGCTGGTGAACCAGGCACATTACATGTTGACAGTCATTTTCAAGGAAGTACATATACACATTTTGCAGGATATAGTAATAAATGCATAAGATGACACAGGATCAACCATTACAGATAGTGGGGGCCCAAGAGAGGTAGTAATGCCACTCTGAGGCATTACAAATGTAACGCTGAGCTGTTAGTGTACCTGAAATTAAGACTATAGTCGCCTGACTACTGTACATTATGCCACCCCCACATCATAATCTCAGGAGAAGGACTGGTGTGGCGTTCCCTTGTGAAGGCCCTTCATAACATTACCCACGTAGTCTCCAGACCAATCTCCGGTTATTATTGCATCATTGGGACTCATTGCTGAAGAGGATAGACCTCCATTACAGCCTCCATTGCCATCTTGCTGCGCACCATGATAGCCTTTGAGACCAGTGGCGTGTGGTCAATGGAACAACTGTTTGCCACCCTAGGCTTGGGATGTGAAGTTCAATTTCACTTGCAGTATAGAATGGATTACTATGCACCATTCTTCTAATCAGACAATCCAACCATGTGAGGTTTGCCTCTGTGCAGCTCTTGCTGTCATTCCATTTCATCATTGTTCTCCCAACCACCAGCACACACAACGCTGAACAGTGCTGATATCTTGGCCTAGGTGTGTAGCGATCTGCTGCAGTTATAAACCAAGGTCTCTCAGTTCAAAGATTCGGTCCTTCTCAGTTTGAGTCAAGTGTCGATAGCTAGCATGTTGACGAACAGGTGGCATTGCCCAATCATTCCACATAATTAGATCAGAATTTTTAAGGTTTCATGTTGCTAAAAACTTTGCTTTCTTTCTGGCTTTTATACCCCCCCCCCTCACCCCCCCACCATATGTTATTTCGTCAATTTGCATCATCTTTTGGCTTGCTCTTCTTGGTGTTGCAGTTTCAGTGTTGAGGAGTGTATGTATGTGTCTGTATGTATATACAGTATATATATATATATATATATATATATATATATACAGTGCTGTGAAAAAGTATTTGCCCCCTTAAAGATTTATTTTGTTGTCGCAAATTTGCCACACTTAAGGGGAATCTGTCAGCTCCGAAACACCCCCAAAACTAGAGTAATTGGTGTATAGTATAAATGACACCGTGCTTCTACAAACCATTTGGAAGACTCCTGAGCTCACTTACATAATGGAGATGACTCAAAGAGGAGTCCTCTCAATATATTTTAGTACTGGTTTATCAGAACGCAAATGCATATGAAGAAAAAAATGACATAAACAGGCTCAGCGTCTCTTACACTATACAACGCTTACTCTAGTTTGTGGGACACTTCAAAGCTGACAGATTCTCTTTAAATGTTTCAGATTATCAAACAAATTTGAACATCAAAGATAACCTGATTAAATGCAAAATGCAGTTTTAAATGATGATTTCATTTATTAAGGGAAACAAAGCTATCCCACACAACCTAGCCCTATGTGAAAAAATTGTTATTTCTCCCCACAGTTTTTGGAAAGCTGAGTTCAATTTCACTAGCCACACCCAGGCCTGATTACTACCAGATTACCATAATATCAAGAAATCACTTAAATAGAGCCTGTCTGACAACATGAAGTAGCCTAAAAGATCTCAAAAAGTAACATATCATGCCCCGATCTGAAGAAATTCCAAAACAAATGAGAGAGAAAATCATTGACATCAGACTGTAAAAGGTTGCAAAGCTATTTCTAAGGCTTTTGGACTCCAGTGAACCATAGGAAGAACTATTATCCACAAAAGGAGAAAACAGAGAGCAATGGTCAACCTTCCCAGGAGTGTCTGGCCTACCAAAATTAGTCCAAATTTCCCAGGAGGTCACAAAAGAACCCAACACAACATCTAAAGCACAGCTGGCCTCACTTGCCTCAGTTAAGGTCAGTGTTCATTATTCAATAGTAACAAAGAGGCTGAAATGGTAAAAATGGTATCCATGTGAGAATTCCAAGGTGAAAACCACTGCTGACCAAAAAGAACACAAAGGCCCATCTCACATTTGTCAAAAAAACATCTTGATAATCGCCAAGCCATTTGGGAAAATATTCTGTGGACTGACAAGACAAAAGTGAGATTTTTTGCAAGGTGTTCATCCTGTTACATTTAGCATAAAACTAACAAAGCATTTCTGAAAAGAACATCATCCCGACAGTTAAACATGGTGGTGGTAATGTGATAGTTTGGGTTGCTTTGTTGCTTCAGGAACTGGACAACTTGCTTGCTGTAATTGATGGAACCATGAATTCTGCTCTCTACCAAAAAATCCTGAAGGAGAATGTCCGACCATCATATCGTCGTAATCTTAAGCTGAAGCATACTTGCGTTCTGCAGCAGGACAATGATCCGAAGCATACCAGCAAGTCCATCTTTGAATGGCTAAAAAAAAGTGGAATGGCCTCGTCAAAGTCCGGACGTAAATCTGATTGAGAAGCTGTGGCAATCAAAATTTTCTTTGCATCTTCATTTTCTGACAGCCATATGTTTTTTTATACTTCCTTTCACTTGTGCAGGTCAAACTGTATTTTTTATTGGTACCATTTTCGATCACTGTTATTCAATTTTGTTGGGGGTATGGTGACAAAAAAATTGCAAATCGTGTGTTTTTCATTTTGTTTTCTATTATGCCATTCACCGTACAGGAAATTTTAAAAAATATTTTAATAGTTCAGACATTTTTGGATGCGGGGATACCTGATATATTTATTTTTTTATTGTTTATATATTTTTATATGTAAAATTGGGAAAGTGGAGTGATTCAAATGTTTATTATTTTTATGTTTTTTTTAAACTTTTTATTTTTGTTCCTCCCTCCCTCCTTTACCTTACAGATGCCGGGATCAGTGTTGATCGCAGCATCTGAGGGGTTAAATGATTAGCTTTGATGTGATTGCTATTCCCCGTCATTGCAGCAGCCCGCTTAATACATTACCTCAGCCACCGGTACGTCGCTGTGACCGAAGAGGTTAAACACGCTGTTCATCCTTGAAATCCCTCCGATGTGGCTGAATTTAATTCTGCAAAGACGAGTAGGCCAAAATTCCCCCACAAAGATGTTAAAGACTGATTGCCAGTTATCGCAAACGCTTGATTGCAGTTGTTATTGCCAAGGGTGGCACAACCAGTTATTAGGTTTAGGGGGCAATTACTTTTTCACATAGGGCCAAGTTGGTTTAGATAGCTTTTTTCCCTTAACAAATCATCATTTAAAAACAGCATTTTTGTGTTTACTAAGGTTATCTTTGTCTGATATTCAAATTTGTTTGATAATCTGAAACATATAAGTGTGACAAATGTGCAAAAACAAAAGAAATCTGTAAGGGGGGAAATACTTTTTCACAGCTCTGTAGATATATATATATATATATATATATATATATACTGTAAGTCATATCTGTCATTCTAATCCTGCCTGCAATGATAAGGAGATGATTGCTAAAAGACCAAGACATTTATTAGGCTTAGTGGCCAGTGCGAAGACTGCAGGATTTTAGGATATTTTAAAAAATATAAATAGTGATATGGGAAATTAAATATAACATCACCAAAAATTGTTTAATAATATGTTTAAAATAAAAACGTGATTTAAAATATAGGTTATTTTCTGATGCCACCTTTACTTTACAATTGTTGATGCTGATAACATCTATGCGATGGTCTTTATTTTCTTTGTATTTCTTTGCTTTTTGCTTGGGTTTTTTGCCTGTTGTAAAAACAAAGACATCAGGTAGTGATAAATCATCTTGTCTGCAGTCCCACATCAGGATCTGGGCAAGAGGTACAGGCGGGAGAGACAGAAGTCTCTGGGGAAATAAAATCTTATTAAGTCCGTACTATTGTAGAGTTTTCTCCCTGCTGTGATCAACACAACACATACTGAAGACCAAGAGGAGATTCCGATAAAATCCATCATTCACTGCTGCTTGAAGAGCAAACATCGCTTTTATGCAAGTAAATTGCCCAGTCGGATCAAACCCTCACAAACATGTCTGTATGTATACTTTTTTTTTTGCAGTTGCCTCCTGCTTACTTAGCGTTGACTCTATTCTCACCTTCTCCAAGGATTCTACATTCTGCTACTGGAGAATGTTATTAAAGTTATATTTCACAAGCCTAAGCTGGTAGCTTTGCCTTTAGAGAGATGAACGAAATAAGTGGAATTAGTATCCGAATTTAACTGTGATTTTTATTTGGCTACTGGCAGATGAGTCACACCAAGAGAGGAACTGGCTTTCAAAGTCATTAACAGGCACTGATGAGTTCAAATAACAATGTCCTGGACTTCCTGAAGAAACTAAGCTTTAAAGCTTTTTGTAAATTTTTGGTAAATATGTTTAAAATTAAACAACAGTTGGGTTGTCACTAATTGATACTAAGTTTCTCACAGCTAATCAGGTCCTGGCCACCAACTGGAGGTAAAGTAGGGAAGAAAAATCATTTGACCAGTACAGACTACCTTTCAGTTATTTGTAGGATGTCATAAACTGAACCAGTGGTAATATTTGTACCCACAAAATGGTTCCCTGAAGTTGAGCTTTGATAGTACATTGTATGGGTACCATGACTTGTAATTGCTTTATCTGTCCTCCTCTTGTTCTTATTTCATTTTAATATAATAATCCAGTTATTGCTGGAGTACAGAATCACTTGTGGTGAAGAGCAGATTTAAGAGTGGTTGAATGAATTTTTTACAGTGGTGCTATAGATTCAGAATAATCGAGAAGGTATCATTCAGGTCATGCTAATAGAGGAGAGATAGTGAAATAGCTACAAGTGTAAAGGAAAACACGGTAAATGCAATAATTATAGAAATCTGTAAACTGATGCATTATTTCTAAGGCAGCAAACTACAGAGTCACTCCGGTTACCGTGTATTAATTCAGCACAATATGACTGAACCTGTCATTTTCTTGTCCCCTTTGTATGTGGATTATTTGCAATTTGCATGTAACTAAGCAGGTTTTATCACTGTGTAATCACTGGCATGTCTTTAATAACACTGTCTCCTTTTTCCTCCTGCAGATATTGAGTGCATGGTGCAGCTTCCTGATCCAGAACATTATTGGGAACCAGTCTTTGGTACTTGCGTTTTTCTCTTCTCTTTTGTGATACCTGTTCTTATCATCACCATATGCTACAGCTTGATGATTAGAAGATTGAAAAAAGTCAGAGTCTTGTCTGGTTCAAGGGAGAAGGACAGAAATCTTCGTCGGATCACACGACTGGTTCTGGTGGTTGTAGCTGTGTTTATTATCTGTTGGACCCCTATTCAGATTTATGTGCTGGTTCAGAGCCTTGGAGCTAAGCCCAACAGTGATATCAAGGTTGTCATCCTTCATTTCTGCATTGCTTTGGGCTATATCAACAGCAGCCTCAATCCTGTCCTTTATGCCTTCTTAGATGAGAATTTCAAAGCATGTTTTAAGAAGTTCTGCTTTCCCTCTGCCTTCCGTACTGAGCTGCAGATGTCCAACCGCATGTGCAGCATTGCCAAAGATGTTGCCTATGCTTGCAAGAACTCGGATGGGCCGAATAATCCGGCATGACTAGGCATGGAACTGCCCATGTTGGGCGGGGAGGCAGACCAAGTGGGGACTAATCCACAGGCAGAACTGACACAGATCACGGCTTTGTGACCAAGATGATGGAGGTGTACTGAGAAACACCTCCTTTTGGATGTAATTCATGTATACAAGGGAAATAACGGTGGAAACCCATTGGATGTTTAATATAGGACTCGCCAACTTCTGGCAATGGACTGTCACTTCAACTAGAGATATGCTGTCTTAATTCCTGTTAATTCCTGTAGAGACCCAAAAATTAGGAGAATGTCTTCTTCGGCGGCTTTTCAACCTCCATGTTGAAACTGAAATTCTCTCTAACTCTGTATCTACAGTCTGTACAGAAATCAAAGATTTGAGACATAAGTTATTTTGCTCCAGAGGAGCAGAAGTTGCCCTACAGGGTTTTGCTCTCCACCTCCCATATGTACAGCCTATAATTTCTATATCTGTATATGACTGCATATGTACAATTGTTATTAACTACTACAATTATATATTGCATATGCACCTATCATATTGTCCAAAACTGGAATATATTCATTTGGCATACAGGACCAAAAAGTTAATGGTCTTATGTCTGTCCCACCATTGTTTTAGCTCAAAGCTAATGGACATCTCTTCTAGATCTGTCACATTAAATTCATACAAGCATCTAAAATCTGCTCATGATTGATGAGTTTAGGACAGCGAAATAAAATTGTTCCCACCTTGTCAATGAAGATGTACCTTTACCATCATCCAGAAGCTCCATTTTTGAAGACATATTAGACTTGGGTTCATCATTGTGGTCAATGTTTTGTATGGCTTGTCCACAACTTGGTGATATTGCTTCTTGTTAAGCATAAATCCTCTTACAATGTTATAACTGATGAACACTTTGAACTCTCCATATCAACCTGTACGTTTAAATGTTTCTCAAACAACACTCACACCATGCGTGACAAGCTTGTCATGTCAAAGATAGCACAACATTCTACAGGACTAGACATTTGCATTCCTTCAACTGTTATGAACAAACGTTTTTGCTGTACAACACACAGTCCAGACTACAAGCAAAAAGTTCCTTACAGCTTCTGCCAGACTTGGGGATATTATTCTTACTGATACTGGTCTTTGCCCATGTATCCATCTATATCTGATTATTGAGAAGGTTATACTTGGACAGCCTTAACTCTTCTCCTTTCTAGTGTTGCCCTTACCTAAAGACTTTGAATTGTATATAGACCTTGTTACATGAACTATATACTCTGTGTTAACATACATTATACATATATATATATATTCACTCTCATAAATTTTTGAAGCCTCAAAAAATATAAACCTTTCTTCACTGGGGATCTGCTAAACTTTGCTCCAGCAAGCAAGGAATCGAAAAATGTTTTTGCTGTAGCCAAAGGCAAATAGTGACTGTAAGAGTAATGACTTTATATTACTATCTGGAAACACCTCATGTGTAGAGCTTCTGACGTGGACCACAATGCCAGCCTACATGAACAAATCAAGTCCATCAAATAAAGAAGAGTGTGTCCTTGGACTGAAGGATAAAAGAGCATTGAGAAGCTCTTATGAGCATGATAATTTCCCGCCCTACGAGATGCTGTATGAACCAGGATCTTATGCCCACTGAGAGTACCAATTCCATAATAACGAAGATAATATCCTCTGCTGGTCCTCAGAAATTGTGGAGAAGGAGAACATTTTAGTAGTTAGGACTACTGCCTCTTCTTCTGGCCTTGGAGATGTATGATCAGGAGCATAGAGAATGGGTGTGGATTTGTAGTGAGTGTTTATATGCCACTTGCAGACCTCAGTTTTAATGATGGTTGGATGATTTTAGTGAGTGAGTGTGAGTGGGCACCTTAGAAATGTTTATTAGGATTATTCAAGGTATAGAACATTATGGGCTCAGTTGTGGGCACAATAAATGTATGCCATGTCCCAAGTAACTGAGCGAGAGAACCTCTACCACATGTAATACATTTGGTGGCCAACCCCCTCTTTATCATCAATAGTGTCATTCAGTTTACTGGTCCATTGTCAGTAGATGTTTAATTCCTCTAGGTGTCCATAACTGATCCTATTGGAGTGTCAGCATACTGCATTAAAGTGAACCCATACTTTGTATGGAACAGAGACTTTTAGAATGTACGTAAAGGCTCTAAATCACCTGGTGGCCTCCTATTGAGTTTAGAGGCACCAAGAGGCAGGGCCATAACCTTAGGGGTGGCAGAGATCTATGCCTTGGATCATCTGTGCCACGTGTAGACATTATGGCATATCTTCCTAATTGCACAATGATATAATCATGCCTGATACCAGGTATTGTATGAAGGTCTGGCATAGTGTAACATTGTCATAGATGGAATCATGTCACTGGTAATTAAGTTGGGGGCCCAGGTGTAGGTTACTTTTATTGGACCCCACTTCAGTTTATGCCACTTGCAATAGGTGCTATTTACAAGCTGGCTAGCTGAGAGTAACCAGCCAAATTATACTATGGTGGGTTAGGCTCCCAGGGACCAAGGGAGCTGCACATGATTTTGGTGTCTGATCACATGACACTTTCTTGTATTAATATAAGACCATCTGCTGCTTTCTTGACCTTGGACAGCCCAACCAGAATCTTGGCTTTTTCATATATTCTTGTAGCCTACGTTTTGTGCAATGCGGTCATCCACTGGAAGAGTGCAATGTGGGGTATATTTTTTAATTCTCAAAAAAAGAAAAAAACTTAATTGAAATTTGACTTATGACAAGAAGGGGAACAGTGTAATCTGTTTGCAGGAGTGCCTTATTGCAAACTATATTGTAATTCTAGTTGTGTTTCTGTTTGGTGTGTGTTATGGATTCGTTTTGATGAATGGCTCCTATGTGAATGTCTCTCAGTGGCCAGCATTGGATCTTAACGGTTCCTCCTTTTTGTGACCTCCCACCTCCTGTACAGATTTCCTTTGCTTGCTCCAGTGTTCTCTGTGATCTTAACATGCTGCTTTGCGGGATGCAGGTTCAAGTCCCACATATTGTTGTGCTAGCAGAACGACTCATTGAATGTCTGCCTGGAATATGGCCAGTTCCAGGCTCCCTCACTCACCTGTACAGAAATGTTTTTGTCTTCAGTGATGTTATGCTTCATTTTGCAGCAAGATTTATTTTCTGCTATGAGACAATTACTTCAGAAGCCAAATCAGTTACCTAATGAATGTGACTTCATTGTGGAAATGGGTCCTGCATGAGTATGGTATTAAAGGCCACTGCAGAACCCTCTAACTACTAAAGAGGAAGGAAATCCCTGACATCAGGTGTTTCTAACATATTAAAAGAGCAACTCCAGTCAGATATGAAAATTCTCCAACCCCTTAGATCCATATTCTGGTCTGTACAAGGGAGTATTACAATATTTAGGGGGTAGTATTATTGTTAGTTATATTCTTGTCCACAGGGGATAGTATTATCATCATATTTTTATCCACAGAAGGCAACCATCACCTTATCGAATTTGAAAAGTGAAAACCACTTTTATGAGCCTGAAATACAATCAGACATCATTTTTCTGAAGGAGGTAAAGATGAGCTCATGAGAAATTTCCTCCCAGGGTAATGTGAATATGAAATCTGTGTATCTCCCTTAGACATGATGGGTGGTACTATACATTCAGAAATCCTATCTTAAAATCTTTATATAAAACGCAATGGATCAATGATTATACAAGGCATTCTGACTGGACTTACTCTTTAATGCACAGATATTACAATACATGTTGGCTATAAAAGAGGTAAATATATTTGATATTTTACATTTCAATGGTATCTCCATTACATGCAACTGAATTGTTGTTGTTTCCAATAATGACTCCTTCTGCATCATAATTTTGCTGATTTCACTGGTTGAGGTGACATAGACTCTACTGCAATCATCTTTTCACCTTATAGCTATGTCAGCATTTCATCTTTGCATATGATGTAACTGAACAGTGAATGGACTGTGATTGGTTCCCTGCTTGAAAGCATTAAAATCATGCTGTGATTAATGTTTGCTGGATGCATAATCAAGGGAAATTGCAATCTCAGGCACCTTTACTGGCATTCTGGCTCTAATGTCTGCAAACTCTCTCTAGAGCAGTGGTGTCCAACATGTCCCCCCCATCCTCTGATAGACTCTCAATACCTTTTAAGTTTTATTTCATTTTGTAAGATAGTGGTCTAGATTAGACAACCCAAAGTCTCTGCATCCATAGATAATATATCCATAACCCAAAGTCTCAGCATCAGATAATGTATCCATACCTAAACCATGCTGGTTTATTTCCTGATATCTTTTCACAGGGGCAGAGTTCCATTTTTCTGATACAGAGCTCCACATCCCCCACATACAATTAACCTATAAAATTCTGCCTTTCTGCAGCCACCACTAGAGGGAGCTTAGGTGCTTACTACACATTATGCTATTACTGAATTCAGCCCATAAACAATATTTACTAAACTCCTAAGTGCTACCTTGTGATGACTGCAGGCAGAATTGTACTTGGTCTCTGCAGGTGATTTAAAGCTCTGTTTATGCTAAGCTATACAGGCAAAATAGAAATTCAGCACCGAATGTGGACCTGTTTTAAGAATGGTGATCAAAGGAGGACTTTTCCATCTCATTTTACTCCAGGATTTAGGTTCTGAAACTGATGTGCAGTTTATGAGTACATGAATGTCAGAACACTGTAGATAGATTCTCCTGGGAATTTATAGAGCCTTCTTTTTGAATTTTGGCATTTTTTTAAGTATTGTTCTTCTTTGCCAGTCATCTCAGACAGATAAAAGTTCTCAATGGGAGAGAAGAGTAATCCCAGTTCATGCTGCACAGGGAAGGGTTTATCTGCCAGGTAATTCTCTTTAGAATCGTAGGTGGACAAGTGGAATAACAGCTTTATTGTTCTCTTATTGTTCTCTTGATAGGCCTAGATAAACAGAGGAGCAGTAAATGTGTTAGTGTAACATTAGAATCCCTGACCAGCCACACTAATGGGATAGGGAATGTGATGTACTTTAATTGAGTCACCACCCCTCAACTCTGAAGTGTAACCAGCATGTAACCATCCACCCATTAAAAAATATAGGTTGTTAATATGTGATAACAATTGATGGAAGTGTCTTTTTAGAGCAATCTTGTTATGTTAAACATGATTCCCTGTCTATAGGTAGCATTTTATAGAGCACTGGGAGCTGATCAGATGGATATTTCAGAATAGAGTCAGTATTGTTGTAAATCTTACCTATCTAGGTCAGGGATGGGCAAACTCAGCCCTCCAGCTGTTGTAAAACTACAATTCCCACCATGCCCTGCTGTAGGCTAATAGCTGTAGGAAGTCTTTGCATGCTGGGAGTTGTAGTTTTGCAACAGCTGGAGGGCCGAGTTTGCCCATCCCTGGTCTAGGTGGTGGCCCTACTCAGTGATTGACAACTTACATATGCACATCTATACAGAGACTCATAAGAGCAAGAATTTAATGCTTTGAATTAAATGTTATTCTGAATTGTGTCCTATTAATAATCAACCTGTTCTACCCCACCAAATACAACAGCATGTTTAATATGACAATTTCACTTTAAAGGGGTAGGCCCATGCAATACATTGAGGTCATATTGCTAGGATATGCCACCAATGCCTTATAGCTGTGGGTCCCACCGCTGAGACCCGCAACTATCTCTAGAAAAGAGTGTGCTGCTTGGCTATTTTCGGCAGTCCCAAAGAAATGAATGGAGGATGACTGTGCATATGCGGTCCTCTTTCCTTCACTTTGCAGGCACTATTCTAGAGGTAGGTGGGACCCGCACCTATCAGTCCTCAATGTATTATATGGGAAAACCCCTTTAAATTTTATAAAGGATAGGCATGGAGATGCATTCATGCTGCCAAAACGGCCTTGTGTAGAAGAACCATACACTTATACCGCTCAGAGCGGCCGCGGCATTTGTCAAGGTCACTGACTAAACTGTTGTGCATTAAAGATGTCGCTTCTCTCTGGAATAATTTAGCTTCAATTATCAAGAACATGTATCAAGCTAATAATATGCAGAACAAATAAATGCAATTATCCTGTTTTCTTGTTAATAGAATTACCGATGGTTCATGTGTAAAATTCACAGAAACCATTAATCTCTTCAGCACATTCAGTCATCTCTCCCCCCCCCCATCTTTGTCACTTCCCCCCTCTTTTTCATAAGCGTTAAACAGATTATTCAATGCAATGAAATCCTACGTCTAGACTAGCACAGCGAGGCAGCATAGTCTGCTCACCTCCAGTCTCCTTGGCAGATTTAAGACCTTTCCATGAAGTAGAGGCTTTAACAAAATGTGTTGAAGGAGACGATAATCCCTTTAGTTGAGAATAAGTGGTGACAAATTTAATCAAGGAAGTTAAGCCAAAATTGAAAAGTCTTCCTTAGAGAAAGTCACCAACATTCATGGGATGCTTCCAGTCACCCAGATTATTGAATAAAGACATTCTCTGCCGCTGTAGGCCAAAGCTAAGGGCACAGACACTGGCCTAACAGACATTAATCTTTTGATGATAGAATTGCTATACAGAATGACAACCTGTTCTATTTACATTTCCTTGAAAGTTATACTACCATGTCTCTGTACCATCTTTCTGTTTCATGCATCAATGCTCTGCATAGGAAATGAGGAACCTCAGAGCAAAGATAAAAAATAGGTCCTGCATGAAGCCACATGGGACAATGGATCCTTGTGCTCCCATCCTATTTAGTGTAGCTCCTCTGGAGACTACATCCCGATTCTTGTTCCCATCACTCATTAAAATGGGAATAAGACAAAACTGGAATGGGTCCCTTGCCTCCAAGGGCCCAATAGCAACTTCATAGATTGCATTCACGTTACATAGGTCCTTGGTATACAGTAAACCCCCGTATTAGTTCTTACAATGAAAAAAATATTAACAAACATAATAGAAAGTCTACCACCTTTCTTTTTTACATTAAACTGATAATTGTCACGATGATGTCTCACCTGTAATTGGCTAATGTAAATGGGCAGAAAGTAGACATCGACCCCCCTCCCCATTACCTCATCTGGCTAGATGCTAATTTTATTCCAAGCTCTGGTTAGTGGAGACAGATTTCAGAATCCCAGGAGCAGAACATAGGACATGAACCAGATAATGCTATTCTTGTTAATTAAAGTCGGAAACTGCCCGCTGACTATCAGATAGAATTTTATCACTGCTACTTCACACCTTGGACTTATTAGCTCTCTCTGATCAGCGTCTTACATAGATACCCACTGCCTTTAACCATCCCTATCTTGAGTCCGTGCATTCATTTCCTCTACACTAAAGAGCTACAGTATACGCCCAAGAGTGCACTTATCCGTAGGATGAGATACTATGACAATAATGTTTTAATAGTAGAATTAAGAAGAGATAAAGACCTTTTGTTTTAGAAGCTTCATGACTTGGGATTACATTTCATTTTTTTTTCAAGTTCCAGTAAATCCTTTGGGATTTATGTTGGAGAATTAGACGAATGTAGATGTTCCCCGTCATTTAGCTTCCATATTAAAGAACATGTGTGCCTTCATAATCACTACTTTTTCAACTCTTTTATTGCCCCAAAGTATCCAAAAATATACAGCCAAAAGCTTTGATTAACAATGTCCTTCCCTGTGTGTATACCAATTATGTGTAAATCTATGTGTCTCCATGGTAACAAACCACAAACCCTGTTTAGGTTTAGCTTGCAGTCATACTCACTTTCTTGTATCTGTCCTGTTTTTTTGCTAACAACCATTTGGTAGAATTATGGAAGAATTATGGAACAAATGGATTGGGTATTATGGAGTCAGTTTTGCTTCAGTCTGTGTTGGCATGCTTCGCCCCAAACTAATCAAATGTCGCACGTTGTTGGCGCATCTTTAAACCCAACACTTTTGTTGAGGAATACCATTCCAGTTCTACTCCACCTTTCTATCAGAGTTGCCATCCAGAATTTTTCTTTTTTTCTGGACAACTTATGCCAAAATAACAGACACCCAACATTTTGTGCAGACAAATTGGAAAACCATAATGAATGATAAGATAAGTAATATATGTCTATAACTCATTACCAGCATTTACTGTGAGCTGTAAAATGATGGTAATTACCACCAAAATAATCTAGTCAAGAACCACCATCCTCCAAAAAATCATGGACACTTCTATATATTTTTTTCACGGACACCTATTTTTATGAACTGTCCAGAAATTTCTGGACAGTTGGCAACCATGCCTTCTAGGGACCTTTTCTGTGACTTTTTAAATAATCTGAGTAATATTTTTGGAGTGAAACTAAATAGCATAGCTATCCTATTCCTAACCCATTTTCCCACCCACTTTTCAAGACTAGAGTGAGTAGTGTAAAAGCTGCAAAATCTTTGCGCAAGCAACCTCAAAAGCCTTATTTAGCAACTTTTTGAATCTAGAATTCTGGAGTGCAGAGCTTGGTAAAATCCTATCTAAGATGTCACCATCAGACTACACAAATATTGCTTGTAGACTGTTATCATGGAGACATGTAGATCTGCAGAGCTGTAAAAATGATTTGCAAAGTTGCTTCATTATTCATTTTAGATTCATTGGAATAATGAAAAATTGTGTAGATATGGGAGATAAGGATATGTATAGAATTTTTTTGTGCAGTTTTCAGGGAAAAATGGATTTGGAGATAGTGTTCAAGATCCTAAGTTCTCAGCCACGGATATATGCCATGTCCCTAAAGCTGTATGTTATGTATTTGTTTAACAGAGATAATGGTGGTTATTTACTAAGCATTATGTCTTGAGTTGAGCCCAACTATACCAGATATATTATGTGTTTTAGACATTTTTTGTGCCTCACAGTTTTGAAAAGTGTCATTGCTTTTGGTGAAAAAAATCTGTGCAAGAGGCGGTGTAAATAATAGCTTAAACATACCTAGCAAGATGCACCAAATCTATCATACAGTGTGAGCCACTGTAATACATTCTGCCCATCTTCTGTCTGCCTGGTCTAGTTTTAAGCTGTCCAAGTTTGAGACGTACGTTTTTTGGCATCCCATGAAGCATACCTTGTATGAATCCAATGCATCAGTATGAAATCAGAGGCATGCTCAGGGACAGTATAGACCTATAAAGGTGCAGTATTATGGCTCACTATGACTTGGGGCTTGTGCAAAGCTATAATACTGCCATTTGCAAGAGACCTAAAAATATGAAAAATAAACACATTATTGTGTTACTTTTATTATACAAATGGTGCAAGAATAATTCCCAGTGTATCCTGACAAACATGATGCAAACATTCGGAGGACAACCATGGTCCACATTCTACTTATCACTGAGCTAGCATGCCTCATAGTGACCACCTATATCTGGTGTCAAGCACTAGTCTCCTACTATGTCTGCATGCACAGATTTACAAATCAAAATACAATGAAATTATGAAATGAAATATTATGGTACAACTGTAATTCAAACCTTTTTTCCTGAAATCTGCCAATCCGATGTACTGTACCAACAGGGAACCAATCACTGCCAGCTGCATTGTAAAGGCCATATCTGACAGTGGAGGGAGAACGAAACCTTCACTTGTAAAATAGGCCCCATGGGGTCAATACTAATGAAACTGATGATTTCAATTTCAGTGTTTTGAATGTTTGTACATCTTAAACATAGCACTTTTTCTACTTGCTTCAGGTGAGAAGATTGTAAGCTTCTGGTCCAATGAAATGTCCTTGGTGCCATGGTTCCACATCCCACGCATGCTGGTTTTGTGGACAATGGAAGTGTATGCTGCACGCTTGCCCTGCCGCGATAAATGCACTTTAGTAGAAACTGAAAAACTGCTCTAAACATTGACAAAATATTTTATGTATAGTGGAGCATGAGACACAAGTTACAGAGAGAAAAATATAACAAAAATAATATATGGCAAGACATATGAGTTGTGAGATTGATAAATAAGCCTGAGTTCTTGCTGACTTCCTGTATACAACTAAGCTGCTGAATCAATTCTGTCTATAGTTAAAGGGGATGTCCCATGAAAAATATGCTACATCTTTCAAATCGTGATCCGAATCTAAATACTAGAGATGAGCGAATGTTTCAAAAATTCGATTCAGCCGGGTTGCCGAATTAAAAAAAAAAAATTGGTTTGATCCGAATTTATTTAAAATGGCTATTTCCTGGCTGCAGAAAACCTTAATAGTGCTGTAGAATTCTGTGCCTGCTGTGGTAGTGAAATAATACAGTAAATCAATATGACATGCAGATGACAGTCGTCGCTCTTAGAATCCTGCACACTTCACTTATTTGGGCAGTCACAGGGCCAAAACTGACCAAATAACTCTAGTGTAAACTCAGCCTTACAGGTCGGTGTTAGCGCCAAGAAGAAGCGCACTCCTTTCATACCATCGTCAGCTAATTCCACATAGATGTCTACAGAACCTGTTTTATTAAATGCTTATACAAGTAGAGCCCCCCAACAGAGTGGAGAGGGTGTCAGAAGTAAGTTTGTGTTGACGTCACTGATTATTTTGCCCTTCCTCTGATCCTTTAGAACAAAAGCCCACAAAAATGGATCCTGTCTGTTGAGCATCCGCCGTCACTCGGTCAGCATTTGGTCAATAATCCATCAGTATTGCTAATGCTAAAAAAAAGCAGGAGTGGTCCAAAACAGAGATGACACGTGATTGCAATATTTGCATGTCTTCTGTGTTTTGTACCCACTCCTGCTTTTGGCTACCGAATCACAAGCCAATTCTGATTAAACCATACAGGTCTTACAGCTGCTAAACAGACAGGATCCGTTGTGCATCTCATTTTTCTTTCTTCTGACAGATCAGAATAAGGGTCAAATAAATGATGATGTCAGCAAGGCCGAAAGGCAAAATAGTGGCCCAGTCATGAAGTGGGGAGGGTGGGAACAGCATGAGAAGTCCACGGAGTGGCCCCATGACAGAGTTTGGAGGCGGCAGCAGCATCAGGTGAAACTATATGTTTACAAACTGGCATAACGCACATTGTATATCAAGCTTTAATAAATCACGAAGCATCAAGTGTTGTCCAGGAACCTTATTTCTTATATAGCAGCATCAGGAGGAGGCCATAGAGTGGCACAATGACAGAGTGTGGAGGTGGAGGTGGCGGCAGCATCATCATCAGGAGGAGGCCACAGAGTGGCACAATAACAGAGAGTGTGGAGGTGGCAGAAGCAACATCAGGAGAAGGCCACAGAGTGGCACAATGACAGTGTGGAGGTGGCAGCAGCATCAGGAGACCACAGAGTGGCAAGTTGAGATAGTGTGGAAGAGGCAGCAGCATCAGGGGACCACAGAGTGGCAAGGTGGCATAGTGTTGAAGTGACAGCAGAATCAGGAGACCACAGAGTGGCAAGGTGACATAGTGTTGAGGTGACAGCAGCATCAGGAGACCACAGAGTAGCAAGGTGACATAGTGAGAAAGTGGCAGCAGTATCAGAAGACTACAGAGTGACCCGGTGACAGAGTGGGGAGGTGAGTGGCAATACGAGTACCAGCTGAAGAACGTGGGTGAAAGATGGAGCACTTGGCATCAGATTTGTGGCATCAGACGGGTCACAGAATCAGAAAAGTAGGTCAGGCAGGTAGCCAGAAGAAACCAGTCTCTTTTGTCAAAGTGTTTGTGTGGCACCATGGATGATCTAGTCTAATGCATCCGGCATTGGTTGGTGGAAATCCTGGCTGATCCACGCCTGATTCTTTTGAAAAAGGTCAGTCTCTCCACATTTTGGGGTGACAGGCGAGTTCTTTTTGGGGTAACTATGGCCTCCGCTGCACTAAACAACCGCTCTGATGCCACACTACTGCCCGGGCAGGACAGCTTTTCAAGGGCAAACTCTGCTAGTTGCAGCCACAAATCCAGTTTGGCTGCCCAGGATTCCAGCAGATCTTCAATGTGGGGTGGCAGGGTACTGTCCAAGTATGCCACCACCTGCTGGTTCAGCTCATGCTCCAAGTATAGCTGCTGCTGCTGGTGAGTAGTTTATTCACTAGGCGGGTAAAGAAAGTTGCTCATCAACAACTCTAGTCTGATGGAGCTGAAAGTGCTCCCCCCACCAACCTGCCACAGCAGCCATGGCAGTGGTACGTGAGCGCAGAGCCCCCCCCCCCCCCCCCCCACACCCGGTCAGACCTGCGAGAGGATGGACGATGGCGCAGATAGACAGCGGCCATAGGATGTCTTCATAGTAGTTCAGTTTGTCCTCCCTTTCAGCGGCTGTAAAAAAGGCCCCCATTTTGGACCGGTAGCTAGGGCCCAAGAAGGTTAAGAGCCAGAAGTCATCCCTCTGCCGAATGGTGACAATTCGTCTGTCACTACGCAAGCAAGTAAGCATGCTTTGGGCCATTTGTGCAAGTGACTCGGAGGGACTCCCTGCCTCCATCTCCACTGCATACTGCCACGGTGTGTTTGGGTACTCTGCCTTGTCCTTCTCATCGCCCTGTAGCTCCTCTGGCTGCTTCTGCTCCTCCTCTACTGTCGCCTGTGTAGAAAAACCACCCATTTCGCTATATATTGCTTTTGCTCCAATGTCCTCCTCCTCCTCCAGTTCAGCCCCCACAGGGCTCATGTGTCCGTGAGATCTAGGCGCCACATCTCCAGTTCCCTGACCAGCCAGATTTACCAGCAATTGTTCCAGGACATGAAGCAGTGGAATGACATTGTAAATCCCGTAGCCCTGGTGACTAGCGTTGATCACGAATATTCGAATTGCGAATTCTAATCGCGAATATCGGCACTTCCAGAATTTCAGAATATCGCGAAATTTATTCGTAAATTCAAATATTCATTTTTTTTAATTACCAGTTATTGCGAATTTTTATTGCAAATTTTGGCAATCAAGAAAATAATGACTGGAGATCACGAATTCGCAAATTCTTGTATATATGGCGAATATTTGGCCAAATATTCACGAAATATTGCAAATTCGGATATTTTCCCTGCCGCTCATCACTACTGGTGACTGACAAATAACGTGGCTTCCTCAAAAGGCCTGAGCAAACGGCAGGTGTCATGCATTATCTGCAACTGGCTGACATCGAAGTTACACATAGGAGTACTCCTGTCTTTCTCTTTTCGTATAGTCGGTCCAACATATGGAGGGTGGAATTCCATAGTAGCCTATGTTAGGGGATGCCGTTCTGCCGCCGCAGCTCAAGAAGGGTGTGCTTTGTGGTGTACGAGTGGCTGAAGTGCATTCAAAGTTTCCTGGCCATTTTTAGGATGTCTTGCAGATGGGTGGAAGATTTCAGGAACCACTTGACAACCAGATTGAACACGTGTGCCATGCAGGGCACATGGCTCAGCCCTCCTTGACGCAGCGTCGACACCATGTTCTTTCCGTTTTCGGTCACCATGATTCCGATTTTGACTTTCACGGAGAAAGTCAGAATTCGATTTCTTGATGAAGGACATGGAGAAGTTCCTCCCCCGTGTGACTCCGTTCACCCAGGCAAACGAGGTGCAGAACAGCATGACACTGTCGTTCCCTGCACATGTGGTATGCTGGAGGGGCACTGAAATGAGGAGGCAGAGGAAGAAAATGTCACAGGACCAACAGCATGAGAATGTGAAGGCGGACGGGGCGTCACCTGGCCAAGTTGCTGGTGTGGCTGTGCAGGAACCACATTCACCCAGTGGGCCGTACAGGACATGTATTGTTCCTGACCTTATTTACAGCTCCACATGACGGCGCTGCTGTGCACTTTGGCAGACACGGATAGGCTCAAGGACTTGCCCACCTTCTGTTCTACATGTGTGTGCAGGGCTGGTACTGCCTTTTTGGCAAATAAATTACGGCTTGGGACTCTCCACCTCGGCTTGGCACAAGCCTTCAGTTCTCTGAAAGGTGCAGAGTCCACCACTTGGAAAGGGAGAGACTGCAGCTCCAGCAACTTGGACAGAAGCACATTCAGCTTCTGTGCCATTGGATGAGTGCACACATACTGTTGTCTCTTGGCAATCACTTTGGTGATCGATTGCTGACGGAATGACTGGCGAGGAGTAGGAGGAGCAGGAGCATCCGGACCAGCAGATGATGGGAAGGACAGACAGCTCCTTTCGGCTGAGGTGGTGGATCCTTGACTGCCTGAAACCAGGTGCATGCCACTGGGTGATGCAGCAGTTGCTGCGGCAGGCTTGACCACCACATCGGAGCCTCTCCCAGGCCACTTTATGGTGACGCTGCATATGTTAACGCAGGGTGGCCATGCTTCACCTTCTGCCCACAGATTCTACATATGGCCATGTTCACCTCCTCCGGCGGCTTAACAAAAAACTTCTACACCTCTGAGTAGGTGATTTTACCCCCAACACTATGCACTGACTGACTGCTACCGTCGCTGCTTCCATGAACCCGTGCACCACTACTTTCCGGGCAGGTAGGTACCTGTACTCTGCTGCTGGATCACGGGCAAGCTGACACCCTCTTCTCCCAATGATGATGAAGCCCCTAATTCACCCAGCTCCCAAGTGCGATCAGCTACATCATCATCATTGAGTACTGTCTAGACGTCACTGATGTCCTCCTCAACGGTCTCTGGGTCAGGAGCCTCACCACTCGCAACACTAGCTCCCATGCTACTCTCCTCATCACGACTTGCCCGCCTAGTGGAGAAGGCGGATGAATCCTCCACATCTTGGCTTGCCAGTAGCTGCTGACCTCTAGTAGCTCGTCCTGACTGTATAGTGGGGCTGAGCCCACAGCATATAGTACTTGTCTGGCTGAGGGAACAGAAAAGGACAGAGGCAGGTGGAGGACAGGTGAGGGACAGTGCCTGCTCCCGGGCCATGCCAACTAAGGGTTGTGTCTGAAGAAACCACTGACTCTTGACTGGTGGTGTCTGATGTCACTTGGGACAAAGTGGATGACCGAGTCAACTATTCAAGAACCACTGGGTTGCTGGTCATGCGACTCCTGCTGCCTCCTCTCACTGCGACTCCTGCTGCCAGAAACATTTAGGCCTCTGCGACTCCCCTGTGCGGGGCCTGGCACTTCTCTGTCTGACACTGTTAGATCAAATAAATAAATTAAAAGGAAATTAAAACACACCAAAAAGTCTGTAATTTTCTCACTTCACCACACAATGGCAAATACTTTTTTTGTGCCACTAATACATGCAAAAAAGGGCTTTAGTACATAAAACTGCATCCCTGAACAGCAAATAGGCCCTTATTTTTTTCCCACTTATACACGACACAAAAGGATTTAGAACATATAACTGCATCGCTGAATGGCAAATATATTTTTCTTTTTTCCACTTATACACTCCACGAAAAGGCTTTTGAACATATAATTGTGCCGCTGAACAGCAAATAGGCCCTTTTTTCACTTATACATGACACAAAAGTCTTTAGAACATATAACTGCACCGCTGAACGGCAAATAGGCCCTTATTTTTTTCCACTTATACACAACACAAAAGGCTTTAGAACATATAACTGCACCGCTGAACAGCAAATAAGCCCTTTTTTCCACTTATACACGACACAAAAGGCTTTAGAACATATAACTGCACTGCTGAACGGCAAATATTTTTTCTTTTGCCACTAATACACGACAAAAAAGGCTTTAGAACATATAACTGCACCGCTGAACGGCAAATATATTTTTCTTTTGCCACTAATACACGACACAAAAGGCTTTAGAACATATAACTGCACCGCTGAACGGCAAATACGTTTTTTTTTGTGCTACTAATACATGCCAAAAAGGGCTGTAATTTTCACACTTCACCACACAACGGCTAATAAGCCCCCCCATCGCCCCCCCCCGCAATACAAGCCAAAAAATGCATTAGAACATATAACTGCACTGCACAAGGGCAAATAAGACATAAAAATATTTCCTGGTAATAAACCTTGTTGATGGCTGTATCAAACAGCACTTGCACACCAATAACAAGAACGGTTTGCTCTAATTACAGAGCTGTATCATGGCAATTTGGATCCCCAGTAAGTGCAGCAAGGTGTAATAGGATTGTTCCTATTATCCAGACATAAATCTCCCCTACTGAACCCTGTTCTACATAAATGCTGTGGAACGATTCCTCCTTATCCTTTCCCTACACCTTGAATAATCTTTCCCTGCACTTGTAAATTGTTTTTTTAGCACAATGAAGTCTTTCCTAGCACTGTCCCTGACTCCTGCTGATGTCTCTCCCTGCACTAAGTTCACTGGAAAATGGCAGAATCCAAGATGCCTGAGGCTATTTATAGGGCTGTGACATCACAGGGCTGGCTGGCTACTGATTGGCTGCATGCATTTCATTATGGGTGATCCCGCGTTCCCAGAGTTCCTTGCTCCATGTCCTAACACGTGAAGCAGCCAGTTTAGGAAAAAATATGATTCGTTACCATTAAGCGTGAGGAAATTCGGTTTCGGTGTGAATCGAATTTTTCCTGAAATTCGGATCGAATGCACTTTATCAACTTCGATTCGCTTATCTCTACTGAATACATTTGTAATTGCATATAATTAAAAATTTAGAATAGCTAGTGCTGCGTTATCCAATAATATGTATCTGTATATCACCTCCTACTGTTTGGTCTTTCCGCATCTCTCTGTCCACCTCACTGAGTTGGTCGAAAATGCTGAGTTTCATCCTTCCTCCTTGAGCTAAGTTGTGATAGGGAGAGAGTTGCAGCAGAAAGGACATGTCCCCGAGCTGCCAGCTTGAAATACACTCATGAGGCCAATTCGAGCAGTGAATGGGGAGATCTGTGGTTTCGTGTGCTAGTTCAAACTTTTTTAGAGATTGTCATGTACTATATATCTGATTTTCATTTTTTACATTAATCATAGTATAACCCCTTTAAAGAACTAAGAGACAGAATTGATGCTTCCAACAGATATAACACAGTGTCACTTTAAGGTCTTGTTTATACAGAACAGTTTTGACGCATTTGGTCCATGCATTTGTTTGCTTTAAGCCAAGAACTAAGTTGGATATTAAAATAGATGCAATATAAAGCTTCCTACTAAGCTTCTCTTGTGAGGAATGCTTGTGGTTTTGGTTCAAAGATGCATGAAGAAGCGGCACCAAAAATGGACTGTGTGGACAAGGCCTAACCGTGCTGGTTATTGATAGAATAAGTGACTGTAATGATCTTGACACAGGTGTAGGACTGACTACAGTTGCATACTGCAGCTATATAGAGTGGCAAAAGACATGTCTTTCAGTTTCAACCTCTCTTAATCGATTATTCATCAAGAATTGCTAGATTTATTACAATCCTCAATACCAGGTAATATTAAATAAGCATTTAGCTCTTTTTCAAATAGTCAATGGGCATAACATGTGATATTACTTCCTCTTGGGTTAGGGTAGTTTGATTACACTAACTGAAAATAACCCTTTCCTATATATGTCTACATTGACTTCACATATATTCCAGGAATGAATAAATCATGTGCCAGTTCTTTGTATCGAACACAAATGTATTTATGCATTTAAGATCTCCTCTAAGGCGTCTTTTTTTTAGTCCACTTTTTCTAGCCTCTTATTATACCAGAGACCTTTCATCCCATTTAATAATGTAATTGCCTGCTTTGAACACTCTCCAGGTCTCCAATATCATTTTTAGAATGTGAAGCCCAAACCTGAATCCCATATTCCAAATGTGGCCTTACAAGGGATTTATAAACATAGATTTTTATCTCTTTTTATGCACCCTGAATCTTATTTGCTTTTGCAACTGCTGCTTGGCATTGAGTACTGCTGCTTAGCTTATTTGTAACCAGAATGCCCCTAGTTTTATTCCATTTAAGGTATATGCAGTAATATCATTATTGTGGGCTAGGTGCATTACTTTACATGCATCAAAATTAAAATTTATCTGCCATGTTCTTGCCCCTGCCGTCAGCTTATCTAGAGCTTTTTATAATATTTTATAAGCGAGTTTTGCTTCAAGTAGCTTACAAAGTTTTGTATCAGGAGCAAAAGCCTCTAATCCTATCCATGAGAATGAGATCAATAATAAAAAGTCTAAAGAAAAAAGGTCCTTATGCAAATCTTTGTGGCACCCACTGGTGACTTTATGAGCACCATGGTACCATCCACAGTGTCTCTTTTTATTCTGTCCAATTCTTTACTCATGTCCATATGCCCCTTAGTCCCTACATGTGTAGCTTCAGTATAAGGCCAGCATCCAATGCTTCTAACAAACTTTAGATATATCACAGGAGTCGTGTGACCTGCATTCAGATTTACACTTTGCTCCTCATAGAAGCCAAACATGTTGGTTAGGCACATGTCTATGAATCCATGCAGGATACCAGTTATTAGATTCCTCAATGCTCTATACTTTTACAGTTCCAACATACCACAGATGTCGAACTTACTGGATGGTAGCTACATGGTTCCAAAGTTAAATAAGTGTGGATACCACCCCTGGAAACCACTTCCATCTCCAGAATGGGGTTTCCAAAGTCAACAGAGAGAAGCTAAGCATGTACTGCTTGCCCTCCATTCACTGCTAGGGAATTGCTGGAAATAGCCAAGCAAGCACTCAGCTATTTTCAGCACTCCTATAATGGTGAATGGAGGATGGCAGAACATGTGTCCCTGCTTACCATAAATGTCAGGGGACCTATTCAGCAAATAGGAGCGGGTAACATAGGTGGGAACTGCACCATTCTAATGATTTGCCATCAATATCACAGATGGGAACACCCCTTTAAATTCTGCTACAACAACAGTTATCCTCCAAGAGTCTAAGAAGATGAGAATAACCGATCTCAACTCCCTTAATGCCCATGTGTGAATTGATATTTATTTACTCAGACACATGACTCAGCGACTGTCTTCATCCTAACTACAATTATAGTACTGAATGACTAGTCTTATACTTAGTACAGATATAGGACTCATCATGCTTATCTCATGTTTTTGAACTTTCCTGAGCCTTGTGTGTATAGTCTATATATAGGGCTTAGTGACTGATCTTGGCATACAGTATGCTATCATCAGGACTGCGTGACTGTATCAAACCTAAAGAAGTATATTACAGTATTATCTGACTATATTGAGCCTGTTTAGGCTACTTTCACACTAGCGTTTTTGCTGGATCCGGCAGGGTTCAGCAAAAACGCTTCTGTTACTGATACTACAACCATCTGCATCCGTTATGAATGGATCCGGTTGTGTTATCTTAAACATAGCCAAGACGGATCCGTCATAAACTCCATTGAAAGTCAATGGGGGGACGGATCCATTTTATATTGTGTCAGAGAAAGCGGATCCGTCCCCATTGACTTGTATTGGGGGTCATGTCTGATCCGTCTTGCTCCGCATCCCAGGACTTAAATAAAACTGCAGCATGCAGTTTACTCTCCTGTATGAGAACGGAACAGAATGCATTTTGGAGCATTCCGTTCTGTTCAGTTACGTTTTGTCCCTATTGACAATGAATGGGGACAAAATGGAAGCAGTTTTTTCCGGTATTGAGACCCTATGATGGATCTCGATACCGGAAAGTATTAACACTAGTGTGAAAGTAGCCTTATAGAGATAGAGATTTTGAAAAGTGAAATTTTTGTAAATTTATATCCAGTAACAGGACTGTGTAATGTGACTATATTGAGCTTGACTATAGCGATAACACAAGACTTGCTAGTATTATTGTAATCATAGGACTGATTGACATTTGCTGCTACCAGACATGAAGAATAGTCACCCCTGCAATTTACATATCTCTATAGTCTTACATATGTGATGGAGATTGTGGACTCTACATCTATCTCAAGGTTGCTGCTATACTGCACACCCAGTTAGAGGCTCCTAAAAGTCTCCCTAAGCATCTGACCATACATCAGGATCCTGTCTCTAGCTCCTTATGTATCTACTAAACTGCACTTATTCAACCCTAAGGGCTCTCTATCTCCTTGCTATGCAGGTGCATTGTTCTGCATTTAGAATATTATGTGGGTCCCCCTGGCCGTGCCAGGTGGGATACCCCTCTGTATTGTTTGGTGAAATATGTAATAAACATGTAATGGGTCTCGTTGAGCCGTGTCGTTTGTTGAATAATTCCAGGTGACCTTTGCGTCTCTAGACTTGCAGCCGTGTGCCTGAATAACACAATTAATGGGGCCTAATGCTGGGCAAATAGACACAGTGACATTTTCAAGCTTCTGTGTGGGCTCTGGGAAGACGGAACAAATTCCGAGAAATGTCACTCCGTGTCCTTGCCTGACTATTTTATATTATGATGTATTTATAGTCTGTTGGACATGTGTTAGATGACTATACTACTGGGATAATCCATTGTCAATGCTACAGACAGCAGTCGGTAGTTCTGGTGGGACTACAATTCTCAGCATACTCGGCATGGCAGAGGCTGCAAAAAAAAAGACCTAAAAATTGAATGCCTCAGGTTAATTATCCTTCAAGAACATAAATCACTTCTGAATACTTTCTGTTGACGCACTTGTCATGCTGGAGGCCCTGTAAATAATAGCTAGATGGCGGATATGTGCATTATAACAGCGAGCGACAGGATTTTATTTATGGTGCTATAATTCACCATTAAGTAGATATATATTTTGTAGCTGGTCCAATTTGCCCTTAAGTGGCAGCAATGCATCCAATGATAAAGGCAATCAGATAACAAATATGTTTGCTTTTACATAAAATGCTTTTAAAGCAAATTAGATGCAATGCTATTTGCACTTGCTTTTCAGGTTTAACCCATTACGGAGACGGCCAAGTTTTTTATTTGAAGAGTACCACCTGATATGTGTATATTAGTAACTACTTGTATCCCCCTTGTAATGACCATTCTGGAACATCTATTCTTATGACTCTCTGACATGCCATTCCTTTACTATTCCTGCTAGAACTTGTGAGTACATTACTAGTAGTATGCAATGAAGGTCCAGATGGTTTTACCAGCTGGGGTGTGCCCTGCACAGTCTTACATTATCCAATCTGGGCTGCCAATGTCAGACTGTGCAGGGACACCCCCCCAACTGGTAACACCCATCTGGACCTTTATTGAAAACTACTAGTAATTACTTCATAAGGTCTAGCAGGAAAATTAAAGGAATGGTACAACGCAGAGTCATAAAAATAGATTCCCACGAATTGTTACTTTGTTGTTACAAGGAGGATGCAAGTAGTTGCTAAAACACACAGGGCTCAGTAGAGAAAATAGGTTCTTTGTTTTTACATTGACAAAAAAATAAAAAATTAAAAAAAGAAAAAAACACCTTGCTTTGTGTCTTCATATTCTGACACCCATAACTTTTTTTTTTTTTTTTGCTGACGGTGCTGTATAAGGGCTGTAGATTTTAAGATTATAAGAGCTATAGATTTTATTGATACCATTTTGAGATACATGGGACCTTTTGATCATTTTCTATTCAATTTGTGGTGAGCAAAAATTGCAGTTTTTACATTGGTAATTTTTCTTCTTTTGTATCACGCTAATGCAGTCTGCTGGCACGCTAATACAGTCTGCTGGAGGCAGGCCTGGGGCCCTTTATATTGCATCCACAGGCTGCCGATCGGAGGACAGATGAGGTCCCTCCCTTTGTCTTAACTACTTAGATACTGCAGTTGTTATTGACTGTGGCATCTAAGGGGTTAAACAGCTGACATAGGAGATATCGCCCATCCCAGCAGTGAGAGCCAAGTGCCAGCTGACACCCACA
Organism: Bufotes viridis; assembly: GCA_033119425.1. NCBI lineage: Eukaryota > Metazoa > Chordata > Amphibia > Anura > Bufonidae > Bufotes > Bufotes viridis. Next base: position 89,656,196 of record CM065594.1, on the reverse strand, counting down.
AGTGATGAAGCAGGCCCAGGTTCCTGAGCCCGCACCATCGCCAGGACGTACTGTTATAGCACAGAGCAGGAATGACCTTGCTACTGTGACATAATAGTATGTCATGGAGCATTTAGGGATTAAAGGGACACTACGCAGGAAAATAAAAATATAGCACTTTTTATAAGAAGAGATGAATGAATTTTTCAAAAATTCGATTCGGTTGGTTCTTCAAATTTTCCAAAAAAATGTGATTCTATCCAAATTTATTTGTCATGAATCGCTATAAAAAACAGCTATTTTCTGGCTGCAGAGAGCCTGTATAGTGATTTAGAACACTGTGCCTTGCAGAAACATGCATAGGGATTCTGCTGTGGTAGTGAAACAGTACTGTGAGTCAGTGTGACCAGCAGATGACAGGCGTAACTCTTAGAATCACTTCACACTTCACTTATTTGGTCAGTTACGGGGCCAAAACTGCCCAAATCATTCAAGTGTGAATTCAGCATCAGGTATGAAGAACCGTGCAGTGGCCCAAGATCCTACTATAATGTGAAAGACCACATTCCTTTTACACCATCAGCTGATTCAACATAGATTTCGACAGAACCTGTTCTGTTAAACGCTGATACAAATTGCGCCCCCCTGACAGAGTGGAGAGGGTGTCAGCAGTGAGTTTGTGTTGACATCACTGATTGTTTTGTCCTTCTTCTGATCCGTCAGAAGAACAACTCCCAAAAAACAGATCCTGTCTGTTGAGCATCCGCCTTCACTCGGTCAGCATTTGGTCAGTAATCCATCAGTATGGCTAAGGCAAAAAAAAAAAAAACGCAGGAGTGGATCCAAAACAGGGATGGCACATGAATGGAATATTTGCATGTCTTCTGTGTTTTGTACCCAATCCTGCTTTTGACTACCAAATCATGAGCCAATTCTGATGCAAAATAGGCGCCATGTGATACAGACCTTATGGCTGCTTCAAAGACAGGATCTGTTGTGTGTCTCATTTTTCCATCCTTCTGACACATCAGAAGAAGAGTCAAATAAATGGTGATGTCAACAAGGCCAAAAAGGGAAAATGGTGGCCCCGTCATAGAGTGGGGAGGGTGGGAACAGCATGAGAAGTCCACAGAGTGGCCCAGTGACAGAGTGGTGAGTTGGCAGCAGCATGAGGAGACCACAGAGTGGCCCAATGACAGAGTGTTGAGGGCCAGCAGCATGAGGAGACCACAGAGTGTTGAGGTGGCAGTAGCATGAGATGACCACAGAGTGGAGAGGTGGCAGCAGCATGAGGAGACCACAGAGTGGTGAGGTGGCAGCAGCATAAGGAGACCACAGAGTGGCCCAATGACAGAGTGGTGAATTGGCAGTGGCATGAGGAGACCACAGAGTGTTGAGGTGGCAGAAGCATGAGGAGACCACAGAGTGGCCCAGTGACGTAGTGTTGAGGTAGCAGCAGCATAAGAAGAGACCATAGAGTGGCCCAGTGACAGAATGGGGCCGTGGCAACAGCACGAGGAGACCACAGAATGGTGAGATGGCAGCAGCATGAGGAGACCTCACTTTGCCCAGTGATAGAGTGGGGTGGTGGGGGGCAAAAGCCTAGCCAGTACCAGCACAAGTTGCTGGGTGGCAATAGGAACACCTGGCAGCAGGTGTGTGGCATCAGGCAGGTGGCTGCATTAGAATAGTAGCTGAAGCAGGTACTCAGAAGAAACAGGTCTCTTGACAAAGTTTGGGTGTGGCACCATGGATGATCTAGTCTGATGCATAAGGCACTGGTGTGTGGCCATCCTGGCTGATCACGTCTGATTCTTCTTCACAAAGGTCGGTTTCTCCACATTTTGTGTGGAAAGGCGAGTTATGCTGGGGGTAACTATGGCCCCGGCCGCACTAAACACTCGCTCTGATGCCACATTACTGGCCTGGCAGGAAAGCTTGTCGAGGGCGAACTTGGCCAGTTGCTGCCATAAATTAAGTTTAGGTGCCCAGAAGTCCAGGCGATCTTCAATGTGGGGTGGCAGGTTGCAGTCCAAGTATTTCACCACCTGCTGGTTCAGGTTCTGCTCCATGTCTAGCTTATGCTGCTATTCAGTAGTTTCTTTACTAGGTGGGTGAAGAAAACTTCTCATCAGAGACTCTAGACTTAAGTTGCTGCTGATAGAGCTGGTACTGCTCCAGCATACCCCCCCCCCCTCCCAGCAGCCATGGCAGTGGAACGTGAGCGCAGAGGACCCAGTCAGATCTTCGTGAGGTGCACATAGGCAGCGGCCAACTGACATAGGATGTCTCAGTGGGTGGAAAAAAGGCCCCCATTTTGGACCAGTAGTGAGGGTCTAACATGGTGGAGAGCCAGGAGTCTTTGCTCCGCTAAATGGTGACAAATTGGCTGTTACTACGCAAGCATTTGATCATGCATTGGACCATTTGTGAAAGTGACTCAGAGGGACTTCCTGCCTCCATCTCCACTACATACTGCCACGGTGTGTCTGGGTCATCTGCCTGGTCTTCCTCATCGCCCTGTACCTCCTTCGGCCCCTCCTCATTTGTCACCTGTACAGAAAAACCACCTATTTCTCTTCACATTGCTTATGCGCGAATGTCCTCCTCCTCCTCCATTTCAGCCCCCACAGGGCTCATGTGGCTGTGAGATTTAGCAGCATCTGTTCCAGGACATGAAGCAGTAGAATGATGTTGTTCATCTCGTGGTTACACAGGGGAGTACCTCTATCCGCCTGTATCATCAAGAAATCATTTATGGCCAATGGGTGGAAACGTTGCATATCAGCCAATGTTGGGGAACGCCATTCTGGCTTTGCAGCTCAAGGAGTGTGTGCTTTGCAGTGAAAGAGTGGCTGAAGTGCATGCACAGTTTCCTGGCCATTTTCAGGATATCCTGCATATGGGTGTAAGACTTCAGGAACCTCCTTACAATCAGATTAAACCTATGCGCCATGCAGGGCGCATGGCTCAACCCTCCTTAACCATGGCGACCATGGTTCTCATTTTCAGTTGGCGAGGAGAAAGCCAGGATTCGATTTCTTGATGGAGGACGCGGAGCAGATCCTCCCCTATGTGACGTTGTTCGTCCCAGGCAAACTAGGTGCAGAACAGTGTGATACCGCCGTGCCCTGCACATGTGGTATGCTAAAGGAGCACTCTGAATTGTCCCTGCAGTGGAGGCTGAGGAAATGGTGGAGGCAGAGGCGGACATTGGCAAAGGACCCACAGCTTGAGAACGTAGCGGCGGCAGTGGCGTCACCTGGCCAAGTTGCTGGTGTGGCTGGGCAGGAACCACATTTACCCAGTGGGCCATAAAGGACATATTTTCTTTTACTGTAGTTACAGAACTGACCCGCTTTCTGTTTAACATACGTGTACTGCCTTTTTCGCAAAGAAATGACGGCTTTCGACTCTCCACCTTGGCTCAGGAAAAGCCATCAGTTCTCTCAAAGGTGCAGAGTCCACCACTTGGAAAGGGAGGGACTGCAGTACCAGCAACTTGGCCAGGAGCATGTTCAGCTTCTGCACCTTTGGATGAGTGCACGCGTACTGTTGTCTTTTTGCAATCACTTCGGTGATCGATTGCTGACAAAATGACTGACGGGGAGTAGGAGGAGCAGGAGCATCAGGACCAGTAGATGATGGGAAGGAAAGAAAGCTCCCTTTGGCTGAGGTGGTGGAGCCTTGACTGCAAGAAAAGGAGTGCGGGCCACTGGGTGATGCAGCGGTTTCTGTGGCAGGCTTGACCACATAAGAGCCACAGTTCTTCCAGAACACTTTATGGTGATGATGCATGTGTTGACGCAGGGCCGTGGTGCCAACATTGGCTCCCTTGCCACGCTTTACCTTCTGCCCATAGACTCGGCAAATGGCCATGTTCACCTCCTCTGGCGGCTTGATGAAAAACTGCCAAACCGCCGAGTATGGCATTTTCCCCCCCAACACTCCGCGCTGACTGCCTGCTACCGCTACCTCCGTGAACCCCTGCACAGCTACTTTCCGGGGACGTAGGCTCCTGAGAAGCAGGTGGTCTACCCTGGGCACGTTTGGCTCCCGACCTTGCACTGCTGCCACCCTGCTAACTCACAGCCACGCTACCACCCTGATGGCTCAGCCGCTGCCTCACACGCAAGCTGCCACCCTCTTCTCCCCTCCCCTTTTCTTCCCCTGACCCTCTTCCCCCCGATTCATCTCCACCCCGTGTCTACTAGTTCCTCAGACCACCTTTAAATAAACACTCAGACACCAGGCTGGAATGAATAGGCCACAGCAGCCTTTATTAACGTACGACATATCAAATATATATAAAATCATAAATATAACCATAAATGTATATCTATAAATATATATAACCAAAATACTATGACTCTTTCCCTGCAAGGGGAGGTCCTTGAAGCCCCAAAACAGCCGAATTGCCTCACAGGGTTGCCATCTGGCCTCCCACCATTGCCAGCCAGCTTAGAAGCACCACTCAATGGCCCCTTAAATTCCACCCCGCCTGGAAGTCCAGCCCCAACCCAGGAGCCCTCCCATTATCCTCCCCAGTAAACATAACCAACTTCAAGGACCTCCCCCTGCCACCAACGCCCAGACTTGACCCCTTAAGGCCCCTTTCACACGGGCGAGTTTTCCGCGCGGGTGCAATGCGTGAGGAGGACGCATTGCACCCGCACTGAATCCTGACCCATTCAGTTCTATGGGGCTGTGCACATGAGCGGTGATTTTCTCGCATCACTTTTGCGTTGCGTGAAAATCGCAGCATGTTCTATATTCAGCGATTTTCACGCAACGCAGGCCCCATAGAAGTGAATGGGGATGCGGGAAAATCGCAAGCATCCGCAATCATGTGCGGATGCGTTGCGATTTTTCCGCATGGTTGCTAGGATACGATCGCGATGGGGACCCGATCGTTATTATTTTCCTTTATAACATAGTTATAAGGGAAAATAATCGCATTCTAATTACAGAATGCAATGTGCCCCGGGCTTTAAAGGGTTAAAAATAATAAAGAGTTAACTTACCTTCTCCCATTGTACGCGCAGAGCCCCAGAACGTCTTCTCTCTTGATAGTTTGGATGCTTGAGGACCTGTGTTGACGTCACAGGGTCACATGGTCCAATCATAGAAGCATTTGAGTGGACCATGTGACCCATGTGATCCTGTGACATCACGGCAGGTCCTTCAAATTTCATGCAGTGAGTTGAGCGACGGCCGTTTCATGCTGAACGCGCTTCGTCGAACGCGCTTCGTCGGTAGCAGCCCGACGAAGCGCGTTCAGCGCGAAACGGCCGTCGCTCAACTCACTGCATGAAATTTGTGGCGTCCTGCCCGACATTGCCTGCACGCTGACATATCCAATAAAAACGAATTTATCAACTTCACTGGTGAGTGCCGTCCGTTCCTACCTGCATCATCCATGAAAAAGATGGCCGCTCCTAGTGGTCACTCATACGCAGTCTCTACCAAGATCATGTGGGAAGTCACATGACCATCCGGCAGCCGGCAACATTAAAACAAAATAAAGAGCCACAGACTAAACAATACATGATGTTTACAGATAGCCAGGACCAGAGAGACGAGCACACACAGTGTCAATAGACGCTATTTATATTAATTAAAATTGTCAATGTCCAGATGTAGTAAACATCTCATAATACATTTGGACATAAAAATAGATAAAAAAGAAAGAGAATATATAAATATAAATAATGTGTCACATGTAATTCATACAAGTGAAATGCATACAGATTAAAAAAGTGAAAAAAATTCAAGGTGTCACATAAAATACTCATATGATTGATACAAGTGAAATTCATAGGTAAAATTCCACCTGATAAAAAAAACAATTCATGATAAATAATATATGCATCCGCACATTGTGAGCAATAATTCAAACCTTCATTAGTACATGTTAATACATTAATACAAATTACCAAGTGCAAACAATGCCAATATATGTATATACATCAACCTATAATGTATATAAAAACAGATTTTGAATACGTGTGCATGCCTGTACATGCATGCACACATGCGAAAATTACTCAATATAAACAAGACAGGCGTGACCAGTGTGCTCAAAATAAAATAAAAAATAATAAAAAACGTGAAACACACGTGCAAAGTGATGTGACAGTGAACGTGCAAGTGATGTGCAAAGAAGATATTTAAAACATATAAAAAAAAATATTATATATATTTTTTTATATTTCATGTCCATAGACATAAGAGAATGCATAAGAGAAGACATATTAGGTAGGTGCGGACTTTTCACATATACGGGCCTCATATCGATACTGCAGGGAAAAAGAAGAAGAAAGAGACCAAAAAACACCAGTTAAAACATGATAAATACATTACATTAAAACAAAATAAAAGGCCTCCAATAAAGGGCGACCGAAAACTACAACAACCAGACGGGCCTCCTATATTCATAATCGAAAATAGCTAAATGACCAAACTGATGGATGTCAAAAAAAGATCATAAGAAGGGGACGTATCTGTTGTATTCATTTAGACCCCGAGGGGATAAGGTGCCGAGTCTATGCATCCACATAGTTTCCTTTTGGGCCAATCTCGGGGTAAGATAGACCCTATCAATTGCTCTTACCTCAAGAAGATGGGGATTACATTCTTGTGCCAACTTCAAATGTCGCGGGATCAGTTTCAGATGCGTTATGAACTCCTCCTCCTGTGCTGATACAATATCAAGGACATGTTCCCGCACTTGTCTCCGAAATTCCCTAGTCGTCATGCCGATAAACACCTTTCCACATGGACAGGTGGTGTGGTAAATTACTCCAATTGTCATATAGTCGATCTTATGGGTGATCTTATAAGTTTTCAATCCCTGGCTGTCCTGAAAGAAATCACATTTTTTAATATTGGCGCATGCAACACACTTACCACATGGGGAACAACCCCATTTCTGACCCCTGGATCCAAAGGCCCTACCTGGTTGTTCTCCCCTGTGGTAACTGTGAACCAACATGTCTCTCAGACACCTGGATCTCGAGAAATCATTGGTTGGGATGGTAGGTATCTTCTCAAGGTCTTATCAGACCTCAGAATCGGTCAATATATTTATCCAAAATCTTGCGTACTTCCTGGGATCTTGAATTGAACGTAGTAATAAAGCAAACAACATCACTCTATTCTGGAAATTTCTTCCCGTATAGTAGCTCATCTCAACCCGTATGCTCAGCTCCGGTCTGCGCTCCCTTGATCATATGGTTACTGTAACCTCTTTCCTGGAATCAAACAGCTAGCTCTGCTGATCTTTTCTTAAAAACATGTTCTTCTGAACAAATACGTTTCATGCGTAAGAATTGTCCTACTGGGATGTTCTTAATCAAATGAGATGGATGGGCAGAGGATGCATGCAACAAGCTGTTAGTGGCTGTAGATGTCCTAAATAAATCAGTTCGAATGTGGCCATTCTGATCACGTACCAAAGCGATATCCAGAAAATCGATGTTATCGGTACTTTGTAAGTCAAATGGATGTTGTACAGGTTATCATTCAGTTGGGAGATAAAATCCTCCAATCCCTGTGTGTCACCCTGCCAGAAAAAGAGGATGTCATCAATATATCTAGTCCAAAATTGGACTTTCTCAATGTTCCTGATTGGGTTAGACATGAAAATCTCCCTTTCCCACTGCCCCAAGAACAGATTCACGTAGGACGGCGCAAAGGCCGCCCCCATCGCGGTTCCTTGCCGTTGGAGTTAAAAATGTTTCTTTGAATAGAAAAAAGTTGTGGGTCAGGGCAAAACATATCGCACAGAATCTGCTTAATTCTGCTTCCATGTTGCTTATCATCAGGGCCGCTGATACTGCTGTAATCCCATCTTCATGTTTAATGGATGTATATAATGACTCCACGTCACATGTCATTAGGAGAGTCCCCAACCTTCTGCAGTAAGTGCTCACTATCTCGTATATGACGGCAGGACTTCTACAAATGGTTTCAGAAAGAAGTCGATCAATTGACATAGGGGTTCTAAGAAGTTCCCCACCCCAGACACAATAGGTCGGCCCGGTGGATTTCTCAAACATTTATGTACCTTTGGCAACCGGTAAAGGGTGGGTATTATTGGATCTTCAATAATCAGTCCTCTCGATTGTTGATTGCTTAAGACTCCCCGATCTCTGACGGAGACTAAAATGTCCACTAGTTCTTCCTTAAACCTGTAGAGGGGATTAAAGATTAATTTTTCATAACATACGGGATTCCTTAGTTGTTGAAAGACCTCCCTTTCGTACATTTTAATTGGCCACACCACTACATTGCCCCCTTTATCCGAGGGTTTGAACAGGACATCTCTCATCTCACGTAATTGTCGGAGCGCTATCCTATGTTCTCGACTGAGGTTGTGATTGTATTTCCTCCTTGGCAACTTCTCAATTTCTTCAGTTACCAGTCTAATAAACATATCCACCTCTGGATATTGAGTTAGTTGTGGAAACTTCTTAGATTTGGGGAGTAAGGAAATATAATACTCACCACTTGATGCCTCCTGTTCCTCTAGCAGCATCTCAAGAGTTGCTACGGCCTCCCTTTCTTGTGTGGAGTCCAATAAAACATCCTCTTGTTTCTCCTGGTTAAAAATCTTCTTGAATGCCAACTTGTGTCCAAACAGATGTAGATCCTTTACTACAGTAAAACAATCAATGTTAGTACTTGGACAGAAGCTGAGGCCTAAACTTAAGACCTCGACTTGACATTTAGTCAATACCACATCAGATAAATTCACTACCTTAAGGTTGGAGGAACGTCCATCATTGGCCTCCACCTTCTTTTTGGGAGATGGTTGGTCCAAGTGATACAGTCTCTTGCCCCCTCGGATCATATATATTGTTCTATTCTCTTCATTCACAGATCTGTTCGTGTTGGTTGAGGAGGTGGAGGAAATAGACACTGATCTCTCCCTCCCCCTCTAGGTCTTATACCTCCACTTGTATAACCGATTGTTCTATTTATCTGTGACATCCCATTGGAACTTTCATGATTTAGCCATGGACAGTTGATCTCCCCATTCCTGGGACCAATCCTCCATTTCTTTCTCCAGAGGGCTCAACTCTTCTTTTGAGCACTCAGTCTGTAGATTACCCCAAATTTTTTGGGGAGGACTGATTATTGAAGATCCAACAATACCCACCCTTTACCTGTTGCCAAAGGTACATAAATGTTTGAGAAATCCACCGACCTATTGTGTCTGGGGTGGGAAACTTCTTAAAACCCCTATGTCAATTGATCGACTTCTTTCTGAAACCATTTGTAGAAGTCCTGTCGTCATATACGTGGGATAGTGCGCACTTGCTGCAGAAGGTTGAAGGACTACATGTCCAACCGGGGACTCTCCTAGTGACATGTGATGTGGAGTCAATATATACGTCCATTAAACATGAAGATGGGATTACAGCAGTATCAGCGGCCCTGATGATGAACAACATGGAAGCAGAATTAAGCGGATTCCTGGTAAGTGCGATACGTTTTTCCCTGACCCACAACTTTTTTCTATTCAAAGAAACATTTTAACTCCAACGGCAAGGAACCGCATTGAGTGCTAGGAGCGGCCATCCTTTTCATGGGTATCCCACACCTGGGCAGCGGTCACATGGAATCCATGTGACTTGTGATGTCACGATGGGCGGGGCCTGCTCAGCTGCAATAATGATAGGCCTGAAGGAAATCAGGTGGACTTACAGTGTGCGCCTTACTTAACTACGGGACAGAGATTGGAGCGCACACAGGTGAGACGTGATGCATGTAATTAACTGCGGGTATTTAGAGGCGGCTTTTCCGGTGCTCCTCACTTACCCTGACGAAGCCATCGGCGAAACACGTTGGGTAAGTGAGGAGCACTGGGGTGGGTGGTACGGCCGTCTTGGTAGGCTGTTGCACTGACTGTTCAGCTAGCACTGTTCTGGGTCCTTGTCAGACCCCTTTGTGGGATGGTACACATCTCTATTGATCTTCCTCTGGGCAATTCTTTCTTGCCCGATTGACTTTAGATTACTTGGGTACACGTGGTTCCAGACCAGTGCTCTTTAACAAATATAGACTATAGGTGTGGACAATACTATAGATTGGAATTTTTGCTAAATTCTGGATACATATAACTCCATATATCTCCTGTGACTATATTGTTGCTGGCATTTCCTTCCTTCCCCCCATCCTATATGAGTCCCCTTGTGATTTTATGGACTCCATTGTATGTGGTTTTTACCGATTATGCTTGAATTCCCTTAATAAATATACATTTGATTATTAACGAGTGTTTTGTATAGCTTTTTTGTGATTTGGGTATATACACTTCTGTTTTTGTAGGTTCGTGACAGTATAAAGAGTTTAATGTCTCCCACCAATGCAGCAAGCGATTAAACGAAATATAGGCCCCTGACAACCAGACAACATAGAGTTCATTTGACAGTAAAAAGAGGTTAATGTCTCCCACCAATACAGCAGGCAATGAAACACAATATAGGCCTCTGACAACCAGACAATGGGGAGGTCATTTGACAGTAAAAAGAGTTTAATGTCTCCCAAAAATGCGGCAAGTGATTAAATGAAATATAGGCCCTTAACAACCAGACAATGGGGCAGTCATTTGACAGTATAAAGAGTTTAATGTCTCCCACCAATGCAGCAAGCAATTAAATGAAATATAGGCCCCTGACAACCAGACAATGTAGAAGTCATTTGACAGTATAAAGAGTTTGATGTCTCCCACCAATGCAGCAAGCGATTAAACGAAATATAGGCCCCTGACAACCAGACAATGTAGAGGTCATTTGACAGTATAAAGAGTTTAAAGAGGACCTTTCATCGGGGTAAAAAATGTGAACTAAGTATGCTGACATGTAGAGCGGCACCCAGGTATCTTCCTGCACTTACTATTATCCCTGGGCGCCGCTCCGTTGGCCCGGTATAGGCTCCGGTATCTTCTGTGACTCGGTCATACTAGGCGGAGCCTAGTATCACTTGGTTTTACTAGGCGTATCCCAGGCTGTACCACTGGCCAATCGCAGCGCTCAGCTCACAGCATGGGAGAAAAAAACTCCCAGGCTGTGAGCTGTGGAAAAGGAAAAATGGAAAAGGCCACTTTCCGTTATTTAGGCCCCAGCAGCCAGACAGAGGAGAGGTCCCATAGCAAAAAATCAGGCTTGATTAATATAATTTTAGGCCCCTGACACCCAGACAGGGAGAGGAGATGTCATTTGACAGCAAAAAGAGGTTAATGTCACGTACCAAAGCAGCAGGCGATTAGCTAAAATGTAGGCCCTTGGCACCCAGACAGAGGAGAGGTTCATTCAACTTGGGGTTGTCCCCAAAATAATGGTAAAATTAAAAAAAGAGGATTCAATAAAGAACTGCCTTGGAGTACAAGAATGTATGGTGGAGGGCGAAGCAGTTATAAATGTCTATTCTGCACAAGGTACGGACAAGTCCTGTGGGATCCATGCCTGGTTCATTTTAATAAACGTGAGCTTGTCCACGTTGGCTGTGGACAGGCGGCTGCGTTTGTCTGCAATGACGCGCCCTGCCGTGCCAAATACACGTTCAGACAATACACTGACCGCAGGTCAGGCCAGCACCTCCAAGGCATAAAGGGCAAGCTCTGGCCATGTGGACAATTTGGAGACCCAGAAGTTGAATGGGGCAGAACCATCAGTCAGTACGTGGAGGCGTGTGCACACGTACTGTTCCACCATGTTGTTGAAATGCTGCCTCCTGCTAACACGTTGCCTATCAGCTGGTGGTGCAGTTTGCTGTGGCGTGGTGACAAAACCTTTCCATATCTCGGCTATGCTAACCCTGCAGTCTGAGGAGCTGGCCGTGACACAGCTGTGTTGGCGGCCTCCTCCTCCACCGCCTCTGCCTTTGCCTTGTGCTTCCACTTGTCCCCCCGTGTTAGTTGGGCATGCTCTCAGGAGCGTGTCTACCAGCATGCGCTTGTAGTCCCGCATCTTCATATCACGCTCCAGTGCGGGAATTAAGGTGGGCATGTTGTCCTTGTACCGGGGATCCAGCAGGGTGGCAACCCAGTAGTCAGCACAAGTTAAAATGTGGGCAACTCTGCTGTTGTTGCGCAGGCACTGCAGCATGCAGTCGCTTATGTGTGCCAGGCTGCCCAGAGGTAACGATAAGCTGTCTTCTGTAGGTGGTGTATCGTCTGTGTCCTCCATATGCCCCCAGGCACACTCCAGTGATGGCCCTGAGCTGCGTAGGGTGCCACCCTGCAGTGAAAACGGTTCCTCCTCCTCTACCTTCTCCTCATCCTCCAGAAGTGTGCCCTGGCTGTCCACATATGTACCTGGCCTCTGCTGGTGCAGGAACCCACCCTCTGAGCCACTTCTGTATGACCCGCCTGAAACCCTGTGAAATGCCCCCTCTTCCTCCTCCTCCTGTGCCGCATCCTCTTCCATCATCGCCGTAATATTTTTTTCAAGTAGACATAAAAGGGGTATTGTAATGCTAACAACGGCGTCATTGGCACTGGCCATGTTGTTTGAGTACTCCAAAGACCGCAGCAAGGTACACAGGTCTCGCATGCAGGCCCAGTCACTGGTGGTGAAGTGGTGCTGATCCGCAGAGCTACTGACCCATGCATACTGCATTTGAAACTCCTCTAATGCCTGCTGTTCTCTCCAGCATATCTAAGGTGGAGTTCCACCTGGTGGGCATGTCGCATATAAGGCGGTGAGCAGGAAGGCCAAAGTTACGCTGTAGCTCAGACAGGCGAGCAGCAGCAGGGTGAGAACGCCGAAAGCACACACATACGGACCGCACTTTCAGCAGCAGCTCTGACATGTCTGGGTAGTTTTTAAGAAACTTTTGCACCACCAGATTCAGCACATGCACCAGGCAAGGGATGTGCGTCAAACTGGCTAGTCCCAGAGCTGCAACGAGATTTCGCCCATTATCGCACACCACCATGCCGGGCTTGAGGCTCACCGGCAGCAACCACTCATCAGTCTGCTGTTCTATGCCTCCCAAAGCTCCTGTGCGGTGTGGGGTTTGTCACCCAAACACAGGAGTTTTAAAATCGCCTGTTGACGTTTACCCCGGGCTGTGCTGAAGTTGGGGGTGAGGTTCTTTCGATGACCGGATGTGGGGGTGGTAGAAGAGGAGTAGGAGGAGGATGATGCGGAGTAGGAGGAGGAAGCAACAGTAGGCAACGAATAATGCCCTGCGATCCTCGGTGGTGGAAGGACATGGGCCAAACCGCTGACCGCCTCGGGCCAAGCCGCCACTATGTTTACCCAGTGTGCAGTTAGGGAGATATAGCGACCCTGGCCGTGCTTACTGGTCCATTTATCTGTGGTTATGTGGACGTTGCCACAGATGGCGTTGCGCTGCGCACACTTGATTTTATCCTCCACTTCGTTGTGCAGGGAAGGGACGGCTCGCTTGGAAAAGTAGTGGAGGCTGGGAACAATGTACTGGACCACCAGATGGAATGACAGCATTTCAAAGGCCAGTAATTTTGAAATGCTGGCATTCAGGGCCAGGGCTAGAGGGTAGGTAGGTGGGTATTTCCTCCTTCTCTCCAATGTTTGGGAGATGGACAGCTGAATGCTGCCGTGGGACATGGTGAAGATGCTTGGTGATGGTGTCATATGTGGTGGTGTTCGTGGAACATCCTCTGTTTGCTGGTCACCAGGTGCCACGGTGATGCCAGAGGTGGAGGGAGAGGCTGAGCCATCAGCAGAAGAGGGAGCAGGAGGAGCATGAGAGAGTTCCTTGTTTTTAAGGTGTTTACTCTACTGCAGTTCATGCTTTGCATGTAGATGCCTGGTCATGCAGGTTGTGCTCAGGTTAAGAACGTTTATGCCTCGCTTCAGGCTCTGATGGCACAACATACAAACCACTTGTGTCTTGTCGTCAGGACATTGTGTGAAGAACTGCCACGCTAATGAACTTCTTGGAGCAGGCCTTGGTGTGCTTGGTGCCTGGGTGCGGTGGACAGTAGCAGGCGTACTGTCTCTGGAACGGCCGTTGCGCTTTTGCACCCTGATCCCTTTTTTGCTGTGCTGTTGCCTCTGTGCGACCACCGCCTCTTCCTCAGAACTGCACGCCTCACTAGCACGACCTTCAGTCCAGTCTGGGTCTAAGACTTCATCATCCTCCACATCATCTTCCACCCATTCATGACCCCTGCCCTCCTCGTCGGTCTGGACATTGCAGAAAGCCACAGCAGTTGGCACCTGTGTTTCGTTATCATCAGAGACGTTTTTGGCGGTATTTCCATGTCCTCATCCTGCAACAAAAGTGGTTGAGCATCAGTGCATACAAGGTCTTCCTCTTCTGGGGCAGGGCTAGGTGGATGATCAAAAAGCATGAGACTTTCCTGCATGATTTGGGGCTCTGACTGCTTGGCTGATTTGCAAGGGCTGCAGGTGCCAACTCTGAGCTTTCTGCAAAGGACTGGGTGTTAGATACTGTGAAGGAACTGGAGGCACTGTCAGCCACCCAATCTACTATCGCCTGTACATGTTCTGGCTTCACCATCCGTAGAGTGGCATTTTGGCCTATCAAATAACGCTGCAGATTCTGTCGCCTACTTGCACCAAAGTAAGGTGTTTGACTTGGAGCAGTAGTTGGCGCTGAACGGCCACGTCCTCTCCCAGCAACAGGAGCTCCACCAACGCCACCACGAACATGCCCATGTCCCTTATTTGATGTTCTCCTCATTATTTGCGTTCACCCACCAAGCTGAAAGATTGGTCTCCCTCCGGTGTCAATTTACCTGCCACTAGTCGACAATTATGTTCGCTAAGGCAGTGCCCATGTCATAAAAATGCTCTGTGGACCCAGAATAATGTTTTTTGTGCCCAAAATACACTGATTCTCAATTTCTATGCGGAAATATAAAAATAAAATGTGGTATGCTGTATGCACAAGTGGTTTGTAGAACAAGAACAAGTATTTTTATAATAAAATACAGAAAATTAGTATTTCCCTGCTGTAAATTGAAAGTTATTAATTATAAGCCGGATGCACAACTGTTTTTTTGGCCTAAAACAACGGCTTTTTTCAATAAAACCCCAAAATGCAGTTTTTAACTGCCGTACATTAAAATTAGATATTTATACTTTGTATGGACACCAGATTTGGGGACCCAGAACACGGATTTGGTCGCCAAAATTCACAAATGCAGTATTTAACTGCTATAAATTGTAAATAATTATTTAAACGACGGATGCATAACTGTTTTTTCGGCCTAAAACACAGCTTTTTTCAATAAAACCCCAAAATGCAGTTTTTTACTGCTGTAAATTTAAATTAGATATTTATACCATGTATGTACAACTGCTTTGTGAAGCAAGAATATTGCTTTTTTCCCACAAAAAAGAATAATGCACTATTTCTCAGCTGTAATGTGAAATCGGTATTTAATCGGTGTATTTTAAAATGCTCTGTGGATCAGGATTACCACTTTTTTGTCAAAAAACATACACTTATGCTGTATTTCACAGTAGCAATTTAAAATTGGTGGTTGGAATGGGTATTTCAGACTGTTTGGTGGACCTTGAATAAAGAAGCACTGTTTCCCTGCAGAAATATAAAATATGTCGTTGGATGGTGTATACAGAACTGTTTTGTGGACAAGTAATACGGTTTTCCCCCCAAAATTACACGGATTCTCTATTTCACCGCAGAAGTGTCAAATATATATTTTGGCGGTATAAAATAGGCTTGGTGGATCAGGATGACCACTATTTTTTTAATCTAAAATACACTGATGCACAATTTGATAGCTGAAATGGAATATACGGTTTAGTGTATTGTATACACAAGTGCTCTGTGGCACCACAGATCCGAGGCTAGACAAATGGACGATGTCACCCCTTAAACATACAAAAGGCAATATTGGGAACTTGAGCAGCCAGAAAAAAAAGTTTTTTTTCCTTCACTGAGCTACAAAATAGGATTAGGCTGATGTCCCTGGCTGGCTGGCACACATGCAGTACACTGCAGTGGCTAATATGGCCGCCGAGCACCACCTCAGTAACAAAAAAAGATTTCCCTTGCAGTGGCTGGGTACAGAAATGTTGGATTGATAAAGCTCCCTCCCTATATCTTGTGGATTAAAGTAGCAGAGGTTCTTCTGATTTCTGCCCTATTCTGTCCCTGTCCCAACATCCTCTCCCTAAGCTCAAATCAGCAGAGTGACGTGCGACAGTACGTGACTCCAGCTTATAAAGAGGCTGGGTCACATGCTGCACTCAGCCAATCACAGCCATGCCATTAGTAGGCATGGCTGTGATGGCTTCTTAGGGCAAGAAGTAAAACGATTGCTGATTGGCTGCTGTGCAGCCCTTCAGAAAGCGGGAAGAAATCGCCAAACAACGGACCCGAACCCGAACTTTTTTGAAAATGTTCGGGTTCGAGTCCGTGTCCCGAACACTCGGGGGTACGAACCCAAACTATACAGTTCGGGTTTGCTCAACTCTAATCTTTAAGCAACCTGATAGCAGATCTTGGTTAACACATTAGAGACAACATTGCAGCAGAACTCAAAACCAGGAAGTTTAACCATTGGTTTGCTGGTATAGAAAGGTGTGGCTGAGTAATAAAGATGAACATAGCAGTACTGGATATGTAACCAGAATGCCAGAGTAGAAGCAGATTTGAATAGGCCACCTGTGTCAAATGGCATCCCACCAGAGAGGTCAGCAGCAGCGCCAAAAGCGTAGTTCATGACAAG
Source organism: Bufotes viridis (assembly GCA_033119425.1). Taxonomy (NCBI): domain Eukaryota; kingdom Metazoa; phylum Chordata; class Amphibia; order Anura; family Bufonidae; genus Bufotes; species Bufotes viridis. Next base: position 89,639,497 of record CM065594.1, on the reverse strand, counting down.
GACCTCGATCTTTTAGCTAGAGTGGAGAGCACTCCTCTCACAAAGATCATCTCTCACCTTGAAGGACCTTTCGTGTCCTGCTTTACACAGGCAACCTACTGATTTGAAAGGGTACTTTCCTGTGGTGCTGCATGGAATGTGAACACTTACTGGTTGGTTTTCCTGCACACATCACAACTGATTGGTGATGGAGGTTGTCAAGTCTTCTAAACCTATATCGTTTGCTGCCATATTCATCATATATTTTTAAAGAAATTTATGTGGAGGCCCTCTTTGTGGATCCAAAAATTATGAAAAAAGTATGGGGTTGTGTAGGACATAGTGCAGGCATGTAAAATCACTTACTAGCTTATCTGTCCGGTGCTCCGTTCCCCCCTTTTACTTTTCCTGCCTGGTATGGAAATAAGTATCATCGGTAAAGGGAGGAGGAGACTGCCCTGTTTCTTAATGGGCGTCTCCTTCTCCCTGGCTGTAGCACGGTCCAATCGCAGTGGAGAGCGCCAAAACCAAGGAGAAAAAAAAGCTCACCTTCTCCCTGGCTGTGACGCTCTCCGCTGTGATTGGATCGGGCTACAGCCAGGGAGAAGGAGACGCCCATTGAGAAACAGGGCAGTCTCCTCCTCCCTTTACCGATGATATTAATTTCCATACCAGGCGAAAAAACTAAAAGGGGGGCACAGCGGGGAAACGGAGCACCGGACAGATAGGCTAGTAACTAGTGATCTTACATGCCTGCACTATTCCCTATACAACCCCCTACTTATTTAATAATGTCTAGACCAATGAAAGGTCCTTTTTAATTGCTCAGCAACTGTTGTCTACAAATACATTATGATGTTCACCTCTTGGTGCTTAGACTGTTTTTACTCTAGTAGGTTTTCAAATCATTTTAAATAATTAGGCTACAAAATTACTCTGGCCGAACGTTTTCCATTTGTGGCTCCTGGTGGATTCCATAACACACATGGTTTTGAAAAGTGACATTAAAATCTCCAAAGTGATATTCTAGCTGTGTCTCCTCATCTACCGTTTCCATCCTCTGGAGTCTGCTCTTGTTTCACAATCTGTCTCGGGAAGCCAGTAAATCGGAGAGCTGGGAGACTAAATAATCCAGCCTCACAATTAGCTGCAGCTGGCAGAGATTAAATGTATCAGCCACTTGACTGACGCTCAGCTCCTATTATTCCATCTGTATTTTGTTTCTTACTCATCAGAACATACGCAATTCATCCGCAGTAAAGGTCAGGGGGTACGGAGGTCATTCAGCACAGCGTGGTATTTTCTAAGCGCTACAGCAACACTCTGGTGATGGTTGAACAATGGACATCGCAATTCAAGGGTGTGTATGTGTGTGTGTATAGGGGGGTGTTTATCTGTGAGTGTAAAATACGACTAATGGCAGCAATGCAAATATTCAGGCAGAAAAACAATTGTAAAGGATTGATTCAAAATTGTTTTGCTAAGAACTTGTCAAAAGACAAACCTTTCTTATGTTGCAGAAGACCTGTGTAAAAGGGCATTTCTCATTTCAGCAAATGGCATTTATCATTTAGACAAAGTTAAAGAGGACCTTTCACCTGTCCAAAGTTTGTTAGTCAATGGTATGTACATGCAGAGCGGCACCCAGGGATGTCCCTGCACTTACTTATATCCCTGGGTGCCGCTCCGTTCGCCCGCTGTAGCCCCCGGTACCTGCGCACGTGCTGCTGATAATTTTGCCTTGGCCGGAGACATCCTCTTTTGCCCTGGGCGTCTCCTTCTCCCAGGCTGGAGCCCTAGCCAATAGCAGCGCTCAACTCATATCCTGCAACCTCCCAGGATATGAGCTGAGCGTTGTGATTGGCGAGCGCTCCAGCCTGGGAAAAGGAGACGCCCGGGGCAAAAGAGGATGTCTCAGCCCAAGGCAAAATTATCAGCAGCACATCTTCCGGTACCAGGGGCTACAGCAGGCGAACGGAGCGGCACCCAGAGATACAAGTAAGTGCAGGGACATCCCTCGGTGCCGCTCTCATTTACATACCATTGACTAACAAACTTTGGACAGGTGAAAGGTCCTCTTTAATATAAGGCACTTACTAATGTATTGTGATTGTCCATCTTTCCTCCTATGCTCGCTTGATTCATTTTTCTATCACATTATACGCTGCTCGTATCCAGCAGTTTCGACCACCCTGCAATTTAGTAGCGGTGGTTGTGCTTGCACATTATAGGAAAAAGCACCTATGCACACTTCCATGACCCTGGCCAGGAGAGAGGCAAGTGTTATTTCATATAGTGTCCAAGCATGACCACTGATGCTGGATTGCAGGGTAGTCATATCATAACCCATGGTTACGAGCAGTGTATAATATGATGTGAATCAAGTGGCAGCATCAGCTGTACAGTACAGAAAATGATGGTAGGCAGGCAGACAGCAGCAGTGGCATGATGGTGACAACAGCAGCCATACGGTAAAAAAAACATGATGTTAGAAAGGTAGAAGGCAGCAGTGGCATGATGGCAGTAATAGCAGCCATAAAGTACAGAACATGATGGTAGGCAGGCATACAGCAGCAGTGGCATGATTGCAGCAGCAGCAGCCATTTAGTGCAGAATATGATGGTAGGCAGGCAGACAACACCATTGGCACAATGGCGCACCATCAGCAAGGGCATAACTATTCATTGACCTCAGCCTGAGGAATTTGAAAACCCTCACGGATCCATGCCTCATTTATTTAGCCAAAAGTGATATTTTAGACATTGGTGGAGACAATTTAATCCGTTTGGATGTCATAGCACTCCCTTCCGCTCTAAAAACCATCTCTGAAATGACACAGAAGGGTGGGCAAGAGAGAACAGAGAGAGCATACTGGGCCAGTTCGGACCACTTTTTCAGTCTGCCTGTCCAGAAATACATGTGGTCAGGGAAGATGGTATGCACTGGAAAGGCCAGATAGAACTGAACCTGGATGTTGAGGCAGTAGTTCTCCATTTGCTGATTTGTCTCAGCCTGGTGTGGCACATGAAAAAATTGCTCCATCACGTTGATGATACTGAATTTGCTGCTGCTGCTGCTTCTACTGCTTGTGGTAGGATAGATGGTGGGAGACAGGTGACTTAGCCGGGGCTGGAGAGGGGCCTCAGACAGGAAGGGTGGCAGATGTCTGCTTGCCAAAAGCTGTGGCAAGCTGCATATGTAAGCCGTGTATCACGAAAAGAGGAAAGCAACTCCACCACCAGCTTTTGCCAAAACAGAATTTTACTTAAACGTGGTAATGAACAGAACCACAAATGCTGGGAACATACAATAAATTTACATACACCCAGCCCGAAGGCTGACATGGTAATTTACCTACTGGCGGGCACAATTAAACTGCCACACCTTACCTGTTATTACCCTAAAAAAACAAGAATAACTGTATGGGTGTGTGGTACGGGCTAGCCTGCGATGCAACACAACAGCTTTTTGAGCAAAACGCCAGCCTGGCTTGAGTTTATGGGAAGTTTATCAGCTCTGTGATGTGAAATATCACTTTAAGTTACAGAAACCCTATCTAACTAACTACAGGCCTGGTCTCAGTCTCAGTCTCTAGGCACCAACACTGTAATGAGGTGCGTGAACAATCTTACTGTTCCGGGTCTGCTCTGCCTTTGCTGGTGACTCTGAGCAGAACAAATGCCTCTCCAAAAAGCATGCGGTACCCCAGTGTATGTTGCTTTGCTCCTCAGTTCTCATTAGCGTTCCTGAAAGCAATCCTTATTCCTCTGGACAGGATCGGGGTCTTGGACACTATCAGCTTCACTTAGCTGCCGCTCTGCTGACACAGTTTCTCAGTCTCAGCTCGCTCTAAGATGGCTGCTCCCTTTCTCTTACTCTCCAGGCTCTGTGTAACTCCACCTCTCATGAATATGTAAATATATGCAGTCTGTAGCTGTGTTTAGGAAACAGCTGAATCTTGTGGCCAAACAGCAGAATGTCAGTTCAGATCATTTAATTTAATCTACACAAACCGTGTTCAGACAAGTAGAGATGTTTCCCCATCTCACATGCCACCCCACTAGATGTTCTCGTCCTCGGCATAAAAACTCATCCTGGGCATAGCGTTGTGGGGGATGACCAGCATTGGGCCTGGTTGACCTTCGCAGAGTGATAAGCACTCAGAATCAGAAGCACTGTGGACATCAGGCACATCTAAAGGGGGAGGAGCTGCTGACTGCTCAATTCTTTCCCTGGGTGGCAAACTTGCCACGGCCGAAGCCTCTGTGGGTACCTGGGCAGGGACAACCCACCATTCCTCTTCCTCCTCCTCTAAGGAGATGTCCTCTGTACTCTGAGCAGGAGGAGGCATTTCTTCCACACACACAGGCTCATCAAAATTACAATGCTTCAACATGTTATGGTAGAAGTTTAGTGTGGGCCTCCCAGTCCCTAGTGGCTCTACCTCATAGACCGGGATGGCAATGTCTACCCTCCCCTTCACCATGTATGGGACTGTCTCCCACTGCCCATCCAACTTCCCAGACGGCCTTTTGGCTTTGACCATCACTCGATCACCCGGGGCATACCCATCCCTGTGCACTGGTCTTAGGTTAGGGTGTACCACTTGTCCTAGGTGCTCCCCCACAACCTTGTAAATCACTCTAAAAGTGGTGCTCTTGCAACCATACGGTGGTATTTCTCGGTGGTGGCTCTATCAGATCGGGCATGTGGAGATCTCCCGTCCGGCTCTCCTAAAAATAAGCATATATGGGGAGTATCCGGTGGTACTGTGTACCCTATTGTTATAGGCCCACATCAGTTCAGGTAGGTACTCAGGCCACGAGCCTTTTGGCTGTCCTCCAGAGTCCACAGCTAGAGATGAGCGAACTTTAAAAAAAAGTCCGGTGTTCGGCGTTCGGGTTGTGGTAAGTCGCGCATCCCGTTATGGATTCCACTATAGCGGCATATGGAATCCATAAGGGGCGGCTGCCACCAACCCGAACTGTTGAACAGCCGAAGGACCTGGGGTGACGTCACCGCCATGTGATCAGTGCAGGGGGCGTGGCTTAGCACGGGATCAAATCCAGTGCTGAGCCACGTCCCCTGCACTGATCACAGCATCTGGAGTAAGGTGCGGTTAAACGGCTCGCACATCCCCTTTTCCTGGGGGTGATACGGGGTGGTACGGAAACGTTCAATCCCATACAGCTGGTACAGCTCATTCATTAGAGTACCCTGGAAACATGCCCCCTGGTCCGAATGTATCCTACGTGGACACCCGAACACCTGTTTAAAGTGTTTGCAGACAGCTTCAGCGGCCGACTGCCATCTGGTCTCTGCTAGGTACAGCCATCGCATACTTTGTGAAATGATCTGTCATGACTAGATAGTACGAGTGTCCCAAGGTAGAATACCCAATCTGTACATAATTGATCATAAGAAGCTCTAGGGACGCTGAGGTCCAGATGGCCTGGACAGGAGCCCGTTGCTCAGTACTCTTAGTACTCTCAGTACTCAGCCCGCAGGGTCGACACTTAAGACATGCCTTGGCTGTCTAAATAGTTGGCACTTCTTGGGCTTGATCTTGAGCCCATGGTCTTGCAGCCATGCTAGGACCTGTCACAGCTTCTCGAGGTGATCCTCAAAGGAGTCCCCTACACTATAATTTCGTCCAGGTATATCAATACCGACTCAAAGTTGCGATCCCCCATCAACCGCTGGAATGTTCCCGGGGCACTGGACAGACCAAACGGCATCCGGTTGAACTCAAAGAGTCTCATAGATAGGATGAAGGCGGTCTTCGCTTTGTCCTTCTTGGCCACCGGTACCTGCCAATACCCCCTGGCCAGGTCAAGAGTTGAGAAGAACTTTGCATGACTCAGGGTGGAAAACGACTCCTCAATCTGCGGAAGGGGATAGGCATCCTGGACGGTCTGGGCATTTAGCTTCTGATAATCCACGTAGAACCGGAGACTCCCATCTTTCTTCCACACCAAGACTACTGGAGCAGCCCAAGGTCTTTGACTCTCCTGGATCACCCAGTTTTCCAACATGCTGGCCACCATATCCTTCACCTCCTGGTATATTTTAGGTGGGATTTGCCAGTAATGTTCCCTGATTGGTGCAGCATTGCCGGTGGGAATTTCGTGTTTGATGGCAGAAGCACATCTGAAGTTCTCATCATGTCTTGAGAATGCCTACTGAAATTCCCAAAGGGTGTCTTCCAGCAACTTCTGTTGTCCTGGAGTCACGGTCTTGAAGTCCACCCCCAACCGGGCCATAATCACTCAACCATTCCACTCCGCTGTCGAGGTCTCCCTTTGATGGACCTCTATAGCATAGGTCCAGGCTGATCTCCTATCTGGCTGTAGCATGAAGCTCCTTCGTCGAGGGATATCCCCTTCGGACACATAAACTCTGTCCATCAAGGTATTCCCAGGAACGGTTCACTTGTAGTCTTCAACATTGAGGCAGCGTACAGGCACACATGCATCCTTCACAATAGCGAGGGCCCGGGCTACCATCTGGGCAATGATCACTACACTGTCTGGATCTTCCTTTGATGGACCTCTACAGCATAGGTCCAGGCTGATCTCCTATCTGGCTGCAGCGTGAAGCTCCTTCGTATAGGGATATCCGCCTTCGGACACATAAACTCTGTCCATCAAGGTATTCCCAGGAACGGTTAACTCGCAGTCTTAAACACTGAGGCAGCATACAGGCACACATTCATCCTTCACAATAGCGAGGGCCCGGGCTACCAGTGGGCAAGTCTGCATTTCTTCTTGATAAGTAGGCCCGATCAGGACCTCCAGTCCATTCAGTTGTCATCCAGCTCCCACCGGCAGCATCAATATTTGTTCTTGTCGAGGAGGGATCTTCACCGAGGTCCTCCCCAGCACCTTCACGAGTCCAATGGGCTGACCGGACATGTTGCTCTTTTGCAGACTACAGCTCCTCACCATCTGCTGTAGAACCTTCTGGGTCGGCCGGTGTGTGGTGGACCGTTGACAATACTTTGGCCCTTTTTTGGCATAGAGTTGATGGTCTAGGTCTTTCAGCACGTTCATACCTAGCGTTACGTCCATCCCTCTCCGGGACAAATGGTCCACCAGCACGACCCCCTTCTTGCCGATGTCTTGCCCAAACAGTCGGACCATCATCAAAACTATCCCTCGGACATCCATCTCTCTGTTAATGGCAGCTGTCAGCCTGATGACGCTCCCGTCTTCTGGCACCATCATATGTCCAAAGTGTCTTTCGAAGAACTCCAGAGGCATAAGGGTGCACTTCGACCCTGTATCAACTAGGCAGCATACCTTCTTGCCTTCCAACTCGACTTCTAACACAGGGCTGCTGGCATACAGGTCGTGTTCCTCACTCATAGGGCTTAGCTTCAGGTGTACCGCTGCAGGATGCCCAGCTACTGCTGCGGTCGGAAGTTTAACGTCGGCTCAGTCTTCATCTGTTCTGGGCACTCTCTGGCCATATGGCCGTACTGTCGACAAACCCAGCAGAGGGGCCCTTTTTTGATGAGCCCCCGCACCTGAGTTATCCTGGGGTGAGTGGCGCGAGGCACTGGGGTCATTTCCGTAGACCGGGGTGATCTAGCCTTCTTCTGGGACACTTCCATCTGAAGTTCTCTCAATTCTGTCTGCAGGGCCTGGACCGCATCAATTAAGAACTCTGAGTCTTCAGATGCAGACCGACCTCCTTTAGCATGGGTGCTACTCACTACTCTCATCGCCACAGGCATTTGCTCTTCCTCTCTCTCCACGATGGCTAGGTAGATGCTGTAGAATGTCATGTTGGGCGTTGTCCAGGTCATCTCTTGCAATTTGTCTTGCAAGAACTTGTTGGAGAGCCCCACTATAAACTGGTCTCGTAGTAGCCAGTCCACCTCCGCGCCGCCTGCCCGAACATCTGATAGGCTGCGAGCCTAGTGCCGGCAGCCTATCAGAGGAGCAGGGAAGGGAGACGCCTCTCCCTCCCTGCCCCACAGCGCAGCCATCTGTATCGCTGTCCTGAGGACGGCGATACAGATGACTATGGAGATGAACGCTTCACAATTGAAGCGTTTATCTCCATGTGCCCCGCCACCGCCGCACACATTCTCGGGGGGGGGGGGGCAATTGCCCCGTTGCCCCCCCCCCCTGGATCCGTCAATGCATGGAGGAATACAGGATGAGGATCTATCAGTGGCACAGCTAGTGTCTGGTCCTGTCCTGATTTATTCTGTTCTTTAATGTCCACTGCCCTTTAGTCCACCCATTGTGCTCTGCCTCTCTGGGCCTCTGCATGCATCTGCATTGCATTGGCCTATGGCTAGTTTCACAATTGCACTGAGAAATCTGGTAGGCTGATCCAGCAGAGGAACAGGCTACCGGATTTAACAGCATCTCGCATTGCCGAACCCATTTACTGCCGGATCCCCATTGCTACAATGGGATCTGACCAGTTTCCGGCATCGATGCCAGGTTTTGGCAGGACAAAAAGTTCTGTATGCATGGGTTTTTGTCCTGCAAAAAGCTAGCATTTAGTAGGCAAACCCCGTTGGATCCCATTATAGTCAATGGGGTTCCAGCGGTGAACGGCTTTATCAGGAGGTATAACAACAAGCATTGAAATAAAGTGCATCCAACCACATAGATCTGCCCGACCTAGTTTTCGCCTTTCGCTTTTTCAGGGGCGAGTGTCCCATCCTCAAATGGGGGGGAGAATTTATATGGGTAGGAGTTAATAACCCCTCCCTTAATTACAACTTTTTACGGTAGTGATCGCACACTTTATGTATCAAAAGCACAAATAAAATCTCATACAAATATATAAAATATGTAAAATACATAGAAAATATCCTACATCTCCTTTTCAATACATTTTTATAAAAGACACACCTATTTTCAAAGGTTCCCAAATTTTCAATGGCAATAGTTTCTCATTCTCACCATATCCTCATTCATAAAACCAACACGTGGTTGGTATTAGCTGATGGAGGTTTACAATTGAACAAAGTCCAACCTCTACTATAAATCAACTCCTTTTTAATTCATAAATTGGTCACGTGGTCTGTATCAACCAATTAAAACTCCCACGTTTGTAGAATGCAGACTAAGATACGCTCTCATCCTCTATTTATTCTATTAAGCAAGGTCAAAGTCAATATTCAGCCCTTGTGGCTGCAAGGTCCCCAGTTTATAAATCTATTCAACCTTCCGATGGTTAATATTTGCTACCTGATCTCCCCCACGCCAATTACTATTTACTTTCTCAATACCAACCAACATTGACCATTTTGGATCTTTACCATGTGCTTTTTTTAAATGTATGGACAAACTGACTTTCCAAGCCCCTTTTAATGTTTCTAATATGTTATTGTATCCGTGTTTTCAACTTGTGCATGGTCCGTCCCACATACTGGAAGCCACACGGACGATCCAGGAGGTAAATGATCTCCATCTGTTCATATGTCACTTCACCTTTAATTTTAAAACTCAAACCTCTTTTGTTAGATTGCACCAAGTGAAATTGTTTTTTTCTTTCTCATTTATTTTTGTTGGAATATAGCTATGCACCAAGTGATCACGTATATTCTGGGCTTTTTTTATATACTACTTCAGGTCTCTTTGGAATTATAGACCCCAAATAAGGGTCATTTTTCAAGACCGTCCAATTTTTTCTCAAGACATTTTTTATAGGGCCTGTAATAGCATTGAATTGGGTGAAAAAAACGAAATCTAAAGCCCTTACCTTCCTTAATTGTTTTTTTTTATCAGTTTTCTCTTTTATTCTTTCGCTGTCTTCTATTTTTTCACTACATCTTTTTAGATCCTCACTATCGTAGCCCTTTTCTTCAAAGCGTTTATGGATTATTTGACTTTTTTACTTGTAATCCTTTACATCTGTGCAATTTCGAAGGATTCTTTTTAATTGTCCTTTTGTGATATTTTTTTAACCAGGAGCTATGATGACAGCCTATTACATCAATATATGCATTCACATCTGTTTTTTTTTAAATGTTTTAGTTTTAGAGTACTTTCACACTAGCTTTAGAAGAATCCGGCAGGCAGTTCCGTTGCCAGAACTGTCTGCCAGATCCGGAAATCCGTATGCAAACGGATATAATTTGTTTCCGGATCCGAATGCGGATCCGTCTGACAAATGCATTGCAATACCGGATCCGTCTCTCCGGTGTCATCCAGAAAAACGGATCCGGTATTTATCTTTTTCACCGATTTAAAGGTCTGAGCATGCGCAGACCGGGAAACCAGATCAGTTTTCCAGAACACTTGGTACCAGATCCCACATTAATGTATTTCCATTAAAAATGATGCCATATCCAGCAATCCGGCAAGTGTTCCGGAAATTTTTGCTGAAGAAAAACCACAGCCCGCTGCGGAATTCTCTCCGGCCAAATACTGACATGGAACGGAAGACATCCCGATGCATACTGAACGTATTGCTTTTCATTCAGAAAGCATTAGAACAAACTGATGTTTTTTTTTCCGGTATGGAGCCCCCATAAGGGAACTCAATACTGAAAAACAGAACTAATTTCACTCATAAAAGTCAGGTTCCAACTGTTCCTATTTATACCAGCTATAAAATCTTCCAAGCCCTGACGTCCTCCCTCCAATATTACTAGACAGCTGTCGATATATCGCTTCCACGGGGTAAGTTTACCACCCTGCTGTTCTTTTAATAGCACTGGCTCTATGACCTCATTTTTCCAAGATGTCATGAACAAATTCACGAGACTGGGGGCGAGTTTTTCCCCCATCGCCGTCCGAGTTCGCTGTAGGTAGAAAGTATTCTGGAAGCAAAAATAGTTATGGCTCAAACAGAAGTCAAGGCACTTGTAAGTAAACTCCCCCTGTTCTTTAGACATGGCAGGGTCATCTTTAAGTTGCTCCCTAACTACTTTAAGCCACAGTTCTTTGGGAATAATGGTATATAAAGAGGCTACATCTACCATAGCTAACCATGTTTATTCGGCACATGGGCCAAGATTTTTTTATTAGATCTATAACACTGCCCGTGTCTTTCAAATACGAGGGAGTTTGTACCACATATTTCTGTAAAAAATAATCTACATATTCGGTCAATCTACTAGTCAGAGAGCCAATTCCCGACACAATTGGTCTCCCTGGTGGATTAGACAGACTTATGGATCTTCAGTAGCTGGTAAATTACTGGAACAATTGGAAACCTGACCCTCAGATATTCAAATTCTATCTTGTTTTTTTATTCCCACTTCATATCCCTCTTGGAGCAATTTATCTAATTTCAATTTGAAATCCACCGTAGGATCCTTTTTCATGATCATATATGTACTCCTATCGGATAATAATCTTAGTAGTTCACTATCATATTTCTCCTTGTCCATCACTACTACCCCTCCCCCTTATCAGCTGGCTTAATCACTATCTGAAGATTAGTTTCTAGATCTTTAAAGCTTATTTCTCGTCTAGCGTTAAATGAAAGTATTTTGGTTTATCTTCCAAATGTTCCAGTTCTCTTAACAAACCTCTTTCAAAGGCTTCTATACACTCATTTTTTCCTATTTTGCAGGAAAACTTTGCTTTTCTCTCGTAGATTTGTGTGAATTATAAAACTGGTGGTTAAGTGTTCATTTTCACCTATTTTTTATTGTTTATGGCATATTTTGCCATATTTAATTTCCTAATATATTTGTTTATATCTAAAAACATCCCAAATTTGTTTTTGTTTTTTTGTGTGAGCAAATTTTAATCCTTTTCCTAGTACCCTTTTTTCTGGTTCTAATAATTGATGAGAGCTTAAGTTGTAAATTCCTTTTATTTCTCCCTGCTCTTTTTTGATTTTGAACTGGCCTGTTCTTGTTCCTCTTTTTCCTCTAATAGATTGCTTTTTTGTGGGGTCATTGTTTTGATTTCCTGATTTTTTATTTCTTTTTAAGAATATTTTTTTGACAGATCTCCATATTTTTTTTTTGTCTTTATGTGGTTCTAAAATAAGTCGAAGTTTCTCAATGTTTCCATTGATCCGTCTCAACTTACTTCTTTTATTTTCAATGATGAATTTCATTACCTTTAAACCACACTCATTCATTAGTGTTTCCCACTCTTCAGGATCCCCCTGTTCATCTGAATTCAGATGCAACTGCCATCTGAGACCCTCAGGGATTTGCTAGGTATTTCTCCAGAGCTATAACGTCCCAGGTGGTTTTCACCTTCTAATGAGATCTATTTCTAGCTGTGCAAAAATCCAATCAAGGTCACCAGATCCTTTTGTTTCACATATCGGTGAGAAAACAGATTCAATATCATATTTAAAATTAGCTCTAAAATAAAAAAATATCTAAAATATCCATCATACAATGCAATGGTGAAAAACACACAACCAGTCAACAAAATATAAAAGTAAAAAAGTTTTCCATTACATTGCTTTTGTCTTCTATATTTGCGCTGCTGATCTCTGTGTTAAGTGGGTTCCGTTCACATTAACTGTCAGTTTCTATATAAAGGCGATCGCGCTGCCAAATTCGACAAAGGCATCCGAAGGAAATCAGGCTATTAAAGTCTTTTTAGATGCAACCAAACATCAGAGTATCCAACAGGGCTAGCCTTTTCCAAAACGATCCTTCTGTGGAAGTTAGAGGTTTGCACATATAGTGAAGTACCACCAAAAATACGATCATAAAAAGATTTATTATACTCACAAAGGAGGTATAACAACAAGCATTGAAATAAAGTGCATCCAACCACATAGATCTGCCCGACCTAAGTTTCGCCTTTCGCTTCTTCAGGGGCGAATGTCCCACCATTAAAGGGGCGTATGATTTTTATGGGTAGGAGTTAATAACCCCTCCTTTCATAATATTTTTTTACGGTAGTGATCCCACACTTATGTATCAAAAGCACAAATAAAAACTCATACAAATAAATAAAATATATAAAATACCCTATATCTCCTTTCCAATATTTTTTTTTTAAAGCAACACTTATTTTCAAAGGTTCACAAACTTTCAATGGCAATAGTTACTCATTCTCACCATATCCTCATTCATAAAATCAACACATTGTTGGTATTAGCCAATGGAGGTTTACAATTGAACGAAGTCCAACCTCTATTATCATTCACGAGACGAGGACGAGAGCGTATCTTAGTCTGTATTCTGCGAATGTGGGAGTTTTAATTGGTGGATACAGACTACGTAACCAATTTATGAATTAAAAAGGAGTTGAATGTGTTCTGTCACTGCAAGTCCAGGAGAGCGTTCCTTTCCACATAAGAATGGGCTCAAATTCCCACCATTGTTGCTGACCACCATGCCCAGTTGGAGTTGGTGGGAAGGCAGCAGGGAGGATGTTTGCTTCTTGATGCACTTTAACAAGTGATTGGCTGTGTACTACTCTCACCCAGGCCACCCAGCTCTAACATGGCATGGCAACAATTCACTTTACAGATATGATAAGAGGAAGGAGGAGTGGGAGTGACACTGTGCTCTGCTTCTGTTGAGGAAGGGATCATGTATATGGAAGAGAAGGTGAAGGAGGCGGATAAGCACTTGGTATGGGAATCAAGCTGACACAAACGTGGAGGTGTCAATAGAAACATAGAAACATAGAATGTGTCGGCAGATAAGAACCATTTGGCCCATCTAGTCTGCCCAATATACTGAATACTATAAATAGCCCCAGGCCCTATCTTATATGAAGGATGGCCTTATGCCTATCCCATGCATGCTTAAACTCCTTCACTGTATTTGCAGCTACCACTTCTGCAGGAAGGCTATTCCATGCGTCCACTACTCTCTCAGTAAAGTAATTCTTCCTGATATTACTTTTAAGCCTTTGCCCCTCTAATTTAAAACTTTGTCCTCTTGTAGCAGTTTTTCTTCTTTTAAATATTCTCTCCTCTTTTACCGTGATGATTCCCTTTATGTATTTAAAAGTTTCTATCATATCCCCTCTGTCTCTTCTTACTTCCAAGCTATACATGTTAAGGTCCTTTAACCTTTCCTGGTAAGTTTTGTCCTGCAATCCATGTACTAGTTTAGTAGCTCTTCTCTGAACTCTCTCCAAAGTATCAATATCCTTCTGCAGATATGGTCTCCAGTACTGCACACAATACTCCAAATGAGGTCTCACTAGTGCTCTGTAGAGCGGCACGAGCACCTCCCTCTTTCTACTGTTAATGCCTCTCACCTATACACCCAAGCATTCTGCTGGCATTACCCACTGCTCTGACATTGTCTGCCCACCTTTAGGTCGTCTGATATAAAGACCCCTAAATCCCTTTCCTCAGATACTGAGGTTAGTACTGTATCATTGATTTTATATTCTGCTCTTGGGTTTTTATGCCCCAGGTGCATTATCTTGCACTTATCGACATTAGATTTTAGTTGCCAGATTTTTGACCATTCCTCTAGTTTTCCTAAATCCTTTTCCATTTGGTGTATCCCTCCAGGAACATCAACCCTGTTACAAATCTTTGTGTCATCACAAAAAGACACACCTTACCATTGAGGCCTTCTGCAATTTCGCTTATAAAGATATTAAACAATATGGGTCCCAGAACAGATCCCTGAGGTACCCCACTGGTAACAATACCATGTTCTGAATATACTCCATTGACTACAACCCTCTGTTTTCTGTCCTTCAGCCACTGCCTAATCCATTCAACAATATGTGAGCCCAAGCTCAAAGACTGCAGTTTATTGATAAGCCTTCTATGTGGGACAGTATCAAAAGCCTTACTAAAGTCCAGATAAGTGATGTCTACTGCACCTCCGCCTTCTATTATTTTAGTCACCCAATCAAAAAAGTCAATAAGATTAGTTTGACATGATCTCCCTGAAGTAAACCCATGCTGTTTTTTATTAATCAACCCATGGGTTTTTAGATGTTCCACAATCCCCTTATTGAGTATGGTTTCCATTAATTTCCCCACTATTGATGTCAGGCTTACTGGCCTATAGTTGCCCGATTCCTCTCTACTACCTTTCTTGTGAATTGGCACACATTTTGCTAATTTCCAATCTTCTGGGACGACACCTGTTACCAGTGATTGGTTAAATAAATCTGTTAATGGTTTTGCTAGTACACCTCTAAGCTCTTTTAAAAGCTTTGGGTGTATCCCATCAGGCCCCTGTGATTTATTTGTATTAGAACTGACTTAGAACCTCTTCCTCTGTAAAGACACATGCATCAAAGGATTCATTAGTCTTCCTCCCTAACTGAGGTCCTTCTCCTTCATTTTCCTTTGTAAAAACTGAACAGAAGTTTTCATTGAGGCAGTCAGCTAGTTCTTTATCCTCTTCCATATACCTCCCTTCGTTTGTTTTTAATTTGGTAATTCCTTTTTTTAATTTCCTTTTTTCATTTATGTATCTGAAGAATGTCTTTATTTTACCAATAGGCAATTAAGCGCAAATAAAGCCTCTTTTATCCCTGATGCAAATAGTAACTAAAAATTAACCTTTATTTGTCATGATTAAAACTATTTGTGAGCACACGTGAATTTAAAATCACTGCCGGTTTTACTGCAGGGGGACGGTAGTTTAGGATTTTAATATGCTGCTGGTATCTGTAGGGATAGCTAGTACACATGTGACTGAGCTCTGGTTGTAGCTAAAACACTAGCAGCAAAGTTCTGCATTGCTACAGTGTATACTATTATGTCGATGATCATGGTTTAAGTGCACATCCATGATCACATCATATACTGGTTAAACAGGTGATCCCTGCAGTAAAACCGGCAGTGATTTTAAATTCACGTGTGCTCACAAATAGTTTTAATCATGACAAATAAAGGTTAATTTTTAGTTACTATTTGCATCAGGGATAAAAGAGGCTTTATTTGCGCTTAATTGCGTATTGGTAAAATAAAGATTAATTTGGAGCCCTTCCCTGATAGGATCCTTGTGTAATAGTTTTGAAGAATGTCTTATCACCTTTTTTCACTGACTGATCTAATTTCTCTTCTGCCTGAGCTTTAGAAGCTCTTATAACTTGCTTGGCCTCTCTCTGCCTCATCTTATAGATTTCCCTGTCATCCTCGTTTTGGGTGTTTTTATACTTTCTAAATGCCATCTTTTTGTTTTGAATGATTTTGGCCACTTCTGCTGAGTACCACAGTGGTCTCTTCCTTTTTTTTGCCTTTACTAACAAGCCTAATGCACTTTTCTGTTGCCTTCAGTAGTGCCAATTTTAAGTAGTCCCATTTCTCTTGGACTCCATTGAAATTGTTCCAGTCTGATAGGGACTCGTATACCACTGATCTCATTTTAGAAAAGTCTGTTTTCCGAAAATCTAAAACTTTTGTTTTTGTGTGGAGTGACTCAGTCACTGTACTTATAGTAAACCTCGCTGACTAGTGATCACTGGATCCTAAGCTTTCCCCTACAGTATTATCAGATACCAAATTGCCATTTGTGAATACTAAATCTAAAATGGCCTCCTTCCGGGTTGGCTCCTCAACTACTTGCTGTAGAGATAATCCCAGTAGGGAATTTAGAATGTCTGTACTCCTGGCAGAACTAGCTATTTTGGTTTTCCAGTTTATATCAGGAAGATTAAAGTCTCCCATAATGACAACTTCCCCTTTCAATGTCATTTTAGCCATTTCCTCAACTAGTAGATGATCCAATTCTTTGACTTGGCTTGGTGGTCTGTATATGACACCTACACGATTTACTTTATGATTACCAAGCTGCAACGTAACCCAAACTGACTCTAAATTGGTTTCGCTGGCTTGTATTAGATTAGATTTTATGCTATCTTTCACATATAGGGCCACTCCACCCCCTTTCTTGCCTTCTCTGTCTTTCCTATATAGAGAGAACCCAGGTATTGTTATATCCCAGTCATTACTCTCATTAGGACCTGGCCTTGTTGCTGGGGTGCTACCTAGCTGCTGCTATGAGAAACATTGACCAAGTGGGTTGTAAAAGACATGTATTGTTCCTGCCTGTAACAAATGCTCCAGGTGTCCACTATGGTGTGCACCCAACCAAACCATGAGAATCTCTTTTTTGGAGAAATAATGCCGGCTAGATACCTTTGAGTGATGCTGAGTGCACGCCAACAGCTCCCTGAAAGAAACAGGATCCACTAGGTGGTACGGAAATGACTGCAGTGGCAACAACTTGGAGAGGTAGCAGTAAGGACTCTTTCAAGTGTGTCTTACGGGAATCACGCTCCGTTGGAGAGAGGGATCCTGCGTTCTGGACTTTATGAAGTCATAATTGATAATGCTGTGTGCCTCTGCTTGACTTTTTTGTAATGGATCATACTGATAACACATTCTATTATCAATGGCTGACAGAACGGAATAGGAGAAGGAGGAGCGGTAGAAAGCAGTAAATGATGATGATAATGACAAAGATACTATACTGTATGTGGATGTGGCCTGGCTGCTGTGAAGAAGACTGGGAGAAGGAGGACACTCTTGTTGCGCATGCTGGCAGCCACTTTTATTTTCCCACAGTAATTGGTAATGCTGCTTTATGTGGTTCAACAGAGGTGTGGTTCTTACTTTTGTGTTTGAATGCGCTTGGCTTATTTTATTTCTGCAGATCTTGCACATAGCAATGCTTTTGTCTTTTGACACTGTGGATAAAAACTGCTAGACTGGCATATTTTAAGCCTGTCCCCACAGTATCAGCGGCATCACCAATTTTTAAGATGACCATAATAGAAGCAGGAACTTTGTAGGTTCTGGCCGTACATTGACTCTGCTCTTTATTGCTGCCGCCACCCTCATCCAATGATGTTACCTCCTCCTCGATCAGGCTCCCAGGTCTTGACCAACACACAAACATCATCATAGTCCTCACCCTTTTATTAGACTGTAATATGTCATCACGAACTCCTTGTCCCCCCTCCCAATTCCCTCCTCTCTATTTGCCCTGAGTGTCACTGTCACTACCCCTGCCTCTACTACCACCAACGTGGCTATAAGTGCCACTCCTATCATCAACACAGCTATGCATAGGGTCTCTAACCACCGCCTGAACCTTGTCCTCATAGCAGTCCAAACGTTGACTGTTCTCACATAACTCATCCACAGGGAAACCATCTTCCATAACGTGGTGGGTTTTTTCTTGCTCATCTTAGGAAAAATGAAGGTGCCCCACTAGCAGGGGGCAGTAAAGACAGAAAAGATGCAACTGAAAATAAAAGGCTTCTCTGAAGTTGAGGGAAGAAGAGCAGGAGTAATACGGTGAACCCTGGCTCCAAGGCACAGTTCAGACTCAAAGGTAACCTCCACATCATCCTGCTGTGACTGAGAGGAGGAGTAAGCCATCCAGTCCTTATAGGGGTTGTGCAGCGATTTATATTGATGACCTATCAGCAGAATAGGTCATCAACATCTGATCTGTGGGGGTCCAACACCAGGGACCTCCCACCACCAATCAGCTGTTTGACGAGAAGGCAGCACTCCATGTGAGCAACACTTCCTGGTCATTACAGTACGCATTGTCTCCTGTGGAGTGACGGTGCAGTGTAATTACAAGTACTAGCTCAATTCTCAGAAATGCAGTGTAATTAACAGAAAGTGGTGTTCGCATTGAGTGACGCCACCTCGTCAAACAGCTGCTCGGCAGGACTGCCGCGTGTCGGAACCCCACAGATCAAATATTGATGCCTTGATAGACCATCAATATATATTATTGCACAAGTCCTTTAATCTCATCCTTTTTGCCAATTATTTAATCTCCAATTATTTTGCATCTTTCAGAAGCTACGTAGAACTGCGGTCTACTTCTGCTAATACTAGCATATAGTAGGGCCGGTATCAGCACCCGGCATATCAGGGCAAGTGCTGGGGCTCACTGTACCTGCTCACTCCTGCAGCCATGTCCTGGTCTTCCTCAAACTGGCTGTTCTGAATTCTAGGGCAGCTTACCTCAGCAATGCAGACAATTTTTGCTGAGTGGACTGCTGAGGTGGGCGGCCCAAGGACTCAGAACAGGGTAGATGCAGTTTCCTACTGGGCTGAAGCACCTTCCTGATGTCATCCGCCCATGTGACTAGCAGGGGAGGAGCCGGAGGAGAGCTGTGTTCCTGTATGGAGAGGAGCCTGGCTGGAGTGTGGTAAGGCCTAGCTGTATGTGTTTGTCCCTGTGTGTGTGTGTGTCTGTCTGTCTGTCACTGTGTGTGTATGTCTGTCCCTGTGTGTGTGTCAGTCCCTGTGTGTGTGTGTCTGTCCTTGTGTTTGTGTCTGTCCCTATGTGTCTAAGGCATTGCTTAGACTCCATACTACAATCTAGCCAGTGCCTAATGGGTTACAGTTTAGACCATCTTCTGATACATGTTGATAATTCCCTTTTAAACCCCAGTCTATGTCCCCTCAGTACTAGGAATCAGTGGGAGTCATATTAGAAGGTAACAAAAGGTTGGAGCATAACTAACTGTGGAACTCCCTTTTAATGTCCCCTAAAGGTGGCCACACACATTAGATAGAAGATGGTTGCCTATCTCACCATCGCACAGGTGTATGTCCATGTGTGTTTGTCTGTCCCTGTGTGCAGTGGCGTAACTAGAGTGTTATGGGCCCCAGTGCAAACTTTGGATCGGACCCCCCCCCCCATTTTTACAAAGAGGCGGCAGAATTTCTTTACAATAAGGGCTGCCGTGCGGGTAATCCGCTGCGTGAAAGAGAGCCAAGCCCCGTTCCGGACAGCAGAGACATGGAGCATTAACATGATTGCTCCATGCCTCTCTGTGATCTTTTTACTACAAAATCACAGTAAGATAAAGTTGTCACCCTGATTATGCAGCAAAAAGATCACAGAGAGGCACGGAGCATTATCAATCATGTTAATGCTCCGTGTCTCTGCTGTCGAGAACGGGGCTTGGCACTCCTTCACGCAGCAGATTAGCGGCACAGGATCCGCTCTTGTTAAAGAGCCCTAAGCCCAATGCATGGCTACACTCACCCACTCCTAATAAAATCTAGTCCTACCTCATCCAGGGTGTCGCTGGCGTTGGCGTGATGTGCACTGGATCCAGAACAAGGTCCCTGTGGTGATAGAGAAAAAAAGAATAATCACATAAGGAAGGGATGGTGACTGCCCCTGTGAAATCACCAGCGGGGGGCGCTGAGCTGGCCTGTAAGACTGAGCTATGACAATGTATAGCAGGGTAATTTAGGACATTTTCTCTAAGTGCTACTACACAGAAGTTATGCCCACCTTTGTTCCTGTCACAGTAGTTATGCCCAGATATTGCCCCCCCCCCCCCACAGTAGTTATGGCCAGATATGTGCCCCCTCACAGTAGTTATAGCCAGATATGTGCCCTCCCACAGTAGTTATGCCAGATTATGTGCCCCTCACAGTAGTTATGCTAGATTATTTGCCCCTCACAGTAGTTATGCCACATATATGCCCCTCACAGTGGTTATGCCAGATATGTGCCCCCTCACAGCAGTTATGCCAGATATGTGTCCCTCACAGTAGTTATACCAAGATATGTGCCCCCTCCCAGTAGTTATGCCTTAATAAGTGCCCCCTCATAATAGTTATGCCCACATATGTGCCCCCTCACAGTAGATATGCCCACATATGTGCCCTCTCACAGTAGTTATGCCCACATATGTGCCCCCTCACAGTAGTTATTCCAGATTAGGTGCCCCCTCACTCTGTTGTTGCACCTCTTTTGCAGCTTTATGGGGAAAAAAAACAAAAAACACATACTTACCCTCTTCCCTGATCACACTCTCCCACACTCACATCGGCGCTGCTGGCTGTGCTGGAGGCCGATTCCTGGGCCTTCAGCACTCCTCCCAAAGCTAGCAGCGCAATGTGCAGCCAGCAGGGGGAGCGCCTGAGTTCTGAAGAACAGTGAAGCAGGAGCGGAGAGGTCTCCATGCTTCACTCAGCAAACGAAAAGACCAGCAGCCCGGCAGTGACTGTGAGTGCAGCAGGCCCCCGCCGGGCCCGGTCACGGCCGTGATTGTTACGTCCCTGCCTGTGTGTGTGTCTGTCCGTGTGTGTGTCCCTTTGTGTGTGTCTCTGTCCCTGTGTATGTGTGTGTGTATCATCATCACCATGCCCACAGTGCACTTATGCCTTGACGCAGCTGCATCAGGACGTTCTATGCGTGGCAAGAAGAATAAGATGGAAGAGGAGGCAGCGCCACCAGCATGAAGTCTGTGGGACAGGCACAGGGAGGCACACTAAGGACATAGATAACATTACCACATTATCAGCACTAGTGTTACCTGTGGTTTTGCATAGGACTGCAGGTAACACTACCACATTATCAGCACTAGTGTTATCTGTGGTTTTACATAGGACTGCAGGTAACACTTCCACATTATCATAACTAGTGTTATCTGTGCTTTTACATTAGACTGTAGGTAACACTACTATATTTTCTGTACCCAGATAGTCATCACTGTATTATCTGTGCTGTTACATAGGACTGCAGGGGACATCTACTATATTATCTGTACTCAGAGACTTATCACTGTGTAAGGGGGCCCACTGAGACTTTATCGCCCAAAAGCCCACATGAATCTGGAGCCGGCCCTGGCATATAGGCTAGTGCTTCTACTGTTGCTAGTACCTATATTTTGACTTTCGGAGGACGAGACATGGGTCTTTCATTTTGCACTCTTACGTTTTCTAGACATTTTATTATGAGGCCTATAAATGAAAAGTACACAAATTATTAAATGGCAAAGTGTTTTATCGGTAATTTAAAGACACAGGTGCAATAAAAAGTCCCAAATCGCTCTCTCCCTCCACAAACACACTTGATACTGGTATTCATAATTTACACGGTAATAATGCAATTTTTGCAGTGAAACATGTTTGAACTACATGTTCTGATGCAGTAATACAGACCTTTCACTAAAACATGTGTGACAATTTTTTTTTCAGTGAAATGTGTTTAAACTACGCTCTCTGATGCAGTAATGCGTTCAGTAAAACAAGTAGTGCGTTCACTGCAATTTTTAACAGTGAGAAATCTTTGAATTAGACAGTCTAAGGCAGTGATGCCCTCAGTAACACAGTTACTATAATTTCTATTTTCAATGTAAAGTGTGTTTGCTATAGCTACACGTTTTCTTGCAGCAATGAACAATATTTTCAGTCACATGGCTATAATTATGGCATTATGCTTGCTATGTTATTGCAGTAAAATATTAAATGTTTTTTTTCAAGTAATAACACGCATTCACTAAAATATTGGTGTGACAATGCAATTTATTGAAGTGAAAAATCTTTCTAACTACATGCTCTGATGCAGTAGTGCCTTCAGTAACACAGTTACTGATGTAAAATGTGGTTGCTATACGTACCTGTTATCTTGCAGCAATGTACAACACATATTAACACAGCTATAACACACTGAGATGCCCAATTACAAATGGTAAATAGAAACTGGTTTCTAGAAAAAAAAAGGGGGGACAATTCCTCAGTGCCTGCAAGAATGTAATGTTAATGGGAGTAAGCCTATGAAGAAAGAAACTTTATTCCAAAATCAAAAAGTGACAGGAATCTGTAATGTAGAGCTAGTTGCCAGAAGCTGAGCTGACAGTAGCCTGCCAGAAAATACACCTGATAGTGACCAGCCTAGTCTCTCACTCCCTCACTCTCTTTCCCTGATTAAACTCTTTAATATACCCCAAATTCCCAAATATATCTTGTATTCTTTTCCTGCAATCTTCTTATACTGCCCCTATTAAATTATATCTGTAGTTTATGTCTGCAATTGTTTTTTGGCAGACAGAGCCACAGCACAACATCCTTCCAGGTCGCAAGTACAATGCAGAATGACTGTCACGGTGGGGAGTGGGGGAAACTCCCCACCGTATAAAGGGGACTGTAAATAGGCCAGGGAAAAGGAAGCAGAACACCTCCTACAGCATCCCTAAAACTGGCCCTGGTTTCCAAGCTGTATGAGCCGGCCCAGATGGTAGGAAGACTCATACTCACGAACCTCAGGACCCTGGAATCCCTGAGAAACCCTAAGGTAAGGAGACAGGGCCAGAGACCACCTGTTCCTCCAAAACACGGAGGAATCGTCATCTCCCAATGGCCTAGTAACAAAAGGGGAGAGACCTTGAGCAGCAACTGAACGGAATGTAAGCTCCCAGTGAAATAGTACACCAGAACAACAGACACTTACCTACCGCAGAAAAGATGGAACACGAATCCAAAACTACCTGGACCCCCAAGCAACAGATGCGTGAAGGCTCCAGGCAGGGCTGCTTTTAGTCTTTTGGTTCACCCCTCCAGGAAACCATATAAGGGCCCACTTCCGCAGGCACAACACACAGGGGAAAAATGTTAGCAACCATGCTGATCACAAACATTACACCAACCAGACATGGAACACCAAACAAGACAAACAACATAACCCCAAACATAAACCACACCCAACAACAATACAGGTGAGGAAGGGAAAGGAGACATAGGGTGACAACGAATGACAAACAATGTCCAACTAGGATGCCCTCACACTTCACACATGAAAACATCCAGAAAGGAGCAGAGCTCCTTCGCATACAAATGCAGACATACCACTGACCTCTGGCTTAACAACTCCAGAATAAGAAGAGCCAAGAGGCCACACCCAACTCCACCTTGCACACCCCATAATCCCCACAAGCATATAATTAACACCTCCGGCACCAGAAAGTAAAGTTTCCAGGGGAAAAGAGGAGCCACCTGCATGCAGCAACAACAAGTTGCCGCTGGCAACCTCATGCACGGCAACTGTGTCACGGCACAAACACAACAGAGGTCGTGACAATGACGATCTCGTATGCTGTCTGTAACAAGTGTCTGCTGAATACTGCCCCTGATTGAATCATCAGGCTGCATGTCAGCCTCTGAGCCAATCAGGGCAAGCCCTCCCTCACACTTCATCCCAGTGTCATGTGACCATCCTTCTTCCTCCCTTGTGGTTGTGGCCATTAACATGAACATTAAAATGGCACTGGGTGTTTTTATACAATTCGTTAAAAGCAAATCACAGTCCTTCATAGTGGAAAAGTGTGCTATTTGTGGCTCTAGATATAGATAAGTAGATAGAGATTGGCCATTATTAGCCAACCTTCTCCATTACCCTTAAACTGCTTTACACTGGAGTTTGATATCCAAATGAGGCTCCGTCTGCTAGTTTTGTTTGGATAATGATCCAGCAATCGTTTAGTATAATGTAACAAGACAGATTGACAGGTACTTGGATTTGTGTCGCATCCAGACTGCATTCTTCAGGTGCTGGGCATAGAGAAAAGGGAGATGATTCTACAGAATAACCTGTTAATGAATGTAATGAATGAAAGGAACAGACAACAGCAATGTTGCTTATTTTGTTTGAATTCAGTCGGGTTCCGCATTCATTTAGATATGCTGCGATTAATCAACTAAGACTACAGCATTGGTCTTCTATGATCAATTTTGTTCAGCTCTGCATACCAAGTGGCATGCAGCCTGGATCAATATTGGCTGCTACACCAGGGAATCTGTACATGTTAACGTGTACTGCAATGCAGTAAGGAAATACAATAGTGTAATGTATCTGTCGAGTAATAAGGGAGAAAGGGATGCAGCTGGTGAAAGATCAGAATAACCCAAATACACAAAGCCACACAGCAATGAATGCAAAGAAGGAGAAGTAAATACTCATATACCCGAATACTAACAACTAGGTATAATGACCAAAAGCTACAAAAACAAATATAAATGAATGAAGATATATGTTGTTGTATACACGATACACAAAGCATATAATTAAACACATGTTCGGTATGTACACCCATGAATGTACGTATAAACATATAAAACATGAATGTTTCTAGACAGAATGATAAACAACACACAAAGCAAACACATACAAATACACACAACCATGCACACACTTATACTAAACACAGTCTTTATATGTAGAAATAGTGTGTTAGATTTTTCTCACTATGGGAACTGGTGGTCAGTGTATACTCCAGGACCTCACCAAACAACCCCACACAGCTCATCTTCCTAGACTCCCGTGCGTGTGACGTAACATGATATAGAGGTTCACATCTGAATTTTCAGGTTTTGAGGGTTAAAGTCCATGGACACCTTTGGAGGGTCTTTTTTTATTATTGCATTCTACTCATTATGGGCTACAAATCATTTTTTCTGTTGTTCTGTTCTCTATTAAAAATGTTTTCAGCGATTTCCCTGTCAGTCTCCATCTATTTGCAGAGTAGCAGGTTTTCTGTTTACACTGTCCTATGAGAGCTATCTGACAGCTCATGTGTAGCCCTTATCTCTGAACTCCTGACAGCTCATGAATGTTAATTTAAGCCATATACTTATCACTTATCAATTCAATAACAATTTAGCTATAATCAGTGTTTATGAGTTACAGAAGTTTAGAGATAAGGGCTACACATCCATCCATCACAGGCACAATGATTTGTAGCCAAAAATTAGAATCCAATAATTTTATAAATTGCGCCCCGAAGGAGCTGTCCATAGCCTTTACGCTCTAATTCTACAATTTCCCAATAACATTTACTAGCAGAATCACTCTGACTGCAGAAGCCTTCAGATAATAACTTGCAGGTCTGGAGAATTTCAAACTCCCTGCAGCTTTCTTATCAGCCCTACCTATACAGGGCATATTATGTATACGGCAGCCTGTATTCTGCTAACTTAGTGTAAATGCCCCTCAATAATTACCTACTGTATTCATTTCTAGTTATGCAATTGATAGGTTCTCCCATGCTCCCATATAACTGACCTATATCTTTCTTCTTCCTCTCCTTAGGTTGACTGCAGCCATCATTACCATGGAAACAGGTAATTGGTCTACAAAGAGTTAACCATACTATTATGCTCACTAGGACATTTTTAATATGGCCTGTTTACTGTAGTGTCAAATGATGAATGTTAATATTCAGCCAACATGATTTATTGGATAGAAGAAGTGCAGGAGCGAGAATATTATCATCCTGATTCCTGACCACAGTTATCAGATATTCACTGTGTGTGAAATTAAATAGCAAATCTCAGCAGCACTCCTCAACGACTATGAACATGTCAGCAGTGGCTAGTGGGTGATACTGAGCACCCCCATCTTATCCTAGGTCTGCCAGCAATGGCTGGACTCTTAATCAGTATTAAAGGTGCATTACACTGATAAAGGCGCTGATTTCATCACCATACACAGCTCCTGGCAGAAGCCTAGTGTAGGGTTTAGAACATCTCCTTGAGCTTCCAAAACACATCTTGTCGCTTTCTTGTCATTCTTCACCTTGGTGTGAGATTTTTTCTCTAATACCTGTGATCCTACCATCGTCCCCTGTCCATCCCACGCTGTACTAATCCTCCAGACAGGACAATATCCCTTATAACACCTCCAGGCTGCTGGCACTGCTGTCTTCATTATCCCCAGGTTTGGATGCATAATACTTGAAGTCACCAGAGACCTGACACACTTTCTCTACTTTCTGAATGTCTGGGAACTATTAACAATTTACATTTTTCTTCTACAATTGACAGCCTTATAAATTCATCTTCCTTAGGGAAGGAATGTCTGGGATTAGTAATGTCATGATACCAGACTTTGGAATTTGATTTCTATACCAAGTGAAGTATCATGATACTCAAATTGGTACTTTGTAAAAATAAAAATAAAAACACTACACATTAACCTCATGTTGTCCGTTATATGGGAAGGTAATTGATGGGGTTGCTTACTATTAGAGATGAGCGAACACCTGGATGTTCGGGTTCGAGAGGTTCGGCCGAACTTCCGGAAAATGTCCGGGTTCGTGATCCGAACTCAACCCGAACTTCATCCCGAACCCGAACCCCATAGAAGTCAATGGGGACCCGAACTTTTGGGCACTAAAAAGCCTGACACAGAGGAGACAGGTCAGATAGCACAAGCATCAGTTTTACATCAACCACCACAGGAGAATGGCACTTTTAGAGACTTTGACCCCTGCAGCCACACGGAGGAGAGAGGTCCCACAGCAGAGATTCAGGCATTTATATCAGCCAGCACAGGAGAAGGCCGCTTTCAGTGACTTAGGCCTTAGCACCGACACAGAGGAGACAGGTCAGATAGCACAAGCATCAGTTTCACATCAACCACCACAGGAGAAGGGCACTTTTAGAGACTTTGACCCCTGCACCCAGAAAGAGGAGAGATGTCCCACAGCAGAGAATCAGGCATCAAGTCAACGACCACAGGAGTAGACCACCTTTTGTTTCTTTGACCCCTGCACCCAGAAAGAGGAAAGAGGTCCCACAGCAGAGATTCAGGCATTTATATCAGCCAGCACAGGAGAAGGCCGCTTTCAGTGACTTAGGCCTTAGCACCGACACAGAGGAGACAGGTCAGATAGCACAAGCATCAGTTTTACATCAACCACCACAGGAGTAGGCCACCTTTTGTTTCTTTGACCCCTGCACCCAGAAAGAGGAGAGAGGTCCCACAGCAGAGATTCAGGCATTTATATCAGTCAGCACAGGAGAAGGCCGCTTTCAGTGACTTAGGCCTTAGCACCGACACAGAGGAGACAGGTCAGGTAGCACAAGCATCAGTTTTACATCAACCACCACAGGAGTAGGCCACCTTTTGTTTCTTTGACCCCTGCCCCCAGAAAGAGGAGAGAGGTCCCACAGCAGAGATTCAGGCATTTATATCAGCCAGCACAGGAGAAGGCCGCTTTCAGTGACTTAGGCCTTAGCACCGACACAGAGGAGACAGGTCAGATAGCACAAGCATCAGTTTCACATCAACCACCACAGGAGAATGGCACTTTTAGAGACTTTGACCCCTGCAGCCACACGGAGGAGAACGGTCCCACAGCAGAGATTCAGGCATTTATATCAGCCAGAACAGGAGAAGGCCGCTTTCAGTGACTTAGGCCTTAGCACCGACACAGAGGAGACAGGTCAGATAGCACAAGCATCAGTTTCACATCAACCACCACAGGAGAAGGGCACTTTTAGAGACTTTGACCCCTGCACCCAGAAAGAGGAGAGAGGTCCCACAGCAGAGAATCAGGCATCATGTCAACGACCACAGGAGTAGACCACCTTTTGTTTCTTTGACCCCTGCACCCAGAAAGAGGAGAGAGGTCCTACAGCAGAGATTCAGGCATTTATATCAGCCAGCACAGGAGAAGGCCGCTTTCAGTGACTTAGGCCTTAGCACCGACACAGAGGAGACAGGTCAGATAGCACAAGCATCAGCTTTACATCAACCACCACAGGAGTAGGCCACCTTTTGTTTCTTTGACCCCTGCACCCAGAAAGAGGAGAGAGGTCCCACAGCAGAGATTCAGGCATTTATATCAGCCAGCACAGGAGAAGGCCGCTTTCAGTGACTTAGGCCTTAGCACCGACACAGAGGAGACAGGTCAGGTAGCACAAGCATCAGTTTTACATCAACCACCACAGGAGTAGGCCACCTTTTGTTTCTTTGACCCCTGCACCCAGAAAGAGGAGAGGGTCCCACAGCAGAGATTCAGGCATTTATATCAGCCAGCACAGGAGAAGGCCGCTTTCAGTGACTTAGGCCTTAGCACCGACACAGAGGAGACAGGTCAGGTAGCACAAGCATCAGTTTTACATCAACCACCACAGGAGTAGGCCACCTTTTGTTTCTTTGACCCCTGCACCCAGAAAGAGGAGAGAGGTCCCACAGCAGAGATTCAGGCATTTATATCAGCCAGCACAGGAGAAGGCCGCTTTCAGTGACTTAGGCCTTAGCACCGACACAGAGGAGACAGGTCAGGTAGCACAAGCATCAGTTTTACATCAACCACCACAGGAGTAGGCCACCTTTTGTTTCTTTGACCCCTGCACCCAGAAAGAGGAGAGAGGTCCCACAGCAGAGATTCAGGCATTTATATCAGCCACCACAGGAGAAGGCCGCTTTCAGTGACTTTGGCCCCCTGCACCCACACAAAGGAGACATGTCAGACAGCACAAGTATAACATTCATATCACCCAGCACAGGAGAAGGACACTTTCATGTACTTTGGCACCGGCACCCAGGCAGACGGAAGGTTCATTCAACTCTGGGTTGCACCCCAAGATCCTACTTAATTTCAAAAATTGATTTTTCAATGAAGAAGTGGCCAGGAGTACAAGACAACATGGTTTAAGGCAGTTATTAAGGACTACTCTGCACAAGGGAGGGTCAGGTCTTGTGGGATCCATGCCTGGTTCATTTTCATAAACGTCAGCTTGTCCACGTTGGCTGCGGACAGGCGGCTGCGTTTGTCAGTAATGACGCCCCCTGCCGTGCTGAATACACGTTCAGATAAAACGCTGGCCGCCGGGCAGGCCAGCACCTCCAAGGCATAACATGCTAATTCTGGCCACGTGGACAATTTGGAAACCCAGAAGTTGAATGGGGCCGAACCCTCCGTCAGTACGTGGAGTTGTGTGCAGATATACTGTTCAACCATGTTAGTGAAATGTTGCCTCCTGCTAACACGTTCCGTATCAGGTGATGGGGCAGTTAGCTGTGGCGTGGAGACAAAACTTTTCCACATTTCTGCCATGCTAACCCTGCCCTCAGAGGAGCTGGCCGTGACACTGCTGCGTGGGCGACCTCTAGCTCCTCCTCTGCCTTGGCCTTCCACCTGTTCCCCTGTGACAATTGGGAATGCTCTCAGGAGCGCGTCTACCAGTGTGCGCTTGTACTCGCGCATCTTCCTATCACGCTCCAGTGCAGGAAGTAAAGTGGGCACATTGTCTTTGTACCGTGGATCCAGCAGGGTGGCCACCCAGTAGTCAGCACACGTTAAAATGTGGGCAACTCTGCTGTCGTTGCGCAGGCACTGCAGCATGTAATCGCTCATGTGTGCCAGGCTCCCCAGAGGTAAGGACAAGCTGTCCTCTGTGGGAGGCGTATCGTCATCATCCTCTGTATCCCGCCAGCCACGCACCAGGGATGTGCCTGCGCTGTGCTGGGTGCCACCCCGCTGTGAACCTGCTTCATCCTCATCCTCCTCCACCTCCTCCTCATCCTCCTCGTCCTCCAGTAGTGGTCCCTGGCTGGCCACATTTGTACCTGCCCTCTGCTGTTGCAAAAAACCTCCCTCTGAGCCACTTCTAACAGACTGGCCTGAAAGTGCTAAAAACGACACGTCATCCTCCTCCTCCTCCTCCTGGCCCTGGCCCACCTCCTCTTCCATTATCGCCCTAAGCGTTTTCTCTAGGAGACATAGAATTGGTATCGTCACGCTGATAACAGTGGCATCGCCACTGGCCATGTTGGTGGCGTACTCTTAACAGCGCAACAGGGCACACAGGTCTCGCATGGAGGCCCAATCATTGGTGGTGAAGTGGTGCTGTTCCGCAGTGCGACTGACCCGTGCGTGCTGCAGCTGAAACTCCACTATGGCCTGCTGCTGCTCGCACAGTCTCTCCAGTATGTGCAAGGTGGAGTTCCACCGGGTTGGCACGTCGCATATTAAGCAGTGAGCGGGAAGGCGAAGTTCCGCTGTAGCGCTGACAGGCGAGCAGCGGCAGGATGTGAACGCCGGAAGCGCGCACAGACGGCCCGCACTTTATGCAGCAGCTCTGACATGTCTGGGTAGTTGTGAATAAACTTTTGCACCACCAAATTCAGCACATGCGCCAGGCAAGGGATGTGCGTCAAACCGGCTAGTCCCAGAGCTGCCACGAGATTTCGCCCATTATCGCACACCACCAGGCCGGGCTTGAGGCCCACCGGCAGCAACCACTGGTCGGTCTGTTGTTCAATACCCCGCCACAACTCCTGCGCGGTGTGGGGCCTGTCCCCCAAACATATGAGTTTCAGAATGGCCTGCTGACGTTTACCCGGGCTGTGCTGAAGTTGGTGGTGAAGGTGTGTGGCTGACTGGATGAGCTGGTGGAAGCAGAGGAGGAGGAGGAGGAAGCCGAGTAGGAGGAGGAGGCTACAGGAGGCAAAGAATGATGCCCTGTGATCCTTGGCGGCGGAAGGACGTGCGCCAAGGAACTCTCCGCCTGGGGCCCAGCCGCCACTACATTTACCCAGTGTGCAGTTAGGGAGATATAGCGTCCCTGGCCGTGCTTACTGGTCCACGTATCTGTGGTTAGGTGGACCTTGCCACAAATGGCGTTGCGCAGTGCACACTTGATTTTATCGGACACTTGCATGTGCAGGGAAGGCACGGCTGTCTTGGAGAAGTAGTGGCGGCTGGGAACCACATACTGGGGGACAGCCATGGCCATCAGCTGTTTGAAGCTGTCTGTGTCCACCAGCAGGAATGACAGCATTTCAAAGGCCAGTAGTTTAGAAATGCTGGCATTCAGGCCAAGGGCTCGAGGGTGACTAGGTGGGAATTTGCTCTTCCTCTCAAAGGTTTGAGAGATGGAGAGCTGAACGCTGCTGTGTGAAATAGTGGAGACGCTAGGTGACGGTGGTGGTGGTGGTGTCGGTGGCACATCCTCTGTTTGCTGCTCGGCAGGTGGCAACATTCCTCTCGAGGCGGAAGCCGAGGCAGCAGCGCTAGAGGGAGCAGGGGGAGCCTGAGCGGGTTCCTTGTTTTTAAGGTGTGTACTCCACTGCAGTTCATGCTTTGCATGTAGATGCCTGATCATGCAGGTGGTGCTCAGGTTAAGAACGTTAATGCCTCGCCTCAGGGTCTGATGGCACAGCGTGCAAACCACTCTGGTCTTGTCCTCAGCACATAGTTTGAAGAAGTGCCATGCCAGGGAACTCCTTGAAGATGCCTTTGGGGTGCTGGGTCCCTGTTGGCGCTGGCCAATAGCAGGCGAACTCTCTGGACGTCGGCTGTTCTGCTTTTGCCCCCTGCTCCCTCTTTGGCTTTGCTGTTGTCTCGGTCTCACCACTGCCTCTTCCTCTGAACTATTTAAGTCAGCGGCACGACCTTCAGTCCATGTGGGGTCTAAGACCTCATCGTCCTATGCATCGTCTTCCACCCAGTCTTCCTCCCTGACCTCCTCCTGTTCAGTCTGCACTCTGCAATAAGACGCGGCAGTGGGCACCTGTGTTTCGTCATCATCAGACACTCGGTCACTCTGCTGTGGTGGTATTCCCATGTCCTCATCATCTGGATACATAAGTGGTTGTGCGTCAGTGCATGGAATGTCTTCTACCGCTGGGGAAGGGATAGGTGGACGCCCCTGGAAAACCGTGGGAGCAGAGTCTTCAAACAGAAGAAGAGACTGCTGCATAACTTGAGGCTCAGCCAGTTTCCCTGATATGCATGGGGGTGATGTGACAGACTGATGGGCTTGGTTTTCAGGTGCCACCTGTGCGCTTTCCGCAGAAGACTGGGCGGAAGACAATGTGGTGAACGTGCTGGAAGCACTGTCGGCCACCCAATCGACTATTGCCTGTACCTGCTCAGGCCTTACCATCCTCATAACGGCATTGGGCCCCACCAAATATCGCTGTAAATTCTGCCGGCTACTTGAGGGAGTTGTTTCACTACTTTGTGCGCCTGAGGCCGAACGGCCATGTCCTCTGCCAGCAACAGAGGCTCCACGGACACCACCACGACCGCGTCCTCGTCCCTTAATAGAATGTTTCCTCATTGTTGCTATTCAACTCGCACCACAATAAAATATATTATTTTTTAGCCCCAAAATTCCCACACTGGAAGATATAATTCCTTTTCCGGTATTAATTACAAGAACACTGCTGCTAATTGGACACCAGATTTTTATAATGCTAGTTTTGGTACTTAGATTCCCACACGGGAAATATAATTCCTTTTAGAGGAGTGAAAACGTGAGGCCTAGTTTTTCTGGTCTAACAAACACCAGATTGATTAAATTGGCCTTTTTTTCACCAAAATTACAACACTGGACAATAATGCCTTTTGGCGGTATTAATTACAAGAACACTGCTGCTAATTGGACACTAGATTTTTAAAATGCTAGTTTTGGTACTTAGATTCCCACACGGGAAATATAATTCCTTTTAGAGGAGTGAAAACGTGAGGCCTAGTTTTTCTGGTCTAACAAACACCAGATTGATTAAATTGGCCTTTTTTCACCAAAATTACAACACTGGACAATAATGCCTTTGGCGGTATTAATTACAAGAACACTGCTGCTAATTGGACACCAGATTTTTATAATGCTAGTTTTGGTACTTAGATTCCCACACGGGAAATATAATTCCTTTTACAGGAGTGAAAACGTGAGGCCTAGTTTTTCTGGTCTAACAAACACCAGATTGATTAAATTGGCCTTTTTTCACCAAAATTACAACACTGGACAATAATGCCTTTTGGCGGTATTAATTACAAGAACACTGCTGCTAATTGGACACCAGATTTTTTATAATGCTAGTTTTGGTACTTAGATTCCCACACGGGAAATATAATTCCTTTTACAGGAGTGAAAACGTGAGGCCTAGTTTTTCTGGTCTAACAAACACCAGATTAATTAAATTGGCCTTTTTTTCACCAAAATTACAACACTGGACAATAATGCCTTTTGGCGGTATTAATTACAAGAACACTGCTGCTAATTGGACACCAGATTTTTTATAATGCTAGTTTTGGTACTTAGATTCCCACACGGGAAATATAATTCCTTTTACAGGAGTGAAAACGTGAGGCCTAGTTTTTCTGGTCTAACAAACACCAGATTGATTAAATTGGCCTTTTTTTCACCAAAATTACAACACTGGACAATAATGCCTTTTGGCGGTATTAATTACAATAACACTGCTGCTAATTGGACACCAGATTTTTTATAATGCTAGTTTTGGTACTTAGATTCCCACACGGGAAAATATAATTCCTTTTTACAGGAGTGAAAACGTGAGGCCTAGTTTTTCTGGTCTAACAAACACCAGATTGATTAAATTGGCCTTTTTTTCACCAAAATTACAACACTGGACGATATAATGCCTTTTGGCGGTATTAATTACAAGAGGACTGCTGGTATTTCAGAACACCGGAATTGTTAAAATGCTAGTTTTGCTAGATAAATTTCCCACACTGGGAGAAATATTGCCTAAGCCTTTTTACAGTATTAATTACAACAGGAGTGCTTCTTCTGGTCTAACACCAGAATAATTTTATTATTACGGTGAAAGCTTTTTCTAATTTATATTTCTGGCACATAAAAAAAAATATATTTCTGGCTGACAGTATTGGACAAAGTAGTGGCACTGGCTAGCCTAGCTGGAACAGCACATTCATGGGATTTGCTATCCAAGTGGGTTACTTTCAGTTTCACCACTGATATTTTAAATATCTTTGCAGTTAGTATGGGTGACACAAGCACAGCCAAACCCCTGATGTAGTATATCTATGAAAAAATCGACTATTACATTAGATTAATGGACGTTGTGGCAGCTTTTGCTGTAGCACCACAAGTCCCAAAATGGCCGCCGCCTATCAGCCCAGTAACATGTGCCAGAAAACAGTCTGCCCAGCCAGAAAAAAAATTGACTTTGACTGAGCAGCTGAATCGCTGTTGTTCTGATTCACAGGTGTAGATTTTTAACTTCTTTGGAGCTTTGGTTTACACTCTGTGGCAGCAAGTGCTGGCGCACCACAAGTCCCAAAATGGCCACCGCCGGTCAGCCCAGTTACATGTGCCAGTAAAAATCGCTCTGGCCAGTCTCAATAAAATAGTGACTTTCAGTGAACAGCTCAGCTGAGTTGTTCTGATGCACAGGTGTAGAAAGGTAGATCATTCAATCACTTCTTTATCCCTGCCTATCTCGCCCTCACAGAAGCTGCATCCTCTCCCTACACTAGTCAGAGCAGTGTGACGTGCGGCGCTACGTGACTCCAGCTTAAATAGAGGCTGGGTCACATGCTGCACTTGGCCAATCACAGCCATGCCATTAGTAGGCATGGCTGTGATGGGCTCTTAGGGCAAGAAGTAAAACGCTAGCTGATTGGCTGCTGTGCAGCCCTTCAGAAAGCGGGAAGTTATCGACGAACACCGGACCCGAACCCGAACTTTTTGGAAAATGTCCGGGTTCGGGTCCGTTTCATGGACACCCCAAAATTCGGTACGGACCCGAACGATTTTCGAACTGTTCGCTCAACACTACTTACTATTAATCTGAGGCACATGGAGGTCCAAATTGATAAACCATGTGCCTCACATTAATAGTAACTCTATCAAGTAAATGCTCACATAATGGGCAACAAGGGGCTAATTTCTGAGGTATATGATGCTATTAATGTGAGGAACATGGTTTTACCAATTTGTGTGCTTCATAGTGACTCCATCATGTACCCACACATTAACCCAATGTTGCCAATTATGTGAGGACTCGGAGGTCATGGATGACGTCACTTACTATTAATTTGAGGTACATGGAGGTACTAAAGTTATAGCACCATGTGCCTCACATTAATAATAAGTGATCTCCATAATTTATCTCACATAATTGCAACATTGGGGTTAATGAGTCACATTAACCCCAATGTTCCTCTCTATATTAGTCCTTTCCTTCTACCGTGTCAGTCAGTCTTGAAGCAAGGTCTTCTGGCCACCCATCTACATACAAACACTTCCTTTTCTCTTCTCCCTTTTCTATATTCGTCATATATTCCCGAATATTCGTATTCGAGATTATTCTATTGATTGGAAAAAATCAGCAATGTAATATTCACGTAATACGAATATTCTAAAGCACGAATATATAGCACTATAGGATATAGTGCTATATATTCGTTTTATAGAATATTCGTAATTTTTTCCGAATTTAATGTGAACAGTCATTGGCCCAAAAGCAGCTTAAGCAGGGAGGAATCAGGACTTCAGATGGAAAAAAATGACGAATATTCTAAAAAACGAATATATAGCACCATAGAATATACGTGTTTTAAAATATTCACATTACGCGAAGATTACATTGCCGATTTTCGCAATCAAGAAAATAATTGCAAATTTATGATAAATATTCACCCAAATATTCACGAAATATCACAAACTCGAATATTTCCCCTGCCGCTCATCACTAACAAACTAGGCACCGCCCGGCTCAATAGTCCTGTTATAATACATAAATGATTTGCTCCTGTGTGCTGAAACCAATGAAATGTGCTGTGAAACAACTATATCTCTTTTAATTTTCCTACATCAGAATGAGTTTAAGGCTGGGTTCAGACTTGCGCGTTTTACAAGCTCAACACATGAAAACCAATGCTTCCCTATGGCCCTGGTTCTCACTTGAGCATTTTACAGCGCGTTTGAACGCGCTGAAAAACGCCCTACGCTCAAAAAAGTTCTTGAGCTTCTTTGGGGCGTTTTGTCGCACGTATTGTGATTGACGCCACAGTGGTCAATCACACGAATGCGCGTTAGACTCGCGTTTCCTATTTCAAAAAACGTGCTGCAATACGCGTGACAGAAACGTCAAGTCTGAACCCAGCCTGACGCTGGGTTCACACTTTAGCGTATTTGATACGCGTGTTTTTGTCACGCGCATTACAGCGCGTGTTTGGAAATAGGAAACGCGTGTTGTACACGCATTCGTGGGATTGACCACTCTGGCGTCAATCACAATACGCGTGACAAAATGCCCCAAAGAAGCTCCTGTACTTCTTTGGGCGTAGGGCGGAACGCGCTGTAAAACGCTCAGGTGAAAACCATGCCCATATGGAAACATGGGTTTTCGCCTGTTGAGCGTTTTACAGCGCGTAGGAACGCGCTGTAAAACGCTCAGGTGTGAACCCAGGGTAAAGCCTCAAAACAGAATCTGCAGTTTTGTAAAAACAAGGCTGTATTTCTAGGACACTGTCTCTCCAACGGAGCTCAACACCTAACCACAGAAAGAAAGGAGGCTGTTGAAAGGATACAAGTGCCCAAAGGATAACAAAGCAGGAGAAAAACTATGCTTTCCTATGAGGCTGGTTCTCACCTGAGCGTTTTACAGAGGGTACGAACGCGCTGTAAAACGCCCTATGCCCAAAGAAGCACAGGAGCTTCTTTGGGGCGTTTTCTCCCATAGGCTTTAATGGGACCGCGCTTATATGGGTGTCTGAGCGTTTCCTGGTATTAAAAACGCGCGTACGAACACGCGTTTTCAAACTACAACTTGCCCAGCAAACCACACCCACACGGACACCATAGCAACTAGTTAGAAAAGAGCTGGTTCAGGGCCAGGAAGATGATCACATATGCGCATATGACGCGCGTTTCTTATTTGCAAAAATGCGCATAAAAAACGCATATCAAATACGCTCAAGTGTGAACCCAGGGTAAAGGTGTTTTTGGGGCTGGTGTCATACTATCACCCCAAGATTAGACATACCTCCATGACAGAAGAGGCAGTGAATACTTTTCATACATTGAAGCTGCGCATAACCTCAGCCCCAGCCCTGGGTATTCCAAAATATGACGAGAAATTTCAACTGTTCTGTTCAAAAAATCAGGGTCACAGCACGGCTGTACTGACTCAGAAACATGATGACCAGCGGCCAGTGGCGTACTTTTAAGCCAGATTAGATCCTGTTACCAAAGGCGCCCTCTCCTGTGTCAGGGTGGTAGCGGCGGTGTAGGCAATGATAGAAAAAGCTTCTGAAATTGTGTTAGACTACCCGGTGATTGTACAAACACCACATGACATACAGGGCATTAGTGATGAGGGGCAGGGGCAATATTCGAATTTGCGATACTTCGCGAATATTCGTTAGAATATTCATCATATATTCGCGAATATTCGTATTCGAGATTATTCTATTGATAGCGAAATATCGGCAATGTAATATTTACGTAATGCGAATATTCTAAAACACGAATATATAGCACTGTAGAATACAGTGCTATATATTCGTTTTATAGAATATTTGTAATTTTTTCCGAATTTAACGTGAACAGTCATTGACCCAAATGCAATTTAAGCAGGGAGGAATCATGGCTTTAGATGAAAAAAAATTACGAATATTCTAAAAAACAAATATATAGCACCATAGAATATTCGTGTTTTAGAATATTCACATTACGTGAATATTACATTGCCGATTTTTCACATAAGATAAAATAAATTAAATAATGAAGAATATTCTAGTTCACTACAGACTACAATATTGCAGCCTTCTCACCTTGGCCCACAAGCAAGAAGCAGGTAGGTTTACTAGGTAATGGGTTCAGATGAAAAACAAAAAAAAAAAAATATTATATAATATAATAGTTTTTTACGAATATATATCACTATATTCAAAATATTCGTGGATTTTCAAGGTGCCGATAGTCGCGATAAAAATTTGCATTCGATTATTCGCGTTCAACAATACAGGGCATATTAACTCAGGTTCAACCTCAGCATATTTCTATGGCTAGGCAACTTAGACTCCAATGTGCACTCCTCATGCCCGCTAACATTTCTTTCAAAAGATATACTTCTCTGAATCCTGCTACTTTGTTACCAATCACAGATTCAGAAATGGGGGAAGGGGGCATAGAAGTTACAGGCAGCCTCCTAAATGACATGATGGAACATGATCCTCATGACTGTGTACAATTAATGCAACAAGAAACGTCAGGATTAGGGCTGAAATTATTACTCGACTGAATTGAGTAATTTGACACAAAAAAATCCTTGATGCAATTTTTTTGCATCGAGGATTCGTTTGTGTCATGTGACCACGGAGAGCGAGTGAAGCGCTTATTATTACTTACCGCTCCGTGGTCACCTGCCGGCCTGTACCGCGCTACACTTTCAGCCCTGACACATCGTCAGGACATAGTCCCTGAAGACACTGAGAGAACGGAGCTGATGGCACGGGGGGAGGTGATGGCATTGGGGGATAGTGGAGCTGATGGCACTGGGGGAACTGATGCACTTGAGCTGATCGCACAGGGGGGGATGAAGGGTTTTGGGAAATGATGGCAGGGGGTCTGATGAGTTTTTTAAAAGTAAAACAGTCCATTAATTCATTTTTTCTTATTACAGTACTTGATTAATCGTAGAAATAATCGGTAGAATACTCGATTGCTAAAATAATTATTTACTGCAGCCCTAGTCAAGATTTAATAATGTACATGAAAACCCCCTTAATAACCCTGGTTTTGAGTATTTTGTAGATGGAAGAAGGTTCATGGGAGAGGACGGCCTATTCCACACTGGATATGCAGTGGTCACACAGCATGAGGTAGGGATAGCTGAACCACTGCCACCTCACATGTCAGCGCAAGAGGAGGAGCTGAAGGCGCTCACTGAGGCGTGTAAATTGGCCAAGGGGAAGAAGGTCAACATCTACACGGACTCAAGGTATGCTTTTGGTATTGCACACATGACTATGAACCCATATGGTAGGCTAGAGACTTTAATACACCAATACTACAAAATAACACCAAAATAGTCACACACACATACAAATAATAATTTATTTTATTAGATATCATATAAAAACATGATCGTACAACACATAATAAAAGAGTACAATGGTAAGCGCAAATAGGATGTGGAATGAATAGTCCCACAGACTCAAAATACGTAATGGCTCATGGGAGTAAAGCACTATTCAAATATTAACGTGACAGTGACAATGCTTACTCACCTATCCCTATCACCCACATTCACCTATACACCTAAAATGGGTAACAGGCAACACATATTAAGGGATTATAATCCACTCTAGCGGAAAATTTCAATATTAAAAAGCCTGAACATTCCTATCTGTATAAATGGGGGGAGAAAAGAGAGCCATTCTCTACCTGTGAATAAGGAACGCTACCCCGACGTACGTTTCGCCATTTGCTTCTTCTTGGGGGTGTCAGGAAGAAGCAGACGGCGAAACGTACGTCGGGGTAGCGTTCCTCATTCACAGGTACGGCATGGTTCTGTGTTCTCCCCCCTATTTAGGAATGTTCAGGCTTTTTACTGATCAACTGGATACACGCTTCTCACTGCAAGAAAGTTCCGACGCCTGAGGATGAGGATCCTCCTGCTGATGGCTGCCCTAACCCTGGGAACAACGGCCCTGTACCAACAACTGAAGGATAATTGGGACAATGCACTAATCTGACACCACCAAGTGCTGATTAGAGGACTCAATGACACTGACAGTAAAATTGAGCACTGTTGGATCTGTACTCACAGTCGTGTGAGTTCAAGAACTCTGCCTTATCTGGCAATCCCTGGCAATCCCTTTGACTTTTAAAGAACTTATTCATAAGTCTTGTTGGCGGTTTGTCTCACTAAGAAGACCAGGGCCTGATGATCAAAAGTATAACCCCACTGCAGTTCCTTTCCCCATAGCTGGGTGGGTGGAGGCCCCCTGGTGGCAAGACATACAATAATGCAAGTAGTGTTGATTATAACAGTAGTATATGCTGTGATTAAAGGGATATTCCCATCTTTAAGATAATATCTAAAATGTTTCCCCTAGTGACATAGATTATTTTTGTAATTAGGTTCTATTATTTGTATTGCAGCCATTTTGAGAAATCCCTTCCATTTTACCTCATTGTTTACTTTTGAAAACCCATAGATACGGCCACTGCTCCACGGCCGCATCTATGGGCCGCGCTTGCGCAGACCACCCTTTCTTTTCACCCAGGCAGCCAGTCATTCAGCCAGGAACGAGCACGCTAGCCGCGCATGCGCACATGTAGTTTCTCCTCCGCCGCGTCTGATACAGAGCCGCGCATGCTCTGTATGCAGCGCGGCCTTCCAGGCGAGCGGCAGTACAGAGGACATGCCCATAGGAGCGAGCGGCCGTACAGAGGATGTTCACTGCTAGAAGACAGCATATGTAAGTGCCAGGATAACATCATCCACTAAACCACCAACGATTCTATTGATCATAACCATCAAAGGGAGTTACCTTTTTGGTGCAGGGACACTAGGGACAATGTTATTCAGTGCAAGGACGCTGGGGACAATGTTATTTACTGCAGTGACGCTGGGGACAATGGTTTATTTATTGCTGGGATGCTGGGGACAATAGTATCATACTATCCACATGAACTAGCAAGCAGGACTCAGTTCTCAGTGTGATGTCATAAGAAGGTGTGGCCAGCCTTCACTCTAGCTGCCTAAGCCCTGCCCAGCTTTAGAAGCCTCAAACCAGGAAGTGAATTCTGCTATAACTGCATCTCAGAATGATTTAGCAAGATGGGAATACCCCTTTAACTCTTTAAGGACTCAGCCCTATTTCACCCTAAGGACCCGGCCATTTTTTGCAAATCTGACCAGTGTCACTTTATGTGGTTATAACTTTAAAATGCTTTTTCTTATCCAGGCCATTCTGAAATTGTTTTTTCGTCACATATTGTAATTCATAACAGTGGTAAAATAAAGTCGAAAAATTTCATTTTTATTTATAAAAAAAATACAAAATTTACCAAAAATTTTGAAAAATTTGCAATTTTCCAAGTTTCAATTTCTCTACTTCTATAATACATAGTAATACCGCCAAAAAAAGTTATTGATTTGCATTCCCCATATGTCTACTTCATGTATCGATCATTTTGGGAATACTATTTCATTTTTTGGGGACGTTACAAGGCTTAGAAGTTTAGAAGCAAATCATGAAATTTTTCAGTAATTTTCAAAAACCCACTTTTTAGGGACCAGTTCAGGTCTGAAGTCACTTTGTGAGGCTTACATAATAGAAACCACCCAAAAATTACCCCATTCTAGAAACTACACCCCTCAAGGTATTCAAAACTGATTTTACAAACGTCATTAACCCTTTAGGTTTTCCAGAAGAGTTAATGGCAAATGGAGATAAAATTTCAGAATTTCGATTTTTTGGAAAATTTTCCATTTTAATCCATCTTTTCCAGTAACAAAGCAAGGGTTAACAGCCAAACAAATCTTAATATTTATTCCTCCGATTCTGTAGTTTTCACGAACACCCAATATGTGGTCGTAAACTGCTGTATGGCCAAACTGCAGGACGCAGAAGGAAGGGAACGCTATATGGTTTTTGGAAGGTGGATTTTGCTGGACTGGTTTTTTGACACCATGTCCCATTTGAAGCCCCCCGATGCACCCCTAGAGTAGAAACTCCATAAAATTGACTCCATCTAAGAAACTACACCCCTCAAGGAATTCAAAACCAGTTTTACAAACTTTGTTAACCCTTTAGGTGTTTCTCAAGAGTTATTGGTAAATGTAGATGAAATTTCAGAATTTCTATTTTTTGTTACCTTGTCTCAAAAAAGTGTAATATAGAGCAACCAAAAATCATATTTACCCTAAAATAGTACCAACAAAACTGACACCTTATCCCGTAGTTTCCAAAATTGGGTCACTTTTTTGGAGTTTCTACTGTAGGGGTACATCAAGGGGGCTTCAAATGGGACAAAGTGTAAAAACCAGTCCAGCAAAATCTGCCCTCCAAAAACCATATGGCGTTCCCTTCCTTCTGTGCCCTGCCGTTTGGCCATACAGCAGTTTACGACCACATATGGGGTGTTTGTGCAAACAAGAGAATCAGGGCAATAAATATTGAGTTTTGTTTGTCTGTTTTGGGACCGTTTTTATTTTTTGCTATTTACATTGTTAAACTGACAGGTTAGATTGTGTGCTATTTCTATAGAGCAGGTTGTAACGGACGCGACAATACCAAATATGACTACTTTTTAGGGGTTTTTGTTTCAGTTTTACATAATAAAGCATTTTTGAAAAAAAATATTTTTTAGTGTCGCCACATTCTGAAAGCCATAGTTTATTTTTTATTTTTTGGGCGACTGTCTTATGTAGGGGCTCATTTTTTGCGGGATGAAATGGCGGTTTGATTGGCACTATCTTGGGGTGCATATGACATTTTGGTCGCTTGCTATTACACTTTTTGTGATGTAAGGTGACAAAAATGGCTTTTGACACCGTATTTATTATTATTTTTTTGATGTGTTCTGCTGAGAGGTTAGGTCATGTGTTATTTTATATAGAGCAGGTTGTGACGGATGCGGCAATACCTAATATGTATACTTTTTATTTATTTATATACGTTTTACACAATAATATCATTTTTTAAAACAAAAATAAATCATGTTTTAGTGTCTCCATAGTTTGAGAGCCATATTATTTTTTTTTTTTGGGTGATTGTCTTATGTAGGGGCTCATTTTTTGCGGGATGAGGTGACGGTTAGATTGGCACTATTTGGGGGGTCATATGACTTTTTGATCGCTTGCTATTACACTTTTTGTGATGTAAGGTGACAAAAAAATGGCTTTTTGACAAAGTTTTTATTTTTATTTTTTTACAGTTTTTACTTGAGGGGTTAGGTCAGGTG
This sequence comes from Bufotes viridis, assembly GCA_033119425.1. NCBI lineage: Eukaryota > Metazoa > Chordata > Amphibia > Anura > Bufonidae > Bufotes > Bufotes viridis. Next base: position 89,596,375 of record CM065594.1, on the reverse strand, counting down.
ATATTTTTATAGAGCAGATTCTTACGGAAGTGGAGATACCCAATATGTCTACTTTTTAGTTTTTTTTTTTACATTTAACACTAAAAAGCATTTTTGAAACAAAAAAAATCATGTTTTAGTCTGAGAAGCATAGTTTTTTTATTTTTTGGCCAATTGTTTTAGGTAGGTAATTTTTTGCGGGATGAGATGGCGGTCTGATTGGTACTATTTTGGGAGACATACGCTTTTTTGATCGCTTTGTATTACACTTTTAGTGATGTAAGGTGCCCAAAAATTGCTTATTTACACCATTTTTTTTTTTTTTAATGGCGTTCACCTGACAAGTTCAGTCATGTGATATTTTTATAGAGCAGATTTTCACGGACGCGGCGATACCTAATATGTGTAGTGTATATATATATTTTTTTTTATTCAGCGATATGTTTTTTTTTTATTTTTACTTTATTTTTCACTTTTTTACATTTTTTTTGACCCAGACCCACTTGGCTCTGAAAGATCCATTGGATCTGGTGTCTGTATAATACAGTACAGTACACTATATAGTGCACTGTGCTGTATTTTGTACTTTACAAAGTCTGAATAGACCTTTAGCAGGTTTATTCAGACTTTCAGCACCATGGAGAGCAGGACGCTTCTGAAACCATCACCCACTGCCATAAGAGGGCAGCGGGTGATTGAAGGAGAGGGAGTGGAGCCCCCTCCCTCTGCGATCCCATCCTGTTGGGGGGCTGCAAAGGCACAGCAGCCCCCCGATGGGAGAGGGAGGGAGCTCCCTCCCTGTTAACCCTTCCATACCGCGGTCCATACGGACCACGGTATGGAAGGGGTTAAACGGCTGGCATCTTATCAAGCACAGATGCCAGCCATTTCTATCAGAGTGTCAGCAATGTGCCACTAGACACCAGGGAAACATTACAGAGGAGGCGGGCAGGGTATCGCAATCGCGATCCCGCCCGCCGCACCGCCCATCTCCCGCACCACTTCCCGCCGCCCGCAACCACCCCCCCCCCTGCACCCCCGCAGCCACAATATGATTGGGGGCTGCAGGGGGGGTTAAAAATAAACACTTTGGGGGCATTAACCCTCTGTGACCGCGAGGATCAGAGATCGCACAAAGCGCTGCAAACCGCAGGTCTGAATTGACCTGCGGTTTGCAGCGATCGCCGATATGGGGGGGTCACAGAACCCCCCTGGGCATTGTAACAAGGTACCTGCTAAATGATTTCAGCAGGTACCTTGTTCCGATCACTGCCGGCTGAGCAGCAGTGATCGGAACTACTCATGACGTACCTGTACGTCATGGGTCCTTAAGGACTCGGAAACCATGACGTACAGGTACGTCATGCGTCCTTAAGGGGTTAAGGTTATGTTTATGTGTGTAAACAGGTTCTGTACCAAAAGGAGAAACTACCAGGATTTTTGAGAGGTTTTGGGAACTGCATCAATACCTGGGAGGGAATCTGGTCTCCGACTGGCAGTTGGACCTATTGGACCTAACCCAACTGGAGTACCTCTGGATTAAGATATCAGTTCCAAGATATCTCAGAATGGGGGAATTGTGAGGGATGAGAATCCATTTTGTGTAAACATGTCCTTGCATGTGTGGAAAATTACAGAACCAGCTGTAAAGGATGAGGGGGAGGGGGGGGGGTTGTGAATAAACCAAATGTTCTAGCTACAAGGCCAAGGTAAGCAGCTCCCTCGCTCCCCTTATCAAAGTTTGATGTCTAAGAAAGTTATGTTTTGTTTTCTCATTTTCGGGATGTACTGCTGAAGAATGTCAACTTTGAGATAAAATGCTTCAGAAATGTTTTAATTATTTTTTAATTATTAGAATTCTGTTAGTATAGTGTGGAAGTATTGCCTTTTAGGAATAACAAATCAAATCATTAGTTTCGATTTCCACCCCCTTGGTGGTGGGCCAGATTTGTCTATAAATATCTGTAGTGTTATAAAGGTATATACGTGTGTGGAATAAAGGAGAGAATCTGATTCAGCAATATGTATGTGTCAGCTCTCTGAGCGCTCATAAGGACACTTCAATTGGGACCCCGACAATTATAGAAGAAGGGAGTTTTGCCACACTTTGGGAAGTAACAGTGACATCTGAGACCGGATCACTGGTCCAGAAGGCGGTGTGTTACACAACACTGACTAGTACTGATGCATTTTAAATAGTTAAGACTAGTCCTCCTGATCAATAATTCATACTAACAGAATCAGACCTCACAATCCATTATTCATGACTGCTGCTAGAGTCTGTCATTTATTCATAAGCATTAACTAGCCTGAATTCGTGATCACTGAGAAAAATCATGTCTTGACACTCAGCTAATAAGATAGTGTTACCACTGCCCTACTCCTGACACCTGCTAATAAGCGTGTTAAAATTACCCTATTCCTGACACGTGCTAATAACACTGTTAATATTGCGGTAGTACTGGCATCTGCTAATAATGTTAATATTGCCCTATTCCTGACACCTGCTAATAAGAGTGTTAATATTGCCGTAGTACTGACACTAACTGAGAGCAATAATACTACCATAATACTGCTATTCAGAGAATGTTACTACCACCCTAGTCTTGACACCTACTAATAACAGTGTTAATATTGCTATAGTACTGTTATCTGCTAATAGGAAATGTTAATATTGCCCTATTCCTGACACTTGCTAATAAGAGTGTTAATATTGCTGTAGTAATGACACTAACTGAGAGCAATAATACTACTACTACTACCATAATACTGCTACTGAGAGAATGTTACTACCACCCTTGACACCTGCTAATAACAGTGTTAATATTGCTTTAGTACTGCCATCGGCTAATAAGAGTGTTAATATCGCCGTAGTACTGACACTAACTGAGAGCAATAATACTACCATAATATTGCTACTGAGAGAATGCTACTACCACCCTAGTCGTGACACCTGCTAATAACAGTGTTAATATTGCCCTACTCCTGACACCTGCTAATAAGAGTGTTAATATTACTGTAGTACTGACACTAGCTGAGAGCAGTAATACTATTATAATACTGCTACTGAGAGAGTGTTATTACCACCCTAGTATTGGCACATGCTAATAAAAGTGTTAATATTGCCATAGTACTGACACCTAATAGTAATACAAGGATGAACAGCACTCCTTAGTATGCATGTGGTGGGTACTCGTCTCCAGGGGGTGGTAAAAAGCCACCAAAAACAAAATCCAAGTAAGGCAGAACTTGAGAAAAATAAAAAATGGAGACAGCATGTCCAAGCAGTGTATATGCAGTTTCATGCATATACAACAATGTGTGAGGGTATAAATACCTACCCAGTTCTAAGATAGGTGGTAATGGCCCCTGAGACCAATTACCTTCAGTGGGGTCAGGGGGCAAGTACAGAATATTATGCTTCATAAGGTTAGAAAATACAGCAATCTCAGTATCTTACAAAAAATAGAAGTGTGCTTCATTATAACCCTAAATGGTATGGGTAGATACCTGTATTATCCTGGTTACCAAAGGAATATAGCCAGATGGGACACCATGTATTCAATGCATGGCAATGGAACGTCATATAACTTACCTAATAGTAATAGTGATAATATTTCGCTAGTAATGACACTAGCAGAGAGCAATATTACTACCATAATACTGCTAATGAAAGATCGTTACTACCACCCTAGTACTGAGAACAGCTAATGAGAGTACTAATACTGCTGTAGTACTAACAACAGCTAACTAGAGTGCTAATACTGCTGTAGTACTGACATCAGCTAATGAGAGTGCTAATACTGCTGTAGTACTGACAACTAGAGTTGAGCGAACTTGTATTTTAAGTTCGGCGTACAAAGTTTGGGTTGGGGTTATCGAAGAATCCCGTTATGGATTCCGCTACCACGGACCACAACGGCATTTGGAATCCATAAGGGGATTCTTCAATGAACCCGAACCTTGGACAACACTAAGGACCTGGGGTGACGTTACCGTCATGTGATCAGTGCAGGGGGCGTGGCTCAGTACTGGATCATCTCTTATCCAATCCAGTGCTGAGCCACGCCCCCTGCACTGATCACATGACGGTAACGTCACCCCAGGTCCTTAGTGTTGTCCAAGGTTCGGGTTCATTGAAGAATCCCCTTATGGATTTCAAATGCCGTTATGGTGCGTGGTGGTGGAATCCATAACGGGATGCTTCGAAAACCCGAAACCAAACTTTGGACGCCGAACTTAAAATACAAGTTCACTCAACTATAGGTAAAAAGGTAATTTGCAGCAAAGCAAAAGGCAGCTCACCCCTGATGACCGCTGAGTGGGAGCACGGAAAAGTCCTCTGGTGGACACATCGAAATATTGCGAAAAAAACTCCAGCTCACCACGATCCAAGCGATTCTTTATTGAAGTTCATAAAAAATTCCAAAACATCAGGACAGACATGCAACACCGTTACGCGTTTCGGGCCTCTTACAGATATGGGCCCTTCATCATGACTGGTGCAACATACAAAAAGAGACATCTTAAAAGCCCAGCTCACACCTGAATTCCTAATTGCCAGGTCACATGGTGCAAACACCTGTGCCGACTAAATCAGGAAAAAGGGAGGAGCAGGGTACTTTAAAGTACACAGAGGTATAGATAAAATATATACCATATAAAATCAAAGGAAAATGACATACTCTCTCAATACTGTAATATCAGATCATATTTCCTATTTAAGCCTTACGGGATGCGTGTTTTTAATTTAAACATCCAGTAGGATTCCCGGTTCAATAATTTTCTCCTCATATCCCCTCCTCTGGTTGGCACAAATACCCTTTCAATACCTTGTACTCTAAGTTTGCTGGTATCGCCGCCATGCACAACCGCAAAGTGTGCACTGGCGGCTGAAACATTCCGGGTGCGATAGTGCGGCACATCAGATATGTGCTTTCTTATGCGAACCTTCAGGGGTTGGACGTGCAGCCCACATACTGTAGGTTACAGAGATTGCACATGATGACATAAATCACATTTCTTGTGTTACAATTAATGTAACTATTTATCGTGTGCTCTTGGCTATCTGCACAAGAGACAACCACTTTAGCCACATTCAGGTAATCACAGCAAAGACATATATGATGGCCACATTTATAGCAACCCTTGGTGGCTAGCCAGGTTGGTATAGTTTTTACCCCTCACTATATAGACTGGGACTAACCATGTTACCTATAGTCGGAGCCCTTCTGGCTGCACACCTAATCCCATCATCAATAATATTAAACCATTCATTTTCATATTTCAAAACTGGCAAGTGTTTCTGGATAATTTTACAGATTTCTCCATATTCAACACTATATTGTGTGACAAAGGTAACCGGCATTTTTTGCTTACTATTCTTTTTTCTCCTATATCCAATTTTTTGAACAGCTTGAGTGATTAGAGAATCCCGGTCCAGCTTTGCCACCTGATCCTTGTGTGTCTGCATATGACGTTTCATATAGGACCTGGCTGTCAATCTTTTCATGAGTTCATTACTCTCCTGATCAAATACCGCAGGGTCTGAACAGTTACGTCTGATGCGCAACAGCTCCCCCCTGGGAATATTTCCTACTACATGTTTTGGATGACATGATGTGGCATATAATGTGGTGTTGCCAGCCAGATCCTTCCTGTGTATTGTAGTTTCAACACATGTTTTAGGGACATTGCCCCATAGTTTCAAATCCAGAAACACAATCCAGTCCCTGTTGTGACACAGAGAAAAGGCTATGGAAGAGACACATGAGTTAAGGTATCCACTAAGCAGCGGTATGGCCGCCACATCGCCCGACCAAACCATGAGCAGGTCGTCGATATAACGACCATACCACTGCAGGTGACCCTCAATGGAAGGGTGTCGATGAGGAGAAAGGTCCTCTCCCACCATGCCATAAAAATATTAGCTATGGAGGGGAGAACCTGGCCCCCATCGACACCCCGACAACTGCAAATAATAATTTTCATCAAACATGAAAAATTATGACGTAGCAAAAATCAACAGCCAACTCCAGAAATTCTCTGAGAGACTCAGTGTAATTGCTGTAAGTTCGCAAGAACCACCGCAATGACATCAGAGCCAAATCATGTGGTATGTTGGTATACAGGGACACCACGTCAGCCGTAATCCAGACGTAACCCTCCTGCCATTGGAAGGAACGCATGGATCCCAAAACTGACATGGTGTCCTTAATATATCCTGGAATAAGAGGGATCAGGGGCTGGAGAAGTGAGTCAACCCATTCAGACAGGCATTCAGAAAACTGCCAATTCCTGCCACAATAGGTCGAAGTGGCGGCGGAAAGACATCCTTATGCACTTTGGGTAACGCATGAAATATAGCGATAATCGGGCTGTCCACATAAATATAATCCATATCCTTTGCAAAAGACAACCTGAATTAACTCCCAGTACTAAAAGATCCTGCAGTTTTTTCTGAAACAACGGGAGAGGGTTGCCGCCCAGGACTTTATACACTGAATTATCATTCAACATGTTTAATATCTGAGATTTGTATATACCTTTGTCCAGGACGACAACCGCTCCCCCCTTGTCAGCTTGCTTGACTATGATATCCTCTCTGCATTTTAAAGTCGTTAACGCACATTGTTCCCCCTTAGTGAGATTTGGGGATATAAAGTCTCCTTCTGTATCTGTTTTTCTTTCATGAAGTTTACATAAATCCATTTCTACCAGCTCCTGAAATCTGTCAAGGGCTGGCGAACGGGATTGTAAGGGATAAAAATCCCTATTGGAAGGTTTAAACGTGCAGGAGCGGCCAACCTTCTCCCCAGTGACACATTCTGCTCTTAGATCTTGGAGCTCCGCCATACTGCGGAGCTCAGAAAAAGAGCTAAGAACTGGGGTCAGCATAGGGTCGGGCGTGGCCTCCTGTGTGTTAGTAATCAAGACGGCTGGGCTAATTTCCTCCTCATCCAAACTATTCGAAAAATGCTTTTTCAGGGTTAATGTTCTGGCCAACCTATTCACATCCAATATGGTTTTATAAAGATTAAAGTGGTGTGTTGGGCAGAACATTAAACCTTTACTCAAAATATCGATCTCCCCCTGGGTAAGGATGGAGGCCGACATATTAATCACTTGGATATCCTCTATTTTTTCTTGTGACGAGTCGGATAGCGCTGCATTTCTCCTCTTATGCTTTCTACCCGCTCTTCGTTTTTTGTATTTTTGGCATCATTATGTTTAACGGGAGCAGGTTTGGATTTCGTATCACGTCTAGAGGCTGTCATATTATCCCCTGAGATTGATTCAGCCGAGTCCATATCTGTAGAACTAAAAGACACCCGACGTGCGGTTTTTTTCTTGCTATTACGGAATTTCCTTAAGATTGAGCGTGGAGTATAAGCCTTGTCTTCTGCCCAATGGTAAACTTTATTGTCCTTGTAGTCCAATAAATCACGATTGTATTTACGTTGTTTAAACTGTATCAATTCCTCCTCCAATTTTGCCAACTTTTCATTCAGATTCTTATCCATGTCCACGAAAGTGGGATTATTGATAAATGTTTTCAGGGAATCCTGTGAGGTTTTTATTTTGTCCCGCAAATCCTTGAGCAATTTTATCCCTTACAATCCCGTTCGCCAGCCCTTGACAGATTTCAGGAGCTGGTAGAAATGGATTTATGTAAACTTCATGAAAGAAAAACAGATACAGAAGGAGACTTTATATCCCCAAATCTCACTAAGGGGGAACAATGTGCGTTAACGACTTTAAAATGCAGAGAGGATATCATAGTCAAGCAAGCTGACAAGGGGGGAGCGGTTGTCGTCCTGGACAAAGGTATATACAAATCTCAGATATTAAACATGTTGAATGATAATTCAGTGTATAAAGTCCTGGGCGGCAACCCTCTCCCGTTGTTTCAGAAAAAACTGCAGGATCTTTTAGTACTGGGAGTTAATTCAGGTTGTCTTTTGCAAAAGGATATGGATTATATTTATGTGGACAGCCCGATTATCGCTATATTTCATGCGTTACCCAAAGTGCATAAGGATGTCTTTCCGCCGCCACTTCGACCTATTGTGGCAGGAATTGGCAGTTTTTCTGAACGCCTGTCTGAATGGGTTGACTCACTTCTCCAGCCCCTGATCCCTCTTATCCCAGGATATATTAAGGACACCATGTCAGTCTTGGGATCCATGCGTTCCTTCCAATGGCAGGAGGGTTACGTCTGGATCACGGCTGACGTGGTGTCCCTGTATACCAACATACCACATGATTTGGCTCTGATGTCATTGCGGTGGTTCTTGCGAACTTACAGCAATTACACTGAGTCTCTCAGAGAATTTCTGGAGTTGGCTGTTGATTTTTTGCTACGTCATAATTTTTTCATGTTTGATGAAAATTATTATTTGCAGTTGTCGGGGGTGTCGATGGGGGCCAGGTTCTCCCCCTCCATAGCTAATATTTTTATGGCATGGTGGGAGAGGACCTTTCTCCTCATCGACACCCTTCCATTTGGGGGTCACCTGCAGTGGTATGGTCGTTATATCGACGACCTGCTCATGGTTTGGTCGGGCGATGTGGCGGCCATACCGCTGCTTGGTGGATACCTTAACTCATGTGTCTCTTCCATAGCCTTTTCTCTGTGTTACAACAGGGACTGGATTGTGTTCCTGGATTTGAAACTACGGGGCAATGTCCCTAAAACATGTGTTGAAACTACATTACACAGGAAGGATCTGGCTGGCAACACCACATTATATGCCACATCATGTCATCCAAAACATGTAGTAGGAAATATTCCCAGGGGGGAGCTGTTGCGCATCAGACGTAACTGTTCAGACCCTGCGATATTTGATCAGGAGAGTAATGAACTCATGAAAAGATTGACAGCCAGGTCCTATATGAAACGTCATATGCAGACACACAAGGATCAGGTGGCAAAGCTAGACCGAGATTCTCTAATTACTCAAGCTGTTCAAAAAATTGGATATAGGAGAAAAAGAATAGTAAGCAAAAATGCCGGTTACCTTTGTCACACAATATAGTGTTGAATATGGAGAAATCTGTAAAATTATTCAGAAACACTTGCCAGTTTTGAAATACGAAAATGAATGGTTTAATATTATTGATGATGGGATCAGGTGTGCAGCCAGAAGGGCTCCGACTATAGGTAACATGGTCAGTCCCAGTCTATATAGTGAGGGGGTGAAAACTATGCCAACCTGGCTAGCCACCAAGGGTTGCTATAAATGTGGCCATCATATATGTCTTTGCTGTGATTACCTGCATGTGGCTAAAGTGGTTGTCTCTTGTGCAGATGGCCAAGAGCACACGATAAATAGTTACATTAATTGTAACACAAGAAATGTGATTTATGTCATCATGTGCAATCTCTGTAACCTACAGTATGTGGGCTGCACGTCCAACCCCTGAAGGTTCGCATAAGAAAGCACATATCTGATGTGCCGCACTATCGCACCCGAATGTTTCAGCCGCCAGTGCACACTTTGCGGTTGTGCATGGCGGCGATACCAGCAAACTTAGAGTACAAGGTATTGAAAGGGTATTTGTGCCAACCAGAGGAGGGGATATGAGGAGAAAATTATTGAACCGGGAATCCTACTGGATGTTTAAATTAAAAACACGCATCCCGCAAGGCTTAAATAGGAAATATGATCTGATATTACAGTATTGAGAGAGTATGTCATTTTCCTTTGATTTTATATGGTATATATTTTATCTATACCTCTGTGTACTTTAAAGTACCCTGCTCCTCCCTTTTTCCTGATTTAGTCGGCACAGGTGTTTGCACCATGTGACCTGGCAATTAGGAATTCAGGTGTGAGCTGGGCTTTTAAGATGTCTCTTTTTGTATGTTGCACCAGTCATGATGAAGGGCCCATATCTGTAAGAGGCCCGAAACGCGTAACGGTGTTGCATGTCTGTCCTGATGTTTTGGAATTTTTTATGAACTTCAATAAAGAATCGCTTGGATCGTGGTGAGCTGGAGTTTTTTTCGCAAAAGTTCACTCAACTCTGCTGACAACACATAACGAGAGTGCTAATATTGCTCTAGTACTAACAACAGCTAACGAGAGTGCTAATACTGCTGTAGTAGAGTTGAGCGAACACCTGGATGTTCGGGTTCGAGAAGTTCGGCCAAACTTCCCAAAAATGAACCCTATTGAAGTTAATGGGGACCCGAACTTTTGGGCACTAAAAATGATGTAAAATAGCCCAGCGCTTTCTGCAGAAGACTGGGTGGGAGATAATGTTGTGAACGTGCTGGATCCACTGTTGGCCACCCAATTGACTAGCGCCTGTACTTGCTTAGGCCTTACCATCCTTAGAACAGCATTGGGCCCAACCAAATATCGCTGTAAATTCTGGCGGGTACTGGAACCTGAGGTAGTTGGTTCACTAGGACGTGTGGCTGTGGCAGAACGGCCACGTCCTCTCCCAGTATCAGAGGGTCCACTAACAACACCACGACCATGTCCGCGTCCCTTACTAGATGTGTTCCTCATTGTTACCGTTCACCACAATAAGAAAAAAATTATTTGGCCCAATGTATTGAATTCAAATTCAGGCCCTTTTTTTATAGGCAGCTAACACTATATGGCTATCTATTTATGTACCGTATTACACAAATCCAGGCACAGCAGTAACCACAGATTTAGGGGAATATCAATTGTAGGTCTAGTATTTAGACCCTGGATGAAAGGTATCTTTTTACAGACAGATTTACACTTTGAAATGCACAGTAGCATTTGAAAAAATATATAGGATTATGACTTCAGCACTTGTATTTTAACACTTTGTGTAATATACCCTTTAACAGAAAGAAATACACTTAGAGATGCAAAACAGTGTGTGAAAATGTATAGGATTATGCTGTATTTTAACACTTATTGTAATATACCCTTTAACGAAAATAAATACACTTGGAGATGCACGCTAAGTGTAATATACCCTTTAACGGACAGATTTACACTTGGCCTGCAACAGCTGGAACACCAGATTTTGGGTATTGCTATTTTGGCAACTGAATTTCACCCCAGAAAATAATATATCCTTTGACGGACACTATTAAACTTGTCCAGCCACAGCTGAAACCACTGATTTATGGTATTGCTATTTTTGCAACTGAATTTCACCGCAGAAAATAATATATCCTATGACGGACACTATAAGACCTGTCCAGATTTACTGTATTTCTTTTTTGGCAACTGAATTTCAGCCCAGGAAATAATAAATCCTTTGACGGACACTATTAAACTTGGCCAGCCACTGCTGGATCACCAGATTTACGGTATTGCTATTTTGGCAATTGAATCTCACGCCAGAACAAAATATATCCTTTGCTGGACACTATTAAATTTGTCCAGTCACAGCTGGAACACCAGATTTACAGTATTTCTATTTTGGCAACTGAATTTCACCCCAGAAAATAATAAATCCTTTGCCGGACACTATTAAACTTGGCCAGCCACTGCTGGGACAACAGATTTACGGTATTGCTATTTTGGCAATTGAATTTGACCCCAGAAAAAAATATATTCTTTGCCGGACACTATTAAACTTGGCCAGCCACTGCTGGGACACCAGATTTGCGGTATTGCTATTTTGGCAATTGAATTTCACCCCAGAAAAAATTATATCCTTTGCTGGACCCTATTAAACTTGGCCAGCCACAGCTGAAACCAGTGATTTATGGTAATGCTATTTTGGCAATTGAATTTCACCCACAAAAAAATTATATCCTTTGTCGGACACTATTAAACTTGTCCAGTCACAGCTGGAACACCAGATTTACGGTATTTCTATTTTTGCAACTGAATTTCACCCCAGAAAAAAATATATCCTTTGCCGGACATTATTAAACTTGGCCAGCCACAGCTGGACCACCAGATTTACGGTATTTATATTTTTGCAACTGAATTTCACCCCAGAAAATAATATATCCTTTGTCGGACACTATTAAACTTGGCCAGCCACAGCTGAAACCACTGACTTATGGTATTGCTATTTTGGCAATTGAATTTCACCCCAGAAAAAAATATATCCTTTGCCGGACACTATTAAACTTGTCCAGTCACAGCTGGAACACCAGATTTACGATATTTCTATTTTTGCAACTGAATTTCACCGCAGAAAATAATATATCCTATGACGGACACTATGAAACTTGTCCAGTCACAGCTGGAACACCAGATATACGGTATTTCTATTTTTGCAACTGAATTTCACCCCAGAAAAAAACATATCCTTTGCCGGACACTATTAAACATGGCCAGCCACAGCTGAAACCACTGATTTATGGTCTTGCTATTTTGGCAATTTAATTTCACCCCATAACAAAATACATCTTTTGCGGGACACTATTAAACTTTGCCAGCCTCTGCTGGGACACCAGATTTAGGGGTGGGTATTGTGGAGTAATAAGCTGGTGGTAGTTGCTGGAGAAAACATCTATTTGTTGGACATATGTTGACATATATCTAGTAGGCCTGTCCATACATAGATCCATAGACGGAGCTAGCCAACCTATTCCTTTGAGTCTCAGGCTCCAGCTTTTGGGATAGAACATTCAGGATTTGGTCAAACTTCTTATATCTTTCAGCTTGTTCAACTGTTGCTCCTTTGCTTCCCCAAAACATTCTCAAGGAAAACTCAGTCTTGAAGGCTTCTCTCAGTTCTGGTTCAGGAGTGAACTCTGTAAGAAGATATGGACACTTTAAATATCTTTTACTTTCCATTCAATTAGGTCTTTCTTTGAACGTCTTCTTTAAGAAAAAAACAGGCATCAAACCCTTGTGACCGTACCATTATGTTCACACTGCTATAATCTGCCACTGATTTAGCAGTGGATAATGGGCATTTTCCACTGCTGAATACACAACAGCTTCCCACTGACTTCAATGTAAGAAGATCAACCATGTGCACACCTTAGAAGCAGGGGTAGGCAACCTTTGGCTCCCAGCTGTTGTGAAACTACAACTCCCAGCATGCATAGTTGCTCTGCTCTTCTAAGAACTTACATAGAAATGAATGGAGCATGCTGGGAATTGTAGTTTCACAACAGCTGGGAGCCGAAGGTTGCTGATGCCTGCCTTAGAGAAACAGTAGAGTTTTTTTTTCAGTAGGTGATTTGAAAAATGTTTGAGAAGTAATATGTTGCTTCTTTGAAGCAGATTTGATTCTGGATTCCATAGAAGTCAATGGGAAGGCAAAAAAAACTCACTTCGAAACTATTCTAAAATGCTTTTGAAAACACCTCTAAAACCAATAACAAATTACAAATCTGCCACCAAAAATGACTATTCAGCTACTGATTCTACTGCTGACTTTTCTGCTGAGAATTTTAGCTGTGTGAACATGCCCTGTAGCCAAAGTCAGAAGTGGTTCCAACATGAAGGAGAACTAATTTCTTCATATTTCTCATTCTTATTACATCCATCCCTGGCTTTGGTAAAAAATTTTTTTATCAAGAACTGCTTGTGAATGAAACCACCCTAAAGGGTTTTCAAAAGAGTCCAATGGTTTTGGCAGTGTCCCAGTTATGTGTATGATTTTATATCTAAAATTAGTCTTTCCTATTCTAGAGCACAAGGATGGCAGCAGTGGGTATACTCTATTCTAGAGCACTCTGATGGCCTTAGCTGCTATCATTGTCTTTTACCTTTGAGCTTGTCCTCTGCGTTTTTCTGGTAGACCTCAGCATTTGCAGCATATGATCGAGCAGCTTGCAGCATGCGGAGCAGACATCCACAGTGTTCTTCTACTGGACCTCCCCAATCATCTTCTCCTTCCAAAGCCTTGAGGACTGGCAAAATGTGTGGGACTACAATGTTGTTGGGCGAAGGAACCGTTAAACCTGGGTGAATTGGAGGCAAAGTTTGGAAGAACATGTCATAAGTCAATGCTCAACACTGGTCAGTAAGAGCAAAGGGAAACTCAATAAAAAAGTTATACTGTAGAATTGGCATCAGCAACCTCCGGCACTCCATGCTGAATGCCCCATTCACTTCTATGAGAGGTAGAAGAATAGATGAGCATGTTTGCAAGCTGAGAGTTGTAGTTTCACAGCAGCTGGGGTACCAAAAGTTGCTGATCCCTGCTGTAGAAAAACATCACTCACAGGCAGGTACATGATTCATTAGTCAACTATCAAACCGATACAATAAAAAATATTATATTATTTATTATATTGGTTATATTCTGGTACAGGACAAGCATTATTTTAGTAGTTTGTATATATTTGCGTACATAAGTGGCAGTGCTATAGTAATTATATTCTTGTATGTAGAGAGCGGTATTATAGTAATTATATTTTTGTATGTAGAGGGCAGTATTATAATAGAAAAATTCTTGTACATAAAGGAAAAGTATTATAGTAGTTATATTCTTATAGATAGGGGTAGTATTATAGTAGTTATTTTCTTGTAACATAGGGGCAGTATTATGGTAGTTATATTCTTATACATATGAGGCAGTATTATAGTAGTTATATTCTTGTACATAGAGGAAGTATTATAGTAGTTATATTCTTGTACATAGGGGCAGTATTATAGTACTGCTATAGTAATTATATTCTTGTATGCAGAGGGCAGTATTATAATAGTTTAATTCATGTACATAAAGGAAAAGTATTGTAGTAGTTATATTCTTGTACATAGGAGGCAGTATTATAGTAGTTATATTCTTATACATAGGGGCAGTATTATAGTAGTTATATTCTTATACATAGGGAAAGTATTATAGTAGTTATATTCTTTTACATAGGGGCAGTATTGTAGAAGTTATAGTCTTCTACATAGGATGCAGTATTATAGTAGTTACCTGTATATTTCTGTTCATGGGGACAGTGTTATAGCATTTATATTCTTGTACATAGGGGCAGTATTATAGTTATATTTTTGTACATGGGGCAGTAATATAGTAGTTATATTTTTGTACATAGAGGCAGTATTATAGTAGTTATGTTCTTATACATGGGGACGGTTTTATAGTAGTTATATTCTTGTACATAGGGACAGTATTATAGTAACTATATTCTTATACATAGGGGACAGTATTATAGTAGTTATACTCTTATACATAGGGGACAGTATTATAGTAGTTATATTCTTGTACATAGGAGGTCGTAATATAGCAGTTATATTCTTGAACATAGTGGACAGTATTATAGTAGTTATATTATTGTACATAGGGGCAGTATTATAGTAGTTATAGTCTTGTACATAGGATGCAGTATTATAGTAGTTACCGGTATATTCTTGTACATGGGGACAGTATTATAGCATTTAAATTCTTGTACATAGGGGCAGTATTATAGTAGTTATATTCTTGTACATGGGGACAGTATTATAGCATTTATATTCTTGTACATAGGAGCAGTATTATAGTAGTTATAGTCTTATACATAAGGGTCAATATTATGGTAGTTAGATATTGGTCCATAATGGGCAGGATTATAGCAGTTACATTCTTATATACATAGGAAGCAGGATTTATTCTTGTACAAAGGGAGCAGGTTTACAGCAGTTATAGAATATACATGTGTTTAGTTTACATTCATCCATGTCTCTCATGGCTGGTTTCAGCTGCTTCTGGAAGGTGATGGCGCTGTCTGTGTGGGTTTGGCGTAGCATCTGCCATGTTTGTTCCAAGCGAGCAATCTGCAAAAAACTATTTTGTTTTAACAGTACTCCATAATGCAGGTGACACATATCACTTCATACCCGTCATTCATGTACTGTAGTATTTTAACTGAAAAAAGGGTCACAAATCAATAGCAGCATAATCATTGAGGTTTTAGCATCGTCCCCATGTTATAAAAAAAAAAAGAAACTGTCTGAAGATCAAATTTCTCAAAATCGCCCACATTGAATGCCCTTTCTTTTTACCTGTGGCAGCATCAAAGCCTTCATGACAGCAGAAAAAGCAAAGACATCCCCTGCATATTCTTTCAGCTCATAAGCCAAGCTGATGATCCGGTGTAAGGTGTGCGCTCGTTCAGCAACAGTTCCAGTGCAGCCCAATATGTCCACAGCTATACCCAGTGACAGCAGGTGATGTCTGGACAAAGGAATAAAGTTTATGTTATACTTCTATGCATTAGGCAAGATAATTAAATTTAAGTATATACACTATGACAGAATAGTGATTGCAGCTCTGGAGTATAATACAGAATGTAACTTAGGATCTGTACAGGATATCTAATGTAATGCATGTACACCAGGACTCTACCAGCAGAATAGTGAGTGCAGCTCTGGAGTATAATACAGGATGTAACTCAGGATCACTACAGGATAAGTAATGTAATGTATGTACATAGTGATTCCACAGCAGAATAGTGAGTGCAGCTCTGGAGCATAATCCAGGATGTAACTCAGGATCAGTACAGGATAAGTAATGTAATGTATGTACACAGTGACAACACCAGCGGAATAGTGAGTGCAGCTCTGGAGTATAATGCAGGATGTAACTCTGGATCAGTACAGGAAAGGTACAGTAATGAATGCACCCAGTGACTCCATCAGCAGAATAGTGAGCACAGCTCACTATTTTGGCAATTGAATTTCACCACTGAAAAAAATCTATCCTTTGCCAGACAGCAGACAGTATTACACTTGGCTAGCCACTGCTGGAACACCAGATTTAGGGGATTGGTATTTTGGCCCCTATTTGTATTTAACCCCCTAATAAAATATAGAAATTTCTTCCTGAGTTTCTAGGGGTGACAATAAGCACATCCAAGCCCCTGATGTAGGATATAGCAAAAAAAAACAAAAACTAGTGTTGATGGATTGATGGACTTGGTGGCAGCTTGTGCTTGGGGCACCACAAGACACAAAATGGCCGCCGATCACCCCATAAAAAAGTGACAGAAAAACGCTCTGTGCAGCCTAAAAAGCAGTGAGCAATTAACTATCAGAAGTTGAATGTTTCACAGCTGTTGATCGATCACTTCATTAGGTGTTTTTGCTGAGTTTTCCCTGCCTAATCTCGCCCTCACAGCAGCTGCGTCCTATCCCTACACTAATTAGAGCAGAGTGACGTGCGGCGCTACGTGACTCCAGCTTAAATAGAGGCTGGGTCACATGCTGCACTTGGCCAATCACAGCCATGCCATTAGTAGACATGGCTGTGATGGCTTCTTAGGGCAAGAAGTAAAACGCTAGCTGATTGGCTGCTGTGCAGCCCTTCAGAAAGCGGGAAGAAATTGCGAACATCGAACCCGAACGTTTTTGAAAATGTTCAGGTCCGGCTTCGGGTCCCGAACACCCCAAAATTCAGTACAAACCCGAACTATAGAGTTCGAGTTCGCTCATCCCTATGCTGTAGTACTGGCATTAGCTAATGAGAATGCTAACATTGCTCTAGTACTAATAACAGCTAATGAGAGTGCTAATACTGCTCTTGTACAGACAGCAGCTAATGATAGTGTCAATTCTCCTGTAGTACTGGCAACAGCTAATGAGAGTGCTGACACTGCTGTAGTACTGACAACAGCTAATGAGAGTGCTAATACTGCTCTAGTCCCGACAACAGATAACAAAAGTGCTAATATTGCTCTAGTACTGACAACAGCTAATGAGAGTGCTAATACTGCTGTAGTACTGTACTGACAACAGCTAACGAGAGTGCTAATGCTGCTCTAGTACTGACAACAGCTAATGAGAGTTATAATACTGCTGTAGTACTGTACTGACAACAGCTAACGAGAGTCCTAATACTGCTCTAGTATTGACAACAGATAATAAGAGTACTAATACTGCTGTAGTACTGTACTGTCAACAGCTAATGAGAGTGCTAATACTGCTGTAGTACTGACAACATCTAATGAGAGTGATAATAGTGCTGTAGTACTGACAACTGCTATGAATGTACTAATTGCTATAGTATTCTGGATGCAGACCCTACCTACTTAACCATTTGTTGCACAACTTAAAGGGCATCTTAACTGATAGTCTTGACTAGTGTTGGGCGCGAATATTCAAATCACAAATTTTAATCGTGAATATCGTCACTTCGATAATTCGCGAAGATTTAGAATATAGCGCTATATATTCGTATTCATGGATATTCTAGATTTTTTTCCCCTCTGAACGCGTGATCCCTCCCTGTTTCTTGTTTGTGGGACAATGAGAAGGCTGCAATGTCTTTGTCTGAGATTAGCAACATCCCTAGCTACCAATAGGAAAGTTGCCTACTCCTTACTATAAAATAACCTCCCCTCTCAGCCATTTTCTGCATTTTATTTTTTCAGTTCTGAGAGACAGCAGTGTCATTGCTGTGCTCTGTGTTTTACTGTGTCACATTACATAAGATAGTTAGTTAGCTTATACATATAATACAGATAATTAGTTGGAGATAGTCAGTGTAGGTTAGATAGTGATATAGTGTAGCTGATAAGTTCCAGTGCAGGGTGTTAGGTAGTGTGATAGGTTCTGCTGTCCATACATACAGTACATGCTACAAGCAAGTTCACAACAATACTTAGTGCACCAATCACTAATATGTAGTCAGACCTGCTAAAATGTCAAGTTGCACGTATTGCGCAAAAATATGTGCATCATTAATTGCCGATTTGCACAATCGCGAATATATCGGAGCACTCTATCTGCATATAAAGCTATTGTAATGTTCTGCTGTGCCAACCATTTTGTCCAGTCTCAGGAAACTTCTAGCAGCTTGAAAGATGTAGCAATAGTGACCCACGACTATATTGCGGGTGCATTACGCGAATATTACATTGCCCAGTTTCGCAATCAAAAAAATAATCACGAATTCTCGAATTCACGAATTTATGACGAATATTCGCCCAAATATTCGCGAAATATCGCAAATTCTAATATTGCCCCCGTGGCTCATCACTAGTCTTCATTAGTGTTGAGCGGATCAAAGCATCCAAAGTGGAATTTGATCCAAAGTTTAGGAAAAATTTGATCTGGAACAAATCCGAATTTCCTTGTGCTTCGTGGCAACACATTTTTTTTTCCTATGGCAGCTACACGTGTTACAAAGTTAAAGTAAGAAGCCGGGAATGCAAGATCCCCCAAAAAATGCCATGCAGACAGCCAATCAGCAGCTAGCCAGTGATGTCACAGCCCTTTAAAAGCCTCATCCCACGCTGCCATTTCACTGTGAGCTGAGCATAGGCAGAGATGTGACAAGCACTAGGGACAGTGTTGCTAAAAGCTTTTAATTGTGGAATATTGGACAGGGAGAGTGCAAGGACTGTAATCTGAAGCTGAACACTCAGTTCACACTTTCGCGTAAAACGCCGCGTTCGAACGCGCAAAAAAACGCACAACAGTACAGGAACCATGCATTCCAATGGGGGTGGTTCACACTTGCGCGTTTTTTATGCGCGTTCGAACGCGCCTAAAAACGTCCAACGAATAAGCAAGTATGTTCTCGTTAATTCGGGCGTTTTTCGAGCGTTTGGTGCCAATATACTTCAATGGGAAACGCGATACGCGTGTTGTTCGGGCGTTTGTGCAGCGTAAAACGCGCCTATGGATGCGCGTTTTTCAAAGTTTGCAACATGCTGGATCAGCCACCATGGAATTTCACACCTCTAAAGCACTCAGATTGGCCAAACTATATATAGCGAGGGCTGTTTGGTCATTGGCCAACTATGCAGTCAATCACATAAACGCGCGTCAAACGCGCCTACACTATTTACCAAAACGCTTGAAAAAAACGCGCGTTAACGCCCGTCTTGAACGCTCAGAAAACACTAGGCTTCAAAACGCTCAGGTCTGAACCCAGTGGAAGGGATCTAGAAGCGAGACAGTGAAGTTTGCATCAATCCCTGTGTAGGGCACATACCTATCTAATTGAACAGTGTCCTCCTTGTTTAACCCCCTAGTGACCACCCATACGCCTTCTTATGGTGGTCACTAAGGGGCCTTAAGCTGGGCCACATCTTTTTTACACATGAGAGCTGCAGCCCTGCTCTAACACACCTGCCGGTCCGGGATGTTTAACACTTTACATGCCGTAGGCAATGGCCCCCGCCGCATGTAAAGTGCTGACAGAGGGAGTGGACTCCCTCTCAGTGACGTACCCAGGAGGGGGGAGGGCGGGTTGGCCGCCCCGGGTGCTGTCTCAGGGGGGTGACAGAACAGAAGAAATGAGCACTTCTGGGGGGGTCTGGAGGTCTGACTGTGGGGTCTGGAGGTCTGACTCGGGGTCTGAAGTTGTCTGATGGGGGTCTGGAGGTCTGACTGGGGGGTCTGGAGGTCTAATGGGGGGTCTGGAGGTCTGAATGGGGAGTCTGGAGGTCTGACTTGGGGGTGTGGAGGTCTAATGGGGGTCTGATTGGGGGTCTGGAGGTCTGACTGGGGGGTCTAGAGGTCTAATGGGGGTATGAAGGTGGTCTGACTGGGGGGTCTGGAGGTCTAATGGGGGTCAGATATGGGGGTCTGGAGGTCTAATTAGGGTCTGGAGGTCTAGTGGGAGTCTGGAGGTCTAATGGGGGTCTGGTCTGAGGTCTGATATGTGGGTCTGGAGGTTTAATGGGGGTCTTATCTGAGGTCTGATATTGGGTTGGGGTTTAGGGTTTTATATGGGGGTCTGATCTGAAAGGAAGATGTTTTTTTTTATTACTAGAGCACAATATAAAGGGGTGTTTTGTGTGGTACCAGTATTTTCAGGGGGACTGTTTCTGCAGGAAAGTATTGGGGAGCACAGTGGACACAGTATTGGGGGTGGCAGGATAGGGCATTAAGAAGGTGGGAGGATGATGGAAAAGTAGGAAAGTAAGATGTCTGTTTGTTAAACTCTGCATCGACAAGGCTCGGCTGAAAGAAGTCACCATGGTGGTCTGGTCTAACAGGAGAAGAAGAGGAAAGAGAATATCTACATCAGAGAAGAGAAATCACTGGATGTAAGAGGTATGTGTGCTCTGTTTACCTGCTCATCACTGCAAATGCTACGGTAAGCAGGTGAACAGAACAGAAAAAAGCAGCTCTCATATGAGCGCTGGGCTCTCGTCAAACAGCTGGGGGCAGAGAGGGCATTACTACTATGAAGGGGCCACAATGGGCATTTCTACTATAGAGGGGGCACAGAGCCAGAGGGCATTACTACAATGAAGGGGGCACAGTGGGCATTATTACTGTGAAGGGGGCACAGTGGGCATTATTACTGAGAAGGGGGCACAATAGGTATTTCTACTATGGGGGGGCACTGAGGGCATTACTAGCACAGTGGACATTACTACTATTAAGGCGGCACAATGGGCATTATTACTGTGAAGGGGGCAAAGCGGCCATAATTACTATGAAGGGGGCACAGTGGGCATTATTACTATAAAGGGGGCATAATGGGGATTATTACTATGAAGGGGACATAATGAGGATTATTACTGTGAAGAGGGCACAATGGGGATTATTAATGTGAAGGGGGCACAAAGAGGGCATTGCAACTGTGAAAGGTGCACAGAGAGGGCATAACTACTGTGAGAGGGCATAATTTGGGCATAACTACTGCGAGGGGGAACACAAAACTGCTGTAAAGGTTGTACAATGAGGGCAATACTACTGTGAGGGGGTACAATTTTTTTAAAGTATGGGGGGAGGGATGGTATGCGATTGAGGGGTGCTGATGTGTGTGAAGGCTGGCTGGGGTCTCGTGTAGGCCACAGACCAGCCTTGAGTAACTTCCAGCAGGCTGCGCTTCTCTGGCACAGCCTGCTGGTCAATGCCAAAATAGCACTGATATTAAAATGCAATGCACTATAGGGATAATGCATTTCATTTTAAAATCAATCAGAATGTTGTGTGTTATAGTCACCTTGTGGGACTATTAAGTGGTTCAAAAAAAGTAAAAAAAAAAAATCACATTTATTCAATAAAAAACTCCCATTAAAAAAATTACCCTCCACCCTTTTTTCCATTGAAAATACGCTTTTCAATGGAAAAAAATGCAAAAAAAAAAATCCCCCGCATAAGTTTGGTATTGTCCATACCGACCCAGACTACATAAATATCACATAAATTATCCCTTACGGTGAACGCCGTAAAAAAAAATAAAAAAATAAAAGACAGAATAGCTAATTTATTCTTAGTTGCCACTGAAAAAAACGTAATAACAAGCGATAAAAAAGAGCCATTTACTCCAAAATAATTCTAATGAAAAATACAAGTCATCCCGCAAAAATCAAGCCCTCACACAAATCCATAGAAAGAAAAATAAAAAAAAAGTTATGGGTCTTGGGAAGCTGCAATGCAAAAACATTTTTTTCTTTAAAAATAAAGAGGTTTTATTGCAAAAAAGTAGTGAAACAAAAAAAATAAATAAATGTATTTGGTATCATTGTAATCGTAGTGACCCAGAGAATAAAGATTTTATGTTACTTATACCGAAAAATGAACGCCATAAAAGTTAAAACGTAAAAACGCAGTGGCAGTATTGCTGTTTTTCCCCTCTCCCTCTCAGAAAGAGTTAATAAAAATTAATCAGAAAGTTATGTGTACCCCAAAATGGTGCCATTAAAAACTACAACTTGTCCCGCAAAAAAAAGCCCTCATAAAGCTATATAGATGAAAAAATAAAAAACGTATAGCTCTTGGAACGCAGCAATGAAAAAAGGAAGAAATATTCTTGGTCAGTAAGGCCCAAAACAGGCTGATCACTAAGGGGTTAATAAATAAGCAATTCCATTAGGCCTTGATTCTCAAATTGGGGTGAATAAGCTTCCTAATTGTACTGTTATTGGGGTGTCCTTGTTTACTAGATAAGCAATTCTATTACGCATTGATTCTCAAATTGGGATGAATAAGCTGTCTTCTACTGTAACGCTGGGTTCAGACCTGAGCGTTTCTGAGACGCGCGTTTTCCGCACGTTTTTGTCGCGCGTTTTCCGCGCGTTTTTGGCAATAGTAAACGCGCGTTTTACGCGTGTTTGTGTGATTGACTGCAGTGTTGTCCAATGACCAAATATCCCTGTCTATATGAAGTTTGGCCAATCAGAGCTGGGGTTTGGCCTTTCCAGCATGTTGCAAATTCATAAACGCGCGTTCGAACACGCGTTTTCAGTGTCAAAAACGCGCAAAATACAAGCGTTGCGCGTTCCCATTGAAGTCTATGGGCCAAAACGCGCGACAAACGCCCCAAAAAAAGCTTAAGTATTTGTTTATGTGTCGGGCGTTTTTCAGCGCGTTCGCGAAAATGTGAACCAGTCCCATAGGGAAGCATTGGTTTGCATCGGTTATGCGTTTTACAGCGCGTTCGAACGCGCTGTGAAACGCGCAAGTGTGAACTGAGGGTTAGGGTACTTTCACACTAGCGGCATAGCGATCCGGCAGGCTGTTCCGGCAGGTGAACAGCATGCCGGATCCGCCATGCCACAAATACCCGTATGCTGCCGCTCTGTCTCCATTGACTATAACGGGGCAGGGGGCGGAGCTACAGCGCAGCACGGCAGTGATCACTGGACTAAAAAGTCGGACCTTCAGTACTTTTAGTCCGGCGATCTCCGGCCTTGCACTGCCGTACATGGGTGCAGAACACGGGTACTTGCGGCATGGCGGATCCGGCAGGCTGTTCACACGCCGGAACAGTCTGCCAGATAGCTATGCCGCTAGTGTGAAAGTACCCTTATAGAGGTGCCCACCTTGTTGAATAGATAAGCAATTGCGTTATACCTTGATTCTTAAATTGGGGTGAATAAGCTGTGTAATTTTACTGTTATTGGGGTGTCCACCTTGTTTAATAGATAAGCAATTCTATTATGTCTTGATTCTCAAATTGGGCTGGTTAACCTGTCTTGTTCTACTGTTACTGGGGTGTTCACATTGACATTGAATAACTCATTTTAAGCATACAGTTACTGTACAGTTTGTCAGGTGCCAGGGCCCTCCAAAGGAACAGACAGTGGCAAAAATGTTGCTGGAGCTGGGGGAAGTAGCAGCACAAGATGAGGGAGTGGAAGCAGGAGCCGCAGCAACAGGCCAGAGCTGCCACCGTCATCCAGCAGTCGTGTTTTGACAACAAATCCCGCTGTCCTGGAATGGTTGACTTGGTCTTCAACATCATTTCAACTGATATCAGACACCCACAGCCAGGCTCGGACTGGCCCACAGGGTAGCCGGGGAAATCCTTGGTGGGCCCCTGCCTAGTTACAGAGGTCGCAATAACGCCTGTACAAGCGTCATAGACTCCAGTTCAGGCCATTTTACTCCCTGGAAAAAGCCTCATGCGTATTTTTACGCATGGTCTTTTTCCTGGTAGGTGCGCTGTATCAGAAGCTCCCAGGTCCGGCAGACATAAAGCCCCGCCCCCTCTTCCGAGAAGCCCCGCCCTCATGGACATCTCTCTCACCAGGAGCAGCTCCAAACTACAGAACCTGTGGTGATGTCACAGTCATGTGATCAGCCATGTGTGTGGGAGGAGTTAGGGATCCACAGGCTATGCTGTGGATGTATGGAAGGTGTGTATAAAGCAAGGCTCTCAGTGTAACCAATCTATTGCACAGTTGTTTGTGTTTAATGTGCACACAGTAGTTCTATCTGTGTAATGGATGGACACATAGCAGAGCTGTGTGTGCAATGTGTATATAGTAAACTATCTGTGTAATGGGCATATGGTAGAGCTGTGTATGTAATATGTATATAGTAGTGCCAGGTGGGCGCTGTGTATGGCAGCATCAGGTGGGCTCTGTATATGGCAGCATCAGGTGGGCGTTGTGTATGGCAGCGTCAGGTGGGAGCTCTGTATGGCAGCATCAGGTGGGTGCTGTGTATGCCAGTGTTAGGGGGGCGCTGTGTATGGCAGCGCCAGGTGGGCACAGTGTATGACAGCGCCAGGTGGGCGCAGTGTATGACAGCGCCAGGTGGGCACAGTGTATGGCAGCGCCAGGTGGGCGCAGTGTATGGCAGCGCCAGGTGGGCGCAGTGTATGGCAGCGCCAGGTGGGCGCAGTGTATGGCAGCGTCAGGTGGGCTCTGTGTATGGCAGCGTCAGGTGGGCTCTGTGTATGGCAGCAGTGGTCTTATGTTTAGTGTACCATGGATAAATGTAAAATTGTCTACATTTATTTCTGCATGGGACACTGGTAAGCACAGAAATATCAGCCTCATAACGTTATGTGGGCCTATGCATTATATATGTGAATTACCACAAACTTTGTACTTGTCCTCGGCTAAAAATACTCCTCAAAATTGTTATGAGAAGTATTTTTACTCTTCTGGAAAAAATGTAGGGTGACCTCTGGTCTACATATTAATCAGCAGCGGCAGGCAGCCCCAGCTTTCTGCTGGCAAGCGCCGCTGCCTGTCGCTTCAATAGGAAGAGCAGACCTACACAGATATACAGAAGGTGGCGAGATGATCTTGATCATCTCGCCACTTAACTTGCAGACATGCTGGTGGTGCTGCTGTGTCCCCCATGAAACAGAAGCTGCCTGTGACTCAGTGGTGGGTATCACAGGATGCCGCTAGTCCCCCAAGCCAGTATAAAATATAGGTAAATCTATAGTTTAATAAAAATATAATTTCACATTTTACTGCATTCCCCTCTGAGACTACAACTCCTAGCATGCCGTGTGAGATGCAAACCTTTAGGACCTGCTGGGAGTTGTAGTTTTCCTGCAACATGCTGTAATTTTATATCACAATTATGATTGCATGCTACAAAAATTAGTAAACATTGTTAAAAAAAATCATAGACACTGCAACATACGGTATCAATATAGTACAGATCGGCCCCTCAAAAAATGATTCCTCACTCAGCTCCGTAGACGTAAATGTAAATAAAGACAGTATTTTTTGTTTCATTTTGTGCTTTAGTTTTTTTTAGTTTTTTTTTGTATTAACCCGTAGGATACTTAGGTTTCAAGTATAAAAACGCAGCTTTCCCATAATAAAGTTATATAAAATTATGAATAACAGAAAAAATGAAAAACAGACATATATTAGGTATCGCTGCTCTATAAAAATATGACACGATCTATCCCCTCAGGTGAAAGCCATAAAAAAAAAAAAAAACTGTGCCAAAACAAAGTCTAATACAAAGCAATCTAAAAATTGTATGTACTCTGTCTCCGAAATGGTATCAATCAAACTGTCACCTCATCCTGCAAAAAACAAGCTCCTACATAAGACAATCGCCCAAAAAAATATGGCCTCAGAGATAGATATTTTTCACTTTCTAAAACTTATCTCAGACAATGGGGGCATATGGCATGTCTTATAGATGTGGGTCCCACCTATATCAGTAACGGAGCCCCACAAGATGGTGGCTGGAGGACTTCTGTCTGGCCACCACCAAGTGATCTCCCCATAGAAGTGAATGGGAGCGTACCGCGCATGACCAGCCACCGCTCTCATTCACTTCTATAGGCCTGACGGAAATAGCCGAGCCAGTGCACGGCTATTTGTGGCAGCCCCATAGAAAATAAATGGAGGGCGGCTGCGTATGCGCAGCGCGCTCTCCACCACTTTCAGGGCTGTGTGACCCCCACCTATAAGACAGTATGCCCCCATTGTCTGAGATGAGACAATCCCTTTAATAGAAATAAAAAAAATAGACATAGGCTGCAGTTACACGTCCGTGGAACACGCACCGTGTGATACCGGACTGGCACCCTGCTTAGTGCAGGAGCGCACGGCGTCATTCGTTGCTATGATGCCATGCGATTCCTGCTGCCGCCGCTGCACTGTAGTACACTCCTATAATCTATACGAGTGTATCACTGTACTGTGGCGGCAGCAGGAATCGCACGGTGTCATAGGGACCAATGACGCCGTGCGCTACTGCTCTAAGCAGGCTGCTAGTCCAGTATCACACGGTCTGTGTTCCACGGACGTGTGAATGCAGCCATATTAGGCATCGCTGTGTCTGTAACGACCTGATCTATAAAAATGACATGACCTATCCCTTCAGGTGAATGGCATTAAAAAAAAACTGCAATTTTTTGGTCCCCTTGCCCCAAAAAAGTGCAATATTGAACGATCAAAAAATCGTATGCACCCAAAAAAATGCAACAATAAATATGTCAACTCTTCCTGCAAATAGACATATTGTCACAGTGTAGTTAAAAAAAAAAAGTTTTCTCCACTGGCAGTCTCCCTATTAATACCACTGACATACAAGTGGCATTTAGAAAAATATATAAGACCTACAAACAATATGTTAGATTGGTCTGGATCAAAGAATCGATCCGTTACTAATCCTTCTGGGACTAAACGCAAGTATAGAGCTCGTGGACCACCTAGTCAAAGGAAGGTACCTGCCCCTCAGGCAGGAACAGTAACACAAACCGGCCAAATATGGCAAGGCATTCAGGTACCCACCCCTGCACTAAATACAGTCTCTACGGTATCGAGCTTCGCTCCAACAGTCAATTCACAACAATTTGCTCCCAGTTCTGGTGGACAATTGTCACTCTCTGTACCATCTGGTGCCTACTGTGCTCCACCTATGAGAACGGCTTCTGCAAGAGTACCCACGACCCTCCCTTCTTTTTAAGGCCAGGGTCCAGCCCTGAGAGACAGGGAGAAGTGGGATTACAATTTAAGGACATAGATGACTCATTGAGAATTATTAATCTCTCCAGCTTTCAGTTAGAAACAAGGCACTTTCAAATATTGAGTAGGGGCTTATCCTTTACACCTACTCCGGCTTTTGAATGTTTCAACTGGGTCAAGGATATCAACCTCTTTGCACGAAAGCTTGCCCTTCACAAATCCTTTAACCAGCAATCCAGGGATTTCCAGCGAACACAGGCCAAAGAAAAAGAGGCTTTGGCCATCTTAGAATCACTGGACACTTTTGAGGAAGGTGCCCAGGATCTAATTGAGGCACCATTATCCTCACTAAAACCACAATCGAAATATACGCCCTCATTCTCTGAGTTTAGTAACATAGACACCTTTGTCCAACCAGTGACAAGAGATCTTAAAACTCTTAATACTAAAATACCTACCGCACGTCTTAATCTAGAGGTAGGTGAACAAACAAGCATTGGATGAACTAAGCAAGAATGGTGATCTGGTAATAAAACCTTCGGACAAAGGCGGTAATGTTGTACTTATGGATAAGCTGGATTATAAAAAGATGGTTGAGGACCTAGTTAAGCAAACTGACACCTATCAGAAATTGGATCATAATCCTACGGATAGGTTTCTGGGCGAACTGAAAATGATACTGACTGCAGCAAGGGATGATAAACTCATTTCAAAAGAGGAATTCAAATTCCTCTTTAAAATGCATCCGACGATTGCCACCATCTATGCCATCCCCAAGGTGCATAAGCAGCGGCGACCGGTGGCAGGCAGACCTATCGTGTCTGGTAACAATAGCCTGACTGAGAATATCAGTTAATATGTTGATGAGTTTATCGCACCGTTTGTTCCCAGTCTACCATCCTACATCAAGGATACTAAGGATGTGGTCATCAGGCTCCAGGATATACAAGTCACTTCACAGACCAAACTCGCAAGCCTTGACATTGAGGCGCTATATACAAATATTAGACATGATCTGGGGATTAAGGCAGTTTCCATCTTTCTTTCCACCAAGGGCACTCAATTTCGTGCACAAAATGAGTTCCTTCTGACTCTTCTCAAATTTCTACTCACGCACAACTATTTTCCTTTTGATGGTCAATATTATTTACAGTTAGTTGGCACCGCTATGGGAAGTAAGTGTGCACCAATTTACGCTAATCTCTTTTTTGGGTGGTGGGAAGACACGATACATCGATGATGTATTAATCCTTTGGGAGGGCACCACCGACAAGTTTCACCAATTTGTTTTGGCACTTAATACCAATACCATTGGTATGACATTCACTTCTGAGATTCACGAGAACACCATCACTTTTCTAGATCTCAAACTTGTCCTGGACCCTGATGGCCGCATCCAGACAGAAATTCACTGTAAACGTACATCGACGAATAATCTATTGCAGTGGAATAGTTATCACCCGAGACCACTTAGAAATGGAATACCTGTGGGCCAATATATCAGAGCCCGCAAGAATTGCTCAGATGATGCTAGCTTTGTTAAAGAGAGCAAGATACTATATGACCGTTTTCGAGCAAGGGGATACCCGAA
This sequence comes from Bufotes viridis, assembly GCA_033119425.1. Taxonomy (NCBI): domain Eukaryota; kingdom Metazoa; phylum Chordata; class Amphibia; order Anura; family Bufonidae; genus Bufotes; species Bufotes viridis. The sequence continues at coordinate 89,567,327 of CM065594.1, read as the reverse complement.
AAAGGTTTTGCATCATGCATATGCCAGGGCAAGCAATACCAATCGGATGGAACTGCTAAAGCCCACACATAAAGACACCAAGACACATGTTGTTAGATGCATTGGCACTTTTGATGCTCAAAACAATCATATTTTTCAAATTCTGAAGAAGCATTGGCATATTCTGTGGGCAGATAATGACCTAAGGGCAGCTATTACGCAGAATCCCAGTGTAACCTACTGTCGAGGTAGGAATTTAAAGGACACGCTGGTTCACAGTTTCTATCGTCCCACACCCCCCAAAACCACTTGGTTAACATCTAATATAGTGGGCACTTACCCCTGTGGGGATTGCGTTTTCTGCCCCCTTGTGAAGAGATGTCGATCTTTTGTCAATCCTGTGGACAATAAAGAATACCAAATAAGGCAATATATCAATTGCAAGACTAAGGGCATAGTGTATGCCATCCAATGCCCGTGCCCTAAGATCTATGTTGGTAAGACGTCCCAAGAATTTAGAAGAAGAATTAGCCATCATATAAGCAGCATCAACACCAAGACGGACACATCAATATCTAGGCATGTTAGGTCCTATCATGGTGACAATCATAGGGTGCTTAAATTCTGGGGAATATGCAAAAAAAACCTAGGTGCAAGAAAGGGTAACCTGGATGCCATCCTACTGCAAGAAGAGACTAGGGGATCTACCGCCTTGAGAGTCTAAATCCCAAAGGGCTTAATGAAGGTTTTGCCTTTACTGCTTTTTTATGAGAGTGATGGAGAGGATCTGTTTGTTAGTTTTTTTGTTTTATTGTTTTCTATTTTTTTGTTTTCTAGGTATCAATGATACACTCAAAACGATCATATACTTAATGAGCCGGAATTGTTGTGTACCCCTAGTATCGAGTGGACTATTATTTACAAATGTAGGCATTTTTTATTGGTAAAAAACTGAACTGTACCGCCAACCTTACTGTTACTGCCATCCTGATAACGATTCTACTGGAGTGGCATTATGTTCATTTCCAGTTGTCACTGTGGACAATGTGTTATTATAATATTATTGCGCTCTGGCATACTATACCCAATGTAGTAAATGCAGTGCACGGGTGTTTCAAAGTTTGTGCGCAGCAGCCTTTTGCGCAACGAACAAGTAACAGTGTTTCTACCCAGTGTGTGTTAGTTGGTAAAGTTTGTGCGCAATTACTTTCCGCATAACATACTTATTAGGATGAGTCCATGCGCATCATGATTCGGCGCAGTACATGCGCAGCTTTAGTAACACCGCCTTTCTTGCTCACAAGATATTGGGTATAAGTTTATGCGCGTATTGCTTTGCGCATTTTAAACAACCACTCTGCGCAACATACCTTTTGGGATGAGTCCTCGCGCAACATAGTACTGCGCAGAGCATGTGCAGTTCCAGTAACATCAGCCTTTCAGTCTACAAGTTCTAGCGCAGCTAGTTTCTGCGCAACACAGATATTGGATATAAGTCCATGCGCATCCCCTCCTTGCGCAACGCATGTGCAGTTCAAGCAATAGCAGATTTCTGTTCTAAGTGTTAGCGCAGGTACCTAATGTGCAGCGCGTCACTGATGACGAATTAAGAGATGCCGGTGATTGGTTGGTTGGTCTACTGTTTGGCTGGTTGAGATCTAATACAATTGGCTGACCGTCCTGTTTGCTTAGAATGGGATAGGACGATAATTCTGTCAATTTAGACATAGACTATTTAAACTCTTTGCTGCTCATTTACCCCTAAAGAAGCCAGAAGTCTGGTGAAACATGTTGAGGGGCAGTGTTAGCTTTTAAACGCAGTCTCTCACTCTACTGCGAATTAATCACTAGTAGTCCGGCTTGACTCTATTCAACACTCTGACCTCCAGTGTACTTTAGGTAGCCGCGGTATCAAACTGTGGCTATCCCTGTTTGCAGGGCTAAGTGCCGTTAGGCTTAATGACAGTCTGACGGCACATGCAACCGCTAGTTGTGCTAATCTGTTAGTGGTTTGAACGTATACTAGTTCCCACTATCCATTGTGATTGGGTGTTAGTCCCATTCAGATAGCAATGGCTCTGCAAACGGTGACACAGTAGAATTTTGTATTTAAAGTGATAGGGTGGGAGACAGTGCACACCTCCCAACCCTCTTCACCGAATAACATCTTCATTAGAGATGAGCGAACATAAAAAAAAAGTCCGTTGTTCGGCGTTCGGGTGGTGGTAAGTCGCGCATCCCGTTATGGATTCCACTATAGCGGCATATGGAATCCATAAGGGGCGGCTGCCACCAACCCGAACTTTTGCACAGCCGAAGGACCTGGGGTGACGTCACTGTCATGTGATCAGTGCAGGGGGCGTGGCTCAGCACGGGATTTGATCCCGTGCTGAGCCACGCCCTGCACTGATCACATGACAGTGACGTCACCCAGGTCCTTCGGTGCAAAGTTCGGGTTGGTGGCAGCCGCCCCTTATGGATTCCATATGCCGCTATAGTGGAATCCATAACGGGATGCGTGACTTACCACCACCCGAACGCCGAACAACGGACTTTTTTTTTATGTTCGCTCATCTCTAATCTTCATTCATTAGTGGAGTGACGACTGTATTTTTAAATTCCTTTTTTGGTTCATTAATAAAATTGCACCTATTCACACTGAAATTTTTAGTTTATGGAATAATAAAAGTGAAGTTTTAGCTTAACTTGGGTCAAGATAGGTTTCATCGCCTGTTCAGGCATTTGTTAAATAATCTAGATGCGTCAAGGAGGAATAAGCCAGCCGCCCGCAGGACGCATCCCTGCGTTAGGCGGTCGGGTAGTGGTTAATACTGTCCTAGTACTGACACCCAAAGTATTTACATTGTTCTATTATTGACATCATCCTGATGACTAATGAGTTAATTCTACCCTTTTACGGCAACGTGCTAATGAGAGTCCTACTACTGCGCTAGTACGGAGTACGGACAACAGATGATGGATTGCCATAGTACTGAAAGCACTATGCCCTAGCACCCGTTCATTCTGATAAGCGTGCTACTACTGTTCCAGTACTGAGAGCTGCTAGTTAGAGAATGCTAATACTGAAGTAGTATATTAAAGAAGCAGGGGTGTTCCAAAATGTAACTAACTTGTACAGAAAGTTACATGCTAAGTAGGAGTTCTCCTTACAAGATGAGTTGTGCTACTCCAGGAGTAGTAACTGAGTATTCATTGACTCTTTAAAGTAGTAATTACACTCCTCAGCTAATGGGATAGTAATGATTCCTTAGTACTAATGACATCCAGCTGAAGAGATGGTATTAATGGTTCATTAGTACTAATGACACCCAGCTAATGAAAAAGTATGAATAGTTCCTTAGTACTATTGACACCCAGCTAATGAAGAAGTATTAATGGTTCCTTAGTACTAATAATACTCAGCTAATGAAGAAGTATTAATGGTTCCTTAGTACTAATGACACCCAGCTAATGAAGAAGTATTAAAGGTTCTGTAGTACTAATGACACCCAGCTAATAAAGAAGTATTAATGGTTTCTTAGTACAAATGACACCCAGCTAATGAAGAAGTATTAATGGTTCCTTAGTACAAATGACACCAGCTAATGAAGAAGTATTAATGGTTCCTTAGTACAAATGACACCAGCTAATGAAGAAGTATTAATGGTTCCTTAGTACTGCTGACACCCAGCAAATGAGATAGTATTAATGGTTCCTTAGTACCAATGACATCCTGCTAATCCAATAGTATTTAAAGGGGTTCTCCAGGCTTTTAATATTGATGACCTATCCTCAGGATAGGTCATTATCATCAGAGCACCCGCCGATCTGATATTGATGAGCCTCTAGCCTGAGAATAGGTCATCAATATTAAAAGCCCAGAAAACCCCTTTAAGGTCCCTTAGTACTAATTACACCCATCTAATAAAGAACTAACACCCAGCTGATGAAGAAGTATTAATGGTTTCAGTACTGCTGACACCCAGCGAATGAGATAATATTAATGGTTCTCTAGTACTTATGACTCCCGGCTAATTCAGAAGTATTAATGGTTCCTTAATACAAATGACACCCAGCTAATGAAGTATTAATGGTTCCAGTACTGCTGACACTATACTGTAATGTAGGACATACAGTTAATGACCGCTGATACATCCTAGCACTGAGACCCTGTTAATGATTTCAGTAATGAGACAACAGTGAGCATACACCGGCAGTAATTATAAATGTGTACTGAGCTGGGCGGAAAATCATTGATCTCTATGGGAACAGTTCTGTCTCACATCGGGTGATGAATTGCAGGTTTAAACCTGATTGCTTTATTAGGCATTTATGACCTCAGTAAGGGCGGGTTCATATCAGCGTTATGTATTCCGTTTTTGTTTTCCTTTATAACATGGTTATAACGGAAAATAACGGAATCCATAAGATGGAAGTCAAAACAGAAGCCTTTAAGAGGCATTCCATTTTGATCCTTCATAATACAAGTCTATGTGCAGCATGCTGCTGGAGTCCAATCCTGCATAACGGAAACCAGGACGGATCCATTATGCTGCCCATAGATTTGTATTATGACGGAATGCAAAACGGAAGCCTTTAAAAGGAATTACGTTTTGCTTTCCGTCATAATAGAAGTCTATGGGAATCATAACGGATCCGTCTGGTTTCCGTTATGCAGAACGAAAAAAAAAAGTCCTGTCGACAGGACTTTTTTTTCCGTTCTGCATAACGGAAACCAGACGGATCCATTATGATTCCCATAGACTTCTATTATGATGGATCAAAATGGAATGCCTCTTAAAGGCTTCCATTTTGACTTCTGCCTTATATTATAACGGAAAACAAAAACGGAATCCATAACGCTGATATGAACCCGCCCTAACAAGCTCCCCCCACAGTAAAGAGATTATGAAATCCGTGACAGGAGTGACATTTAGAGTAAAATGGTAATTTATCTATTCTGCTTAACTTCAAAATGATTCCCGTACCACTGATAGTAATAGCAACATTGTCTGAAATTGCTCCTTAAGAGCATTAGATTCCATAAAAGCCATGAATTCAGACCAAAGATTTATCAAGCCTCTTTTGGAAGCAGTCTGCAGTTTAATCCTCCCTCCACCCTTCACCCACCCCTTGTCCGCCAATCACCCCTTGTTAAACAGTAGCCATCGATCATCGTCCTCCAAGCCTATAGATAAGCATCTTAGATGCAACTGAAATGTCTTCCTGAGCATCATGCTAGAAGAGAGACGGTGTGATGTATGAATCTGCAGTCGGCTTCTGTCTGGAGATAAGGTGCTTTATGTCGTATTATTCCACGTAGAGCTTTGGCTCAGGGTTTGCATTGCTTTGTGATCTTAATACAAGATGCCAAGGAACTTGCCAGAGACAAGGACAGCATCTTAATGTAAAAGCTCCATCTCACCCAACAAGACAGGTTTATTAAAAGAAAGTCCAATCCCCGCTGCTGAAGAGATCACATTTATCTGTCCTCACATTCATAAATTGATGGCGCTCGGCAGTTAACTTGCAGATCTCATTTCAATCTGCCTTACATTATAACAATTAATGCATCTTCTGCCAGGACATAATCACTGGCTGGATTATCTGTCTGTACTACAATATATAGGAACATCATACAGAGCAAAGCTATAGAGATCCATATCACTCCCAGTCTTGTGCTGTATGTAGCATTTAAAATTCAGCACATGTAGCCAAACTGTACAGTCTGAACTATTCACTAGAGACTAGAGATGAGCGAACACCTGGATGTTCGGGTTCGAGAGGTTCGGCCGAACTTCCGGAAAATGTCCGGGTTCGTGATCCGAACTCAACCCGAACTTCATCCCGAACCCGAACCCCATAGAAGTCAATGGGGACCCGAACTTTTGGGCACTAAAAAGGCTGTAAAAGACACCCAGAGGGATAATATACCGCAATAAACGCATTGCGATTACAACTTTGAGCTAACGATCACCATGGGAACGCCTCCTCCAGTAGAATGTACTGTCGGATCTGAGAATTAAGTTGAAATCGCAATGCGATTCTTATATATTTGCTTAATCGCATTGCGATTTCAACTTAGCATTGCTAAATAATTCCATCCATATCGTTAACTTACTGAGTCAGTAAGTTAGCGAATATGAATGGAATTATTTAGCAATGCTAAGTTAAACGGCAATGCGATTAAGCAGATATATAATAATCGCATTGCGATTTCAACTTAATTCTCACATCCGACAGTACATTCTACTGGAGGAGGCGTTCCCATGGTGATCGGTAGCTCAAAGTTGTGATCGCAATGCGATTAAGCAAATACATAAGAATCGCATTGCGATTCCAACTTTTAGTACTCAACTTTTAAAATCGTACACCACTTTAAGTTCCAAAGTTGCAATCGCGTTCGAATAGAACTTAAAGCTGTCTCTTAGTCAGTTTTAGTATTGGTGTGCTGTAATAGAAGATACATTCGTACGCGAATATAACTTAGAGCAATACAGTCAACTTTACACTGTTAGTTTTATTATCGCGATAATACAACTATTCAAGAATCGTATACGTGCGTCTGTACGTGTGTGCGTTACCTCGGACACTATTCTATTTTGCCAGCCACAGCTGAAACCACTGATTTATGGTATTGCTATTTTGGCAATTGAATTGAACCCCAGAAAATAATCTATCCTTTGCCAGACAGCAGACAGTATTATACTTGTCTAGCCAAAGCTGGAACACCAGATTTAGGGGATTGGTATTTGGGCAATTGTATTAAACCCCTTAATAAAATATAGAAATTTCTTTCCTGAGTTTCTAGGGGTGACAATTAGCACAGCCAAGCCCCTGATGTAGGATATAGCAAAAAAAAAAAAAACTAGTATTGATGGATTGATGGACTTGGTGGCAGCTTCTTCTGGCGCACCACAAGTCACAAAATGGCCGCCGATCAACCCAGAAAATAAGTGACAAAAAAACGCTCTGTGCAGCCTAAAAACCAGCGAGCAAGTAACTAGCAGAAGTTCAATGATTCTCAGCTGTAAATCGATCCGTTCATTAGGTGCTGTTGCTGACTTTAACCTGCCTAATCTCGCCCTGACAGAAGCTAAGTCCTCTCCCTACACTAATCAGAGCAGTGTGACGTGCGGCGCTACGTGACTGCAGCTTAAATAGAGGCTGGGTCACATGCTGCACTTGGCCAATCACAGCCATGCCATTAGTAGGCATGGCTGTGATGGGCTCTTAGGGCAAGAAGTAAAACGCTAGCTGATTGGCTGCTGTGCAGCCCTTCAGAAAGTGGGAAGTAATCGACGAACATCGAACCCGAACCCGAACTTTTTTGAAAATGTTCGGGTTCGGGTCCGTGTCCCGAACACCCCAAAATTCGGTACGAACCCGAACGATGCTCGAACTGTTCGCTCAACACTACTAGAGACCAAAGACAATATATGATGTAAAGCGTCAAATAATCAGGAGAGCTTAAAAGAGCCAATTAATATTCAGATAAACATCACTGATATAGTAATCATTCATCGTTTAACTAAATTGATTATCTACAAACTACTGACTACTATAATACTATCATATGTGCAAGAATATAACTACTATATTGCTACAGTCTATGAACAAGAAAATACTATAATACTACCTCTAAGTATAACAATATATATATAAAACTATTATAATACATCCCCTGTGAATACAAAAAAAACTACTATAACACTGCCCCCTATATAAAATACCACTGAGGAAGGGGCCAGGAGTTGGCTGCCCCAAAATGCGTATGGTTGATAGCTGCCCAACCAAGAAGGAATATCATGAGATTTTATCATCCATTGCATGTCTTTTAATTCCCTTTTTTGGTTAGCCAAACGAAGACTTTGCCTGTTTGGAAGAATCTGCCCTCAAGTCATGTGACACAACATGTGATATTCTACAGGTTCTTCAACCATTGAGGATAAGAACATACCTCTTTACCTACCTGCTCCACTTATTGGAAAAGAAATTAAAACGAAAATCGTCTGGAGAGGTAACTGTGGTATCGCTAATCCAGACCCAGTGGGACGCCACTGAGATCCAGACTTTTATCGAATCACTTCTTATTATACATTGGTATACTAACACATGCTGTGATTGAGGTGAATAAGTTGGACTAACCACAACTGTTGTTTCCTGCTTCCTTAAAGGAGACATATCCTTGGAAGAGGAATCCGTGCATTATTTCTGAGAATTGCACTTTATTTTGATCTAAAGTAGTACATTCGCTATTAGTATATTTGTATAGACTTTAAGCAATATATGTGAGTCAAGCAGCGTTATCCCCAATTGTGAGAGATCATCGCTATTTTTGTATGTACCATCGCTTATTTGTTTTATGTGTCTTATCTTCTTTTAATAAATGTATTTAAATTTTATTGAATTTGATATCTAGTTGTGAGTGCTCGGTCCATTTTACAAAGTAATATATATATTCCTTCTTGTTGATGTGGTGGATCAACAGGACCTTGTAGCACCTTCTGTGTTATTGTGGGGTGAGCCCCTATATTTGTTTTTTATTGATTTGATTTTTCTATATAAAATAATACCACTATAATACTATTAGAGATGAGCGAATTTTCAAAAATTAGATTCGCCAGTTCGGCAAATTTTTGGGGAAAAATCCGGTTCGGTACGAATTTATTTGCTGCAAATCGCATTAAAAAAACGCTATTTCCTGGTTTCAGAGAACCTTTATAGTGGTGGTAACACTGTGACTTGCAGTAACATGCATAGGGAGTCTACTCTGGTGGTGAAATAATACTGTGAGTCCGTATGACATGCAGATGACAGGCGTCGCTCTTAGAATCACTGCACACTTCACTTATTTGGGCAGTCACGGGGCCAAAACTGACCAAATAACTCAAGTATGAATTCAGCCTTACAGGTTAATGTTAGCGCCAAGAAGAAGCGCACTCCTTTTACGCCGTCGTCAGCTGATTCCATATAGATGTCAACAGAACCTGTTTTATTAAATGCTTATACAAGTAGAGAGCCCTCCGACAGAGTGGAGACGGTGTCAGCAGTAAGTTTATGTTGACGTCACTGATTATTTTGCCCTTCCTCTAATCCATCAGAACTATAAGCCCCAAAAAACGGATCCTGTCTGTTGAGCATCCGCCTTCACTCGGTCAGCATTTGGCCAGTAATCCATCAGTCTTGCTAATGCCCAAAAAAAAAGGAGTGGATTCAAAACAGAGATGATACGTGAATAGAATATTTGCATGTCTTCTGTGTTTTGTACCCACTCCTGCTTTTGGCTACCAAATCACAAGCCAATTCTGATGGGACCATACAGGCCTTACAGCTGCTACATGGACAGGATCTGTTGTGCGTTTTATTTTTCCTTCCTTCTGACAGATCAAAAGAAGGGTCAATTAAATGATGATGTCAGCCAGGACGAAAGGCAAAATAGTGGCCCAGTTATGAAGTGGGGAGGGTGGGAATAGCATGAGATGAGTCCACAGAGTGGCCCTATAACATAGTGGTGAGGTGGAAGCACCATGAGGACGCCACAGAGTAGCACAAGAATTGTGTAGAGGTGGCAGCAGCAGTATCAAGAGGCCACAGAGTGGCACAATGACAGAGTCTGGAGGTGGCAACAGCATCAGGAGGAGGCCACAGATTGGTACAATGACAGTGTGGAGGTGACGGCAGCATCAGGAGACCACAGAGTGGCAAGGTGACATATTGTGGTGGTGGCAGCAGCATTAGGAGGCCACAGAGTGGCAAGGTGGCATAGTGTGGAGGTGGCAGCAGCATGAGGAGACCAAAGAGTGGCAAGGTGACATAGTGTGGAGGTGGCAGCAGTATGAGGAGACCACAGAGTGACCCGGCGACATAGTGTGGAAGTGGCAGCAGCATAAGGAAACCACAAAGTGGCAAGGTGACATAGTGTGGAGGTGGAAGCAGCATGAGGAGGCCACAGAGTGGCACAGTGACAGAGTGTGGAGGTGGTGGCAGCAGCAGCATCAGGAGACCACAGAGTGGCACAATGACAGTGTGGAGGCAGAGGCAGCATCAGGAGACCCCAGAGTGGCAAGGTGACATAGTGTGGAGGTGGCAGCAGCATGACGAGACCACAGAGTGACCCGGTGACATAGTGTTGAGGTGGCAGCAGCATCAGGAGACCACAGAGTGGCACAGTGACAGAGTGTGGAGGTGGTGGCAACAGCAGCATCAGGAGGAGGCCACAGAGTGTCACAATGACAGTGTGGAGGCAGAGGCAGCATCAGGAGACCACAGAGTGGCAAGGTGACATAATGTGGAGGTGGCAGCAGCATCAGGAGACCACAGAGTGACCCGGTGACAGAGTGTGAAGGTGGGTGGCAGTAACAGTACCCGCTGACGATGGTGTGTGTAAGAAGGAGCACTTGGCATCAGATGTGTAGCATCAGGTTGGTGGCAGCATCAGAATAGTAGCTGAGGCAGGTAGCCAGAAGAAACCTGTCTCTTTTGACAAGGTTTGGGTGAAGCAGCATGGATGATCTAATCTGATGCATCTGGCATTGGTGGATTGAAATCCTGGCTGATCCATGTCTGATTCATCTTGACAAAGGTCAGTCTCTCCACATTTTGGGTGGACAGGCAAGTTCTTATTGGCGTAACTATGGCCCCCACCGCACTAAACACATGCTCTGATGCCACACTACTGGACAGGCAGGAGAGCTTTTCCGGGGCAAACTCTGCCAGTTGCGGCCACAAATCCAGTTTGGTTGCCCAGTAGTCCAGCAGATCTTCAGTGTGGGGTGGCAGGATGCTGTCCAAGTATGCCACCACTGCTGGTTCAGGTCCTGCTCCAGGTTTACCTGCTGCTGCTAATTTCGTCACTAGGCAGGTGGAGAAAGATGCTTATCAGCGACTCTAGAACTGCAAATGGTAGGTGTCACGCACAAGCTGCCACTGGCTGACATCGAAGTTATACAGGGGAGTACTTTTGTCCTTTTGAATCATCAAGAAATCGTTTATGGCCTTTCTCTGTTCGTATACTTGGTTCAACATACAAGTTGTGCTCATAAGTTTACATACCCTTGCAGAATTTATGATTTCTTAACCATTGTTCAGAGAATATGAATGATAACACAAAAAACTTTTCTTTCACTCATGGTTAGTGGTTGGCTGAACCCATTTATTATCAAACAACTGTGTTTACTCTTTTTAAATCATAATCACAACACAAACTACCCAAATGACCCTGATCAAAAGTTTACATACCCTGGTGATTTGGCACACAACTTGACACAAAAAGGTTACAATGGCTATTAAAGATAACCATCTTCACCTACGATCTGCTTGCTAATTAGTGGGTGTGTATAAAAGTTCAAATGACTTTCTTGACTCCTGACAGACCCTTGCATGTTTTATCCAGTACTGCACTGATATTGTTTGGATTCTAACCATGGGGAAAGCAAAAGAATTGTCAAAGGATCTGCGGGAAAAGGTAGTTGAACTCTATAAAACAGGAAAGGGATATAAGAAAATATTAAAGGACTTGAGAATGCCAATCAGCAGTGTTCAAACTCTAATTAAAAAGTGAAAAAGTAGGGGTTCCGTAGAAACCAAACCACGGTCAACTAAACTTTCAGCCACAACTGCCAGAAAAATTGTTTGGAATGCAAGGAAAAAAGCACAAATAACTTCAGGTGAATTACAGGACTCTCTGAAGGAATGTGGTGTGGTTTTTTCAAGATGCACAATAAGGAGGCACTTGAAGAAACATGGGCTGCATGGTTGAGTTGCCAGAAGAAAGCCATTAGTATGCAAATGCCACAAAGTATCCCGCTTACAATATGCCAAACAGCACAGAGACAAGCCTAAAACCTTCTGGCACAAAGTCATTTGGAGTGATGAGACTGAAATTGAACTGTTTAAACACAACCATAAACGCTACGTTTGGAGAGGAGTCAACAAGGCCTATGATAAAAGGTACACCATTCCTACTGTGAAACATGGTTGTGGATCATTGATGTTTGGGGATAAGTGAGTTACAAAGGCACAGGAAATTTGGTCAGAATTGATAGCAATATGAATGTGCACTGATCATCCCGGAAGCTGCACATGGGACGTACTTTCATTCCAACATGATAATGATCCAAAACACAAGGCCAAGTCGACCTCTTATTGGCTACAGCAAAATAAAGTGAAGGTTCTGGAGTGGCCATCTCAGTCTCCAGACCTCAATATCATTGAGCCACTCTGTAGAGAACTCAAATGTGCAGTTCATGCAAGACAGCCTAAGAATTTAGGGGAACTGGAGGCTTTTTGCTAGGAAAAATGGGCAGCCTTACCATCTGAGAAGATAAAGAGCCTCATCCACAACTACCACAAAATACTTCAAGCTGTCATTGATGTTAAAGGGCGCAATACACGGTATTAAGAACTGGGGTATGTAAACTTTTGATCAGGGTCATTTGGGTAGTTTGTGTTGTGATTATGATTTAAAAAGAGTAAACACAGTTGTTTGACAATAAATGGCTTCAACCAACCACTAACCATGAGTTAGAAAAGTTTTTGTGTTATCATCCATATTCTCTGAACATTGGTTAAGAAATGATAAATTCTGCAAGGGTATGCAAACTTATGAGCACAACTGTATGGAGGGTGGAATTCCAACGGGTGGAAACGTCGCAAATCAGCCTATATTGTGGGATGCCGTTCTGCCGCTTCAGCTCAAGGAGGGTGTGCTTTGTAGTGTACAAGTGGCTGAATTGCATGCAAAGTTTCCTGGCCATTTTTGGGATGTCTTGCAGATGGGTGGAAGACTCCAGGAACTGCTTGACAACTAGATTGAACACGTGCGGCATGCAGTTCTTCCCTTTGTCGATCACCATAGTTCCGATTTTGAGTTGTCGCAGAGAAAGCCAAGATTCGATTTCTTGCTGAAGGACACGGAGCAGTTCCTCCCCTGTGTGACTCCTTTTGCCCAGGTACACCAGGTGCAGAACAGCGTGAGAGTGATGAGAGGTGTCGCACATGGCTTGCATACACTACACGCCTCCAACATAATTTTTGGATCTCTACATGAAAATAATGTATTTGCTGTAGATCGCGAGAGGCGCATAGTTGGAGACATTGACTTCACAAGAGATGCAAAGCAGTTCAGCCACCTCTTTTTTCTTCCCGCTGTTTACTACTCCTGAATTAAAATTGGGCCATCCAGCTTCAGCTTCCTCTGATGTGTATGCCTATGGAGTCCTTTTGTTATGGCTTTGCACAGGGAGCAAGAATGTTACGCACAATTCTGATGGAACTCCTGATCTTAAGAAACTGGACTTGGCCTCCAAAGCAGAGGCTCTCCTGTCATGTCTTGTGTGCTGTGGAGATCAAATGCAGACGGAGCAGATAAAAACACATGAATATTTTCAACTTACTGAAGCTGCTTGATTTAATTGTGTAGTCCTGGTGACTGACAAATACAGTGGCCTCCTCAACAGAATGAGCAAAGGCTAGGTGTCACGCATGAGCTGCCACTGCCTAACGTCAAAGTTACACCAGGGAGTAGTTCTGTCTGCCTAGATCCTCAAGAAATTGGTCATGAGTTTCCTCTGTTCATACAGTCGGTCCAACATGTGGAGGGTGGCGTTCATACGTGTGGAAATGTTGCATATGAGGCTATGTAGGGGAACACCATTCTGCCTTTGCAGGGTAAGAGTGGCTGTAGTTTGTGCACAGTTTCCTGGACATTTTTAACAGGTTGGGTGGAAGACTTCCGGAACCGGGTCACAATCAGATTAAAGATGTGCGCCATCCAGGGCGCACGGGTCAACCTATCCTGATGCAGCACAGACAGAATGTTCTTCCTGTTATCGGTAACCATGGTTCCTATCTTCAGTTGGCGAGGAGACAGCCAGGATTCGATTTCTTGGTTGATTTTAGTTCCTCCCCGGGGTGACTCTATTCACCCAGGTGAGGAACCGCGTGACAACGCTATGCTTTGCATATGTGGTGTGCTGGAGGACCCCTCTGAACTGTGCCTACAGTGGAGCCTAAGGACAAGGTGAAGGATGAGGAGGCAGAAGAGGACATTAGCGCAGAAATCCCACAATTACAATGCGGAGATGGCATTGTCATCACCTGGCCAAGTTGCTGGTGTGCCTGGGCCAGAGCCACATTAACTTAGTGGGCTGTAAAAGGCATATATTTTTCTTCGCCATAGTTATAGCTCCACACGTCAGCGCTGGCAAGAACTGTACCGGACGCAGTTGAACAAGATGCACAGGGTGATTACACTCAGCCTGCACTTTCCCTACAGTGTCTAAAAACTCTCCCTATGATCTCCCTACACTGTCCCTGCACTGTCCTTTTCCAATATTATGCAATTAAAAGCTTTCTGAAAAACTGTCCCTACCAGATAAACGCTTGTCACGTCTCTCCTTCTGCCCAGTACACAGTTAAATTGCAGAGACCGTGTGGGATGAGGCTTTTATAAGGCTGTGACATCACAGGGATGGCTATCTGCAGATTGGCTGGCTCTATGGTATTATGGGTGATCTAGCATTCCCGGTCTTCTTATTTTCAGTTTGTAACACATGTAGCCGCTAGTTTAGGAGATAAACGATTTATTACCATGAAACACAAGGAAATTTGAATTTGATGCAACATTTTTTTCTCCAAACTTCGGATTGAATTCCACTTCGGATGCTTTGATACACTCCAATAAAAACTTTTTTAAATTTTATTCTACCTTACTGGCTGGGACTTTCATTGTTTCTTCTCCTGCCTTGGTCTGGTTCCACACCATCCCGTACCGGACCTGCACCCGATAGGAGCTGGCGCATTTCGTTTCCTACTATGATATTGGCCCATTTGTACAAGAATATAACTAACTACTATAATACTTCTCTCTATGTACAAGGATATGGTAGATGGTAGATTAAATAATAGCATGCAATGTCAATCAGCTGCTTCTATGGTTAGCAGGATATTGTCATGCATTAAACAAGGCATGGACTCACGGGACAGGGATGTAATACTACCACTTTACAAAGTGTTGGTACGGCCTCATCTGGAATAGGCACTTCAGTTCTGGGCACCAGTCCATAGAAAGGACGCTCTGCAGCAGGAAAAAGTGCAGAGGAGAGCGACTAAGCTGATAAGAGGCCTGGAGGGTCTTAGTTATGAAGAAAGATTAAAAGAATTACATTTATTTAGTCTTAAGAAGAGACGTCTAAGGGGGGACATGATTAACCTATACAAATATATAAATTGGCCATACAAAAAATACAGTGAAAAACTGTTTCAAGTAAAATACCCTCAAAAAAGGGGGCACTGCCTCCGACTGGAGAAGAAAAAGTTCAGTCTCCAGAATTGTCAAAGCTTCTTTACTTTAAGAACTGTGAATCTGTGAAATAAACTTCCTCGGGACGTGGTCACAGCAGGAACAGTGTACAATTTTAAAACGGTTTAGATGAATTATTGAAAGTAAATGACATTAATGCTTATGTAAATGTGTAGAAATCTGAGTCTCACTTCCTTCTGGGATTTGAGTCCCCACTAGTGTTGAGCGAGCATGATCGACCGAACACCAGTTCGGCTCGAGCATCGCTATGCTCGGCACATGGCGGTATTCGGCCGAATACCGCGTGTGCTCTAGCACAATGCTCAAGTCTCCTACCCTCACGTTTCTTGGCTGCTACGCAGCCAATAAACATGCAGGTGAGTCCTGCCCCCACTGTAATTCCGTAGCCATGCTGGTTACTGGCATTACAGTCAGGGGCGTAACTATAGGGGAAGCAGGGGAAGCGGCTGCTTTGGGGCCCTGACCCAGAAGGGGCCCATCCAACAGGAGGAAAAGTACTAAAAGATTTTGTCAGGGCCCTTCAACATTATTACACAATGAAATGATATACAGTGGCAGTATAGACAGTGTAGAAAACGGATGCAGGGCCGGTGCAAGGATTTTTGCCGCCCTAGGCAAAAGAAAAGTTTGCCGCCCCCCCCCCCTTATCATTCTTCACCCCCCCCTCCTTTGTCATTCCCCCCCCCGTCATTCTTCACCCCTCCTTCTTTGTCATTCTCCCCCCCCCGTCATTCTTCACCCCTCCTCTTTTGTCATTCCCCCTTGTCATTCTTCCTCCCCTCTTGTCATTCTTCTCCCCCCACTCTTGTCATTCTCCCCCCCCCCCTTGTCATTCTTCCTCCCCTCTTGTCATTCTTCTCCCTCCCTCTTGTAATTCTTCTCCCCCTCTTGTCATTCTTCCCCCCTCTTGTCATTCTTCCCCCTCCCTCCCCCGCCTGTAATGTAGCGTGGCCGAGCGCTTTATGGTCCACGGGTACAGGAGCTTTAGATTCCTGTACCCTGACGGACTGACAGGAAGTGCACAGTGTGTGCGCACTTCATGTCAGTCCGGCCGGGTACAGGAGACACATGCTCCTGTACCCGCGGCCATAAAGAGCTCGGCCGCGCTACAATGGACTGACAGGAGGGAGCGCTGAGCGCTTCCCTCCTGTCAGCTCCTCTCTTCATGCTGAGCCCGGGCGGTGCGTCCTCATGGACGCGCCAGCCCGGGCAGTGCTGCAGCCGCCTGAGGCTCAATTCAGAGCGCTCGGGCTGCTGCAGCATGAGGCAGGGCCGGCGCTCCTAGCAGCGCCCCTTGCCAAGGGGCGCTCTACGCGGCGGCCTAGTCCGCTTATAGGACGCGCCGGCCCTGAACGGATGGAACAGCTGCCAGGTCTGGTCTGAGAGAGCGATCTTTACTAGCCACAGGAAAGGGGGCGGCATGAAAGGAAGGGGTTGTGAAAAAATTACTGGGGGAGGGGGCCCCATTCAAAAATTTGCTGTGGGGCCCAGTCATTTCTAGTTACGCCACTGATTACAGTAATTGGCTAGCCGGAACTCGTCATCCGATGCTATATAGCACCCGATGGCGCGAGTTCGGCTAAGTCTTAGTCAGGGAGAGCTGTTCATAGGAAGGGACAGACAGTGTAGGGAGTGATATTGGACTATTTTTATTAGAAAAACTTTTAAGAGACCCAAAAGCTGTGACAGCAGCAATATATATTTGTAGCGCAACCTGCGCAAAAATTGCTAAATCTTTACAGACCCAAAAGTCCTTTTAAGGACTATTGTGAGTGGCAGCAGCAATATATATTTTTAGTGCAACCTGCGCTAAATGGCGTCTAATAAGCTGCTGTGAACAGTTAAATTACCTGCGCCACATCTCCTGTGTAAAGTGTGCGCATCCCATAAATATCTGTGACATCCAGTGTACCTTTTCCATAGATGGTGTCCGCTGTGGACAGTTAATAATTATCTGCGCCACATCTCCTGTGTAAAGTGTGCGCATCCCAAAAAATATCTGTGACATCCAGTGTACTTTTTCCGTAGACGGTGTCCACTGTGGACAGTTAAATTAGCTGAGCCACAACTTCTGTGTAAAGTTTGCACATCCCAAAAATATCTGTGACATTCAGTGAACTTTTTCTGTAGACGGTGTCCGCTGTGGACAGTGACATTAGTACGCCACATCTGCAGTGTAAAGTGTGAGCTGAAAAAATGTATCTGTGACATACAGTGTACTTTTTCAATAGACGTATCCGCTTCTGACAGTGACATTGCCAGTGGAAAATCTCCAGTGTAACGTGTGCATTTAAAAAAAATATATCTGTGACATACAGTGTATATTGTCAACAGATTGTGTCCGCTTCAGACAGTGACATTACCAGTGCCACATCTCCAGTGTACCGTATGCGCTGAAACAATTTATCTGTGACATACAGTGTACTTTGTCAACAGATGGTGTCCGCTTCTGACAGCAACATTACCAGTACAAAATCTCCAGTGTACCGTGTGCGGTTAAAGATTTTATCTGTGACATACAGTGTACTTTTTCCGAAAATGCTGTGGACAGTGACATTACAGTTGGTACTTGTCCTGTATCACGTTTCCTCATCCCAAATACCTGTGACATTCCCTGTAATTTTTTATTAGCCGCTGGTGACAGCATTGACATTATCTGCGGGATATCTCCTGTGTGACGTTTCCCAAATACCTTTTTAAATTTTTTTGTGCATACACTTCCAAATCCTATGCTACTGTATGCTACTGTACATGTGACATACGTTCAAGCATATATATAACATTTAATATGAAGAACGGGAGCAGTAAGGGACAGGGAAGTGGCCGTGATGCTGATGGTGCACGCAGAGGCCATGGCCCTGGGCACGTTGAAACTGTTCTGGCTGCCAGAGCACAAGAAAAACAAACATCCACGATACCTAGCTTCATGTCCCAGTTTGCAGGGCGGCGCATGAGACCACTCTAAAAGTCAGACCAGTGCGACCAGGTGGTCGGTTGGATTGCGGCAGATAATGCTTCCAGTGTGTTAGGCACCACCCTGTCTTCCAGCAAGTATAGTCTCAGTAGCCAAGGCCCTCGCATATAATGTTTTTCAGGGTCAGTTCACCTGCAAGCCATCGCAGATAATGTTTTACAGGGTCAGCTCACCTGCAGGCCCTCACCAACAACCTTTTAGAGGATCAGCTCACCAGCAGGCCCTCACCTACAATATTCTACAGAGTCAGCTCAGCTGCAGGCCCTCGCATATAATTTTTTACAAGGTCAGCTCACCTGCAGGCTCTTGCATATAATGTTTTACAGGGTCAGCTCACCTGCAGGCCCTCACCTACAACCTTTTAGAGGGTCAGCTCACCAGCCAGCCCTCACCTACAATCTTTTAGAGGGACAGCTCACCAGCAGACCCTCACCCCTATTGTTTTAGAGGGTCAGCTCAGCAGCAGGCCCTTGCCCCTAATGTTTTTGATGGTCAGATCAGCAGCAGGCCCTCGCCCCTAATGTTTTACAGGGTCAGCAGCAGGCCCTTGCTCCAAATGTTTTTGAGGGTCACCAGCAGGCCATCAATCACAATTTTTCAAGGGTGTGTTTGATGCCCTCTTTTATGTGTAACAAAGGGTGTATTGGAGTGCTGGTTCCTTGTAATTTTTGGCAGCCCTTTCACTTAGTGCATATGCTTTATGAGTGTAGTAGTCCCACTACATGAACAATTGTACCACAATGTGAATGAGGCCCTCCTTTATGTGATATACAGGTTGTATAGTAGTGCCTGTTGCTTGTAATTTTTGGCAGCACTTGCACTTTATATACAAAAAAATATACAGGAAAGAATGTTTCCTAACAATTTTTCCTCTAAAATCAATTTTATCTTTGGTTTTGTGTGTATTATTGTCAGTCTGTAAAAGTGGCGTACTACCCGGACAACATCATTCCCAGCAGCGACCTGGGAGTCCAAGATGCACCCAGACATTCTCCCCATGCTGTTCCCGAACCATTTCGGTGGTGTTTCCATCAATTTCTGAACTTTTCCTGTGAACCAGGCACCCTCCCCTCTTCAGAGCAGGGGGTGCCTGGTTTAATGCTTGGTTCTCCTATTGACTTTCATTATACTCAGGTGCTCCGAGCACCTGAGCACTTGGGTGCTCGATCAGCACTAGTTCCCACCTATCCCTTGGTTGAACTTGATGGACTTATGTGTTTTTTCAACCGTATTAACTATGTAACTATATAGCTACTATAAAATTGCCCTCTATGTACAAGAAAATAACTATCACAATGTTTTTTCTGATGTAAAAGAATATAACTACTTTAACACTGCACCGATGTGCAAGAATATAACTACCATAATACTGGCTCCTCTGTACAAGAATATAGCTACTATAATGCTGTCCCTATGTAATATAAAAACTATAATACTACCCCCTATGAACAAGAATATAACTTCTATGATACTGTTCCTTATATACAAGAATATAACTCCTATAATACTGCTCCTTTGTACAAGACTAAAACTACTATAATACTACCCCCTATATACAAGACTATATCTACTATAATACTGCTCCCCTTGTCCAAAAATATAACTACTATAATACGGCCTCCTTTGTACAGTAATATAACTGCTATCTTACTCCAGTGAAGGGATGGCATAGAAGTGGAGTAATGTCTCAAGGAAGAAGGCACCAGATTTAAAGAGGCACCAGATTTATCAAGTCATTCAACATTTTATAAATTATAACAGTGTGTTTTGCGAGAGTCTGCTTTGACATACTTTGCATCAAATTTATGAAATGGCACAAGTCGTTTGCTAGATTTGGCAAATCTGGAAATCTAAGACTTTTGTCTAGAAATACTATTCCAGTTTTTGTATTACAACTGCCTACTAGTAACTTTTGCAATTTTTAAAAAAAGTTGTCGTGATAAATCTGGGTTGAAACTAATTAATACAGCTAACCACACCAACTTTCCTTTCCATTGTTTAAAAGTGGAATCAGAGGTGTAGAAATGCAAAATGTGTCAAAAGTTTGTAAGCCCAAAGTGTTGCAAAGTCCAATTTTCCATTATTTTAAAACAGAATTCTTGAGAGCAGAGTTTGATACAGTCTCCCACAGACTCCTTTAAGACTGAATTCTCCTCATAATATATGTCATCCATGGTGTGAAACCAGCCTAATGTGTCCCCTGTGGACAAAAATATAACTACTATAATATTTCCTCCTATGTACAAGACTATAACTACTGTAATATTAACCCCCTATAGAAGCAGTGATATATTCTTAAAGCATATGTCACATGTTGTCTCAGTCCTCAGTAGTGATGTCGCGAACATAAATTTTTCCGTTCACGAACGGCGAACACGAACTTCTGCAAATGTTCGCGAACAATGCGAACCGCCATAGACTTCAATAGAGAGGCGAATTTTAAAACCCACAGGGACTCTTTCTGGCCACAATAGTGATGGAAAAGTTGTTTGAAGGGGACTAACACCTGGACTGTGGCATGCCATGGAAAATTACGTACAGTTGTGTTCAAAATTATTCAACCCCCACTGAAATTGAGTGTTTTGGCCAGTTTGACATTGCTTTTGATCATTTCAGTCATCTTGTTTTCAATTAAATCAAAGAGGCACTTGTAAGTCAGACAAATATAACATAACATTTATAATGAAATAACCACAAATGTCTTTTCTGTGCTCACATCATTATCAGTTTTATTTTATTCAACCCCCAAGTGACATTCAATCTTAGTACTTAGTACAACATCCTTTTCCAGTTCTAACAGCTTTTAAAAGTGAAGCAGAGCTTGACACAAGTGTCTTGCAGCGATCTACGGGTATCTTCGCCCATTCTTCATGGGCAAAAGCCTCCAGTTCAGTCACATTCTTAGGCTTGCGCGCTGCAACTGCTTTCTTTAAGTCCCACCAGAGGTTCTCAATTGGATTTAAGTCTGGTGACTGCGATGGCCACTTCAAAATGTTCCAGCCTTTAATCTGCAACCATGCTCTAGTGCAGGCATGCTCAACTTGCGGCCCTCCAGCTGTTGCAAAACTACAACTCCCAGCATGCCTGAACAGCCTACAGCTATCAGTGTAAAGCAGGGCATTGTGGGAGTTGTAGTTTTACAACAGCTGGAGGGCCGCAGGTTGAGCATGCCTGCTCTAGTGGACTTGGAGGTATGCTTGGGATCATTGTCCTGTTGAAAGGTCCAACGTCTCCCAAGCCTCAGGTTTGTGACGGACTGCATCACATTTTCATCCAATATCTCCTGGTACTGAAGAGAATTCATGGTACCTTGCACACGCTGAAGCTTCCTGTACCTGTAGAAGCAAAACAGCCCCAAAGCATGATTGACCCCCGCCATGCTTCACAGTAGGCAAGGTGTTCTTTTCTTCATAGGCCTTGTTCTTCCTCCTCCAAACATAGCGTTGATCCATGGGCCCAAACAGTTCTAATTTTGTTTCATCAGTCCACAGAACACTATCCCAAAACTTTTGTGGTTTGTCCACATGACTTTTGGCATACTGCAGTCGACTCTTCTTATTCTTTGGAGACAGCAAGGGGGTGCGCCTGGGAGTTCTGGCATGGAGGCCTTCATTACGCAGTGTGCGCCTTATTGTCTGAGCTGAAACTTCAGTACCCGCATCTGACAAATCTTTTTTCAGTTCCTCAGCAGTCACATGGGGACTTTTCTCCACTTTGCACTTCAGGTAGCGCACAGCAGTCAAAGTAAGCATCTTCTTTCTGCCATGACCAGGTAGCATTTCAACAGTGCCCTTTGCCTTGAATTTGCGTATGATGCTTCCTATGGTGTCTCTTGGTATGTTTAACATCTTTGCAATCTTCCTATAGCCATTGCCCTTCCTGTGAAGAGAAATCACCTCTTCTCTTGTCTTCCAGGACCATTCTCTTGACTTCACCATGTTTGTAAACACACCAGTAAATTTCTAGAAGGAGCTGAGTATCACAGTCATTTTACATCTGCCTAATTGGTGCTTATTATGCTTGATTGCTGCTCCTTCACATCCATAGGTGTTTTCAATACCTGATCGAAAACACTTGAATGAACCTCTGTTCTTAAGAGTGGTAGTCTTTAAGGGGTTGAATAATTGTGTCAATGAGGAAATCACAAAAAAAACATTTAATACTGTATTACAAAAACAATTGATGTCATTTTAGTTGTATTTGGTTCTTTAAAAAGTCCTTGTAAGATTTCATTCTGAACACAATTACAAAAGTACACTAAATTCCCTAAAACCCTTTACAGCATTGGGGGTTGAATAATTTTGAACACAACTGTAGTTGATACAGAGTGTGGTAAGTTGTAATCGCAATGTGACTAATACAGGTTATATTAATCGCATTGCGAATTCAACTTAGAGCTGGGTTCCTAATGGTTGTATTGCTAGAATATAACGAAGATAACGAATATAGCACTATATTCTCACCATTTGGAACTCAGATCTAAGTTTAATTCGCAATGCGATTAATATAACCTGCATTAATTGCATTGCGAATTCAACTTAGAGCTGGGTTCCTAATGGTTGTATTGCTAGAATATAACGTATATTCTAGCAATACAACCATTAGGAACCCAGCTCTAAGTCGAATTCGCAATGCGATTAATACAGGTTATATTAATCGCATTGCGATTACAACTAACACTGCAGCTTCAGAATGAATCTAAGATGGATGCCGTCCTTGCTTTTTGATAGAAGGGTCTGGGAGGGAGACTGATGTACTAGCCCTAAAAAGGGCTTTTTGGGGTGCTGTCAGGACGCTGTCCTTACAGCAGAGATCTGATGAGTCTTTCAGGACTGGAGTAGACAGTGAATACACTGGCCTAGCTATCGATTTCCCTATTAAATCAGCAGCAGCTACACTGTCCCTCCTCTTACTAAGACTGCAGCTTCCGAATTAATCTAAAATGGATGCTGTCCAGAAGATGGGAGGGTCTGGGAGGGAGGGTATGCTGATTGGCAGGAATGTGTCTGCTGACTGTGAGGTACAGGTTCAAAGTTTACTCAATGATAGGGGGTGGACCGAACATTGCATATGTTCACCCGCCGCGACGAACGCGCACAAGCTATGTTCGTCGGGAACTGTCCGCCGGTGAATAGTTTGGGACATCTTATTTGCGAATTCAACTTAGAGCTGGGTTCCTAATGGTTGTATTGCTAGAATATAACGAAGATTGAGAATATAGTGCTATATTCGTTATCTTCGTTATATTCTAGCAATATAACAACCATTAGGAACTCAGATCTAAGTTTAATCACAATGCGATCAATATAACCTGCATTAATCGCATTGTGAATTCAACTCAGAGCTGAGTTCCTAATGGTTGTTGCATTGCTAGAATATACGTTATATTCTAGCAATACAACCATTAGGAACTCAGCTCTAAGTTGTAATCGCAATGCGAATAATACTTACAATTATTAATTGCTTTCCGAATCCATTTGATGCCTCTATTTGATTGTATATGACGGTTGACTATGACTACCACCAACGTTCTGCTGCCTTCGAGGCAAGATATCTGAACCCCCGAGGGGCTCATTTGGGCATTTTTGATAGAAAACGCATCAAAAACGCATCTGCGTTTTTATAATTTTTTATTTTTTATTTTATTTTTTTGTGTATTTTGCCACATTTGGTTGCATATTTACATTTGTTATAGGCAAATATGGTAGTCTAGAATTCAGTGTTTCCCAACCAGTGTGCCTCCAGCTTTTGCAAAACTACAACTCCCAGCATGCCCAGACAGCCTTTGGCTGTGCAGGCATGCTGGGAGTTGTAGTTTCGCAACAGCTGGAGGCACACTGGTTGGGAAACACAGGTCTAGATCATTACTCTGCCCAAATCTATATTCAGCTATATGGCTTAGAAAAAATGCTGTCAAACAATGATCCTAGGTTTTGGTATAGACACATGATCTAGACTACCATATTTGCCTATACCAAATGTAAATATGCAAACAAATGTGGCAAAATACACAAAAAAAAAAAAAAAATGAAAAAATTATAAAAACGCAGATGCGTTTTTGATGCGTTTTCTATGAAAAACGCCCAAATGGCCCCTCAGGGGTTTAGATATCTTGCCTCGGAGGCAGCAGAACGTTGGTGGTAGTCATAGTCAACCGTCATATACAATCAATTAGAGGCATCAAATGGATTTGGAAAGCGATTAATAATTGTAAATATTATTCGCATTGCGATTACAACTTAGAGCTGAGTTCCTAATGGTTGTATTGCTAGAATACAACGTATATTCTAGCAATACAACAACCATTAGGAACTCAGCTCTAAGTTGAATTCGCAATGCGAATAATGCAGGTTGCTGGCGAGGGTGCTGAGTATAGGTCATTTATAACATCAATATCAAAATCTCGGATAACCCTTTTAAACAGTAAATTAATAGACTGTGGGTCACTGAAGGATAATTAGCAGATGTTGACTGAAAATTTAATTTTCTTAAACTATTAGATGAAAGGCAAAAATAAACATGTGGGGTCTGCATAAATGTAACTCATTTTATTCCTCTGTGACTATTATAGGCCGCTGCCTGGGTGACAAGTGACAGGTGGATAGAAGGTAATCTCATGAATTCTGGACAACCCTGCCATAACAGTGACAGAAGATTCATAAAACACAAAACACAGTAATGTCATCTGTGTCAGTCACAAACAGCTGGGAATAAAACCTTCAGCCGCCTGCCGCCCACACAATGAATTCTATGCATTTATTACATAATACATTATTGATAGACAATAAATCTGGTTTACCTGGGATTAGCCGCTGTGGGTATTATTAGATTCCACGGAACACTCTATCAGCAGTGAGATTTTCTCTTCTAGAAGTCATTTATGGCCTCTTATACACAAGGGCAGATATATAGAAGGGCAATAAAAAGGCAACTCCACCTGGAATTGCAATGATGCTGTGGGACTTTACGCAACTCAAGGGGAAGTGACGATCTGATTGGATGCTATTTTTGGTTGTCACCTCAATGCTATAAAGAGGAAGATGCTCTCCTAGTAGAAGACCCATCCAAAGAAGGGTACGTTTCAGTTTCTTACAGAAGTCCCCCAATAAGCATATAAAAAGCAACTCCACCTGGAATTGCAGTGGTGTTGTGTGACTTTACACAAAGCAAGGGGAAGTAACAATCAGAATGAAAGCCTCCTCAATGCCATGAAGAGGAAGATGCTCTTGTAGCAGAAGACCCATCCAAAGAAGATGTTACAGCTGAAGAATTGCCAGTCACAATTAGCATCACCTATTTAGAAGGGAAAAGAAGTGAGAAGATTGACAGAGAGGAGGAGTCATGGTCAGTCTAATTGCTAATCAGGTTGGATACCTGAAGCTTCAATCTGCCAATCAAAGTAGATCATTGGCACATCTTGCCAGATGGGTCGGGAATCCTGAAATGTAAAGAAAGATAGAGTACACTAGAGTATACAGCAAGGCTGGACATACAGCAGATGAGGTTTGAGGATTGACATAAAAAGGACCTGTTAGTTCTCCTGATGTGTCTGCTATAGTTAATACTTATAGTCCTCATGAAATAGCAATTATGGAGTATCTTTTTTTAATTCAATGTTTTACATTCCTCTATTATTAATTCTAGAAATGTATTAATAAATTGACAACTTGGTGTTACCATTTCCCTTATCTAATGGAGTGTGTCTCCTCACATTCAGCACTATTTGGACAATGTTAGGGTCTGTAGGGACATACCCCCGACTAGTGTGACACACACTCATTTTATTCATAAGTTTCTGGGAGGAATAACAAGAACAAAGATTTAGAATATAGTGCTAAATATTTGTATTTGTGAATATTCTAGATTTTTATTTCCTCTGAACCCATGATCCTTCTCTGCTTCTTTCTTGTGGACCAATGAGAAAGCTGCAATGTCTTTGTCTGAGCTTAGCAACATCCCTAGCAACCAATAGGAAAGTTGCCTACCCCTTACTATATAAGAAACTCCCCAGCAGCCATTTTCTGCAGTTTTTTTCAGTTCTGAGAGAGACATCAGTGTTATTGCTGTGCCCTCTGCTCTCCTGTGTCATTACATTAGATAGTTAGTTAGCTCATATGTATAATACAGATAGTTAGTGGGAGATAGTCCGTGTAGGTTAGATTGTGATAAAGTGTAGCTGATAGGTTCCAGTGCAGGGTGTTAGGTAGTGTGATAGGTTCTGCTGTCCATACATACATGCTACAGACATAGTGCTGTGATGTCACAAGTTCACAACAATACTTAGAGCACCAATCACTAATATGTAGCCAGACCTGCTAAAATGTGAAGTTGGCCGTATTGCGCAAAAATATGCACATCATTAATTGCCGATTTGCGCAATCGCGAATATATCGGAGCACTCTATCCGCATATAATGCTATTGTAATGTTCTGACATGCCAAACATTTTCTCCAGACTCAGGAAACTTCTAGCAGCTTGAAAAATGTAGCAATCGTGACCCACGCCTGTATTGCGCGCGCAATACGCACATATTGCATTGCTGATTTTCACAATCAAGAAAATAATCGTGAATTCTCAAATTCGCAAATTGATGCTGAAATATATCACAAATATCACAAATTCGAATATTGCCCCTGCCGCTCAACACTACTCATATACACACATTTGAGTCAGTAAGTTAACCAATATGGATGGAATTATTTAGCAATGCTAAGTTGAAACGGCAATGCAATTAAGCAGATATATAATAATCGCATTGCGTTTTCAACTTAATTCTCACATCCGACAGTACATTCTACTGGAGGAGGCGTTCCCATGGTGATCGGTAGCTCAAAGTTGTAATCGCAATGCGATTAAGCAAATACATAAGAATCGCATTGCGATTCCAACTTTTTAGTACTCAACTTTTAAAATCGTACACCACTTTAAGTTCCAAAGTTGCAATCGCGTTCGAATAGAACCTAAAGCTGTCTCTTAGTCAGTTTTAGTATTGGTGTGCTGTAATAGAAGTTACATTCGTACGCGAATATAACTTAGAGCAATACAGTCAACTTTACACTGTTAGTTTTATTATCGCGATAATACAACTATTCAAGAATCGTGTACGTGCGTCTGTACGTGTGTGCGTTACCTCGGACACTATTCTATTTTGCCAGCCACAGCTGAAACCACTGATTTATGGTATTGCTATTTTGGCAATTGAATTTAACCCCAGAAAATAATCTATCCTTTGCCAGACAGTATTATACTTGTCTAACCAAAGCTGGAACACCAGATTTAGGGGATTGGTATTTGGGCAATTGTATTTAACCCCTTAATAAAATATAGACATTTCTTTCCTGAGTTTCTAGGGGTGACAATTAGCACAGCCAAGCCCCTGATGTAGGATATAGCAAAAAAAAAAAAACTTGTATTGATGGATTGATGGACTTGGTGGCAGCTTCTTCTGGCGCACCACAAGTTACAAAATGGCCGCCGATCAACCCAGAAAATAAGTGACAGAAAAACGCTCTGTGCAGCCTAAAAACCAGCGAGCAAGTAACTAGCAGAAGTTCAATGATTCTCAGCTGTAAATTGATCCGTTCATTAGGTGCTGTTGCTGACTTTAACCTGCCTAATCTCGCCTGACAGAAGCTGCGCCCTCTCCCTACACTAATCAGAGCAGTGTGACGTGCGGCGCTACGTGACTCCAGCTTAAATAGAGGCTGGGTCACATGCTGCACTTGGCCAATCACAGCCATGCCTTAGTAGGCATGGCTGTGATGGGCTCTTAGGGCAAGAAGTAAAACGCCTTCAGAAAGCGGGAAGTAATCGACGAACACCGAACCCGAACCCGAACTTTTTTGAAAATGTCCGGGTTCGGGTCCGGGTCCCGGACACCCCAAAATTCGGTACGAACCCGAACTATTCTCGAACTGTTCGCTCAACACTACTAGGGAGCGATCATTAGGAAAAATAAAATGTCCACCGTCCTATTAGTACACACAATCTGTCCTAATCACACAGCAGGACAAGTTACTTCACAACATTGAGATAAAGAGCTGCCTCATCCTCCGTTCCTACTTGTCAGGGATTATGATCCTGAGTGAGATCATCAGCTGAATCTCTGTAGGAATGGAGTTCATGAGGAGACATGAAGTACGGAGAGGAGGGTGGGGATGTGACTAATGAGCAGCAGCACTTGCATGTAGTCTCCATTACCACAGTCTGTCCAGGGATCATAATCCCTGACAAGTAGGAGAGGAGGATGAGGAGGATCTTTACCTCAGTGTTGTGAAGTAACTTGTCCTGCCATGAGATTAGGATAGGTTTTATGTGTACTAATAGGATGGCAGCCATTTTATTTCTCCTAATGATTGCTCCCTAGACAAAACAAGACATTCTAATTTATAAATAATGAAAAGTAAATAGTAAAGTAATATTTAAGTATTTTCAGTCATTTTATTTTATTAATTTCTGGAGAACCCCTTTAAGTTCTGGAAGGCAGCCACTGAACCACCATGCTGTCAGCATTG
Source organism: Bufotes viridis (assembly GCA_033119425.1). Taxonomy (NCBI): domain Eukaryota; kingdom Metazoa; phylum Chordata; class Amphibia; order Anura; family Bufonidae; genus Bufotes; species Bufotes viridis. Next base: position 89,538,535 of record CM065594.1, on the reverse strand, counting down.
ATGATTAGGTTAACAATTAAGCTGTGTAGACAACTGCTAGTGAGCATGTATTAAGGTCAGAAGTGATCACTGTCACTCCAAAGAGGTTTACTACATGCTGCAAACATAGCCAAGGCAGGTGTTCTTAGGGTACTTTCACACTAGAGTTAGTGTGATCCGGCAGGCAGTTCCGTTGTCGGAGCTGCCAGCTGAATCCGCCGTTCAGTGTGACAACTAACAGCATTTGTAGACGGATCTGGGTACGGATCCGTCTACAAATGCATTGCAAGAACGGATCCGTCTCTCCGCTTGTCATGCGGATGGACGGATCCGTCTTGCATTCTTATTTACAGTTTTCCCGGTCTGCAAAGGACGGATCCGTCCTTCAGTGGTTTTGCAATGCCGGATCCGGCACTAATGCAAGTCAATGTGAATAAATGCCGGATCCGGCATTCCGGCGACTGATCAGGCATTTTGGATGGACATAATACCGCAGCATGCTGCGGTATTATGTCCGGCCAAATGCCTGACAGTGACTGAACGGAAGGCATACTGATGCAAACTGAATGGATTTCTATCCATTCAGATTGCATGGGGATATGCCTGATCAGTTCTTTTTTGGCATAGAGCCCTTTTGACGGAACTCTATGCCGGAAAAGAATAACGCAAGTGTGAAAGTACCCTTAGGAGATTGGAGTTTCCAACAATGGTTAAATGATACATTATGTCACACTGACAATGTTGGGGATGCCCCTGGTTGACAATTTATCAGAGACTAAACAGACATTGAGATCAGGTCATTTTTAGAGAAAAGACCCACTCCAAGGAGAACAGCAAATAAAAAATTAAATTTTCTAAGTCTTCCTAGAAGCAGACAGCTTAGACAACATGCCAGAGAGCAAATCTTTTATGTCTGTAGATGAAAAGATCTTGCTGACAGAGTTTGTCTTCCCAAACAGGTGAGCCTTCTGAAAACCTAAAATCCCTGCAAGAAAAACTGTGTGATAAAGAAGTTCAACCCTGGTGAACATGACCAACTAAAAGCTAAATAATTCATGTACAGATTGTTCACTGTATGGTTAAGAGAAAAGATGACAATATGATGAAGGTACAGAAGATTTTTTAATGAAGCTCTTTGACATTTTAGATCTTGAAACCTCAATCATCCCCTGATCTCAGGAGGTCGACAAGATAAATCTACATGATAAATTATGTATCCATGTATGTTTCAGAGGCTTGGCATATCAACTTCGATCCTCCCTTTCTGCTGTCAAAAGCAACAAACCCCAAGTGAAGTTTGCATTCAAATGATGGACAGGACAACTCTTTATGGGACTGCTGCTTTCTCCCCCAGGCACGTCCAGCTTCCTTTATCTGCTATGATACATTGTTCTGAGCATTATAAGATCATATCATGAAAGAATCTCTTTTAAAATGATCAGACAGAACAAAATACAACAATCTGTCATCTTTATCTCAACTGACTTTCAGCAGGCTCCAAGTATAATCTGGCCAGACAGCAGTGGGTTTTTAATAAGAGAGAGGACTGTCAGAGGAAAATTACCATAGCGGAAGAAACGTCTATTCTGGGCTTGTATTTAATGAGCAATTTTACCTTTGTTTATGTAACAAAGACTGAACTGTGCTTTTATTACGATAAAAGGAAATTTAGCAATATTACATTTCACGAATTTGAGAAGTTTTTTCATTATGAAATAAAAAATGCCTGTCACCCTGTCCCTGCACTATAGAAATACAGAATGCCATGAAATGATTAAAGCATTGAAGCCTTTGCATTTATGAATTGAGTAGCAGATGTTTTGTATGAAGGTACACCGAGTGATGATCTGGTGCATTGAAGCAATATAAGCCTGAATCCACACATAGCTTTTTTCTACACTATTGCATTTGTAGTGGCATTTTATGCACCAATGTTTTTTTGTGTGTGTTTTACATTTTGTAATGTAAGGTGAAAAAAAATTGATTTTTTAGCCCGCATTTTTTTAATAGTTTTTTTACGGCGTTCACCAGAGGGGTTGGATCACGTGATATTTTTATAGAGCAGGTTGTTACGGACAGGGCAACACCTAATATGTCTATTTTTTTATTTTATTTTAAACAATAAAAGCATTTTAGAAAAAAAAACTGTTTTTGTGTCTATTTTCTGAAAGCCATATATTTTTATTTTTTTGTCCGATTGTCTTATGTAGGGGCTAATATTTTGGAGGATGAGGTGACGGTTTGATTGGAACTAATTTTGGGTACAAAAGACTCTTTTGATCACTTTTTATACAATTTTTTTGGAAGTGAGGTAGGCAAAATTGCAATTCCATCATAGTTTTATTTTTTTTAATGGCATTCACTGTGTGGTAAAAGTAACATGATCCTTATACAGATCAGGTCATTATGGATGCGGCGATACCAAACATGTTTTATTTTTTCAATTTTTAACCAATTATATGTTATAATTATATATATATATATATATATATATATATATATATATATATAATATAGTTAGAAGTATGGTGCTTTTTTTACTGCAGTGTATTTGCATGTACACTAAGCCTGATCAGGCTCCTGCCTTTAGCAGGGGCCTGATAAGGTTCAGATATACCATGGCAAGCCGGAAGCCTGTGAAGGCGTCCAGTTGCCATGGTAACCATCGTGATGCTGCCACAGCAGCGCAGCGGCCCAATGGGGAAAGGAGGGTGGTTTGTCCAGCAGCAGGGAGCAGGCAGTTGGGAGAAGACAAGGGGAGAAGGTGGAGGGCAGAAGGAAGGACAGCAGCGCCGGCCATCCTGAACTGGGGGTGGGGGTTAGCACTTCAATCGTGCAGTGAGGATACGATCCCTCTGGATGAGAGCTGGCAGCAGCACCACGTGATCCCCCCTCCACAAAGTACAGGGGGGGGGGTGTTTTCTGTCTAGTATGCAAGTTGTTATATCTGCTGTTTCAAGCAGAGTGTCACTGACACTCTGCACCCTTGGCCATCCTGTTGCGGGGGGGGGGGGAGACAGTGCGCTCCTCTCGTGTGGAGCCAGAAGGAGTTACAGAGATTCTGTCAAATGGCGGATTCTCTGTTAATTCACTGAGAGCAGCCTGCTGTTCATAGGAAGCACAGCAGGCTGTGATAAGATGATAAAAGAAAAATAAATACAACCAATTGGAGAAATGATTTTCTCCACATAATAAATTAATTAGTATAATTTTTTAACAAAGGTGTTTATATCCTTTAAAGACATACAGGGTAATACAGCTCTGTGACATGTCCATTGATGTAAACATTCTCTTTATTTATCTTCTCTATTCAGAGCTGACCGCCAGACCTCTTTTAGTCTGTTCCCTGAGTTCTATGCAGCCCCGCTCAGACAGCACGATATTGATGACGCCAGCCTCTGATAGCCTGCAGGAATTAGGACTAAGGCCTATTAGAGGAAATGGTAGGCCAGGGGGACATCGCTCCCATGACCCATTGCGGCATTTAACTGTATTGCTGTCCTGACTACAGAGATGCAGTTGAATATGTAGAGATGAGTGTTTCCACAATGGAAGTGCTCATGGCCCTTCTGCTGCGCCTCTTTCCCCTACCTGGTGCTGCCTGACGCAATCGCCTAAGCTCGCCTCATTGGTGGTGGACCCTTGGTCACATCACCGATGATTTTCACTGCAGTGAAGATATCAGCAGTAACAAGATGATCATGGGGACAAACTACATACAATAAAGCGCGATTCCTGGAGGTTCATTTAACATAAAGATTAGAGCTGAGCGAATTTCATGTTATGAAATTCGTTAATGTTTCGTTTGGTGGTAAAAGCAGAATTGTGTTATGGATTCCATTACCACGGACCATAATGCAATTCCATGACGGAATGCCTTTAGAGGCATTCCGTTATTCATTCCGTCATAATAGAAGTCTATGGCCTGCATAACGGATCTGTCTCATTTCCGTTATGCAGGAGAGGACTCCCCACTTGGAGACATTAATTATTAATTTCTTATAATCATGAATTGTTTGCACCGTGTAGTAAGATTCTTCACATATGAATTTTGTATGCAGTTTTTATGATCACCTTTATAATCAATGGATTTGTAATTAATAATTTTTTTTGTTTATGTTTTGGTTCACTGTTATGATTATGCACGCGAGGGTATTATTATTAAGGATGTGTTTTTGTTTTTTTTTTGTTTTTTTTTTTTTCTTCTTCTTTTTTATATATTTTTTTTATCATTTTGTATTTATTATTATTTTTGGTTCTTATTCCTCCATCCAACTACTCTGATGTATACCCTATACTCGATTTCTGGTTAGTGTTCATATGAGTCTGTGTCGGGTACGCAGGGCGCGCATGCACTGGGTTGCGGACTTTGGGAGGCGCTCAATGCTGGTCTGTTGCTATGGCGCCGGACGCCGACGCGGCCTCACGTCTCGGCATGTACGCTGGCCACGTCATGCTTAGTGCGCCCGCGCCGGCCTTCCGGCGCTTTGGTGACGGGTGAGCGCATCGGCAAGTGTCCGCCCCCATCATGGCGCCTTCTGCGTCCGATTATACGCCACAGGTGAGCTCCCTACTATATATAGCCGGGCTGTTGACCACTTTAATTAGCCTCCTGGCGAAGCCTGTGAGGTGAAACGCGCGTCGAGGCAGTTGTTGTGGTGAACGGACCGACCGGGTTATGGGTATGCTATCCTTATCATCTATTATGTTTGTCGTTCTGTCATATGCTGTTGCGGGGTTTGTGTGCTATCTATGATGGTTTATGGGGTTGGGTCCTGGCAGTGTACTATTGCATGGTTGACGGTTTTGTCACCTGCACTGTCTGATCTCTATTGGACCTATTGATACCCTGTTCTCTGCACTAGGTGTATTATGCACACTTACGGACGGCACTATGTTTGAGCTTGTATTTATTTATATATTCAAATCCCGCTCCCTGGTCGTGTGCTGACCCACAGTCTCTGATGTTTTCAGTGGATCACCACCTTTTGTTATTTTGTTGTACTACTTAATAAAGCGAATTTGATATTTTATCATATATTTTGCTTCTGCATTCTGTGTAAGCACTGGTTGAGTGGTCGGTTTTGAGGACTCCCCATAGCCCATAGACTTCTATTATGACGGGATGAATAACGGAATGCTTCAAAAGGCATTCCGTCATAGAATTGAGTTATGGTCCGTGGTAACAGAATCCATAACACAATTCTGGTTTTACCACAAAACGAAGCGTGAACGAATTTCAAAATATGAAATTCGCTCATCTCTAATAAAGATGTTCCAAATCATTCCTGCAAAACAGACTCAGGTTCCCAGATCTGTGGTTGTCTTGCATGGCCACAGAGCACAGCTCTTTCAATATCAAGTATGCGGCAACTAAAATGTGTGTGAAGGGACATTAAATGGAAAATTTAGAGATTGAACTAGCAGCATAGCACTAACAATTTCTTCAATTACCTGCTTGACTGTAACGTTTTATTGCACTACATAAATTGAATTTCTTGAGATGTTTCGGAGAAACCCAAATAAAATTGGCAGCCTAGAGCCACCTAGGGACTATTTGGTGGTACTGCATAGAGAATATCATGTCTTGTCTGCAGATTAACATGAAGAACAGCACTGAAAATTCTAAATTCACCAGTATTAAGACAAAAAAAAGGACTCCTTACGCGTAATTGTCATACATAAGCAAAGAATGTATCACATGTTGTGAGTATGTGAATGTACATACAGGGGTCAATTATCAAACTGGTGTAAAGTTGAACTGGCCTAGCTGCCCATAGCAACCAATCTGATTCCACCTTTCATTATCCAAAGGAGCAGTCCAAAATGAAAGGTGGAATCTGATTGGTTGCTATCGGCAACTAAGCCAGTTCTACTTTACACCAGTTTGATAAATGACCCCCATAGTGTATGACGTTACCTGCCTTGCTCTGTCATATATCCCAGTTTTCCTAATGCTTGTTTCTTTAAGAATGAACTGTAGGAAACAGTGGCGTAACTAGAGTATTATGGTCCCTGCCCCCCCCCCCCCCTTTATACTAAGAGGTGGCAATTTTGTTTTACACTAAGCCTAATGCACGGCTACACTCACCCAGTCCTAACTAATAAAATCTGGTCCTACCTTATCCAGGGTGTTGCTGGTGCTGGCGCGATGTCCACTGGATCCAGAACAAGGTCCCTGTGGTGATAGAGAAAAAAAGAATAATCACATAAGGAAGGGATGGTGACTGCCCCTGTGAAATGCCTTGTGGCCCCTTCACAATAGTTATGTTCTCCTCTTGTGGCCCCTCACAACAGCTATGTCCACCTTTGTTCCTGTCACAGTAGTTATGCCCACTTTTTGCCCCCTCACAGTAGTTATGCCCAGATATGTGCCCCCTCACAGTAGTAATGCCCAGATGTGCCCCCTCACAGTAGTTATGGCCAAATACGTGCCCCTTCACAGTAGTTATGGCCCGATATGTGCCCCCTCACAGTGGTTATGGCCAGATATGTGCCCCCTCACAGTGGTTATGGCCAGATATGTGCCCCCTCACAGTGGTTATGGCCAGATAAGTGCCACCTCACAGTGGTTATGGCCATATATGTGCCCCCTCCCAATAGTTAATGCCTGGTTATGTGTCCCCTTACAGTAGTTATGCCCAGTTATGTGCCCCCTCACAGTAGTAATGTCTAGTTATGTGCCCCTCACAGTAGTTATGCCCACATATGTGCCCCCTCACTGTAGTTATGTCAGATTAGGAGCCCTGTCAAAGTAGTTATGACAGATTTGTTCCCCTCTTTGTAAAAATGCCCACTTTTGTGCCCCCTCACTCTTGTTGTGGCCCCCCTTTTGCCTCCAGTCGGCAGCTTTAAAAAAACAAAACAAAAAAAAACACATACTTACCTTTTTCCCTGATGACAGGCTCCCACACTCACATCGTGCTGCTAGCTGTGCTGGAGGCCGATTCACAGGCTTTCAGAGCACCTCCCACAGCCAGCAGTGCGATGTGCGGCCAGTAGGGGGAGCGCCGCAGCTCAGAAGAACAGTGAAGCAGGAAGTGGATAGGGCTCCCTGCTTCACTCAGGAGACGACAGCATGGCAGTGACAAGAACTGCTGGGTGAGTATGCGCCCCCCACTTGCTTTTGCACCCCTCTTGTCTGTGCGCCCGGGGCGCATAATATACATGTTTGAAGAGTGTTCTGACCGGTCCTCTGTGACCGCGATCGTTACACCCCTGGTAGGAAACATAAGAATGTGTAGATAGTTGCAAACAATTCCAGTTTTTTATGAGACTCTCTGGAAATAAGTGCTCCTTGGTGTAGTAACATAAATTGGATGGATATTTATGGGGTCATAGTGTCTCAGGGTGTAGTTTTATTTACAAGTACAATACATAAATTAGGGATTAGGTTATTGCTGTTATTGTATGTGTATTACAACTATGATGATATGTCATGATAACCACGTCTTACCAGTGGCGTAGGTAGAAATGACTGGGCCCCACAGCAAATTTTTTAACGAGGCCCCTCCAACCCCAGCAACTTCTTTGCAACCCCCTCCTCCCATGCAACCCCCACTTCTGTGGCTAGTCAAGATCGCTCTCTCAGACCAGGATCGGAAGCCGCTCCGTCCATTTCCAACAGTGTTTCTGTATATAATGTAATTTTATAATACTGTTGAGGGAGCCCTGACAATAAAATCTTTTAGTCCTCCTCTTGGGTGGGCCCCTTCTGAGTTTGGGCCCCAAAGTAACTACGCCCCTGCATCTTACGGTGTCCTACATTCCCCATTATAAACTATTACTGAATTTCTTTACAAAATGAATCTCATGAAATGTTTGTGGGCAAAAAATGGATGAAGAAGGAAGATCTCACTGCTAATGTGGAATCAAGTGCCATCTTGTGGCTATACTTAGAAACTGCATGATCTTTAGAGTACGTCCATCTGGTTGACAACATACACATTGGGAAAATATCTGAATTTGCATTGGATTTGCAGTTTCCCGTGGTGCAGATTCTGCATCAGGAAGACTTATTACTTCTGTTATACAAGACAAGTTTATATAGTGTGGTTTCCCATGTAAATGAATAGGACACAGAATACAAGCGTATTTCACTCGGATTTTCACTGCAAATTCATGTCGGAATCCATGTGAAAAAATACGCCGTGTGAACATACCTTTGAAGCAATAAACCTGCAGCTAAAGTTACTCTTCTCCGCGAAGGTTCATGTCATATATTGTTCCCTTTTATCAGCCTTATCAAACTGGTGCAATTTCTTGGTGACTTGTGCCATATTTAGAATCCAATCCATTTTAAAGGGCAACCCCATTAATAACTGCAGTGTCCCACTCGTGATCGTGGGCAAAGCAAATTGTTTTACTATGTTTTATTGTCATATATTATGTCTGAATGCCGTACTTCATCTCATGTCATATTCTCCCATGTCACTATGTGATTCTATGTAAGATCCTTTCATTCAGGCCAATTAGATTGCACTACACTAGTCTGACCACTAGATGGGGGCAGTGTGACTATATATAGGTTAGCTCGAGCCTAGTAAGGCAGTCTAGAAGTTTAGTCAGTGAGCAGCAATGTAGCTGCCTGTTAGAGGGAGGCCCCCTGCCTCTCTGCTCTCTCCCTGATGGCTCCACAGTCCAGGGTTGAAGCCTATAAGATTCAGCCTAGTGAGAAATCTACTTCTATAGCTTGCCCTTCGGGGGTGACCAGTGACAAAGCTGCAAATAGCAAGTTTTTAAGGGGAATAATATATATTTACAAGTATTCAAGTCAAAGGATAGCATAACGGCCATACTCAAAGGCTTCCCTGGCACCTCTGCAACTAGGTGTAGGACACAGCTTCCTGCATCCATACCTCCAGTTTAAATCCTGAGGACAGTCAGGCCAACTGTCAGAAAAGCACTGGAAATAAAGGTTCAAGGATTCTGAAAACCACCTTTAATCAAGGTTAGAATAAGGCGAGAGTTAATACCAGACTAAGACTTTTGATCCTTCAAAGCCTAGTCTGAAGCAGTAGCTTTCATATATAAAAGACAAAGAGCCTGTTTTCCCCTGAGGACTTACAATTCCCTTACTCTGTATGCATGAAAGACTGTATTTCATATATGGATGTACTAGAGACTGTTTTATACTTGGATGCAGGCTCGGACTGGCCCACCGGGGAGCCGGGGAAATCCTCGGTGGGCCAACGAACCAGCAAGTGATTGATAATGAAGTGGACCGCGCTCTATTCCGTGTGAATTACCCACAGCACTTTTTGGACTCGCTGCAACTATACGTCTGCGGGACACTAGTATTTAGTATTTTCACTTATACTCTTGTATTGGAACCAGCAAGTGAGCTTCCTTGCTTAGAAGCTGTCTGCGATAAGCTCCGCCCCCTGTACACAGTCGGATGCATGCTGCCTTTGATTCAATCTAAAAGAAAAGGAGGGCTCCACACCAGCGCTGATTCATGGGAACAGACAAGTTTTGTGTAATCAGCGCTCCTGGGCAGTAAGGCTGTTTCCACATGATCTGATTTTCATAAACTCGGCATTGTGCCACGATTTTATGTAAATTAGATCATATGGAAATAGCCTTACTGTGACCAGGAGTGCTGATTGGTCTAAAACCTGTCAGTCAATAGCACTAACAGCCTCTCCTCCAATGAGGCAGCTCTGCTAGAAGGACTAATGCCTGTGTGATCAGTCTGGAGCCCGGCCCTGGAGGAGAAGTCTGGCTCAGGACCTGGGGACACAACAATCAACATAGAGGGCCATGAGGTGAGGAAGGAATCTACATGTATTGTAATTGGTTTAAAAGAGTGCCTGCATGTATGACAGTGTGTGTAAGAGTGCCTGCATGTATGACAGTGTGTGTATGAGAGAGTGCATGTAAGTATTACAGTGCTGGCATGTGTAGAAGTGTGGGTGTAACAGAGTGCTGGCATGTAAAGAAGTGTGCGCGTAAAAGAGTGTTGGCATGTGTAGAAGTGTGCGTGTAACAGAATGCTGGCATGTGGAGAAGTTGCGTGTAAAAGAGTGCTGGCATGTGGAGAAGTGTGCATGTAAAAGAGTGCTGGCATGTATAGAAGTGTGCGTGTAAAAGAGTGCTGGCATGTGGAGAAGTGTGCGTGTAAAAGAGTGCTGGCATGTGTAGAAGTGTGCGTGTAAAATAGTGCCGGCATATGTAAAAGTGTGCATGTAAAAGAGTGTTGGCATGTGTAGAAGTATGTGTGTAACAGAGTGCCAGCATGTGTAGAATTGTGCGTGTAATAGAGTGCTGGCATGTGTAGAAGTGTGCATGTAACAGAGTGCTGGCATGTGTAGATGTGTGCGTGTAAAAGAGTGCTGGCATGTGTAGAAATGTGCGTGTAAAAGAGTGCTGGCATGTGTAGAAGTGTGCATGTAAAAGAGTGCTGGCATGTGGAAAAGTGTGTGTGTAAAAGAGTGCTGGCATTTGTAGAAGTGTGCATGTAAAAGAGTGCTGGCATTTGTAGAAGTATGCGCGTAAAAGAGTGCTGGTATGTGTAGAAGTAAGCATGTAAATGAGTGCTGGCATGTGGAGAAGTTTGTGTGTAAAAGAGTGCTGGCATTTGTAGAAGTGTGCATGTAACAGAGTGCTGGCATGTGTAGAAGTATGTGTGTAACAGAGTGCCAGCATGTGTAGAAGTGTGCGTGTAAAAGAGTGCTGGCATGTGTAGAAGTGTGCGTGTAAAAGAGTGCTGGCATGTGGAGAAGTTTTTGTGTAAAAGAGTGCTGGCATGTGTAGAAGTGTGCGTGTAACAGAGTGCTGGCATGTGTAGAAGTGTGCGTGTAACAGAGTGCTGGCATGTGTAGAAGTGTGCGTGTAAAAGAGTGCTGGCATGTGTAGAAGTGTGTGTATAAAAGAGTGCTGGCATGTTTAGAAGTGTGCGTGTAAAAGAGTGCTGGCATGTGTAGAAGTATGTGTGTAAAAGAGTGCTGGCATGTGGAGAAGGGTGCGTGTAACAGAGTGCTGGCATGTGTAGAAATATGCGTTTATTAGAGTGCTGGCATGTGTAGAAGTATGCGTGTAAAAGAGTGCTGGCATGTGGAGAAGTGTGTGTGTAAAAGAGTGCTGGCATTTGTAGAAGTGTGCGTGTAACAGAGTGCTGACATGTGTAGAAGTGTACGTGTAAAAGAGTGCTGGCATGTGTAGAAGTGTGCGTGTAAAAGAGTGCTGGCATATATAGAAGTAAGCGTGTATAAGAGTGCTGGCATATATAGAAGTAAGCGTGTAAAAGAGTGCTGGCATGTGTAGAAGTATGTGTGTAACAGAGTGCCGGCATATAGAGAAGTGTGCATGTAACAGAGTGCCGGCATATGTAGAAGTGTGCATGTAGCAGAGTGCTGGCATGTGTAGAAGTGTGCGTGTAAAAAACTGCTGGCATGTGTAGAAGTAAGCGTGTAAATAAGTGCTGGCATATGTAGAAGTGTGCATGTAACAGAGTGCTGGCATGTGTAGAAGTGGGCGTTTAAAAGAGTTCTGGCATGTGTAGAAGTGTGCGTGTAAAAGAGTGCTGGCATGTATAGAAGTTAGCGTGTAAAAGAGTGCTGGCATGTGTAGACGTATGTGTGTAACAGAGTGCCGGCATGTGTAGAAGTGTGCGTGTAATAGAGTGCTGGCATGTGTAGAAGTGTGCATGTAACAGAGTGCCGGCATGTGTAGAAGTGTGCGTGTAACAGAGTGCCGGCATGTGTAGAAGTATGTGTGTAACAGAGTGCCGGCATGTGTAGAAGTATGTGTGTAACAGAGTGCCGGCATGTGTAGAAGTGTGCGTGTAACAGAGTGCCGGCATGTGTAGAAGTATGTGTGTAACAGAGTGCCGGCATGTGTAGAAGTATGTGTGTAACAGAGTGCTGGCATGTGTAGAAGTGTGTGTGTAACAGAGTGCTGGCATGTGTAGAAGTATGTGTGTAAACAGTGCCGGCATGTGTAGAAGTATGTGTGTAAACAGTGCCGGCATGTGTAGAAGTATGTGTGTAACAGAGTGCCGACATGTGTAGAAGTGTGCGTGTAACAGAGTGCCGGCATGTGTAGAAGTATGTGTGTAACAGAGTGCCGGCATGTGTAGAAGTATGTGTGTAACAGAGTGCCGGCATGTGTAGAAGTATGTGTGTAACAGAGTGCCGACATGTGTAGAAGTATGTGTGTAACAGAGTGCCGGCATGTGTAGAAGTATGTGTGTAACAGAGTGCCGGCATGTGTAGAAGTATGTGTGTAACAGAGTGCCGGCATGTGCAGAAGTATGTGTGTAACAGAGTGCTGGCATGTGTAGAAGTATGTGTGTAACAGAGTGCCGGCATGTGTAGAAGTATGTGTGTAAACAGTGCCAGCATGTGTAGAAGTATGTGTGTAACAGAGTGCCGACATGTGTAGAAGTGTGCGTGTAACAGAGTGCCGAAGGACGTTGATGCAAATTGGAAAACCCCCTTAAGTGTCAATATTTGCATGAAACTATAGCATGGGCCCCTAGAGTCACTTTTACTGGTGGGCCCTTGGTACCCCAGTCCGACACTGCTTGGATGTAACTATTACCAGGAGCAACGTTCTGTAAAAGTCATAAGTAGGATTTCACTGCTGTCTCAGCTTCCAATTCCTCAATTACTACTACTACTATAAATAGTTGTACCACCACAAAAGGTACTGGCGTCACGACAATCAGGGACCTTGCCATAGGCACCTTAATACAGACCACGAAGGGCACCTCGAGCCACCATCTGGCCTGTGTTCCTTATCAGAGCGTGCCCCAGAGAATCATTGTGCTGTTCTCCTTATCACTTATGCAAGCCTGCCCAGGGACGACATAACCGTGAGTAACCAGAACTGTGTTTTCCCTCGGACTACCGTTATTCACACCGTGACCTCACATATAATTTCCCTGTCGGTCTGGCATACCGCATAACATTCTCCTCAAGTCAGCTCCATATCTACTAAATAACACAGTTTGCTGCACCGTATGGAATTGGACTCCAATGTCCTCATGATAACTCTGAACTACCTAAGTATATGTAGGCAGTGTTGTCATGGGGACAGCATATGCCCAGGGTGTTTTATATCACACTTCTAGTAGTTTTATTTTAAACTGGTTTATTTTCAATATAGAAAACCACTAATAGTACAAAGGGGTGCCACATGACAAACTTATATCCACTGTACCTGAGTGTTTTTCAGTAGCCCCAGAAGTTGTTGTATACATGACCCCATGATGTACTGATCTACTTGCATACCTCCCAACTTTTTGGACAGTCACAGAGGGACACATCATTCATTATGTGAAAGATCAATTTTTCCTGCATATCTATACATTCAACAGTTTTCTTTTACACAAAAAATATGTTAGCACAAACATTATCTGAATATAGAGATTTCTAAAATCCACATACAAGATAGACTCTAATACACAGATATGAACCAGATAAACACTTTATGGGTCAATATTGTAAATGTAATATTACAAATCTATCCCTCAGATCAAAAAGAGGGACATTTAAGGAGCAAAAAGGGACAGAGGGACTTTGGTCAAAAGTAGGTACTGTCCATCCAAAAGGGGGACACTTGGAAGGTCTGTAAGCGAATGGACAGAATGTCAACTAAAAAGGACAACTAATGGTTCAAACGTAACTGGAGGACTTGGCAGGGGTGCAGCTAGCCTTTCTACTGCCTGAAGTGAAAATTGAAACGGTGCCCCCCCCCCCCCTCAAGTACTACTGTTAAAGCATTCTGTGATACAGTTGACTATAGAGAGATGATCACTTCCACAAGGAAGCGCTCATTACCTATGGCCCTACCACCGCCACCCCCCCCTGTCTCCAGGTTTCACCGCCTGAGGCAGTCGCCTCACTTGGCCTCATTGGAGGTGCACCCCTGGGACTCGGAAACATGTATTATTGAAAGCATTCCTTTATTTCTTCTGTTTGCAATTCAGTGCCCTCAACAAAATCTTACTGTAGCAATCAACTATGACCCCGGAATCTGAGGGGTCAATTATAGGGAGCACTGTGCTCTCGGTGGCTGAACGGCTTCCCCGCAGTGAGATCGCAGGGGCCTATCGGTTGCTATGGCAGCCTTGGCCTTCTGCATAGACTGCAATGGTAAATCATTGCAGTCTATAGTAGAAGCGATTAGACGATTGCCTGATTAAGTCCCCTAGGGGGGCTAAAAACATTATTTAAAAAAAAAGATATAAAAATTCAAATTACCAACTGTGGTAAAGAATTAATGGAATAAGCAAGGGTGTACATACAACAGAAGAAGACTATGAGGCTGCTTTGGGGATTTTGAATGGAGCAGGCCCAGTCATGTTTGTCCTATACCATTTGCTATTGTCTGTTAGGAGCCCATGTAGCCATCCATTCAATAGAGGAACTGCATAATTAGGGTGCAAGGGGCTACTCATATATCCTTCCCTATGTTAAATTCTTGTGAGGTTATTTTTTGTCACCCTGTTGTTGTCTATCCTGTGTCACACTGTCACTCAGATTTGTTATACACCTGACACCACCAGTAAACATGATTTCCCAGCTGCCAACTTGTAGAAGGAGGAGGTATCAAACTTCAGTGCAAGTTCCATGCAAAGCCTGATGCTGACTGGCTGGTGAGCGTTGTGATGCTGATGGAGCCTGAACCGTATTAGGAAGAGTCTGGAGATATGTTAAAAGGAGAAGTATTTGGCACCAGTAAGGGCATGCGAGGTGACCACCTGAGGTGCCAGGGAAACCTAATCAGTGCGAACAAAGGAGGCCTAAGCACTAAACACTCCACATTGTAGAGTGTGTCGGGGAGCTGAAGCAGCATGATGTAGTAAAATGCTATGGTACTGTTGTTGAGCCAGAGGAAGAGAACAGGAAATCCATACTGCCAAGTGGTGCTGCACAAGTAGGCCCAAGCATTGTAGCTGGGAAAGAAACTGTTGAGTAGTAAAGGTGAGATACTGATAAAGTCCAGGAGAAATTGTTGGGTCATTGTGGGCTGTGGAACAGTTACAGAGAGCGTGACCACTGACCAAAAGATAGTGACAGGCCTGTTCATCCAAGTGTTATGGGGGAGCTAAGAGAGGCAGTATGGAGCCCAGATAATACATCCTCCTGTGTAAACTAAAGTATTGCACTGTTAACTGTAAGGCAAAGCTCATCTGTGTGAAGTTACTGCTGGTATTGCTGGTGTTACAAACTAAGTTGAGTGGTCCTTAAACAGATGGTACCCAAATATTTTTCAAGGACGTGGATTGTGTTAGCCACCTGGTATTGGGACCATATCGTTGCACAGTGTATTGCGTGACGTACTTGCTGCAAGCTGCCTTGGGTAGTCAGGCAATCTGTGAAAACCTGTGGCATAGTTGTCATAAGGATCCATGGGGCACAGAGCAATATCCTTACTCACTGCTGGTTCAACCCCCAGAAGTTAGCAGGGCAGCCTATGGCTAGGTGCACCCATTCAAAGACCAGGACACAGCAGGAAAGACAAAGCACAGTTTTTCACGCAGGACTGGTCCACTATCACTTTGGTGCGGCTCTACTCTGGTAGAACCTTGAGAGTTCTGTGAGGTTCCCGGTCTAGGACCGCTCATTAAATTCTTATGCCACTGTTCAAAATACAAACATGTTGTTCATTTAAACCTTTCCTGCATAAACTACTTTGAAAATGGTGTCAGAGCTTTCATGCAGAAAAAGAAAAGAAAACATAACAAAAAAGTTGAAATAAATAGAGACTGACCACAAGGGGGCAGTATTACAAAAGGAAAAAATCTTCGTAGCTGTTAACACAGAATGAAAGTCGGTAAATCAAATGTTTCTCAGCCACTATGGTAACAGTCTGGCATGTTGTTAATAATTAGCCACAAACTGGGTGCACAGGTGAGCCTGACATTGCACTACAACCAAAGTTGAAGTTTGGTTCAGAAGAACCATAAGTGGTCAAGGTGCTGCGGCTTTTCATTTCACTGGGTACATGCACATGAGCATTGGGTTTCTGTGAACAGCTGTCCGTTCAGGAAAAATGACAACATATTCTATCTTCATCCGTTTTTTCACGCAAGACTAGTCTATTGAAAACTGACATATATATATGGTGTCTGGATGCAGCACATTTTCACTGATGGTTGCTGGAAGATGCTGGGTGTTATCTTCATGTGCCTGAAAACAGATGTAAAATACACACAATCCTGATGGGACAAATACTGAAACATTGAACGCGGTCGCAGACAAAACTGACTCAACTTGTTTGCAAAAGCATCAGTTTTTCACTGAACAGATCCTGACACATTCCATATTGCTCATGTAAAAGAGGCCTTAGGTTGTGTTCTGCTAGGCACAACTCTAATGTAGGTTTGGTAAACTTATAGGTCCTTTACCCCCGGATCTGAGTGCCAGCCATGTCCAGTGAGAAGGGATAGTAGAAATAGTGCGGTAATCCTAAAGGGGTTGTCTCACTTGAGAAACTGACATTTCTCATGTAGAGAAAGGTAATACAAGGCACTTACTAAGGGTACTTTCACACTTAGGCTCCATTCACACGTCCGTGGTGAGTTGCGGATCCGCAACACACCTGGCCAGCACCCCCCATAGAAATGCCTATTCTTGTCCGCAAGCTGTGGACAAGAATAGGACATGTTCTATCTTTTGCTTAGCCGCGGACCAGAAGTTCGGGGCCGAAACCCGGAAGTTCGGGCCGCGCTCCGCAAATGCAGAAGTATAGAGCACATAGTGTGCTCTCCGCTTCTCATCCGGCCCCATTGAGAATGAATGGGTCCGCACCCGTTCCGCAGAATTGCGGAACGGATGCGGACCCATTTGCGGACGTGTGAATGGGGCCTTAAGTTGTGAGCATCCAGCAGGCAGTTCCGTCACCGGAACTGCCTGCCACATCCAGCAATCTGTATGCAAACCAGTTGTCATTTGGAAAAACGGATCCGTTATTTCTTTTTTTACATTTTTAAAGGTCTGCGCATGCGCAGACCGGAAGAACGGGTCCGTCGATGCGGTATTTTTAATGCTGGATCCGGCACTAATACATTTAAATGTAAATTAATGCTGGATCCGGCATTCGGGAAAGTGTTCCGTTTTGGACAGAGATAATACTGCAGCATGCTGCGGTATTTTCTCCGTCCAAAAAACATTTAGTGACTGAACTGAAGACATCCTGATGCATCCTGAATGGATTTCTCTCCATTCAGAATGTATTAGGATAAAACTGATCAGTTCTTTTCCGGTATTGAGTCCCTAGGAAGGAACTCAATGCCGGAAAAGAATAATGCTAGTGTGAAAGTAGCCTAACGTATTGTGATTGTCCATATTGCCTCCTTTGCTGGCTGGATTCATTTTTCCATCACATTATACACTGTAGGTATCCAGTGGTTATGATCACCCTGTAATCCAGCAGTGGTGGACACTGCTTGCACAGTATAGAAAAAAACGTTGGCAGACCCAGCCACTAGAGAGGCCAGCAACTTTATCTATTTTATATAAGCACATTCACCGCTGCTGGCTTGCAGGGTGGTCGTAACCCCTGGAAACCAGCAGTGTATTATGTGATGGAAAATGAATCAAGCCAGCAAAGGAGGTAAAATGGACAATCCCAATATATTAGTAAATGCCTTGTATTCACTTTCTCTACATGATAAATGCTATTTTAATAAGTGAAACAACCTATTTAATTTAGACTGCTAGAGTGCAGAACATCATCTGGGTGCAAAGCTACCAAAGTACAACATCTATGAACATCCAGTTTAGAAATTGGTTTATTATGCAGATCCAGGGCCCCAAGTTGAGACAGTGTGAGGATGTGGGGCGAGGGACCTTAAATGTACTACTCACTATGTTGTAAATTATATAATTAAAGCAACATCTCACTTTGGTCAGTAGATGGCAGCAACGGATAAGATGATAAAAGTCTACATTAGAGCTGCCTATCAGAGGGATACTATAACATATTTAGTTTGCAAAGTTGGAAAATAGCTAATTTATGGGCTGTTTTGGACTGTTACAAGTGTGATAGCAAACTGAATATGCAGGTTTGACACTGCACTTAGCAAATGACTTACTGCTTCACACTCTCCCTGTGTAAGGGGAGGAGGTGCCTCTAGAAGCAGGAAGTGAGCAGACGGAGGTTGTGGCTTGGTGCTGCTGGAAACCAGAAGACAAGATGTCTGTTGAATCTCACTGTAGAGACTGGCGACAGCACGAAGAGGAGGCTTGCAGCGACGACCCCAGGAGTGTTGTGTCTGTAGGATCCAGTTCTGGAGTGGACCAGGAAATAAAAAAAAGCACCAAGAACCTGCTCAAGGAATTGGAAGTGCGGCTTTGCCGCGTCACATTGCACCACACTGTTAAGGTGGCATTTGGACATACAATAACGCTCCAAGTACAGTTACATTGTGGTGTATGGGCTGCGAGCTAATGCATAGCCCTAAGGGACTCATACTCTGACATATTCCTATCTCACTGGCTGCTTATAGGGTGTTATATTCTGTGAGATGGAGTAAGGATTAAAGTTGCAAGAGACAGACATCATTTCCCTGTGGATTGCAAATAGTATTGCGCAATACTTAAGGTGCACCCCAACGAGGAACTCATCCAGGAACATACAAGTGCAGCTAGGCTGCTCAATGGACTTTGGGGAAAACATCACATTTACTGGTTTATTGTTAGACAGTGTTACATTTACTGTTGGTTTATTCTCTGTTACCAATCTGTTTTATATATTCTCAGCTTCTTGTTCACTACATTGTACAGTAAACTCAACTGCTGTGAAAGAACCGTTGTCTGTGTCTGTGTGGGATCTTGTACCCTCTGTACCTGTGAGCGCAGCCCTCGGTCTTCTATCAACAGCAAAAGCTGACAACTTCTATCTAAAACTAATGGAACTGCAAAGACTATAAAGAGCAGGGTCATTGCTAGGTTAAAACATTCGGGGCCTGGACCCCAGATGTTTTGTCCCAGGCCCCGAATGTACCGCCTGCCAGATAGATAAGACTCTATTGCCTTCCTCAGGACAGCAATACAATTGAATATAATGCACTGGAAGAACTTAAGGACCTGTGATGACATCACAGTCCATGTGATCAGTGCTAATATCAGTGGTTGAGAAGAACCTGCTATGATGTCACCATCATGTGACCAGTGAAGGAGAGGAGGTCCTGGGGAAGAAGCTGTGGTGAGTCTGCTACATGAGGAGAGGTAAGTGAAGGGATATATTCTCAGTGTCAGAGACAGAGTAAGTTAAGGGTTGTGGTTATTTAACCTCAAATTGTGATCAGTAAACTCGCTTTTTGATTGTGGGCCAATGAGAAGGCTGCAATGTCTTTGTCTGAGCTTAGCAACATCCCTAGCAACCAATAGGAAAGTTGCCTACCCCTTACTATATAAGAACCTCCCAACAGCCATATTCTACAGTTTAATACAGTTCTGGGAGAGACATAAGTGTTAGAGTTGAGCGAACACCTGGAAGTTCGGATTCGATGGGTTCGGCCAAACTCCACAAAAAACCCCATTAAAGTCAAAGGGGACCCGAACTTATGGGCACTAAAATGGCCCTAAAAATGTAATGGAAAGGGCTAGAGGGCTACAAAAGGTAGCAAAATGTGCTTAGGAGCATGGCAACTTAAAATAAAATAAAACAAATAAAAATTAAAAATGATTAACCTGCAAACTGAGGAGGAGGTGGATGTGGAGTCGGAGGTTGAGGAGGCTGTGAAAGTGGTGTTCTAGGTGGAAGCGGCGATGGAGGAGAAGGTAGCCAGCTAATAATGTTTTATTTTATTTTTTAATTGGGGTAGCCCTCAAAATAATGGGACAAATAAAAAAAAAAGAAATCAAAGAATAAGTGCACTTGAGTACAAGAATGTATTGTCAGGCATTTTCATAACTATATGTGATATCTGATGATGATATGGTCAAAATGGACGTTCATTTCCTTAAAGAGATAGACTGAACCAGAGTTTTGTTATACAACTGAAACAGGCCAAGATGAGGTCATGTGTAAAAGTTTATACTGAATACAAAGTATATTGTTTTAAAAAGTTATTGCCAACAGATGTAGGCTTAGCTTAAAGAATATAATGGGTCTCACATACACTGTCTGGAAGACACGACCATGTAATAACAAAATGTGGTCCTTTCTTAAGTACCGGGGTCAAGAGAGGTTATTGAGTGTCATTCCATATAATCACCGATATAAAGTATATATTCATGTGTGATTGCATATAGTTTTAGTAACGATGTATATTTTAAACTGATGCTAAAATTGAGAGGTTAGTCAACATTTCCTACAGTGTAGGAGATGTCTTAAGCCCGAGCACCACGCCAAGGTCTCTCAAGTGAGTGTTAGGTCCCAAGCTACTTGAGAAACCTTGGCATGGTGCTCGGGCTTAAGACATGTCCTCCACTGTAGGACATGTGGACTAACCTCTCAATTTTAACATCAGTTTGAGGGCTTAGTAAGACCGCAGTGTGCACCTGTTTTGTCATTTGTTATTGCTATATTGTTATATTATTTATCACATCCACACTATTGCCATTTTGTGTAGGATGTCTATTGTGGTACTTGTGGTCCGCTGCGGGCATCCTCCACCGTATGCATTTTTGCTGGGGATCGCCATCAGCAACGGGCCACAAGTGCAGGATCTGCTCTCCTGTATATATATGCACAACTGCATTTTTGGGTTGAGCACATCGTGCTTCATGCCACCTTTCAGTTGGTTTGTGTATATATAATTGTTTGGAGGTGTATAAACTCCCATGTAAATGTAGCCTGTTTTCCATCCACAGGCTATATTTAGGTGCACCTGTGAGGCCTGGGCCATATCAGCCAGTCTTGGATGGGGCTCACAGCCTTCTCCCTCCTCCCATTGCAGGCATGGTTACATGCTGGAGGTAACTGAGGAGTCTGCTGCGACTCGGCCTAATACATTCCTGTAATTTTGCCCACTGGCCCCTGGTTTTGCCCATATGGCACAGGTAGGTGAGTGTTAGGTCCCGAGCTACTTGAGAGACCTTGGCGTGGTGCTCTGGCTTAAGACATGTCCTCCACTGTAGGACACGTTGACTAACCTCTCAATTTTAACATCAGTTTGAGGGCTTAGTAAGACTGTACTGTGTACCTGTTTTGTCATTTGTTATTGCTATATTGTTATATTATTTATCACATTCACACTATTACCATTTTGTGTAGGATGTCTATTGTGGTACTTGTGGTCCGCTGCGGGCATCCTCCACCGTATGCATTTTTTCTGGGGATCGCCATTAGCAACGGGCCACAAGTGCAGGATCTGCTCCCCTGTATATATATGCACAACTGCATTTTTGGGTTAAGCACATCCTGCTTCATGCCACCTTTCAGTTGGTTTGTGTGAAAAAACACACATCACAGAGACTTGACGGACATCACAGGAGATCTCAGGACATCAGAGATCACAGAACATCTTCACCACTTCCAGTCCTAAGAGAAAGCTCCCTCCATCCTAAGGAATTCTTCCAGCGACACACCCGAGACTCACAAAAGAAACTGGCAGACCTAAATCTTGGAAAGCTGGGTCCCTTCTAAAAGCTCTTTATCCCAAAGCCAGGGGTAACTTATAATTTATTTTATTTGCAGTAATTATAAATCGCTCTAATTGGCATATAGTTGAAACCTCATTTTCAGTGGGTCAATAGTGTTAAAACAGTAATTTTATGGGAAATTTTAATGAACGTGCACATCATTAAAATTCCTGTAATATTTCTATCAGAGTGAGATCTCTGATCGGATTTTTTTTATCCGTAATTAGGCCAATAGGCGTATTTATAAGGTGTCTTTTACTGCTATATTCTTGGATTGAGCATAAGGGATTTTCCACAGATTCATTTCTATTGTTTCTTCGTTATATTATAATATTTTGATAACCGGTACACTAGTTGGTATTAATTTGCTGAAGAATAGTATTGTACTTGGTATTAGTAAATTAAGTGAGCCTGGTGTAAATGGTGGAGCACCATATTGTGGTCAATTTTGAAATTGTATCCAAATTTTCTTTGTATTAATTTGTATGCCATTTTACTGTATTTATCTGTAATAAATTATCTTTTATATAATTAATTGCACCCTGTTTCATTAGCTGCACAAATTGACTTTAGATCTCATCAATAAAAGAACTGGTGTTTATATGTCCGCCAATTAAATATTTCATAATTTTTCATTTTTCATATTTCATATTTCATAAAAATATAAAATCATAATTTTTATGATTTCATATTTTATATGAAATAAATATTCAACAGTATGGGTGAGGCGGGTATAAATGTCTATTCTGCATAAGATACAGACAAGTCTTGTGGGATCATGGTTAATTTTAATGAACGTGAGCTTGTCCACGTTGGCTGTGGACAGACGGCTGCGTTTGTCTGTAATGATGCCCCCTGCCATGCTAAATACACGTTCAGACAATAAACTGGCTGCAGGGCAGGCCAGCACCTTCAAGGCATAAAGGGCAAGCTCAGGCCATGTGGACAATTTGGAGACCTAAAAGTTGAATGGGGCAGAACCATCAGTCAGTATGTGTAGGCGTGTGCACATGTACTGTTCCACCATGTTGTTCAAATGCTGCCTCCTGCTAAGATGTTCCATATCAGCTGGTGGTGCTGGTTGCTGTGGAGTGGTGACAAAGCTTTTCCACATGTCAGCCATGCTAACCCTGCCTTGTGAGGTGCTGGCCGTGACCCAACTGCGTTGACCTCTGCCTCCTCCGCCTCTGCTTTCGCCTTGTGCTTCCACTTGTCCCCCGGTGTCAGTTGGGAATGCCCTCAGGAGCATGGCCACATGTGTACCTGGCCTCTGCTGGCGCAGGAACCCACCATTTGAGCCACTTCCGAATGACTGGCCTGAAACCCTGTGAAATGCCCCCTCTTCCTCCTGTGCCACATCCTCTTCCATCATCGTCCTAAGTGTTTTTTCAAGTTGACATAGAAGTGGTATTGTAACGCTAAGAACAGCGTCATCGGCACTGGCCATGTTGGTTGAGTACTCGAAACACTGCAACAAGGAACACAGGTCTCGCATGGAGGAACACTCATTGCTGATGAAGTATTGCTGTTCCGCAGAGCGACTGACCCGTGCGTGCTGCAGCTGAAACTCCACTATCGCCTGCTGCTGCTCGCACAGTCTCTCCAGCATATGCAGGGTGGAGTTCCACCTGGTGGGCACGTTGCATATGAGGCGGTGAGCGGGAAGGCCTTAGTTACGCTGCAGCGCAGTCAGGCGAGCAGCAGCTGGGTGAGAATGCCGAAAGTGTGCACAGACAGACCGCACTTTCTGCAGCAGCTCTGACATGTCTGGGTAGTTTTTAAGGAATTTTTGCACCACCAAATTCAGCACATGCGCCAGTCAAGGGATGTGCGTCAAACCGGCTGGTCCCAGAGCTGTGACGAGATTTTGGCCATTATCGCACACCACCAGGCCGGGCTTGAGGCTTACAGGCAGCAACCACTTATCGGTCTGTTCTTCTATGCCCCTCCACAGCTCCTGTGCGGTATGGGGTTTGTCCCCAAACATATGAGTTTTAAAACCGCCTGCTGACATTTACCCCTGGCTGTGCTGAAGTTGGTGGTTGGTCTTTCGCTGACCGTATGAGGAGGTGGTAGAAGAGGAGGAGGAGAATGCGGAGGAGGAGAATGCGGAGGAGGCAAAGAATAATGCCCTGCAATCCTCGGTGGTGGAAGGACATGCGCCAAACCGCTATCTGCCTCGGGCCCAGCTGCCACTACATTTACCTAGTGTGCAGTTAGGGAGATATAGCGTCCCTGCCCGTGCTTACTGGTCCATGTATCTGTGGTTATGTGGACCTTTCCACAGATGGCATTGCGCAGTGCACACTTGATTTTATCCTCCACTTGGTTGTGCAGGGAGCCGTCCCGGCTCACCTGGAAAAGTGGTGGCAGCTGGGAACGATGTACTGTGGGACAGCCACCACCATCAGTTGTTTAACTCCTTAAGGACGAAGGGCGTACATGTATGCCCTTGTGTCCTGGTACTTAAGGACCAAGGGCGTACATGTTCACCCTGCGAATATCCGACTGTGACCGTGGGGATCAGAGACTAAAATATGCCCCAAACTTATAAATTTTAACCCCCCCCCCACCATATTAGTGTCCCCCCGGGCGGTGCATGGGGGGGGATTGCGGGCGGTTCTGCGGGTGGGCGGTGCGGGAGGTGGGCGGTGCCACAGGCGGGATTGCAATTGCGATCCCCCACCCAGGGCCGGGCCGACACAGAGGCTGGGGAGGCTCCAGCCTCAGGGCG
The DNA here is from genome assembly GCA_033119425.1 of Bufotes viridis. Taxonomy (NCBI): domain Eukaryota; kingdom Metazoa; phylum Chordata; class Amphibia; order Anura; family Bufonidae; genus Bufotes; species Bufotes viridis. Next base: position 89,514,280 of record CM065594.1, on the reverse strand, counting down.
CTCCAGCCTCAGGGCGCAGGCAGGGGCCGGCGAGAGGGAGAGGGACTGACAGGGGGGAACCGCTCAGCGCTCCCTCCTGTCATTCCCTGAGCCAGGCCCTGTCAGAGCGCTCCTCTCACCTCCATTATGCTGCTTCAGGCCCGCTGCCTCAGGCTCTAACTAGAAACAGAGTAAGCAGGTGGGCGGAGCCTAACGGACCTCCGTTAGGCTCCGCCCACCTGCTTAATGTGAGGCAGCGCTGGGGCCTGATCCTGGAAGCCTGGAGAAGTGACCATAATGGAGGTGAGAGGAGCGCTCTGACGGGGCCCGGCATTAAGTACAGTGAAAGTGCCGGGCCCCCTTTCATTAAGTCTGTGACAACATGGGGGCAGAAAGAGCATGACAACATGGGGGGTTAAAAGAGCATGAAAAGATGGGGGAGAATGACAGGGGGCAGAAAAAGCATGACAAGAAGAGGGATTATGACAAGAGGGGGGCATGACAAATTACTATGTGGGGGCACTGCTGTGTGGTTGAGGGGGTGTGGGGATATTACTGTGTGGGGCGCAGTGTGGCGGACATTACTGTGTGGGGGCAGTGTGGCGGACATTACTGTGTGGGGGCAGTGTGGAGGACATTACTGTGTGGGGGCAGTGTGGCGGACATTACTGTGGGGGGCAGTGTGGCGGACATTACTGTGTGGGGGCAGTGTGGCGGACATTACTGTGTGGGAGGCAGTGTGGCGGACATTACTGTGTGGGGGCAGTGTGGCGGACATTACTGTGTGGCGTGGGACATTACTGTGTGGGGGCAGTGTGGCGGACATTACTGTGTGGGAGGCAGTGTGGCGGACATTACTGTGCGGGGGCAGTGTGGCGGACATTACTGTGTGGGGCAGTGTGGCGGACATTACTGTGCGGGGGGCAGTGTGGCGGACATTACTGTGTGGGGGGCACTACTGTGTGGGGGCAGTGTGGCGGACATTACTGTGTGGGAGGCACTACTGTGTGGGGGCAGTGTGGCGGACATTACTGTGTGGGGGCAGTGTGGGGACATTACTGTGTGGGGGCAGTGTGGCGGACATTACTGAGTGGGGGACATTACTGTGTGGGGGGCACTACTGTGTGGGGGGCAGTGTGGCGGACATTACTGTGTGGGGGCAGTGTGGGGGACATTACTGTGTGGGGGCAGTGTGGCGGACATTACTGTGTGGGGGCAGTGTGGCGGACATTACAGTGTGGCGGACATTACTGAGTGGGGGACATTACTGTGCGGGGGGCAGTGTGGCGGACATTAGTGTGTGGGGGCAGTGTGGCGGACATTACTGTGTGGGGGCAGTGTGGCGGACATTACTGTGCGGGGGCAGTGTGGCGGACATTACTGTGTGGGGGCAGTGTGGCGGACATTACTGTGTGGGGCAGTGTGGCGGACATTACTGTGCGGGGGCAGTGTGGCGGACATTACTGTGTGGGGGCAGTGTGGCGGACATTACTGTGTGGGGGAGTGTGGCGGACATTACTGTGTGGGGACACTACAGTGTGGGGTGGCATTATACAAAAGCTCTGCAGATGCAACTCCCATGTATTGGGTCACCGCAATTTGGGTGGTCATTCAGTAAATGAACCCTATTATGGGGAGAATCTGTGGATGACACATATTTGTCCCACAGACACCCCCACCCCCAAAACAGGGTTAATTTACTGAATGACCACCAATAAAAGAGGTGGGGGTCACATATGCTATTTCATAATGACAGCAGGCTCGCAGCAGTGACTGTATTCTACTACCTCCCATCCCCCCGCTCACTGGATATAATCTTATTAACTATATAACTGTAGCAAATCACTACAGTTCTATAGTTAAGATTATATACAGTGGGGAGGGGTGTAGTAGAATACAGTCACTGCACGGGCTCGCTGGCGCTGTCATCAAAAAGCAGATACAACCCCACAGCCTCACCCCTTGTATTGGGGGTCATTCCTACATGGACCCTGTTATGGGGAGGGGGGATCTGTGGATGACACATTTGTGTCATCCACAGATTCCCCAATAACAGTGTCATCCATCACAGATCCCCCATAGCAGTGTCATCCACAAGTTGGAGGGGGGGGGGGGCGCACTTGGGCAGCTCAGCCTCTGTTGGTGGTGGACCTTGTCCCAGCCCTGCCCCCACCCGCCTCCTTTCAAATGCTTTCCCTGGTGTCTAGTGGGTATAGCAGGGGGTCAGCCCATTGCTGACCCCCTGTTATAAACTGCTGACATCTGTGCTGCAGATGTCAGCAGTTTAACCCCTTCTATACCATGGTCTGGAAGGACCACGGTATGGAAGATGTTAACATGGAGGGAGCTCCCTACCTTTGCAGCCCCCCGACAGGATAGGATAGCAGAGGGAGGGAGCTCCCCTCCCTTCCCATCATCCGCTGCTCTGTTATGGCAGCGGGTGATGGTTACCATGGCAGCAGGACGCTTTCAGAAGCGTCCTGCTCTCCATGGCACTGAAACTCTAAATAGGCTTTTGCTAAAGGCAAAAGCCTATTCCGACTTTGTAAAGTAAAAAATACAGTACGTACACTACATAGTGTACTTACTGTATTATATAGACACCAGATCCACTGGATCTACAAGAACCAAGTGGGTCTGGGTCAAAAAAAATGTCAAAAAAAAAAAGAAAAATACATATCACTGAATAAAAATTTAAAAAATCAAATACACTACACATATTAGGTATCGCCGCGTCCGTAAAAATCTCCTCTATAAAAATATCACATGACCTAACCCCTCACGCAAATACCGTAAAAAAAACCCCCAAAAAATGGTGTAAAAAAGCCATTTTTTGTCACCTTGCATCACAAAAAGTGTAATACCAAGTGATCAAAAAGGCGTATGCCTCCTAAAATAGTACCAATAAAACCGCCATCTCATCCCGCAAAAAATGAGTCCTTACATAGGACAATCGCCCAAAAAAATATGGCTCTCAGACTATGAAGACACTAAAACATAATTTTTTTTCTAAAATGCTATTATTGTGTTAAAGTAAAATAAATAAATAAAAAGTATACATATTATGTATCGCCGCGTCCGTAAAAACCTGCTCTATAAAAATATCACATTATCTAACCTCTCAGGTAAATACCGTTAAAAAAATAAAATAAAAACAATGTAAAAAAAAATCATTTTTGTCACCTCACATCTCAAAAACTGTAATAGCAAGCGATCAAAAAGTTATATGCACCCAAAAATAGTGTGAATCAAACCGTCATCTCATCCCGCAAAAAATGGTACCCCACATAGGACAATCACCCCAAAAAAATAAAACAAATATGGCTCTAAGACTATGGAGACACTAAAACATAATTTGTTTTGTTTTAAAAAAATGATAATATTGTGTAAAACTTAAATAAATAAATAAAAAGTAAACATATTTGGTATCGGCGCGTCCGTCGCAACCTGCTCTATAAAAAAAAAACACATGAACAAACCCCTCAGGTGAACACAACAAAAAATATAAATAAATACGGTGTCAAAAGCCATTTTTGGCACCTTACATCACAAAAGTGTAATAGCAAGCGACCAAAATGTCATATGCACCCCAAGATAGTTCCAATCAAACCGAAATCTCATCCCGCAAAAAATGAGCCTCTACATAAGACAGTCGCCCAAAAAATAAAAAATAAATAGAATGTGAAGACACTAAAAAATCATTTTTTTCAAAAATGCTGTATTATGTAAAACTGAAACAAAACCCCCCAAAAAGTAGCCATATTTTGTATTGCCGCGTCCGTAGCAACCTGCTCTATAGAAATAGCACACAATCTAACCTGTCAGTTCAACGATGTAAATAACAAAAATTAAAAACCGTCCAAAAATAGCTATTTTTTTGCAAATTTTCCATTTTAATCAATTTTTCCAGTAACAAAGCAAGGGTTAACAGCCAAAGAAAACTCAATATATATTGCCCAGATTCTCTAGTTTGCAGAAACACCCCATATGTGGTCGTAAACTGCTGTATGGCCAAACGGCAGGGCGTAGAAGAAAGAGAACGCCATATGGTTTTTGGAGGGCAGATTTTGCTGGACTGTTTTTATGACACCATGTCCCATTTGAAGCCCCCCTGATGCACCCCTACAGTAGAAACTCCAAAAAAGTGACCCCATTTTGGAAAGTATGGGATAAGGTGGCAGTTTTGTTTGTATTATTTTAAGGTAAATATGATTTTTGGTTGCTCGATATTACACTTTTTTTGAGGCAAGGTAACAAAAAATAGAAATTCAGAAATTTCATCTCTATTTGCCAATAACTCTTGTAGAACACCTAAAGGGTTAACAAAGTTTGTAAAACCGGTTTTGAATACCTTGAGGGGTGTATTTATTAGATGGAGTCACTTTTTTGGAGTTTCTTCTCTAGGGGTGCATCGGGGGGCTTTGAATGGGACATGGTGTCAAAAATCCAGTCCAGCAAAATCTGCCTTTCAAAAACCACACGGCGCTCCTTTCCTTCTACGCCCTGCCGTTTGGCCATACAGCAGTTTGCGCCGACATATGGGGTGTTTCTGCAAACTACAGAATCGGGGCAATAAATATTAAGTTTTGTTTAACCCTTGCTTTGTTACTGGAAAAAATTGATTCAAACGGAAAATTTTCCAAAAAATCGAAATTCGGAAATTTTATCTCCATTTGCCATTAACCCTTGTGGAAAACCTAAAGGGTTAATGACGTTTGTAAAATCAGTTTTGAATACCTAGAGGGGTGTAGTTTCTAGAATGGGGTCATTTTTGGGTGGTTTCTATTATGTAAGCCTCACAAAGTGACTTCAGACCTGAACTGGTCCCTAAAAAGTGGGTTTTTGAAAATTTCTGAAAAATTTCAAGATTTGCTTCTAAACTTCTAAGCCTTGTAACGTCCCCAAAAAATAAAATGGCTTTCCCAAAATGATCGATACATGAAGTAGACATATGGGGAATGTAAATCAATAACTTTTTTGGGCGGTATTACTATGTATTATAGAAGTCGAGAAATTGAAACTTGGAAAATTGCGAATTTTTCCGAATTTTTGGTAAATTTGATATTTTTTTATAAATAAAAATGAAATTTTTTGACTTCATTTTACCAGTGTCATGAAGTACAATATGTGACGAAAAAACAATCTCAGAATGGCCTGGATAAGAAAAAGCTTTTTAAAGTTATAATCACATAAAATGACACTGGTCAGATTTGCAAAAAATGGCCTGGTCCTAAGGTGAAAATGAGCCCGGTCCTTAAGGGGTTAAAACAGTATGTCTCCACCAAACGGAATGACAGCATTTTAAAGGCCAGCAATTTTGAAATGCTGAGATTCCGGACCAGGGATCGAGGGTGGGTATTTTCTTTTTCTCTCCAGTGTTCGGGAGATGGACAGCTGAACGCTTGAGTGTGACATGGTGGAGATGCTTGGTGATGATGACAGAGGTGGTGGTGTTGGTGGCACATCCTCTGTTTGCTGGGTGGCAGGTGCCACTGTGACTCCAGAGGTGGAGAAAGAGGCAGAGAAAGCAGCAGAAGAGAAAGCAGGAGGAGCCTGAGACCTTTCTTGGTTTTTGAGGTGTTTACTCCACTGCAGTTCGTGCTTTGCATGTAGATACATGGTCATGCAGGTTGGGCTCAGGTTTAGAACGTTTATGTCTCGCTTCAGGCTCTGATGGCACAACGTGCAAACCACTCGTGTCTTGTCGTCAGGACATTGTCTGAAGAACTGCCATGCCAATGAACTCCTTGGAGCTGGCTTTGGTGTGCTTGGTCCTTGGGTGCGGTGGGCAGTAGCAGGCGTACTGTCCCGGGGACGGCCGCTCTGATTTTACAGTCTGCTCCCTCTTTTGCTGTGCAATTGCCTCTGTGCGACCACGGCCTCTTCCTAAGAACTGCACACGTCACTAGCATGAACTTGAGTCCAGTCTGGGGTCTAGGACCTCATCGTTCTCCACATCATCTTCCACCCATTCTTGACTCCTGCCCTCCTCGTCGGTCTGCACACTGCAGAAATCCACAGCAGTTGGCACTTGTGTTTCGTCATCATCAGAGACGTGCTGCGGTGGTATTCCCATCTCCTCATTCTGCAACATAAGTGGTTGGGCATCAGTGCATTTAATGTCTTCCACTTCTGTGGCAGGACTATGTGTATGGCCCGGGAAACCGGGAGTCAGCAAAAAGCATAAGAGTTTGCTGCATAACTTGGAGCCCAGGCTGCTTGGCTAGTGTTAAGCGCGAATATTCGAATAGCGAATTTTTTTAGCGAATATCGGCACTTCGCTAATTCGCGAATATTTCGAATATAGCGCTATAAATTCGCTATTTCGAATATTCGTTTTTTTTTTTTTTTTTTTGTTATATTTTTTTCTTTCCCACTTCCCAACAGTAGTTCTTACCTGTCCTGAGGATTCCTGGCTTCCTGGCTGCTCTAGTCAGTGCCCATTGCCGCTTCTGCCGACTTCCGTGCTCATGGAGCGTCCCCATCCATGGGAACGCCTCCATATACTAAAATGTACTGTCGGATTTGAGGAATTACATTGAAATCGCAATGCGATTAATTCAAGTTATATTAATCGCATTGCGATTTCAACTTAGAGCTGGGTTTATAATGGGTCAGCTTGCTAGAATGAACGAAGTTAACGAATATGGAATATAGCAGCACTGCTAAGTTGAATTCGCAATGCGATTAATTTAACTTGAAGTAATCGCATTGCGATTTCAACTTAGCACTGCTATCTTACATAGGCTAGAATTAACGAATATGGAATATAGCACTAGCAGTGCTAAGTTGAAATCGCAATGCGATTACTTCAAGTTAAATTAATCGCATTGCGAATTCAACTTAGCAGTGCTGCTATATTCCATATTCGTTAACTTCGCTCATTCTAGCAAGCTGACCCATTATAAACCCAGCTCTAAGTTGAAATCGCAATGCGATTAATATAACTTGAATTAATCGCATTGCGATTTCAACGCAATTCCTCAAATCCGACAGTACATTTTAGTATATGGAGATGTTCCCATGGTGATGGGGACGCTCCATGAGCAAGGAACTTTATGGTTGGCTTGGTAGAATTAGCGAATAGCGAATATGACGAATGTATTCGTCATATTCCTCAAAACGAAGATAACGAAGTATTCTACATCTTCGCTTTAGCAACCTATTCGTCAACCTCGCTAATTCTAGCAATCAAATAGGAAGGTTGACTATAGAGACAGCTGTGTTAAATTCGCTATGCGATTATTTTTTTTTTTAATAGAATAATTATATTATTTGATATAATTATTATAATTATTCTATTTATTAAAAAATATATATAAATAATCGCATAGCGAATTAAACACAGTTGTCTCTATAGTCAACCTTCCTATTTGATTGCTAGAATTAGCAAAGTTGACGAATAGGTTGCTAAAACGAAGACGTAGAATACTTCGTTATCTTCGTTTTGAGGAATATGACGAATACATTCGTCATATCCGTCATCTTCGCTATAATTCTAGATATGAAACCAATAGGAAAGTAGCCTTAAGTTAAAATCGCAATACGCGATTATTTAAATCGCATATTAATCGCGGTAACTAGAATAATGACGAATATTCGATTTCGACGAATATGAAACAAATATTCATTCGAATATTCGCGAATTTTGTCGAAATCGAATATGGCACCTGCCGCTCATCCCTATGCTTGGCTGCTTTGCAAAGGGGGTGAGGTGAAAGACTGATGGGCATGGGCTGCAGGTGCCAACTCTGAGCTTTCTGCAGAGGACTGGGTGGGAGATAGTGTTGATCACGAATATTTGAATAGCGAATTTTAATTGCGAATATCGGCACTTCGAGAATTCACGAATATTTATAATATCTCAAAATTTTACAATTTTAAAATAGGTTTTTCAGCGGTGTATGCAAACGTGCTCTGTGGAACGACAGTACGGGTATATTACAGCAACTAGAGAAATGCACTATGTCACCGCAAAATTTAAAAATAGTTTTTTCAGCGGTGTATGCAAACGTGCTCTGCGGTACGACAGTACAGGTTTATTCCCCCAACTACAGATATGCACTATGTCACCGCAAAATTTTAAAATAGGTTTTTCAGCGGTGTATGCAAAAGTGCTCTGCGGTACGACAGTACGAGTTTATTACAGCAACTACAGAAATGCGGTATGTCACAGCAAAATTTAAAAATAGGTTTTTCAGCGGTGTATGCAAAAGTGCTCTGCGGTACGACAGTACGAGTTTATTACAGCAACTACAGAAATGCAGTATGTCACAGCAAAATTTAAAAATAGGTATTTCAGCGGTGTATGCAAACGTGATCTGTGATATGACAGTACGGGTTTATTACAGCAACTACAGAAATACACTATGTCACCGCAAAATTTCAAAATAGTTGTTTCAGTGGTGTATGCAAATGTGCTCTGTGGTACGACAGTACGAGTTTATTACAGCAACTACAGAAATGCAGTATGTCACTGCACAATTTTAAAATTGGTTTTTCAGCGGTGTATGCAAACGTGCTCTCTGGTACGACAGTACGGGTTTATTAACCCAACTACAGAAATGCAGTATGTCACCACAAAATTTTAAAATAGGTTTTTCAGCGGTGTATGCAAACGTGCTCTGTGGTATGACAGTATGGGTTTATTAACCCAACAACAGAAATGCACTATGTCACCGCAAAATTTTAAAATACGTTTTTCAGTGGTGTATGCAAACGTCCTTTGTTGTAAAACAATACTGGTATATTACAGCAGAAATGCACTATGTCACCGCAAAATTTTATAATTGGTTTTTCAGCGGTGTATGCAAACGTGCTCTGCGGTACGACAGTACGGATTTATTCCCCCAAATACAGAAATGCACTATGTCATCGTAAAATTTTAAAATAGGTTTTTCAGCGGCGTATGCAAATGTAATCTGTGGTACGACATTGGGGGTCTGACCTGAAGTCTGATTAATAATGACAATCTGATGTTTGATTAACATGAGGATGGGTCTGATCTGAGGTCTAATAAATATTAGAGGGTCTGACCTGAGGTCTGATTAATATTGATGGTCTGATCTGAGGTCTGATTAACATGGGTGGGTCTGATCTGAGGTGTTATTTTATTATCCTCCTCTAAAACCTAGGCGCGACTTATTGTCCACTGTTTCTTATAAGGTAAAAAATATGGTATGAAGTTTTTCTTATGTTTTAACCTGTTAGGGACACAGGATGTACCGTTACGTCCTGATGTCCTGGTACTTAAGGACACAGGACATACCGGTACGTCCTGTGTATTTATGATCACCGCCACGCTGAGGGCTGTGATCGGAACGCGGTTATTAATTTCAAAGGGCGAAAGTTGATGGACGCTATTATCCTCTTTTATGTTATACAGGTCATGATAATATGCGCTAAATTCGTCAGCTATGAGTTGAGGATTAGTGGTTTTTCCTTCTTTCCTTTGGGTTGTAAAAAAGCTACTCTGGCCTTAACCCTAGCTGCCTTAACTCTATTCACCATTAGTTTGCTTGCCTTGTTATATGAGCTATAGTAAGAAAGTTTAAGGGCTTTGGTGGATTTGTCAAAGGCGTATGCCAGATCTTCTTTGAGGGCTAACCGGGCTTTGTGTATTTGCTCCAGGGTTTGTTAAGAATGGGTAGTTTTATGTAGGGACTCAAGATTAGCTATTTTGTGTAGAAAGAGACAAAGTTTTTTCTTTGAGGGATTTGTTGTGATGAGAAGTGTGTTGTATCATCAGATCCCTCATATATGCTTTGTGTGTAGCCCATACTAAGAAAGAATCATCAGTAGAAGGCGCATTAAGTGCAAAGAATTCTCTTAGTTTATCTTTTAGTGCAGCTTTAGCTACTGGCATCGAAAGAATGTATGTGTTCATTTTCCATACCTTGGTATTAGTTTGGGGTGTAGGGGTACAAATTACTAGTGAAATCGTTGCATGGTCCGACCATGTGATATTATGGATAGCACATGATTCAACCTCGGCCAATGACCACTTTGATGTGGGGAACATATCTAGTCTGGTGTATATTCCGTGCCTAGAGGAGTAGAATGTATAGTCCCTCTCCTCCGCATAAGTACATCTCCATATATCAAACAGATCTTCCTGATTCAATCATGTCTTCAGTCCAGATATATGTCTCTTGCTCTTGGACGTTGTGTCCAAGAGTAGTGATGAGTGGCAGGGGCAATATTCGAATTCGCAATATTTAGCAAATATGTGGTAGAATATTCGTCATATATTCGCAAATATTCATCATATATTCGCGAATATTCGTATTCGAGATTACTCTCTTGATTGCGAAAAATCGACAGACTGATTCAGGAATGCCCCGAAATTTCACATATCTGCCATCTTGACCTTTACCCTCTTTAGCTCCTCTGCTATGGTATTATGTGCATTTACTAGCTCATTATAGGCAAATGAAAACTCCCATTTTCTGCTCCACATGCTCTATTCTACCACTGGGCTCCTCTACAGTGGATGTTATGGAAGATATAGCTTGTGTAATATCTTTTTGTATTGAGCGTCTTAATGCCAACATGACCTCCTTCATGAACATTTCAGACGCCGCTTTACTACTTGGTTGTATGGCGGCTAATGCGTCTACTTGATCTGTGTTGGGATCAGAATCTGCCGCAGTGGTAGAGCCTTCAAATGTGAGTGAGGTGTCCCATCATAAGCCTATGACTCACCTATGAGCCCGGTGATGAGGACGATCAGTGCAGCGGGCTGGCGGGCTGGTGTCCTACCGGGTAGCTGGGGAGTCTCGTGAGCTGTTGGGAGAACTCAACAGTATTCTTGTGCCGTTATCCTCAGCATCCTGCCTTTCCTGCTTAATCTGCGCCATTTTGAAAGCACTGGTTTCAAGGCGTCTGCCATTGCTGCCCGCTGCATGTGCCGGAAAGAACTCGGTAAGGATCTTTGGTGCTTCTCTTTTGTTCCTCTCCAGTGTCTGGGCTGGGGTGCTTTTGGAGCTCTGTTTCAGGGTGCTTCATCTAGCTGTAACCGCCGCTAAGCAGGATGCCTATGAGGCGCTAAGCTTTCAAGCAGCCATTACTCTCCCCTGCCAGGTCACGTCCCCCTTTTTTAACCTTTTTTTGTCCCCCTAAAGACTTTAGTAACATGTCGTGCTCTGATTGTTTCTCCTGTAAACTGCAATGAATTACCATTGCAGTCTATAGGAGATTTACTTTGTTTGAGCCCTTCAGAGAGCCCATAGCTGTCACAGCAACTGAATGGCTCCCTCGATCTCAGCATGAGGGAGCTTTTTGAGCCACAAGAACGCATCCATTCCTGGGTTTCATTGCTCAGATGCCATAATCACAGTTGGCATGGCATCTGAGGGGTTACATTTCCGTGATCGGCGTTATTGCCATTACTGACATTGCGTCTGGATGTCTATTGTTTAAAACAGCAGTAACCTAGCAGCTATGGCACGGTGCTATGTTTAAACCCCAGACCTCCACTGTACATGTACGGCTGTCTTCCTTTGGGTTTAAAGTAGTTGCAGTATATTCTTTTACATACAGTTTATATTACAGTAGTTGTATTCTTCTAAACAGTGGTCAGAGTTATAATGGTTGTATTCTTCTAAATAGGGTACTGTATTATGTAGCAATATGAGAGATCTTCTTAGATATTTATGTATATATACAATTTTGTACATACCTTTTCAAATTACTAATGTGTATGCCTTCCTGAGTTATTAGAATTTTTCTTAGTTTACTATGTATATGTGTAAAACATAAAAAAAACACACACAGACAGTATAGAGAGAATGTAGTTTATTGAACCATGACAGGAGCCGTTATGGACACAGAAGTATTGTTTCTTGTTTGAACTATCCCTGCCATGATCGTGACCCTAAAAGGGACATGAATATTATCTCAAGATGAATGCTGTTTCATTATATAATGTCACAATAGACTCCAATAATACAATAGGTTGTTCGTCTTTTGTGCGTATAGCCCCGTCCTGTCCCATAGGAGAGATAAGTGTCTTTTTTATAATCTTGTATAGTATAGTATACTGGCCAGTAATGATGTATAATGCTACAGCATTCTATGCATTCAGCATAATTAACATTAATCGGACTATTGTAGACATTGGAGTCTATTGTGATATTATATACTGAAACAGCTTTCATATTGAAATAACATTCATGTGCCTTTTATGTTTTACATGTTGTTCTGTGTGTTATTTGGATCTACTTTTAGTCAACATTATTTTATTTTGATCCTTTTTATATATTTTTACTAATAACTATTTCCAGATTTTTAATATACCTTGAGTGCTAATCGCGTTTCTTATTCTCATTTACTCTTTTTAAGGCTCATGCACCCAACCGTTGCCTGTTTCGAAGTCCACGAAACACGAATACCAGCCATGTGCATTCCACATTTTGCGGAATGGAGCGGCCGGCCCATAATAGAACTGTCCTATACTTATTCACAATATGGACAAGAATAGGACATTTTCTACTCACTGAAGTAAAGGGGTCCGCACCCGATCTGCAAAAAATGCGGTCGAAAGCGGACTAAAACTAAGTTTGCGTTCATGAGCACTTATGGTGTAGCAGTCTGTATATTTAGGAGTTAATATTTGGTGTGAGTGAGCTCCTATTTGTATACCTATGCGTTTTGCATATGGTTGACATCAGGGCTGGTTCTACAATAAGGCAGACCAAGCGGCTGCCTTAGGGCGCAGAGAAGGGGGGGCGGAAAAATAAACTTTTTTTTTTTTAAATCACTTGCGGCAAGTTCCGCCGCAGGGCTCCCGGCCACCCACCCCAGCCTGCATGTGCCATGCGGCCCCAGTCCTCACTCACAGAGTGGCAGCACAGCAACACGGTCACGGGGGCACTCAGGGGGTGTGTGACTGGTGAGTGGCTCTGAGGCAGGCAGCAGCATGGACTAGAGTTGCTGTTGGTGACTGTGACTCACACAGCCAGCCCAGACGGACTGTCGACTGCCGTAGGGTAGGTGGTAGGTGATGAGCGCAGAGCGCATATTGTTCATAATTATTACACAACATTAATGAAAGTGTGACACAATAGGGGGTCATAATGTGATCATGGGGGGGGGGGCGCCAAAATGTAGCTTCGCTTGTGTTGGCAAAAATCCTTGCACCGGCCCTGGTTGACATAGACAATGGACACAACATTTTTCCCTGTGTCTGTGATTCCACTGTTGTTGAAGTGTTGGCTGTTCCATCAAAGTTTGTTCCTTTGACATATAACTTATTTCTTTAAATGTACTTCTGGTTTCATTTCTAATAATTTAAAATCTAGAGTTTCCATCCCGATGTGCCACAAGAATTTATAATGGGCATTATCTGAAAGTACACTGAGTAGAGATGCTCCTGGCTTACAAAAACTCTCTGTGAGAGTAGTGTGGACCAGAGATCTGTCCATTTTTGTCTGTAGCTTACCATTGGCCATGTAGTTTTGTACCTAACAAAAGGACAGATGAAGGCCTACCAAAAATCATCTTGTATGTAATTCTTTGATTTACTTCCCAATGTAGTTGTAGTTCACATGAGTTAGTTCATGATATGTTTAAGGCAAATTCCTGCATTGGATCAGGTGCCTATAGGTTATCAAACTTCTGGAAAATAAAGTGCGGAATTCCAGTGCAGCATAAAACTTCCTTTATTAAGATGAAAAAAATAAAAAATCATAAGCAAGACCTACGTGTTTAGAGTGGAAACCTGACACTTAATAATGGCAACCAAAATTCTGAGCATGAGTAAAGATGAACAAGGAATGGGTTCATGATGAGGTTATTGGTAGTACTTTGGTCTTGAGGTATGGGCTTGAATTGTCCTGGAAATCAGATCTTTTAGTTACGCTTTTAGGGTCCATTTACATGGGCAGATTATCCAGCCAGTTATTGTAAATGAATGTTTGTGTGGACAATCATTTCTGATAATTGGTCAGTATAAATATGTTGCCAATCACCCAACAAATGAGCTAAACACTCAATAGATGTTTAATGCGTTTGTTTATGCAGCACATAAAATCACGGTTGGCCACAGACTGACCTGTTGCAGACAAACAATGCAAATCCATGAGGATAAACTATTGTAGTAACTATCGTTCATCCCCAAAGAGAGTGAACTGTCAGATCACGTGAGTGGACAATGATCAGTAACAAATCATTTATTCCAGATGATTGACCTTTGTATCGGCCCATATAAATGTGCCACTAGTAAGGGTCCTTTTACACGGACCAATGATCTGACAGTTTTTCAGGAGGGAAGCAGACACTCCCAATCACTGTCACATCATCAGCTGAGATGAGTTTTGCTTTTACAAGCAGAAATCACCACCACTGTATGGGGACAAGCGAAAGATACAGCGATTGCTTGTTCCCATAAAAAACTAAAATCATTTTTCCAGCGCAGCAGATCATTGTTTATATGCCACGATCTGCTAAACATGAATAATGATTTTCCATGTCGGCAGAATGACACGATCGTCTGATGAATGAGAGGTTGCTTGTTCATCGGGTGATTGCCGACACCTTTCACGCAGGCAGATTATCAGGAATATGCATTTATACAGTCTGTGTAAAAGGACCGTAAAGGGGTTGTCCTATCACAGACAATGGGGGCATATCGCTAGGATATGCCCTCATTGTCTGATAGGTGCAGGTCCCACCTCTGGGACCTGCACCTATGCCGAAAACGGAGTGGGGAGAGAGGTGGCTGGAGGACCCCGGGTTTCCCAGGTTCCAGCCACCGCCATATGCTCTCCCCCATACAAGTGAAAGGAAGCCCACTTTTCCCTGCACCTTTCAGACAATAGGGGCATATCCTAGTGATATGTCCCCATTATTCATGATAGGAAAACCCGTTTAAGAGAACTCAATAATTTATACCAGTTTGTTTTTCTTAAGTCCGGCAAGGCAATAGAACACTTCGACCACTGTCAAGAGCCAAAGATGTTAAAGGCGTTTTCTTGGATTTAAATATTAATGACCTATCTTTAACTTCAATAGACATCTTCTTGCAATATAAAGAAAATTACACTTTTTTTTTATAAAGATGATTTTATTAGATGAGCTTTGCTAAATTTGTGCTGAGCTATTCTGAACCGTTCATACATACATACATTTTAAAGCTGTGGAATATGAAACAACCTCCAAATAAACCAATGAAAAACATCTAAGCTTTCCTAATGCATGTGTTTTTCACTCCCTGCCTTCCCCAAGCCATAACTTTTTAAATTTCCGTTCACATAGCCATCTGAGAGCTTATTTGTGGGACAGGTTGTACTTTCTAATGGCACCATTTACTATCGTATACAATATAGTGAGAAGTTAGGGTGGAAATGGAAAAAGAACCCCACTATTCTGCCACATTTCTATGGGATTTTTTTATGGCATTACCTATGCGGTAAAACTGCTTTATTCTGCCGGTCAGTACAATTACAACGATACTACATTTTTAGAGTATTTCTTGTGTTTTAATACTGAAAAACTTTTTTTTTGCAGGGCGATCTGTACTGTTTTTAATACCTTTTTGTTTTTTTTAACTTTTTGATCACTTCTTATTCATTTTTTTTGGAGGTGAAGCTATGAAAAAATGGCAAATTGGCCATTTAGATTTTGTTTTTTTTTATAGCATTCACCGTACAGGATATATTCATTTATATTTTAATAGTACACATGTTTTGGAATGCAGCAGTTCAAATGAACGTTATTTTATTTGTTTATTTTTAATATGCAGAAAGGGGGACAATGACTTTTTTTATATTTAAAACAAAAACTTTATAACATTTTTTTCACTTTTTTAAAATCTTCCTAGGGGACTTTAACATGATTATGATTTAACATCATTAGCTAATTTCTCTTATAGACTGCATTTATTTATGAATGCAGACTATGGGAGATTCAATATATTCCTATGGAGCACTGCCACTTGCAGACCTCCATAGGAATATACATGTGGTAGGCATGATAGCCTCCTGCAGGCCACCACCAATGAATGACTTTCCCGATCTCAGCTGTACTTCCAAGGAAAGCTGCCTCTGTTTCCATGGTCACAATTGATCATCGCCGATCAAAGACATTAGCTCCAGCTGACTGCTGTTTCAAACAACAGGAACCCGGCAGCTATGGCGCCTCTTGCGTTCTTGAGCAATCTCCATCTTTAAAAACCAGACCAGCCCCATACATGTTCAGCACTGGTCGGAAAGGGTCAAATATCTTCATATGTGATCAACTACTGTAAAAGCAGATCTGCAGGTCCCTCCCTTATTGAGGCTCATTCACCAAATTATATTTGAGACATTTATCTAATAAGCTTATTTTCATAAATGGCGGTTTAGTTGCTTGTAGATTATAATCATCCTGTCCTTGTAGTAAAATAAATGAGCTCCTAGTGCACTGACTTTCTGTGAGTTGTGGTTAGCTTGTGCTAGTACACAGTTGGCAATCTGAACAAACAGAGCTGCAGCAATAAGCAAAGGACTTCCAATAGAGACTGTACATGGAGTCACTGTTCAAAGCTGTGTTCCAATGGAGCAGAACTAAAACAATTGAAACTGAAGAACAACAGAAGGTAGGCAGTGCACTACCTAAATGTGAAGACTTACATAGAATTTTTAAAACCACAACAGGACACCATCTTAAGTAAAATGATTATCCACTATTGTGGTCTTCAAACAAGTTGTAAGTTGTCTCTAACACTTCTGAACTCCATTTTATGGTGTAGTCAAGATACATGTATCAGCCATCATTGAACAGCATTTCCCACTAACATAAAAAAATAAAAATACAATCCTTATAACTAAATATCGAGCTTCATTTTTCTGCCAGCAGATGGTGCTGAGAAGCCCAAATTCTTCACCTGGTTGCAGGAAGGAGCGTCTTGCAATATCTTATATATATTTACTAGGAAAATAAATAGCACATTTTTATGAACAGCAGCCAAACAAAGTGTAAATGTTAATTTATGTCTTCTATTTTTTTATTCTCTTTAGTGTTTTTGTCTAGTTATATCGCTTGGAAAAACTGAGCCACAGTCAATATGTTCGTCATTATACCTTTCAAGGGGTTATCAAACTAAAAGTTTTTCTGTGCAATAAATAATTCATTTCAAATGAAATATTATTGCAGTATACATGCAATAAAAATATAGTTTTTTGTACATTTTCCTCTTTGATAGCGCCTCCCGCTGTTTATCCTTCTGTTCCAGCTTCTCATGCATTCAGAGATGGACTAACAAGATCAGTAGCATTCTTGCTCCTTTTCCAACCTTCCCCTTCCATTCACTGCCAACATAGTGATCTCATAGTGAAGTAGGTAAGGCAGCCCGCATTCCTTTCATTTATTCACCCCTACTTCTAAATTCATAGAAATACATCGGTATATCTTTATCTAGTCAATGGAAAAGGACAATGAGGGGCATTACATAACATGTATGTATTTCTGGGGATATATGTGAGAAATCATTTTCTATGCAAAAGAGGAAGGGTTAGCAAGACCTAATTGCATTGCATCCTGGGAGATACGTGTGCTTGATTGGCTATAGCCCACCCACAAAAAGTGAAGCGACAGAGGCCTCCAAATATGTGAGTAAAAACCAGTTCATCCTGGGAGATGCAGATGCTTGATTAGCTGTAGCCCACCCACAGAATGGGAAGAGAGTCCTCCAAATATGTGAGTAAAAACCAGTTCATCCCGGGAGATGCAGATGCTTGATTAGCTGTAGCCCACCAACAGAATGGGAAGAGAGTCCTCCAAATATTTGAGTAAACCAGTTTTAAAGTAGTGGGATAACTCCTTTAATGAGAGCCATATTACTTGCTCTCCAGCTTTTTCAAAAAACGATATAACTGAAAAAAAAAAGCTGTATATCACTTCTAACAACTTGACATACAAGGTCCAATCAAAAACATATGTACTTGTCTTTAAGTTTATTGAACAGCCAAACCCTAAAGTCCTTCTAACTTCAAGTTGGTCTGCATTCCAGCAATTTTCGAAAGCTCTTCCTGAAACTATCATCTAGGAAAGCATAAAGGAATGGGTTGAGACAGGAGTTGGCATAGCTCAGACTTGTGATGAAGTAAGAGATTCCAATGACCAATGAGGTCTCCTGCAAATCTGTAGTGAGCGATACGATGGTGGCCAAATGGAAAGGAGTCCAACAGAATAGACAAACTGCTACAACAACAAAGACCATAATGGTGACTCTCTTCTTGGCCTTATCTAAAGCTTTACCATTAGAATTCAATCTCATATTCCGCAATTTGTACAGCATGACCATGTACAATATACAGATGGTGGAAACGGGGATTGCAAACCCCAGTAACAGGGTATAGATACGACTTGCCTTAAACCATAGTTTTTCTGGTTTGGGAAAGTTCAATCCACAACTCTTAAATTCCAAGTCATCCATGTAAACTCCAGCAAAAATAGTGAAAGGTAACACAATGAGAATCACCAAGACCCAGACAAGAATACTGATGATCTTTGCTGCCCTGTAGGTGCGATATGGCATTCTCTTGGATCTTACAGTAGCCAGAACCACTAAATACCGGTCTATACTCATGACTGTTAGGAAGAATATGCTTGAAAAGATGTTGTATAGATCTATAGACAAGATGATTTTACAGAGGACAACCCCAAAGGGCCAATAGTGTAGCAGGATCTCTGCAATGTTGATGGGAAGAACAAGAGTGAACAAGTCATCTGCAATCGCCAGGTTCAGGATGAAGAGGTTGGTGACAGTTTTCATCTTGGGGGCTTTGAGAATGACATAGATGACAGCGGTGTTCCCTGTCAGCCCCACCACACAAATCACAGAGTAGATGACAGGGAGAATGATGTAAAAGTCATGGGGCAGCTCATTGTTAGTGATATGCCTATTAACATCACCAAGAATGCAAGATAAGTTAGGAGGACTCAGCAGGGACACATTCTCCATGGCTCTCTGCTTCAAATCTTGTTATAAGGGCAGTGGGAAATAAGGTGAAGGCTTCACAGTTCACAGCTTTCCACATGTTGTAGCTTCTTGGTCTATTAACCCATAGATGAAAGTATCCATCCTCCAGCTAGTCATATGATGGCGTACCAAGAATGGATACATACCATGTGGCAGATCAAGCCGTGAAATATGCTGAGCTTCTGGGAGAGTGTCAGATATATCTGAGTATCCTCAGGGTGATAATCTGTTCAGCTTCTGAAACCAGAGCGAAGCAAAAAAAAAAAAAAAAGTGAATAAAAATCAGACAAGATAAAATGAGTTAGACAATTTAAATTTTTTTTTTAATCAGCAGAGACTGTCTATAGAAAAGCCTATGGAAGCATATAGCGTAATAGGGAAAAGATAATAATAGCAAAAAGAACAGAAAAATCCCTGCCACATAAAAAGCACACTCTAACTAAGCATTACATAAAGAGGACCTGACATGTCTGTTCCAGTAGCTACTTGCATCCTCTTGTGATAATTCGGAAGCATCTATTTTTATGACTATGGTGTGCTATTCCTTTAATATTCCTGCTAGAAGTTGTGAATGAATTGCAAGTGGTTTGCAATGAAGGCCCAGATGGGTGTTACCAGTTGGGGGGGTTGTTGCTGCACAGTCTGACATTATTCAGTCAGTGCTGACCAAGGGTGGACTGGGAACTTAAAGTAACCCTGGAAAAAATACTTAAAATGGCCCTGTTTTGTAGTTGGGTCCAAACTGATGGAAGGCAGGGCCAGCAATACCATATTGTGGCACATTATACCACCCGAACAGAGCCAAATACCATAGTGCATTACAAAACACTGCCAGCAGCACAAAATACATCCCCAAAACTGTCACTAGCTGGCTGTGAGGTGGGCCCAGGGGACCCCTCGGGCATCGGCCCACCGAGAAATTACAAGCTCTGTGGCCCATCCATCCCTGGTGCTGACATTGTCAAACTGTGCAGGGACACCCTCCCTCCCAACTGGTAACACCCAGTTAAATATTTCTTCTCTCTCCTTGTTCTAACAATCGCTGGTGGTCTTAGCACTAAGACCTTCACCAATCAAAAACATGTCCTTGTTATTGGTGCGTTCTTTGGATCAGAAATTATGAACTCCATAAACAGTTTCACACTTGACTATGTATCTCCCAACCACATATCTTTCTATTACTGTATGGACAAGTCAACCCCCCAGATTGGCCTAAAATTTACAGGCCAGTTCTAAACTATAGAACTTGTGGGGCTTGGCATTACATACATCAGTCTTACTCTTAACCAGAAGTGTGTTGTAGTATGATGCGGCAAGTTTATTAAAAAGGGTTGCGTATCTTTAAACTTTGGTTGGACCTGCGGTAGTGATTATACTTACTTGGTCCCTGCTACTGGATTCTGCCTCCATTGATTCACGGTCACATGTCTCTCTGAACATCCTTTTGATGGAGGTCATGCAACTGCTGCAGCCAATCTTGTGCCGCATGGGTAACAGGTCACTGCTAGTGCCAGTGATTGGATGTGGCGGTCACGTGACCTCCGCCAACATGATGTTAATTCAGAGAAACTCAGGAACAACTCTCTGTTAGGTCTGTTAAAAAGAGTATAACGTTGCAAAACTCTTTTAAGAAGGACAGGCCTCTAAATTTGGTGTCTGCACTGCAAAATTTCAGTGCAATTCTGGCATACAAATATCTCTCAAAATAAGCCAACCAATATTTGGCATAGAGTCAGAGAAAAGTGTCTATCCCTGCACTAGATTTATCATCCAGCCTAAGCCCCTGTGATAAATATGGTGCAGGTTTACACAGTCTGTCTAAGCTTCCACCATCTATAGGATTAGTAAATCTGAGCCTGTGACTTTTGTATGTCAGAAAACTGGTGCCTGGCTCATAGTTTTCTGAGAAGGGGCTGATTTTGCAGAAAGCATAAAAGTGACAGACCAGATGTGGTTGGAGGACAATGAGAGGAATATCAAAACACTGGTTCAAGGGAAAAGTGGCTCCATCATCTAAAGCACCTATCTCTCATCAGAGGCCCTTTTGAAAATAAAAGCATAAGATCCCATCAATATGTGACTCATCTAAGAAAAGCTCTTGATCCGATCACTATGATTCCTATGTGTACCGGATGACTGGAATAGAAAATTCCACTATGAAGAATATCTCTGCTTCATACTTCTAGGATGGGGACCTTCTTTTTGCTTTAAAGTGGCTCTGTCACCAGGATCAACCCTATTAAACCAGACATACTGACTGGTAGGGATCATCATGCTGATTAAAACAATACTTTTCTTTTTTCTGTAAGTTAAACAGCTGCAGAGAAATTCTTCGTTTTTATTCACATGCAAATGAGAAGTTTGAGCACCAGGAGACTGAGATGAATCCTTTGAGCACTGCTTTGTAACACCCCTGTGCTCTGAACACATCCCTCCTCCCCTTGGTTGACAGGGCTAGGCATCAGGCTGTGTTCTAGCATCTACATATCATATGCACTATGTACTTTAGCTGTACCACACTGAGATCTGCTCAGAAAGCTAATACACATATTACTGCTTTATTCACAAGCACAATGTGAGATTAGAAAGACACCAGTAATATGTTTTAGCTTATAAGCATAAAAAAAACATACTTCTCTATGTGGTAATGCCATAGCTTGGTTGATAAGTGTTTGGTTTTGCATATAGAGATCCTGGGAGAGACTTAGATAAACTTTTTTTTCTGTTATTTTTTTTTTTGTCTCTTGGAGGTAAGTGTATGATTTTGAATGTAGAGATTCCAGGTTTGAATCCCGGGAGAGACTTCCAGGTTTTTTTCCTCAGATATTTTTTCTTCTTCCACATTTAACCCATAATAAAAGTCTATGGAGTACATTTATTAACACCAGCATTTTAGACACCGGTCTTAGTAAAGCCCTGCGGATGTGCTCTCATGTGTCATCATCATGTGCGCAGTGCATGCGCAGTGGTGTAGCAAGGATTTGCTGAAGGATTGAGTCGGCCATCATGGCGGACTCACGTCCATATAGGTGGAAATCCAGGTGATTAGAATTATTATTACATACTTCCCTTGCATCCCCTATATATACCCTTTACTTCTTAGATATTTTACCTCTTGACGAAGCCTTGAGGGTGAAACGTGCGTCGAGGTATCTGTGCGTGGGGCGGCATTCCAGGTTAGGCTACTTTCACACTAGCGGCAGCCTTCTCCAGCAGGCTGTTCCACTGGTGAACAGTCTGCCGGATCCGTGCTGCTGCTAGTGGACGTGTGCTGCCGGAGGTCCACTCCGGCCCCACTGACTATAATCGGGGCGGGGGCGGAGTTCCGGTGGCAGCACGGCAAACATGCCGAGAGGCGGTCGGAATAAAACTACGACATGTGTGAAAGTAGGGTGAAAGTAGCCTTATAGTGAACCATGTCACAGGGTATGTTCTATTAGGATATTTATGTTCTATCCTTTTACTTTGAGGCGTATTATATGTATACTCTCTGGTATGTTGAATGCATCTGCAGTGTTGCTGTACAAATTATATATTTGGAATACTAGTGCAGTCATGCATGTTGGTTATTATCTTCTGGGATTACATCTTTTATATAAGGCACAGATCACTATACTTGGGATAATGCCCCTTGCAATGCTTTCTGTATAATTTTCCATCTTGCCATTTTTTTCTTTGAATAATTATTTATATTTTTAATATTTATTATTTAATAAAGATTGTTATATTTTTTTGCATATTTGGAGTCCCATAGCCTTTTTTGGTATGTATAGTACTGGTGGGGGAACCGCCAGAGTTATGTAGAGGCACCGGCTTCCTCGCTGTCTTACATTTAGACCATTTTTTTCCTACGCCTAAAACAGGCGTAGAAAATGGTAAATTAGAAGGACCTACCTGCCCATCCCCTTCATAGCCCATGCCATGACAACTTTTGAGCGGGGAGAAGTCAAAGATTGCAGCTCAAAGGGTTCAGCCCTGCCTCCTGGTGCTTAAACTCCTCATTTACATATGAATTACGATGCAGATTTATCTGCAGTTGTTTAGCATACAGACAAAAGAAAACTATTGTTTTAATCAGCATGATGAGCCGTACGAGGCAGTATGTCTGATTTAATAGGGTTGATCCTGGTGACAGAGCCGCTCTAAAGGATATCTGTCAGCAGATTTGTTGAAATCTGGCTGACCTATTGCTTGTGCACTTGGCAGCTGAAGGCTTCAGTGTTGGTCTCATGTTCATATGTGTCCGCATTGGAACAAAAAAGATGTATTAATATATGCAAATGAGCCTGTAGGAGCAACAGGGGTGCTGCTGTTACTTGTACAGGCTCAGCTCTCTCTGCAACTGCTGCACCCTCTGCACTTTAACTTTAGGAGAAGTCAGAGCCAGGCATGATTGTGTTTACACTGCCTGGCCCTGTCAATCAAAGTGAAGAGAGGGCTGTAGTTGCAGAGAGAGTAGAGCTTTTGGGTGCAATGGAAACACCCCCATTGCTCCTAGCGGCTCATTTGCATATATTACAACATCATTTTTCTCAGCAATGTGGGCATACATGCATACAGAACCAATTCAGCTGCCTTAGCTGCCAAGTGCACATGTAACAGGTCAGCCAGTTTCATGGGTACAAAACCACCACCCAAAGAACATCTGTCTGCTTGGGTCTAAATAAGCTCCATGTTAGCCCAGCATAACCTTACATAAAGTCAAACAGGTGACTGGTTAGTATGCTCAAAGCTTATTATAGATGGCATATTGGTACAATGATTAAACACTAGGGAATTGACCCCAGTTAAACTAAATTATAAAGTACAGCATGAGGACTTGTAGTAAAGCCTATGTTATGCCTACAGTACATGAAATGATAATTGGGGAAACAAGTTATACACCATACTGAGTGGCTGATAACATCAAACAATTGCTTCCATTAAACTAGATGCCTCTACCGTGTAAGTCAGCTGTGTGTGTTGGGTTGAGTGTTCCGCACTGACGCCCCCCCCCCCTATTAGTCATACAGAATTCTCCATACACCTAGCTGGATACCGATTAACATAATGATTAAATAGCAGCACTCAGCACAATAGGGGATAATTCAATTGAACCTTAATTCCCAGTGCAGATACAGAATTCTTCACGGCTTACATAAAATGGTTATATGTACTGAAGCAGTATGATACACCTGGGTGGAAATCCGAAGCTGCAACGGATGACGTAAAAAAAAAAAAACCCAATGGAACCACAAGTCTCAGCATCCCTGACAGATACTGTTGTTTGACAGCTGCAGTCTATACTATTCTACAACATGTCCAGCAATATTCAAATGTAGCAGAGCTGAGTTTTGTATAGTCTTTGGTTCTAGGTAGAACTGCAAGTGGCTGGTCAAAATCGTAAACTTAAATCAGTGAGGCACACAGAAGAATACATTTCATGACAAGGTCACCTCTGCCACATATATACAATTATTGCAAAATATCATTACTGATTAATGCATAGTTTTAAGAAGAAAAGGAGCGGCATTGGCTTGTTTAGATGCAATTCTTGTAGATTTATTGCCACATCAGAAGAATTGACGCGTTTCGACTCACATTTGAGTCTTTATCGAAACGCGTCAGTTCTTCTGATGTGGCAATAAATCTACAAGAATTGCATCTAAACATATGAGTGCTGCTCCTCTTCTTCTTATATCTGCAAGTGGGACGCCAACCCCGGACACATGCACCGCACCACAGAAAGTGGAGTGCCGCCTGTGCTATAGTGATAATGCATAGTTTTAATGACACAGTCCTTCCACCTGTACCCTGTGGAAATCCTAATGTAGTGCTGGACCCATCCTCTATACAGATGCAGCAGAGCTGAACTTGTCTTTTCGTTAATTTAATTATGCACAGTGATTACTTACTGATCCAAGATAATGCAGCATTACCTGCAATAATATAATAATATAAAACCAAATGAAGTATGCTTTAAGATAGACTGCGCCACCTCACCTCTGCTACATCTAAACATTCATATTCACTCTTCCACCTGCTGTAATGGCCCCCCTTTATGTTTCCTCCTCTGTTTACCAATTATTATATAGTATACAAGCTCTTCATATTGACTGAAGATATATACTCTTCTGACTTCTTCATGGACCTGTATACTCACTTTTACTCTATAGGACATACTGATTGCTCTCGTGTGTTTTCTCTGCATAATATTCTCCCAGCTTGTTGGACCTCTGCTGTCCACTCTCTAATACAACAGCTCCCTCAATAGTAGAAACATTCTTCTACTATAAAGCCCTCATCTGCTTCAAGTGCAGACCCATCCTCTCTGTCTCCTAGTATGGACCTTTCTTTTATGCCTTCTAGTGCGCGCTTATCGCCTTCTAAGGTACACATACTCTGTGCCTTCTAGGTAGACCCCTGTGCTGTACATTCTTGTGTAGACCCTTCTTCTCATCCTTGTAGTGTATACTCATCCTCTGATCCTTCTAGTGTGCACTTATCCTCTCTGCCTTCTAAGTAGACCCGTTCTCAGCCTTCAAGTGTACAATTATCTTCTGTGCCATCTACAGTAGGGTACACTTACCTTCTGTGACATAATCATAACTGTTTCCTGCCTTCTAGCCATTACACTAGAATTCCTTAAAGCCAGTCAACTTCTGCTTTCTCTGCAGAACCTCTTTGCATGCTCCATTTACTGCAGAGCTTCACTTCTGCTCTCTCATGTGAAAGGCTCTTGCTTATTCTGTGGACCCCCCTCTGCTACCTTAACTTTATAGCCCCTCTTCTACTGTGCATAACATTGTAGATTCCTCTAGCATTTTATTTACTAATACAGCTCTCCTTCTTCTGAACCATCTTCTATAAGCCTTTCTTCTACATTTATCATCTTTATTTTCCCTCCTCTGTAGACCCCCCCATTCTACTTCATGCTCTGTAGTTTCCTCTCTGTTCTCTTTTTATCTATAGAACCCAGTATTTTCCTTCTGCTTCTTATAATATAATCCCTACTTTCATCTCTCTTAACCCCCCCCCCATCCTCTTGCTCCATCCAGTGTAGAATCCTGTAGGACCCCTACCCCTCTTCCTTGCACTGGCTGATTGCCATGTAGACCCCTATCTCAGCTTCCCAGGCTTTCTGCAGAACACTACTTCTGTTCTGATCATCACTGTACAGTAGCTCTGCTATTCTGTATGAATTTGCTATTTTATAGATAACTAATACTATAGTAGAACAATGAGTTCCCCATGAATTTAGCCTGTGCTTTTTGCTAGTCTATGCTGCCATCCCACACTCTGAGATCAGTGATGAGATGACCCATACCTTGCTCTCTGTGCAGTCTCTGCTTCTTCTCCTGAGCTCTGCTCCGTCTTTCCCTCCTCTACAAGAGTTGTGGTTGGGAGGAGGATCTGTCATTGCTCTGTGACGTTACAAACTGTAGGGAGCTCTCCACTCACAGGCTGCAGAAGTTTGACAAAATATACTGTGGGTCTATGAAGGAGGAGACCATAAATTACAAATACAATGACTGGGGATAATCTCTTTCAGGATTATGGTACATTTTCTTAACAGGGAGACTGTAACCCTGCAGTTTGTTGCAGAGGTAGATCCTTGGGTGAGATGATTCAGCATGGTGGGTCTAATGCTTGGACTTCATGTCTCAGTCAGATCCTGTCCACTAGCTCTACAGCTGCTATAGAAGCACAGGTCCCAGCAAGGAGATGGATCCAGACAATGAAGGAGTGATATCTTACTTCTATTAAAGACTGATGCTGCAAAAACATTACAGACAGATCTTCGGGTCAGAAGGTCTATTACTGCATCAAAAATAGTCAACGGTCTATACAAGGCCAACCACAAGTAGCATGGTCTTTTTACATCCATTCCAGTCCAGTGTACCTAAAGGTGCTATGAAACCACAAGTCCCAACATGTCCTTCGAGTGAGGACTGGAGATGTAAAGAATAATATACAGATCTTTGACACAAACGGATAAAGTTTGTAAAAAAAAAAAGCACCACATAAACTATGTGAGAAATTGCATATAAAAGCAATTTCATGATAAGCTGTAATCACAGTTATAATGGTTGTCACCCCAACATACCCCAAAACAGCCTAATTCCATTTCTAACATCAGAAAAGGACAACTAGAAGGGGAGGTTCACTAAATATTTCACATCTGTATTCTGTAATTAAAATCTCTCATTCACTGTAATGAGACTGTCATACATTATACGTTTATATGGAGTTAGCCATTATGTTGTGAGTTATGCCCAACCATTAAAAATTTTTCTATGAGAGCTAAACTACTTCTTAACACCTCGTCATTATAGCCCAAAATACAACATACCGTAAGGTGAGCATATGTTAATCCCCCAACCCAAATAAACACCAAAAAAGCAGTTCACTATATTTGCGTTGTGAGACACTCATTTCTTTCCAATAGAAAAATTATACAGTTCGAAACCTCACTTATAAGAAACTTTGCAGCCAAGTCTTACTGCCACGGTTTTTACATCAACATTGGAGTTCTGTGATGCCTTATCTATCTATCTATCTATCTATCTATCTATCTAATTATCTATCTCATATCTATTTATCTATCTATCCATCCATAGGTTTTAGGATGGTGTGGGGAAAATGCTGCAAAGTACGAATGCTTTAAAAAATAGAAGCCTTATTACACAGTGAAGTCACATTATTATGACCACTTCCTACTTTTGATGTCAGCAGAACGTAGCTCATGAAGGAAGGCATGCCTGGTCAGCTGGTTTGGTGGGTATGTAAGGTGTGTGATATGCTGCCTGTACACATATCCTTCGTTGCTGTCATGGGTAAAAATTGCGATTTATCAGAGTTGCAAAAAGGGATGATTATTAGGTTTCAGTCCAAGGTGTCAGTATTTCTGAAACTGTGTAGTTTGTGAACAGTTTGTGTGCTGCTGTGGTGAACATGTATGGCGAGTGGACAAATGGCACCATTGTGAATAAGCAACATGGAAACTGCAGAGCACCACGTACTATTGATGTGAGAGGTGAACATTGTCTGCAA
The DNA here is from genome assembly GCA_033119425.1 of Bufotes viridis. Lineage (NCBI taxonomy): Eukaryota > Metazoa > Chordata > Amphibia > Anura > Bufonidae > Bufotes > Bufotes viridis. The sequence continues at coordinate 89,486,307 of CM065594.1, read as the reverse complement.
AGGTTCTTGAGAGCAGACCAACATTCTACAGTTGAGCAGTTCACCACTAAAATGAACCAGGGCTACCAGATGTATGTCTAGAACAACAGTTCAGCAAACCCTACTATGTATGGATCTCTGAAGCACATGAATGGTCACTGCAATACCATCAGGGAGGCGTCTGATTGGCTCCAAATGTATTCTGCAGCAGGACAACAACCCAAAATACATACAGTCAATGTCATTAAGAACTATCTTCAGCGTAAAGAAGAACAAGGCGTTCTGGAAGTGATGATATGGGGACCTGATCTCAACATCATCCTGTTTTGGATTATATGAGTGGACAGAAGGTTCTGAACAAGTCTATATCCACAGAAGACCTGTGCTTAGTTATCCAAGAACAACCTTCTTGCAAAGTTTCTTCAAAAACTTTGAGCAAGTGAACCTAGTAGAATTGATGCTCTTTTGAAGGCAATGGGTGGTCATACCAAAATATTGATTTGATTTATAGTTTTCTTTTGTTCATTCATTTTGCATTTTGTTAATTGATAATATTATTAACACTTCTATCTTTAAAAGCATTCTTACTTTGCTGCATTTTTTTCTATAACTGCCTAAAACTTTTCCAAAGTACTGTAGATAAATAAGTTTTGAATGCAGTTAACAAGTGTTACTGGACTGTTTGAAAGAGGCTAGACCTCTTGTCACTGGTCTATACCTTTTGGACATTATGGGGGACATTTATCATGACAAAAGTGGCATAAAATTGTCGCAAGTCCTGATGCACAACTTATGTGCGGCAAAATTTGCAACTTTTCTCCTAAAGTGATGAGAAAAAGATGCATGGTGTGGTCAGTGAAGTGGATGCGTCTGTAACATGTCCTGCTAGACGAAGTGCGAAACGTATGTAGAAGACTTGAGACAGGCATAGAAAATGCTGGTCTTAATAAATGTCAAACAATCTCAAAACGAGTGATAATGTACAAGTGTATGGTAGTAAATTTACCGTTAGCAACACAAGAAGGGCAATTATAGTAAGATAAAACTTAACAGTCTTACCGGTATGCTCATGATTTGGTTAAAAACGGAATACCGGACTGGTTGGCTGGATGCCGCTGACGGAGGGGATGATGGGATGCCGCTGACGGAGGGGATGATGGGGGGAAGGTTTTGGATGATACCATGGGCATATCCTGTCCCTACCTTGCCCTGTCAGGTCTATTTTGCCCTAAAAACCTCCTAATATGGAGTCATTGCCCTGACAAGAGCATCCCCGTCCAGAACCTTACCTTGTTATCAATCCCTGGAAAACCCTGTTAGGGAAAATTGGTCGATGTAGTACCTGTCACCACCCTACCTATTCCAGACCTAAACAAAATAAATCAAAAGTTATCCAAAAAAGTTCTCAAAATGAAGTTCCAACGCGTTTCATCCTTATGGATACCCCCAGACTCATCCGGGGACGAAGGGGCCATCATTTAAAAAGTAGTGAACAACACAGTTGCGGTCCGGTGTCACTATAAACACTAAGGGAGGGCCAGTGGATTGCTCTACTACCTCAAAGTGTATTAAATATGGCAGCGTGATAGGTTTACATTTGTTCAAATGTAGAGTGGAGCCTCACACCGCCGCTTTAAATAGATACAATGATCACACCTACCTCATTGCCTTTGGGTTGTCCGCTGATGTCACCGGTGTATTGCCGGGAGTGCAAGGCAGCCAGGGCGCTTCACGTAAGCAGGAGGCATGGATGAGATGTCAATTTTGCGTCAGCATTGCCTAGCAACAGCCAACACTGATACTGGCATCTCACAGTGCATGGCGCGATGTGCGCGTCCCGATTATAGGTTTCATAAGATAAAACACTGGAGTATATTTAAATGGAGGTCTCTCTCTATGCTGAAAATAGCGAGATCTATGAGTACAATACTTAATATGGGTGAATGTGATCTATGGGTATTATAATTAATATTGGTGAATGTGATCACCTATTTTAGAAGCAGAACAGACCCATATTTTGAGACGCAACTGGGTACATCAGAGGAAGCAGCCAAAATTCAAGTGTTCATTTAACCCAAAGGGGGTTGGGAATCCTTAGTCAAAGAGGATTCCTTAGTCTGGAGGATTCTTTGCCCCAATCTCCACCTCTTGGTGGGAGGGGAATCCTTCCAATGCCTACAAATCAGATGCTTTTTATGTCACCCATATGCATCTCCACCACATGCCTGGCCACTATTGTATCTCTTGTATTACGAATGTCACCGATGTGTTCACCAATACGCTGGCAGAATTCTCTCTGTGTTTTCCCCACGTACTGGAGACCACATTGACATGTAATTAGATAAATCACTCCTGCTGTGCGCTAATTAATAAAATCACAGATATTAAATGTAATCCTATCCACGTTCCCCTTAAAGGATTTGGTAGTTTGTACAAGATCGCAGAAGCTATATTTGCCACAGCTAAAATAGCCTGATACAGGATTGTCTAGCCATGTTCTGGGGTCCTTGTCTGGTTTTGACACGAAGTGTCTACGCACTAAATGGTCTCTCAGACTTCTGCCCCGTCTATATGTGATGGAGGGTCTGGGATCTATGACGTCACATAAGTCCAGGTCCATATGGAGGATATCCCAATGTTGGGAGATGATATTCCTCACCCGTTTGGATATGGTCACAAAGGTCCAAATCAGTCTGAATATTTTTTGTGACTCCATTTTCACATCTGATGGCTGTAGTAGTGTAGTGCAATCTTGATTGTGTGCCCTTTGAAATGCCAAACATAGAATTTTATCGGTATAACCCCTCTCCTGGAAATGTGTTCTTAGACATTTCGCCCACAACATCCTGCTCTTAAGAGCAATTTCGCCGGAGTCTAAGGTACTGCCCTGTCGGTATGCCCTGTTTTAGTAGGGTGGGACGACCACTTTCCCATCTCAACAAGGAGTTTGTGGCCGTAGGTTTCCGATAAATGGTGGTAGTAATGTTGCCTATATCCGATCTTTTTATACCTACTGTATGTCCAGGAAAGGAAGTTGATCTTTTGCAATTTCAAATGTGAATTTTAAATTAATGGAGTTTGCATTTAGTTGTTGAGCAAATTCACAAAAATTCTCTCTGGACCCACTCCAAATGACGAAGATATCGTCAATGAAGCGGGTCCAGACAATATCATTTGTACCCTGTAGTGGGACATCCCCAAACACCATGATCTCTTCCCACCAACCCAGGAGCAAATTTGCATAGGATGTTGCACAGGAGCTGCCCATCGCGGTGCCCCTGAGCTTGTGGTAGAAGTGACGGTCAAACAGGAAGAAATTCCTAGTCAGGACAAATTCAAGCATCTCCACTAAGAATGCATTATGGGCTACCAGGTGTTGGCCCCTATCCTTTAAAGAATGTTCGACTGCCTTCAATCCAAACTGGTGTGGTATGGAGTAATGATGAGCAGCATAGCCAATATTCGTTTTTGCGATATTTCGGGAATTTTTGGCCTAATATTCGTCATAAATTCGCAAATTCTACAATTCGTCATTATTTTCTTGATTGAGAAAATCGGCAATGTAATATGCGCGTATTGTGCGCTCAATACAGGTGTGGCTCACTTTTGCAACATTTTTCAAGCTGCTAGACACTAATCCCTATCACAGCACAGTAATTCCTTTCACACTACCTAACACCCTGCACTGGAACCAGCTACACTATATCACTATCTAACCTACACTAACTATCTCCCACTAACCATCTGTATTATATATATGAGGTAAATAACTATCTAATGTAATTGAATAAGGATCCAGATGACTCAGCAAAGCACAGAGCACAGCAATGACACTGCTCTCTCTCTCTCAGAACTGCAAAAAAAAACAGCAGAAAATGGCTGCTGGGGAGTATCCTATATAGTAAGGGGTAGGCAACTTTCCTATTGGTTGCTAGGGATTTTGCAAAGCTCAGACAAAGATATTGCAGCCTTCTCATTGGCCCACAAGCAAGAAGCAGAGAGGGTACTGATGAAAATAAATCTAGAGTATTCACGATTACGAAGATATAGCACTATATTCCAGATCTTCACGAATTATCAAAGTGCCGGTATTCGCGATAAAAAGGGTTTGAGACTACTGGTTCCTTCCCAGATGAACTATCCAACATCTCCCTGAGGCCTAGTAAACAACGAGCAAATGGGAACAACAAAATACAAAGGGAAGAACACTTATCTTCAATAGAAAAAGAAGAGCAGGAACTCAGAAGAGGACAATACAACAGCTCTTCCAAGTCCAGGTAGAGAATATCAACCACATGGTATGAAGTGTGAGTCCAGACTAAATAGAGGAGCAGTAATGACCACAAGCTACATCTGATAAAAGAGGTGTTGTCATTATCAACAACAACACTGCAACATGTGAAAACAGAGAGGCTGTCCGATAACCTCACATGCAGCCAGTCTCTCAGATCTTCTAACCTCTGCCACGAGAGGGACCGTGTCCGTGACACCCTCTCCTTTAAGATCGTTTTACACATGTCGGCATATTGTTTTGTGTCCATTACCACAATGTTGCCCCCTTTATCTGAGGGCTTTATGGTGATTGATGGATCCTTTTCAAGGGAAATTAGGGCCTTGCGTTCCCTAAGGCTGATATTACGATATGAAGGGGAGGGATTTATTGCTGTAAGGTCCCTCATTTTTTAAGAATACATCAATACATGAAATATCACCCTGAGGAGGCATTTCACAACTCTTATTCTTTAAGTTGGTAAACGGACCCTCACCTCTCAAATTGACCGGTTCTCTGTCTAGTCCATATAGTAACTTAGCATCCTCTAGGATTTCAACTAGAATGCCTAGGTCACGTAAAAATAGTATAATTATTTGAGGGCACACAAATATCCGGTGCTACATAGACCTTGTATAGTTTGCCATAAAATGTATTCAAAACATATAAAAACAAAAACAAACAATATGCAAAAAGGTACTTGGGTAATAACTCCACTCTAATAAAGATGCCCAAATAACTTAATACAGACAAAAAATAATATAATCCACTTGATTGTCTATGTTCGACCACATTCAGATCCTAAATATCTGTTTCATAGATCTCTATCTGCATGTATACAATGAAAGCATATACATAGAAGGAAGCAGTACTTGTCCCTATATAATCTCTGATGTTATTCACATTTAGGCAATAGTCCCTCCATATGGTTAACAGTTGTTAGTATGTTCATGCCACAAATGAAAAATGTCCCTTATTGTAGAAAGAGTCGACAGTTGTATAGTTTCCGAGCTTACATTGACAGTAACTGAGTATTGACAAATGAATAATCGCCCAGTATATGGTTATTCAGATGTTCCTTTGTAGTGTTACGGTAGTAGTAGTCACTTAGCATTTTCGATCAAGTATTCATTAGTATCTCACAGCATCCATAATATAACTATGATGCCATACGTTACCGATCCTGTACTGGCTCTGTACCCTGTCTCAGTCCGCGCTGCTTAATGAAAGTACATACGCTGTCTGACTTGCCGGTCGTCACACGCAGCATCCCATGTGTTCCCGTCATCCCACGTGGTTTCTTTACTTCAGCACTATTGGTCCTGTGTTGGAATGTTGCGATGGTATTTGTTACAATAATAGAGTGGGTAGGAACGGATAGATCTGTATGCACAGTAGTAGTGAGACTTATGAATCTCTCCAGGTGATCTTCTTATTATATCGCTGTATACCAAATGCGTTTCGGAACTGGAATGTTCCTTCTTAAGTGGTTAATATCGATTAATGAGAATTTTCCCCTTTTTTTAGGGTGTATACTTGGTTCGAAGTAGGTGTCTTTATGTATTATCTAAAAGATGGACCGGATCTGTGGACTATATATAGTCTGTCCAAATATCTAATACCATACAAAATTATATAGACTCCTTTCACTTTGAGTATACTATACACTAATAAAATGACTCTACTTACAAAAGGCTCTATTCCTTAAAAACATCCCCATTTATTAAAAAAACGCACATGCATTATCAGTGCGATTTAAATGCGTTTTTTGTATGATTGACATTAAAAAGCGATTAACTAAATGCCTTATGTATTGGGGCTCCTGTATCCTTGCTTATACCAATATTTGGATACAGTTATGTGACTATTTTATATATTCAATCCAAATAAACTGCAGATGTGAAAACATAATAATTGAAAGTCGCATGTGCATTTCTTATTACACACCAAAAGCAGAACTAAACTTCCTTTCAGATGAAGCAACTTGAAAATGTGGGATCTTTGCATACATATATAATGCAATTCCTAAATTATTAAAACATAATAAAAAGTACCTTTTTGCATATTGTTTGTTTTTGTCTTTATATGTTTTAAAGGGAATCTGTCACCAGCATATTAGCTAAAAAAAATGTTCATGAATCCATGTGTAATAAATTACCTTCTTTTCATATGTGTTCTTGTTTTACTTGAGTGCCTTGTCATTTCTTCAAAAAAACGCTTTTTCCGATATGCAAATTAAGCTGTAAGGAGCCCAGAGGGGCGTTATTCCTTTACCAAGGTGCCCAGGAACGCCCCCCTGATGTGCCGGGCCCGCCTAAATTTTAAAAAGAAGAACGCCTCTAAGATGTAAAATCGCCTCCCAGAAGCGAGGCTAAGTGCTCCGCCCCCCCCCCCACCCCCTCCGCCAGCTCCTCTCTCTCTCTCAATTTGCAAGAGACTTACAGGGTTTCAGGGATAATAAGGAATATTTCTTTGTGAGACCTGAGCCAAAACGGGGCCCCAAATAAGAGAGTTCCTCAACAGAGGCTGAGGCTTCAGAATCAGAAAGGGAAAGACAAAATAAAGGTAGAAACAGGGGCTGGGGAGGGAGATAGAGAGGCAGAGGTGGGTGCCAACAAGGAAGAACGACTACCACACATTTTTTAGAACAAGAGACCCCTTACCCTCTATGCAACAGGAACACATATCAGCCCATATAGGGTTAGCAGATCCTGAAACCCAAGTGATTAATCTATCTTCTCGGACCCTCACTAATTCCGAAATGTTGATCCTTAAACGTGGACTATCATTTGTACCCACATCCCATTTTAACTTGTTTAATTGGGTCAAGGATCTCAACTTGTTTGCTAGAAAATTAGTCTGGCATTAACATTTTCAGATGCAAAATAAAAAAGACGTCGTGACCTAGGCATTCCAATTGAGATCCTAGAGGATGTTAATTTACTATATGGACTAAACAGAGAACTGGTCAATTTGAGAGGTGAGGGCCCATTTACCAAGGTAAAGACTAAGAGTTGTAAAATGCCTCCTCAGGGTGATATTTCATGTATTGATGTATTCTTAAAAATTACAGTGAGGCACCTTACAGCATTGAATCCCTCCCCTTCATATCATAATATCAGCCTTGAGGAACACAAGGCCCTAATCTCCCTTGAAAAGAATCGATCCACCATAAAGCCTTTAGAAAAGGGGGCAACATTGTGGTAATGGACACAAAACAATATGCCGACATGTGTAAAACTATCTTAAAGAAGAGGGATAGCTATGAATCTCTCCAGGTTAATCCTACTCCTCAATATAGACAAGAACTGAAGGAGATATTACTGACAGCAAAATTAAATAATTTGATTATCTCCACCCAGTCCATCCTGTAATTGCAACCTTCTATTGCCTCCCCAAGATTCACAAAGGGACATCTTCCCTGAAAGGTCACTCTATAGCTTCTGGTTTGGTAGTCTGTTACAGAATAATGGAATACACATAGATAGGATTCTAAGACCCTTTGTACAGAGCCTTCCATCCTACATAAGGGACACGAGGGTTCTCCTCTTGCGACTTGAAGGGATCACTATGGAAGAGGACTGGTGGCTGGCATCCATTGATGTGGAGGACCTTTACTTCTCCATACTAATGTTGATCGCGAATAGTCTAATCACCAATTTTTTTTATCTAGTTTGATCTAGAACATAGTGCTATATCTTTGTAATCGTGAATATTCTAGATTTTTTTCATCAGTAGCCTAACTGCTTCTTGCTTGTGGGCCAATGAGAAGTCTGCAATATCTTTGTCTGAGCTTAGCAACATCCCTAGCAACCAATAGGAAAGTTGTCTACCCCTTACTATATAGGAAACTCCCCAGCAGCCATTTTCTGCTGTTTTTTTGCAGTTCTGAGAGAGAGGGGGCAGTGTCATTGCTGTGCTCTGTGCTTTGCTGAGTCATCTGGATCCTTATTCAATGACATTAGATAGTTATTTAGCTCATATATATAATACAGATAGTGAGTGGGATATAGTGTAGGTTATATAGTGATATAGTGTAGCTGATGGTTCTAGTACAGGGAGTTAGGTAGTGTGATAGAAATTACTGTGCTGTGATAGGGATTAGTGTCTAGCAGCTTGAAAAATGTAGCAAACGTGAGCCACACCTGTATTGCGCGCACAATACGCGCATATTACATTGCCGATTTTCTCAATCAAGAAAATAATGACTGGAGATCACGAATTCTAGAATTTGCGATTTTATGGTGAATATTAGGCAAAAAATTTGTGAAATATTGCAAAACCGAATATTACCTATGCTGCTCATCACTACTCCATACCACACCAGTTTAGATTGAAAGCGGTCGAACATTTTTTATAGGCTAGGGGCCAACACCTGGTAGCCCATAATGTATTCTTAGTGGAGATGCTTGAATTTGTCCTGACTGGGAATTTCTTCCGGTATGACCGTCACTTCTACCGCCAGCTCAGGGGCACCGCTATGGGCAGCTCCTGTGCAACATCCTATGCAAATTTTCTCCTGGATTGGTGGGAAGAGATCATGGTGTTTGGGGATGTCCCACTACAGGGTACAAATAAAATTGTCCTCTGGACCCGCTTCATTAACAATATCTTTGTCATTTGGAGTGAGTCCAGAGAGAATTTTTGTGAATTTGCTCAACAACTAAATGCAAACTCCATTAATTTAAAATTCACATTTGAAATTGCAAAAGATCAACTCGCTTTCCTAAACATATGTATAAAAAGATCAGATATAGGCAACATTACTACCACCATTTATCAGAAACCTATGGCGACAAACTCCTTGTTGAGATGGGAAAGTAATCTTCCCACCCCACTAAAATGGGGCATACCGACAGGGCAGTACCTTAGACTCCGGCGAAATTGCTCGGAAGAGCAGGATGTTGTGAGCCAGGCGAAATGTCTAAGTATACGTTTCCAGGAGAGGGGTTATCCTGATAAAATTCTACATTCGGCATTCCAAAGTCCACACAATCAAGATCGTACTACACTACTACAACCGCCAGATGGGAAAATGGAGTCACAAAAAAATAATCAGACTGATTGGGACCTTTGAGACCACATCCAAATGGGTGAGGGATATCATCTCCTAACATTGATATATCCTCCGTATGGACCCGGACTTATGTGACATCATAGGTCCCAGACCCTCCATCACATATAGACGGGGCAGAAGTCTGAAAGACCTTTTAGTGCTTAGTCACTTTGTGTCAAAACTGGGCAAGGACAGCAGAACATGGCTAGACAATCCTGTATAAGGCTGTTTTCGCTGCGGCAAATGTAGCTTCTGCGATCTTGTACAAACCACCAAATCCTTTAAGGGGAATGTAGACAGGACTACATTTAATATCTGTGATTTTATTAATTGTCGTACAGCAGGAGTGATTTATCTAATTACATGTCAATCTGGTCTCCAGTACGTGGGGGAAACACAGAGAGAATTCCGCCAGCGTATTGGTGAACACATCGGTGACATTCGTAATACAAGAGATACAACAGTGGCCAGGCATGTGGTGCATATGCATAATGGTGATATAAACACCATCTGATTGGTAGGCATTGAAAGGATTCCCCGCCCACCAAGAGGTAGAGATTGGGACAAGAAGATCCTCCAGAGAGAGTCCTGATGGATCTTTAGACTAAGTACTCCCACCCCCCTTGGTTTAAATAAACACTTGAATTTTGGCTGCTTCCTCTGATGTACCCAATTGCTTCTCAAAATATGGGTCTGTTCTGCTTCTAAAATAGGTGATCACATTCACCTATATTAAGTATTATTGTACCCATAGATCACATTCACCCATATTAAGTATTGTACCCATAGATCACATTCACCCATATTAAGTATTGTACCCATAGATCACATTCACCCATAATAAGTATTGTACCCATAGATCTCGCTATTTTCAGCAGGGAGACGTCTATTTAAATGTCCTCCAGTGTGTTATCTTATGATACCTATAATTGGGACGCTTACATCACGCACTGCACTGTAAGATGCCAGCACGAGTGTCGGCTGTTGCTAGGCAGCTCTGACGCGAAACTGACATATCATCCATGCCTCCTGCTTACGTGAAGCGCTCCGGCTGCCTTGTGCTCCCGGCAATACACCGATGACATCAGCGGACAACCCGGAAGCAATAGGGTAGAGGCGGTCTTTGCATCTATTTAAAGCGGCGGCGTGGGGCTCTACGCTGCTGTTGGACATATTTGAACCTATCACACTGCCATATTTAATACACTTTGAGTTGGTAGGGCAATCCACTGGCCCCCCTCAGTGTTTATAGTGGGTATGATCCAGCAGATATTTCTATAGGACTAGCCATAAAATTGATTTGGAACAAATAACTATGATACATGGACATATAGTCTTCTGTCTACTTACCTGAAAACAATTATTAGAGCAAGAACTCTATAAAGACTCTTCCTATATATATTGGGGACTTGATACCACTCAAAACTGGCTCATTAACAGTGATAACCAACTTGTTTTTAATCATATTTTACATATAAGGTTGTACTCAGCAAATACATATATATATATATATATATATAGGTCTGGTACCAATCCTTATTCAGTGTTATATCCTCTTTATTAAGGTGACGCATACACAAAAAACACACCACTTTTTTCCAAAATTGTATGTGTCCTTTTTTAGGGGCTATAACACATACTCTGCTCAGTATTAGTTATTATTTAATATAGATTTTTATTTTTTATTAGTATGCACTATTCATTATTAAAGAGGATCCAGTTTACAACTACATATTTTCCCATTATTTTAGGAATAAAGATACATATTGATTTCCAAATAAGGGAGTGCCTGCTTTACATTCATTTTATAACCGCTATACAAGAATTTTGACTGGGTGAGTCAAACTAGCAGATAGCACCTCAACCATCGGAACTGAAAAGTAGAGCCACCTTTGCCTATTCCTAACTATTAAGTTTTGAGATAGATTTATTTAAAGCAGTGAGGAAATCGAATCTGCCTAGATATTTTCTAAACATTAATGAGGGAGTTTAAGATGTAAAAGAAATAGAACAACCCACCACGATAGGACCTTTGGGGTTTCATTTTGGCCAATACACCGATCAATTAGATAGACAGATGATAGGCACTCTATTGGCTTTACAGGGATGTGAATTGGATAGACAGCAGGAAACGCCGGCTCTGCATGAGTACTTTGAGAAAGGTATTAGGTCCACTTTTACTCCTCCCTTGCTGGCCGGTGGCAATCTTGATCTATTTCAGAAGCAGGTATTTAAGGAAATCAAGAAGGTGTATGGAATCCCTCTGACTACATGTACTGGGATCAAATTAGATGGCTCCCTTTTTTCTTGTATATAGTATCGTCTCTATTCATTCATAGCAATCAATATGGGAGCCAAATAGTGAATCCCTTAACAGTTTTTTTTCGTATTTTGTACCTGTTAAGAACCGTGGGTATTCAAGATGGATGATTCCAAATGATCAACAGATGGTTCATCTGTATGTATCAGTTTTTTGTTGGTTAATATAAACAAAGTGTTTTGTTTGTTAATCTGCAATCCATTTGGTTATTACATAGTCAGTTTGGTAATGTACATCACTCCCATCAGATTATTGCTGCTTTGTATAAAGCGTGCAGTTGATTAGTATACAATCCCTATTAATAGGTTAATATAAAGTCTTCTTTATCATATACAGCAGACAGAGATGTTATGGGTGTAATCACTCATGAGCCATGTCCTGCGGGGTATTTCGCTCCTGGTGGCGTCCCACACTAGATTAAAGCAATATTTAGCTTCTTTCCTCTGCTTCAGACCTGTAGTTATTGTAAGTCACCTCTGTCTCTGCTTGCTGTGCCGTCTTTCAGTTTGTAGCTCAGCGTCCCTCGTGTACTGGTTCCTCCTCCAACAGATCACATGAGGGGGAATCAGCCAATCAGATCCGTCCCAATCTCTGCATGCCGGCTAAGTGTAATTGAGTATAACGGATTCTCCGCTGTGAAATGGGTCAGCTGAACTGGCGGCACTTTATCTCCAGAGATCTCTAGCGTACGGTGTATTCGGATGTCACAAAGCTAAGGTTCCTCTCAGATGCATTTCGAAAGTCTAATGATTACTGACTTCTTCCTCAGTGGAGCCATCTAAGTTGATCCCAGTACATGTAGTCAGCGGGATTCCATAAACCTTCTAGTCCTCATTCTATTAGTTTTTATACTTATTTTAATGTCTTATGTGTTATATTTTTCTGTGTTTTAATTGCCTCAATGTGTAAACTGCATCTACTTTGGATGCTCGTGTGCCTATCCTCTATGAATTTATAGTCTATTAGTGACTGGGAGCTTTTTAGTCACGATACGAGCACCGATACCATGCACCTCATTATTTGATTATTAAAGTAAATCAAGGCTCTGATTTATCCAGTCAATGAGCGCTATTTAAAAGAGAATGAATTGGCTCACTAAACGCAGGGATCTTTTTGTTAAACCGTCCGACAAGGGAGGAAATATAGTGATTAGGTACAAAACGTGTTATATAAGAGAGGCAGAGAGACAATTAAGTGATAGGGACACATATGCACCACTTAAATCAGATGCCATATCCAAATATTAACAACAATTATTATGGAATTATGTGGAATCAGGAGCATTGTCTAGGAGCAATGCGGAGAAGCTGTACACCCAGTTCCCCACAAAACCTGTTTGATATTGTATACCTAAAATCCCAAAATCATGGGTGGACCCTCCCGGACACCCTATTGTCACGGGTATTGGAACTGTTACCGAGCCCCTATCCCAATATTTGGATTGGTTGTTGCGTTAAAAGGGACTCCTATTTGGAGGACACCATTGATTTTTTTGGAAGCTCTTAAAGATATTGAGTGGCAGGATAGATATTTGTTGGCTTCCATAGATGTAGAGAGCCTCTACACCAGGATACCTCAGGAATTGGGGGTGCAGTGTGTCCGTGGTATACTTGAGAAGGCAAGAGCATTAATTATATGGATTTTGTAACTGAAACGCTGCGTTTTGTACTTACACACAATGCATTCATGTTTAATTAGCAATGGTTTAGGCAACTGTTGGGAACAGCGATGGGAACTCCAGTCTCCTGTACTTTTGCCAATTTATTTTTGGTATCTTTTGAGGAAGAGTATATATTCACAATTAAAAATACTTTTGTGAGGTATATTAGGTTGTTTTTTTTAGATACATTGATGATGTTCTACAGTGTATAGGAAACCCACCTCCACGAACGCACTATTGCGTTATGATAGCTTCCATCCGCCTCATGTTAAAACGGCGGTCCCTTATGGTCAATGTATACGTTTAAGGAGAATCGTGACAGATGAAGGAGAATTTATAGAACAGTGTAAAGAGTTTCCTCCAGAGAGGATATCCAGAATATGTCATAGACACAGCGTACAAGTAGGCGCGTAAACAAAGACAGGGGGATTTGGTTAGATGTAAGAAAAGAGGCAGGCAGCAAACTAATACCAATACATTAAAAAAGTTATCCTGAATAATTGGCACATGTTAATGCAGGATGAATCCTTTAAAGAGAGGACACAATTGAGTCCCATTATTAGCTTTAGGATGTTGTGCCTTTTCATAGGTATATACATTGATATCCAATTATTCTAATCAAGATGGATATTCATTGTTTTTAAGAACTGTGCTCGATTATATTTACAATTTTGTATGTCTTGAGTAGGCCAAAGTAAGGCTGCACAAAGGTTACTGTATATAAACGCTACTGCTCATTAGTGTTTATTCTTATCTTGAATGTACCAGTCTAAGAAGAAAACCTCATTGTCTAAGTATAAATTTATGACGGGAGATAAGATAAACTATAGAAGTAGCTGGTGATAATTCCTTATACAATTAAGTATTTAGTAATGAAGCAAAAATATAATATCTATGTATTCATTTAATGAGCCTTAGTTAGTCCTTAGTATAAGACAATCAGTAGGACATATATATTACTTCTTATTATATTCTTATCTGTTCTGAAAACAAGATGTATCCAGTATCAGTATATAATTCTTGTTAGATGAATATTCTCTCCAAAAGAGTGTCTTTAAAGATGTGTGTTTTTGTAACAATTAATTACATGCTGGTATGACAGAGGAGGTACTGATATCTCTGTGAGAAAACAAGGCCCATTCATATCATCACGGTCCATAGATCAATAGTGTGAGAAACATTCAGAGAGACGCCTAGAGGTCTGTCTTTAGTTGTTTAAAAGTTGTCTAAACTAATCCCTTATCTCTGATTTACGTTACAAAGGTCAGATGTATATAATACAAGAGTACTATAGTTAACCCTTTATGGTGTGGCACTATTAGCTTGCAGAACGGTGCCATCTGGAGACAGATGGATATCATGACACCATTCTCCACAATTGCATTGTGGGTAAATATTATCTCAAAGAGTCATTTACATACATTGCACCCACCTCAGTTGATTGGAAGATTTTAATCCAAGAGGATGTGACGTGAGATAAGGGGGGAAATAATTAGAGGGACACAGTAGGATAGGGAATCATCTTGAGCATCATCATCATCTTGAGCATCTTGATCATCTTGATTAGCATTATCATAGCCAGAACAAGAAGAGGACTCACAAAGGGGATCCAAGATCCAACACCCAAGAGAGAGGGGTCTATCAATATGAAAGTCATGGTGAGACATGCGATGATGGACCACCCAATTTCCTAGGAGCAGAAGTGTGATTCGTACTAGGACTTGGTAAGAGAAATGAAGAATGATATTTCATTTTATTAAGACTAATTGGATAATGTGGGTGAAATCATACCATCTAGATTGGCGAATACATAAACACATTAATTAATTGATCATCTCCATATTGAAATGTAGTCTTAGGATATTGTGAGGCTTCATTCTACCTGCAGAAGAATCAAGACTCGTAATCTATCAAAGTATTAAATGATTGCATATATAAATATATTGATAATAACATTCTTCGCCAAGCTAGGTGATAAATACCCACTGGAAAGACTTGTTTCAAGTACTTCCCATTTCTGTTGTTTGTCTTAATAGTCTTACCAACATCATATATGTGAAAATAGTCCAGGATTGGACGGAAGGATACAATTATCTCTTCTAAGTTATATCCTTGTATGGATTTGCCCATTCTTGAAGTTATGTGAGGTGTAGTTGGTTAGAAGGGGGCAGAATGTATTCAGCATTCCATATTGATGTCTAGGATTAGACGTGCCCATCAGGATATCATGAGGTTTCCTCTGCACAGAAATGATGTATATCTATCCTAATCAAATATTAGCTTTGTTATAATGTGACAAATCGTTCCTACTCACATGTATTGTTAAGCTTGTTATGCTTTATATCAACTCCGTAGATATAATCATTTGCATATATCATTGTGTTTATTTATTTATCTTTATAACCTTGCAACCAATAAATCTGCATATTTTTAAAATACGTGCGTATTATTATTTAATGTCAAAACTACATCTTTAACATTAATGTCATCTCACATGAAAATAACCTATTATCTGGGGAAATAGTCGGACTCATGAATTGTATCGATTAGGTTATCTACAATTTACCAGGTCATGATTTCAAGAAGTTATAAAAAATTAATGGTTAATTATTTTTATGACCATAATTAATAATTCTTAATTGAATTATTATTAACCCGACAAGGAGGAGCGGGACCATTAAAGATGCAATTGTTAAAAGAAACCTACAGAGAGATGATTTGAATTGGTTAGGTAAGTGTGCACCGCAGGGTAATTTTGCGGGCATTGCTCCATGTGTAGTTTCATGTACAAACGTAAATACCTCAGAATAGGAAGAGTGGAACATTTAGTTAAACATTTTGTTTTCTGCAAAACACAGTTTGTGATGTATGTGATTTTCTGCCCCTGTGGGAGATTCTATATAGGTAAAACCTTAGAGCCCTTTATGTGAGATTAAGGGAACATAGAAAATCTATTAGGCCCCTTTCACACGGGCGAGTTTTCCGCGCGGGTGCAATGCGTGAGGAGGACGCATTGCACCCGCACTGAATCCTGACCCATTCAGTTCTATGGGGCTGTGCACATGAGCGGTGATTTTCACGCATCACTTTTGCGTTGCGTGAAAATCGCAGCATGTTCTATATTCTGCGATTTTCACGCAACGCAGGCCCCATAGAAGTGAATGGGGATGCGGGAAAATCGCAAGCATCCGCAATCATGTGCGGATGCGTTGCGATTTTCCCGCATGGTTGCTAGGATACGATCGGGATAGGGACTCGATCGTTATTATTTTCTTTATAACATAGTTATAAGGGAAATAATCGCATTCTAATTACAGAATGCACAGTCTCGAGCTTAAAGGGTTGAACACAAAGAGTTAACTACCTTCTCCCATTGAGCGCAGAACGTCTTCTCTTGATAGCTTGATGCTTGAGACGTGCGTCAGGGTCACATGGTCCAACATAGAGCATTTGAGTGGACCATGTGACCCATGTGATCCTGTGACATCACGGCAGGTCCTTTATCCAACAGATGTTGGATGAAGGACCTGCCGTGATGTCACAGGATCACATGGGTCACATGGTCCACTCAAATGCTTCTATGATTGGACCATGTGACCCTGTGACGTCACCACAGGTCCTCAAGCATCCAAACTATCAAGAGAGAAGACGTTCTGGGGCTCTGCGCGTACAATGGGAGAAGGTAAGTTAACTCTTTATTATTTTTAACCCTTTAAAGCACGGGGAACATTGCATTCTGTAATTAGAATGCGATTATTTTCCCTTATAACTATGTTATAAAGGAAAATAATTACACATACAGAATACTCATCCCGAAACCGGACTTCAGTGATGAAGTCTGACTTCGGGTCTGGGTACCAAGCATGCGGATTTTTTCACGCGCGTGCTCAACGCACTACAAACGTTAGCACACGCGCTGAAAAATCGCGGCGATTCCCGCAACGCACCCGCATCTTATCCGGGCGTCAAACATGACGCCCGTGTGCAAGAGGCCTTAGAGAGTAGAATTCTAGTAACTCGACTAATTGAACATATACACAAGAAACATGGAGGCAGAAAGTATGTTTTAAAGTGTGCTGTGATAGAGGTCATACAGATGCCTGAACGTGGAGGAGATAGAAAACGCATCTTACTTCAGAAAGAGGCTGCGTGGATTATTAAAACCAATGCAATGGGTCCTTTGGGACTAAACAATAAAAATAACTTAGAGTAATTTAACACTAGCGTTTTTCTTTTCCGGCATAGAGTTCCTTTGTCAGGGCTCTGTGCCGGAAAAAAAACGGATCAGTATTATCCCCATGCATTCTGAATGGAGAGAAATCCGTTCAGTATCCATCAGGATGTCTTCAGTTCAGTATGTAAACGTTTTTTAGATGGGGAAAATACCGCAGCATGCTGCAGTATTATCTCTGTCTAAAATTCCGAAACACATGACGAAATTCCGGATCCGGCATTAATTCCCATTGACTTGTATTAGTAATCTCGCAATGACTGATCCGTCCTGCATGTGCAGATCGGTAAAACTGTGAAAAAAATCAAGACAGATCCGTCTATCCGTCTGAAAACGGAGAGACGGATCCGCACTTGCAATGCATTTATGAGATGGACCCACATCCGGATCCGTCTCCAAATGCTTTCAGTTGTCATGCAGTATGACGGATCCGGCGGGTTTTTCCGGCGACGGAACTACCTGCCGGTTCCTCACACTTCAAGTGTGAAAGTAGCCTTAGCTGTCTTTGTTTGAGATGGTTTTCAATGTGACTTTTTTGATGTGTGAATTGTCTTGTTGACATGAGTATCATAAAGCATCCAGGGTAATGTCCGTTAACCGCGCACCCACACTTTCACGCAGTGCTGCCCGACCATCCGTAACCATGAGTATCATAATGTGAATTTGAGTTTTAACTAGTTACCGTCTCACCTGTCTGATGTGACGTGGCCGGAGGAGTGAGGTATTTAATGCAAGCCCCAACTGAGTCACGTGAGGCTTAAGAAAGCGCAGGTAGCGCGAAAAGGCTGTTGCCTGATTGTCCTGTGCAATGCCCACATCTACCTTATTTTAATCTTTACTAAAGCTGCAAAGAAGATTTTGGTGAGTGCCGCATTTTTCTCCATTTGTTTTTCTAATTTTTGTATTTATGGTGAATTTTGTCTTCTTTTTAGATACGATTTATTAAAAGCTAAGTTTTATCTTACTGTAATTGTGTTGCTAATCATAATAAATGTCCCCTTATATTTTTGTCTACAGCCCTATGTTCTACAAGACTCAGATAATTCATTCATACCTAACCAGACCAGTTCATAAGAAATCAATTATCCACACAGCATATGTTTAGACTGTTAAGTGTTCAGAAGAAGCTAACAGGGGTGAGAATTCACAGATACTGTATGCAAACGGTGCTCTTACTGGAATTAAGCCCAGGTCACTGGCGCTGAAAGCTGCATGCAGCCACAGTGCCACCAGCTAATTTGCTAACAAGCACAAGCCCTTTGTAAGGGTTGAAGTCCAGGACATTGTATCCTTTATTTGCATACACAGTGCACCCCCTAAGTGGCCTGTCTGGCCTCCCTCATACGTAATGAGGTTACCTTGTGACAAAGACTGGGCTCTTGCCACTGAGTATCAAGGCGCGAGACTCATTAATCAATTCTTCATTGTTCACCACAAACTTGTTGAAGTTCACTACTAATTCAGCTTACGCAAATTAGTAGCTGTGAATTGTAATGAACGTTTCTTCTGTGGAATTGCTATTAATCACATCTCAGTCTTGGAGACCTATTGCACTGTTAGCTTTGTGATATTTAAGTCACTTAACATAATTACCTTTTCACATGCTAATCTGAAATCTCTTTCCACCAGCTAAGAAAGGAACATAAGTGTGTCTATTCTCCCAGTTTCCCATGACACGTGCGAGGAATGAGAGACTGAAATGAAAATCGATGCATGACCTTTCAGCCAATGACGAAACTCCTTTGGAAGCTTTGTATATATTGCATTTAAATCTACTATTGGATGATTTGATCAGGACACAAACATCTAGTGGGGGCCCTGCAGTGGCATACATCACTGAGAGGGTCCTATTGTAAAAAAAAAAATATAATTATACTGCATGGTACACTCTTTTTTGTAGTGGCCCATTATATTGTGCCATATAATCATCTTACATACGTATTGGTCACAAGTAGCCAAAAAGTGACCAACCCCCTTAATTCTGGCTTAATTTCTGGCTACATGACAGCCTAAGTACACAGATGCAGTGTTTACTTAGCCTTACTATTACTATTACTATTACTAAACGAGATAGACGAGGCGGCAAATCATAATGAAGTCGTTATCATGGGGGACTTCAACTACCCAGATATAGACTGGGAAACTGAAAGCTGTACATCCCATAAAGGAAACAGGTTCTTGGCAATAGCCAAAGACAATTTCCTTTCCCAACTGGTTCAGGACCCCACTAGAGGGACGGCCATACTGGACTTAGTATTAACCAATAGACCTGATAGAACAACAGATGTGCAGGTTGGGGGACACCTGGGAAATAGTGACCATAAAGTTATAACCTTCCAATTATCCTTCAAACGAGAGTTTCTAAAGGGAGGAACAAAAATACCAAACTTCAAAAAGCAAAATTTAGCCAACTAAGCGAGGCCATAGGCCTAACTAACTGGGACAAAGTCCTCAAAAATAAAAATACGACCATAAAATGGGAGATTTTTAAAAGCATTGTAACATCTAATTGTGAGAGGTACATACCTTATAGGAATAAAAGGCTAAGGAACAATAAGAAACCAATGTGGATAAATGGAACCGTAAAGAAGGCAATAAATGACAAAAGAAAGCATATAAATCGCTAAAACAGGAGGGGAGTCAGGAAGCACTGATAAACTATAAGGAAAAAAATAGAATATGTAAAAACTAATAAAATTTGCCAAACTAGAGACCGAGAGATTAATTGCCAAAGAGAGTAAAACTAACCCTAAAATGTTCTTCAATTATATAAATAGTAAAAAATATAAATCTGAAGGAGTCGGCCTCTACATAGCAATGAGGGGGTGTTGCAGAGAGCGACGAGGATAAAGCAAAACTATTAAATATTTTTTTCTCCACTATATTCACTGAGGAAAATAAACTGTCAGATGAAATGCAGAATGTAAAAGTAAATCCCCCATTAAAAGTGCCCTGTCTGACCCAGGAAGAAGTACAACAGCGACTTAAAAAGATTAAAATAGACAAATCGCCAGGACCGGATGGCATACACCCCGTATCCTAAGGGAATTAAGTGATGTCATAGCCAGACCATTATTTCTGATATTTACGGACTCTATAATAACAGGAATGTTCCACAGGATTGGCGCATAGCAAATGTGGTGCCAATATTCAAAAAGGGTCCAAAAACAGAGCCTGGAAATTATAGGCCGGTAAGTTTAACATCTATTGTTGGTAAACTGTTTGAAGGGTTTCTAAGAGATGCTATTTTGGAGTATCTCAATGAAAATAAGCAAATAACGCCATATCAGCATGGCTTCATGAGGGATCGGTCATGCCAAACAAATTTAATCGGCTTCTATGAGGAGGTAAGTTCTAGACTTGACAGCGGCGAATCAATGGATGTCGTATATCTGGACTTCTCCAAAGCATTTGACACAGTACCTCATAAAAGGTTAGTAGATAAAATGAGGATGCTCGGACTGGGAGAAAATGTCTGTATGTGGGTAAGTAACTGGCTGAGTGACAGAAAACAGAGGGTGGTTATTAACGGTAGATACTCAGATTGGGTCACTGTAACTAGTGGGGTACCTCAGGGGTCAGTATTGGGCCCTATTCTCTTCAATATATTTATTAATGATCTTGTAGAAGGCCTGCACAGTAAAATATCTATTTTTGCAGATGACACTAAACTGTGTAAAGTAATTAACACTGAAGAGGACAGTTTTCTGCTACAGAGGGATCTGGATAGATTGGAGGCTTGGGCAGAAAATGGCAGATGAGGTTTAACACTGACAAATGTAAAGTTATGCACATGGGAAGGAATAATGCAAGTCACCCGTACATATTAAATGGTAAAACACTCGGTAACACTGACATGGAAAAGGATCTAGGAATTTTAATAAACAGCAAATTAAGCTGCAAAAACCAGTGTCAGGCAGCTACTGCCAAGGCCAATAAGATAATTGGTTGCATCAAAGGGGCATAGACGCCCGTGATGAGAACATAGTCCTACCACTTTACAAATCACTGGTTAGACCACACATGGAGTACTGTGTACAGTTCTGGGCTCCTGTGAACAAGACAGACATAGCAGAGCTGGAGAGAGTTCAGAGGAGGGCAACTAAAGTAATAACTGGAATGAGGGATCTACAGTACCCTGAAAGGTTATCAAAATTAGGTTATTCACTTTAGAAAAAGACGACTGAGGGGAGATCTAATAACTATGTATAAATATATCAGGGGTCAGTACAGAGATCTGTCCCATCATCTATTTATCCCCAGGACTGTGACTGTGACAAGGGGACATCCTCTGCGTCTGGAGGAAAGAAGGTTTGTACACAAACATAGAAAAGGATTCTTCACTGTAAGAGCAGTGAGACTATGGAACTCTCTGCCTGAGGAGGTGGTGATGGTGAGTACAATAAAGGAATTCAAGAGGGGACTGGATTTATTTCTGGAGTGTAATAATATTACAGGCTATAGGTACTAGAGAGGGGTCGTTGATCCAGGGAGTTATTCTGATTGCCTGATTGGAGTCGGGAAGGAATTTTTTTTCCCCTTAAGTGAGGAAAATTGGCTTCTGCCTCACAGGGGTTTTTTGCCTTCCTCTGGATCAACTTGTAGGAAACAGGCCGAACTGGATGGACAAATGTCTTTTTTCGGTCTTATATACTATGTTACTATGTTTATGTTACAAACGCGCAAGGTTTTCAAGCCCCATTCTTTGGGACCTAAATGCTCTTGTGCGTCCTTGTAAGCACTTAAGACCCCCATACACATTAGTGTATTGTCCAAGAATGACGTGTTCATATGACAGTTTAATGTGTATGGGTAGCTCCCAACCCTCCCTCAAGTGAAGATGTTGGTAGAGGGAAGGATCGGGTGAAAATTAATATTTTCACCCACTTTTTTTTTTCCTCAGTGTGCCTGGCCAATGTATATATATATATATATATATATATATATATTGTGGAGATTTGCTCTTGGCAGATAGGTGCGGGTGCAGTATAGAGGCGAAGGAAGCGGATTTTCAATCATTCAACAGTGTTTTATTCACACTCTTGATACAGCAAAACAACAGTCCTTGGTGCAGGTTTACACAGTAAACAAAAACAAAAGTCCTTCAGGTGTTACACTCACACACTGCAGGTCAGGAGCGATCGCCTGTGCTCCTGAAAGCTGGGTCACAGCCAAATGTCCACGGCAGGCCTCTGTGCACGCTGTATGCCTGCTAGCAGCTTCCAGACTCAGGCTCAGCTACAAACTCCACTTGATGGAGGAATTTTCCCCCAGCTGACAGTGCTGGCTGGGCTTTTAAACCCAGTCAAAAACCAGACCTGGATTGCGGGAAGCAACTACCCACCCTGCACTTTAGTTGCTTCCAGTAAGAGCCAGCCCAGACTGGCTTTACAGCCATACTAGCTAAACAAGCTGTGTCCAGCAGCACTAGCAGCTGCTGACCTAAAAGAACAGGCTCTTACCTCACCGAGGCCAGGAAACTCGGTGACACGTACCTTCCGTCAATGACGGATCCCTGTGCCCTCTCACAATATATATATATAGAAGATAGGTCAGTAGATAGAGTAGATAAAGATAGATAATTAGATAGAAAGATAAATCAATCATAGATAGATAGATATTAGAGATGAGCGAATCGAAGCTGACAAAGTGGAATTTGATCCGAATTTCCGGAAAAATTTGATTTGCACCGAATCCGAACTTCATCACGATTCGTGGTAAAGAATTTTTCCCTGATGTCACAGCCCTATAAATAGCGGCAGCCATATTAGATTCTGCCATTTACCAGTGTACTTAGTGCAGGGAGAGACGTCTGCAGGCACACAGGGGAGGAACTGCTTTGTGTCCTTCATGAAGAAATCGAATCCTGGCTTTCTCCGAAACAACTTAAAATCAGAACCATGGTGACCGACAATGGGAAGAACATGGTGTGGGAGATGCGTCAAGGAGGTCTGAGCCATGCGCCCTGCATGGTGCACGTGTTCAATCTGGTTGTCAAGCGGTTCCTGAAGTCTTTCACACATCTGCAAGACATCCTAAAAATGGCCAGGAAACTTTGCATGCACTTCAGCTACCCATACACCGCAAAGCACACCATCCTTGATCTGCAGCGGCAGAACGGCATCCCCCAACATATGCTGCTCTGCAACGTTTCCACCCAATGGAATTCCACCCTCCATATGTTGGACCGACTATACGAACAGAGAAAGGCCATAAATGATTTCTTGATGATCCAAGTGGACAGAAGTACTCCCCTGTGTGACTTCGATGTCATTCAGTGGCAGCTGATGTGTGACACCTACATTTGCTCAGGCCCTTTTAGGAGGTTACGTTATTTGTCAGTTGCCAGGACTACTGTATGAACGACGTCATTCCACTGCTTCATGTCCTGGAACAGATGCTGGTAATCTGGCTGGTCAGGGGACTGGAGATGTGGTGCCTAGATCTTACGGCCACATGACCCCTGTGGGAGCTGAACTGGAGGAGGAGGGGGAAGAGGAGGACATTAGAGCATAAGCAATGTGTATCGAAATGGGTGGTTTTAACACAAAGGTGACAGGAGAGGACAAGCAGGAGCAAGAGGGAGATGAGGAAGATGAGGCAGATGACCCAGGCACACCGTGGCAGTATGCAGTGGAGATGGATGCAGGGAGTCCCTTTGAGTAACTTGCGCAAATTGCCCAATGCATGCTCACTTGCTTGTGTAGTGACAGCCAAATTGTCACCATTCAACAATGGGATGACTTCTGTCTCTCCACCTTGTTGGATCCTCATTACCGGTCCAAAATGGGGGCCTTTTTTACACCCTCTGAGAGGGAGGACAAACTGAACTACTATGGAGACTTCCTATGTAGTCAGTTGGCTACTGGCTATCTGCACCATAATCCATCCTCTCGCAGGCCTGGAGTGCCCTCTGCCCTCACGTTCCACTGCCATAGCTGCTGGGGAGGGGTGGGGTGGCAGGAGCAGTACTAGCTCCATCAGCAGCAGCCTGAGTTTACAGTCGCTGATGAGCAGCTTTCTTAATTTCTTCAACAATTCACAAGCAGCTAGACTTAAACCAGAACCTGAACCAGCAGGTGGTTGCATACCTGGAATGCACCCTGAGACCCCAAGTTGAAGATATGCTGGACTACTGGACAGCCAAACTGGATTTGTTGCGTTAACTGGCCGAGTTTGCCCTGGAAAAGCTGTCCTGCCCAGCCAGTAGTGTGGCATCAGAGCGGGTGCTTAGTGCGGCGAGGGCCATAGTTATCCCAAGGAGAACTCGCCTGTCCACCCAAAATGTAGAGAGACTGACCTTTGTCAAGATGAATCAGGGTGGATAAGCCACGATTTCCACCCACCAATGCCTGATGCATCAGACTAGATCATCCATGGTGCCACACCAACACTTTGACTAAAGAGACCAGTTTCTTCAGGCTAGCTGCTTAAGCTATTATTCTGATGCTGCCATCCACTTAATGACACATATCTGATGCCAAGTGCTCCTTCTTTCACCCACCATCTTCAGATGGTACTGGTATTGCCACCCACCTCCACACTATGTCACCTTGCCACTCTGTGGCCTCCTAATGCTGCTGCTACCTCCACAATATGTCACCTTGCCACTCTGTGGCCTCCTGATGCTGCCGCCTCCTCCACACTATGTCACCTTGCCACTCTGTGGCCTCCTAATGCTGCTGCTACCTCCACAATATGTCACCTTGCCACTCTGTGGTCTCCTGATGCTGCTGCTGCCACCTCCACACTCTGTCATTGTGCCACTCTGTGGCCTCCTGATGCTGCCGCCTCCTCCACACTATGTCACCTTGCCACTCTGTGGTCTCCTCATGCTGCTTCCACCTCACCACTTCATGACTGGGCCACTATTTTGCCTTCCAGCCTGGTTGACATCATCATTTATTTGACCCTTCTTCTGATCTGTCAGAAGGAAGGAAAAATGAGACGCACAACAGATCCTGTCTGTGTAGCAGCTGTAAGGCCTGTATGGTCCCATCAGAATTGGCTTATGATTTGGTAGCCAAAAGCAGGAGTGGGTGCAAAACACAGAAGACATGCAAACATTCCATTCACATGTCATCTCTGTTTTGGATTTACTCCTCTTTTTTTTGGCATTAGCAATACTGATGAATTACTGACCAAATGCTGACCGAGTAAAAGCGGATGCTCCACAGACTCTGATCCGTTTTTGTGGGTTAATGTTTTGACGGATCAGAGGAAGGGCAAAATAATCAGTGACGTCAACACAAACTTTCTGCTGACACCCTCTCCACTCTGTCGGGGGGCTCTACTTGTATAAACGTTTAATAGAACAGGTTCTGTAGACATCTATGTAGAATCAGCTGACGACCATGTAAAAGGAGTGCGCTTATTATTGGCACTAACGTCGACCTGTAAGGCTTAGTTTATACTTGAGTTAATTGGTCAGTTTTGGCCCCGTGACTGCCCAAATAAGTGAAGTGTGCAATGATTCTAAGAGTGAAGCCTGTCATCTGCATGTCATACGGACTAACATTATTATTTCACTACCAAAGCAGACTCCCTATGCATGTCACTGCAAGGCACAGTGTTCTACAACACTATAAATGCTCTCTGCAGCCAGGAAATAGGCAGTTTTTAACAAAATTCTCTGCAAATAAATTTGGACTGAACAAATTTTATTTTATTTTTTAATCGGCGAATTGAATTTTTTTTAAAAATCGCTCATCTCTAATAGATATGAGATAGATAGATAGATAGATAGATATGCGATAGATAGATATGCGATAGATAGATAGATATTAGATAGATAGATAGATATGAGATAGATATAGATAGATAGATAGATAGATAGATAGATAGATAGATAGAGAATAAAAAATGGAGGTGAGTGCTGCAGTAAATGAACTGTTTATTTGTAAGAGGGAAACAATTGTATAATATATATATATATATATAAATAAATATATATATATATATATATATATATATATATAAACACCCGTATTTTTCGCTTTATAAGATGCACCTGAAGATAAGACGCACCTAGATTTTTGAGGAGGAAAATAAGGAAAAAATATTTTGAACTAAAAGGTATGCTTTTGGTGGGCTTTGAACTAATGGGGGATCTGTGGATGATGCACTGTTATGGGGGATCTGTGGATAAAGCACTGTTAGGGGGAGATCTGTGGATCATACACTGTTAGGGGAGATCTGTGGATGACATGGTTAGGGGGGATCCGTGGAGGACACATTGTTATGGGGGATCTGTGGATGACACACTGTTATAGGGGATCTGTGGATGTTATGTCATTATAACCCCGATCATCTTAAAGAATACACCAATGTACTGCAGGTACTGTACATTAGTGTATTAGTGTAAGGATGAGGGGAGTTATAGTCATATTTAAAATAAACACTGTCCAAGGACTGTTTTTTAATTGCCACGTGTCTATATTAAATATGACTATAACCCCCCTCATCCATAGGAATCCACACATACACTGCAGTACATGGGTGCATTCCTATGGATGAGGGGGGTTATAGTCATATTTAATATAGACAAATGCCAATTAGAGAACATTGTTTATTTTAAATATGACTACAACCCCCCACATCCATAGAAATCTACCTACTCCAGTACATATGTGGATTCCTATGGATTAGGGGGGTTATAGTGATTTTAATATTTGATATTTAGGAAGCTCATTGGTGGAGGTGGAGTTAGAGGTGAGGGTGGGAGAGCAGGACGCGCTGGATACCGGCAGCAGATAGGAGAACGGGATCCTCCTGCTGTGCTTTGGTGAGTGAAGGACGTGCGGGCTGGCGGCATTACAGAGCATACAAAGAAGCCGCCAGCCCGCTCAACGATAGTGCACATGAAAGCGCGGGCTGCCGGCATCATTCAGCATTTAGTGAAGCCGCCAGCCCGCCCATCAGTGCCGCGATGTATGCGCAGGCTGGAGGCTTCACTAAAGGCTAAGTGCTTCCAGCCTGCGCTGCACCCGGCCACAATAACTTTCATCTGCCCACCCGCCCTCCTGCATTGTCTCATACGCCCGCCCGGATAAGTGCGACAAGGCTGCCCGTCCACAGTCTCAAGGCAGCTCAGGAGCCGTTAGTGAGAGCTCCTGAGCTGCCTCAGCCTGCACATTTGGGGTCACCTTGCGTTTATAAGACGCACTGACTTTTTCTCTCCACTTTGGAGGGAAAAAAGTCTTATAAAGCGAAAAATACGGTATTTATTTATAAACAAATTCAGTGCAAAATAATAATAAAATATATAATTGGTGACAAACAAAGAACAATGATCAAATTAGTACAATCAAGTTGAGAACATAGGTAACATATATGATATAAATGCAACCAATAAAATAACTTTTCAAATACAGTGGGTAGTTTATCAGTGTTTCCCAAACTAAGGAAACAAAAGGCTCAGAATTGACACGTGACTTCTCCCAGCCAACAGATATTATTCAAATCGAAGATAAACTTCCATCAATCTCAATCAAAACTTATATATTTCTGACAGACCATGAACTAAAACTGAAATCAGTTTAATGGAGATTATACAAATGTAGGTATAAAATGTAAATACTTATCTCCCAAGATTGAACTACATAATTTATACTGCAGTTAATATGATCTCAAATCAAATAAATTGCCTAATATAAAGATAGAAATTAGAGGTGGGACGAATCCAAATTTTTTCTAATTCGAATCTGAAAAGGTTCTTGAATATATCGAATCTTTTGAATCTCGACTCCTACGAATCCTGTACATAAGAATTGTGTGAACGGTGTAAGAAACAAAGTCAGACCGCGTCAGTTTGTCTGAACCTCCGCCTTCACGCCCCCAGTCACGGTTGCACCCTCTATGACCGCGATCATTACTCCCCTGCTTCTATCACTACAGAAATACAGGGTAATACAGCACACATACCTCTCCTTTGATGTAGATGTTCTCTTTCCTCATCTTCTCCTTTCAGACCTTCAGACCAGACCACCATTTTTAAGCCATTTTTCATCCCTGCAGTTTGACAAAAAAAAAATCTTAGTTTACAACTTTTCCATCATCCTCGCATCTTCTAGACAAATCATCCTACCATCCCCAATACTGTGCTGCTGTGCTCTCCAATACTATACTGCAGAAACAGATAATACCCCTGATAATACTAGTACCACACAGAGCCCCCCCATATAAAATACCTCTTCTTTGTGTCCTCACTAGATGTCCCCATAGTGCCCCCCAATAAACTGCCAATAAGAAGTGGCCCCACAGTGCCACCCAATAATGTGCTAGTAAAAAGGGACCCCCATAATGCCCCCAATAATGTGGCAGTAAGTGTCCCCATAGATGCCCCCCAATCATGTGCCAGTATCATAGTGCCATCCCATCTTCCCCCTCCAATGTGCCAGTATCAGTGCCATCTCCATCCCCAATGTGCCAGTATCATAGTGTCATCCCCCCCCCCTAATGTACCAGTATAATAGTGCCATCTCCCCCACCTCAATGTGCCAGTATCATAGTGCCACCCCCCCAATGTGCCAGTATCATAGTGCCAGCTCCCCCCCCAATGTGCCAGTATCATAGTGCCATCTCCCCCCCCAATGTGCCAATATCATAGTGCCATCTCCCCCCATAATGTGCAAGTATAATAGTGCCATCTCCCTCCCCCCAATGTGCCAGTATCAGTGCCATCCCCTCCTTAATGTGCCAGTATCATAGTGCCATCTATTCTCCCCCCCTCAATGTGCCAGTATCATAGTGCCACCCCACCAATGTGCCAGTATCATAGTGCCAACTCCCCCCCAATGTGCCAGTATCATAGTGCCATCTCCCACCCCCATGTGCCAGTATCATAGTGCCTCCCCCCCCCCCCCAAGGTGGCAGTACCAGATAAAAAAATAAAATAAAAACACTTATACTTACATCTGCTGCTATGCAGGCCTCTTCTGGCCTGTGTCCCGCATTGTACAGCTCAGGCGGCGCGATGATGATATCATTGCGCCGCCTGCACAGGCCTCTGATAGGCTGCGGGCCTTGCGCCCGCAGCCTATCAGAGGAACAGGGAAGGGAGACGCCTCTGCCTCCCCTGCCGCAGCACTCATTTCCTGCTGTGCCCTGCCGCCGCCACCACCAGATTCATATGGGGTAAACTACGTCGGGATTCGAGTTCATGAATCCAGCAAGATTCGAGGGATTCGTGGATTCGCCGGATTCATCGTCCCACCTCTAATAGAAATGTATACGTTACCAGCTATTTCGAATTTTAGTTGTCTGAAAGAAGTCAGCAGTCACAGTTCAGAAACAAGGGATGGTCAGGTTTTCTTTAGTTCAATCTTTTTCCTGCCTCCTCTTTGATGGATTCACCGTCCATATGATCTGATGAATTGATCCCCCTTGCTGTCTCCTTCTAACTTTTATCCCCCCCTGAAAGATGGGGTTGGTTTGGTCTTTCACGTGAATAATGACATCATAGTGCCTCAATTCACTACGTATCACTCACTTACCACTACCACAAGGGGAGTATGTAAAAGTTTGTGTAATTTCACTTAATTCTATTTTTTTTAAAGATCTGGTAGAAAGATTACCTTTGACCTACGCTCTGGACAAAACCCTAAATATGGGGAAAACTGACATTTATGGATATCAACCGTCAGACATATAGTCTCCTTATAAATTAACTACTCTAAGATAATCTACCAAATCACTTAACATTCCTTCTCCACATACCTTGAAAGTGAGATAATTGGTTCACACACTAGCTTATTACATTTAACAAAAATACATTGTAGATACAACCTAATTCTATGTATTTCAAAAAAATGCAACACCCCTCCAGGTAAAAATACATTCTAATACGTTTCCATGGGTACAATTAAAACAACATATAATGAATATACAAACAAATTAATAGCTGATATCAGGGAGACCAGCTACAGAAAACAAAGCGGAGCCTAATTTAAGAGTCTCAACACAGCAATCCAAAGTGCAAAGCTCCCTGGGAAACAGTAATATGCAAAACAAATGTAGAGCATCCAGTATTGGGTCTACAACACAATGAAAGCCAGATATCCCTCAAAGGAAGGAAAACTGAGCAAATGGGTGTCTCCAATATGGTGGATCACCAAATCCACCATATTAAGTGGCTCCTATGTCAAAATCCTGCTTTTTTACAAGCTTTAAGGATGTGATAGGGAAAACCTAAGCCAGTTATTTATCCACAGACAGCTGTTTCGGGGTGTTGCTCATCATCAGTGTGGGATAGGATTCTGGTTAACCGGAAGCAAAGCCTTTGAGACTACTCAAACAAAATAATAGCTGATATCAGGGAGACCAGCTACAGAAAACACAGTGGAGCCTCATTTAAGAGTCTCAACATAGCAATCCAAAGTGCAAAGCTCCCTGGGAAACAGTAATATGCTAAATAAATGTGGAGCTCCACATTTATTTAGCATATAATGAATATAGTTAGGATATGACAAAAGTACGGTTTTATATCTTAATCCAAATTAATCAATAAAATAAGCATATAGATGGAGCATATAATATCATAATACAATAATGTTATCGCTAATATTATCACTGCTATGAATAGTAAAACTAGATCAGGTAACCTTTAACCACTTTAGCCCCCCTAGCTTAAACACCCTTAATGACCAGACCACTTTTTACAATTCTGCACTACACTACTTTCACGGTTTATTGCATACAACTTACCACCCAAATGAATTTTACCTCCTTTTCTTCTCACTAATAGAGCTTTCATTTGGTGGTATTTCATTGTTGCTGACATTTTTATTTTTTTTGATATTAATAAAAAAATTGTTGAAATTTTAGCAGAAAAATGAAATTTTTCGCTTTCTGTTGTAAATTAAAAAAAAACTACATTTATATATAAATTTTTCTCTAAATTTATTGTTTTACATGTCTTTGATAAAAAAAAATGCAATAAGTGTATATTTATTGGTTTGAGTAAAAGTTATAGCGTTTACAAACTATGGTGCAAAAAAGTGAATTTCCGCATTTTGAAGCAGCTCTGACTTTCTAAACACCTGTCAGGCTTCTTCAGGTGCTAGAATGCCAGGATAGTATAAATACCCCCCAAATGACACCATTTTAGAAAGTAAACACCCTAAAGTATTCGGGGAGGGGCATGGTGAGTTCATGTATGATTTCATTTTTTTCTACAAGTTAGCGGAAAATGACACTTTCTGAGGAAAAAAAATAATAATAAAGTTTCCATTTCTGCTAACTTCTGGCAAAAAAAAAAAAAAATCTCCCACAGACTCACTATGCCCCTCAGTGAATACCTTGGGGTGTCTACTTTTCGAAATGGGGTCATTTGTGGGGTGTGCTTACTGTTCTGGCATTTTGGGCAGGGCTAAATTCTGAGCAACCCTGTAAAGCCTAAAGGTACTCGTTGTACTTTACGCCCCTTTACGCACCTAGACTGCAAAAAAGTAGCACACATGTGGTATCACCGTACTCAGAAGAAGTAGGGCAATGTGTTTTGGGTTTTTTTTTTTACATATACCCATGCTGGGTGAGAGAAATATCTCTGTAAATTGACAACTTTGTATATTTTTTTTAAAAAGTTGTCATTTACAGAGATATTTCTCACACCCAGCATGGGTATATGTAAAAACACACCCCAAAACACATTGCCCTACTTCTCCTGAGTACAGCGATACCACATGAGTGGACAGTACTCATTGGAATTAGGGCCCCTTTGCGCATCTTGGCTGCAAAAAAGTGTCACTCATGTGGTATCGCCGTACTCAGGAAGAGTAGGGCAATGTGTTTTGGGGTGTATTTTTACATATACCTGCTATATACCTGCTATATACACATGCTGTGTGTGAGAAATATCTCTGTAAATGACAACTTTTAAAAAAATGTATACAAAGTTGTCAATTTACAGAGATATTTCTCTCACTCAGCATGGGTATATGCCCGAGCAAAAGGGTCCACCAGAGGAGCAGGCAGCAGGCATATCAGACGCTGTTTACAAAACAGCATCTGATATGCGATTCAGATGCTGTTTGTTTTAAGATCTACAGCCTGCCAGCGCATGATCTGCGCTGACAGGCAGTAGTTAAACTTTCTCCCGACGCGATCCTGTGAGCGCCGATGTGTCAACGAGGAATAACCCGGCCATCGAGATCACGCGACTCTGCGTGAGGCGTTCCGGAGATGGTTAAATAAACCCTTTTTCTATTCAATGAGAGAATAAAAAATTTTCCCATTATCTTTTGTAGAGGCCTGAAGGATATTTATGGTACCTGTCTGAAATCCCCCACAATTTACGACATGAGAATGTTTATGTTAAGATTCGTGACTCTCCTCTGTAAGTCTTTGTCCAAAAGAATAAACTCACATTGACCTTCTATCAAGCAGGCAAAATGATTACCATGATGTCCATATACTAATCTGTATAGCAAGATGTATAGGCCTTTAGAAGATTGGTTCTTTTCTGCCCAATATTTCTGACAGTTAAACCTCATCTGCCAGTTCTCTACCCAAGCCTCCAATCTATCCAGTTACCTCTGTAGCAGTATACTGTCCTCTTCCGTGTTTATTACTTTACATAGTTTTAGTAAAATCTCAATAAAAACATCTGCACTTGTCTACATCATGTCAACCAAACAAACCAACATGGTATATTGGGCAGACTAGATGGGCCAAATGGTTCTTATCTGCTGACAAATTCTATGTTTCTATGTATACTATGTGTGTACTTTTTTCTACACAGGTGACAGGAGGGGAGTAGCAGAAGCAGCCGGAGAAGCTACAGGGTGATGAGGCAAATGACCCAGATATACCGCGGCAGTATGCAGAAGAGATGGAGGAAGGGTGTCCCTCCGAGTCACTTGCGCAAAAGGCCCGATGCATGCTCAGTTGCTTGCATAGTGACAGCTGAATTGTCACACCCGCTGAGAGGAAGGACAAACTGAACTACTATCAAGACATCCTATGTAGTCAGTTGGCCGCTGCCTATGTGCGCCATCGCCCATCCTCACGCAGGTCTGTCTGGGGGGGCCCTTTGCGCTTATTTTCCACTGCCATAGCTGCTGGAGGGGGTGAAGAAGCCAGTTCCCTGGCGAAACTGCGTTGGAGGAGACGGCTGGGGGATCTGCATGTTAACTGTGGGTAATTCTTACTATGTTTTACATTACAAATATGTGGATACCACACTCTATATTATGTATTAGATCACCAGTGGCTACAACTACACACTCTACTGATGTAAATATACGCCGTTCCCCCGAATACTTGACCACCTGCAGTACCTGTTTTGTGCGTGCACGTGATCCCCGGGGTTCCTTTCAGTACTCTGGGTTTTCAGCGAGTGTTACTTGCAGATTCGAGTCCGTGTGTCTCTGGGAGTCGCGCCCCGGCCGGTAGCACGGCTCCAAGTTCATGGCTTCGCGCTCCCTGGGAGCAGGAGTGATGTCACTGCTGTGACTCCTGATAGTCACAGCTACCACTAGACCTCTTCAACGCGTTTTGGGTAATCACATTACCCTTCGTCAGGAAGACAGACTTGGTAGTTACTGCAAGGTAACTCCTATTTATCCCCGCCTGCATTTCCTATGTAAATTTTAACCTTATAACTCCTGGTGTAGATGCTGTCCCTAATCAAATGCAAAGATCTATATTTCCATATTCAATCCTACTGGGGTTAAGGTATCCATATTCAATATTAGTCTTGTTTCTGCTTTGGACATGTCTTTAATATAATCACCCCTTCTCTGATTTTTCTTCACTAATTCTAATCCGCAGAATGTTGGTGAATTTTCCTCCATGTTTATCCATATAATGGCGTGACAGCGGGTGTTCATTTAAATTTTCTCTCTAGGTTATAAATATGTTCATTTATTCTTTTTTTCAGGTATCTTTTTGTTCTGCCAATATAGATTTTTTGACATGGGGATATGATGGCATAAATTAACCCTTGGCTATTACAGGATATATATTCCCCTATATGGTGTATATATGTGTCTCCTGGGTTCTGTATTTTAGTTCTCATATTATTTTGGGATTTTTTGCACCCTTGGCACCTTTTATATGGGAAGAACCCTTTTATTGTACTATCTTTATGTTTTTTATATTCCTTATTATTCCAGCTATTTTTACTCACGCACTTGCTCATGGGGGCTATGGTGTTCCCTATATTCCTTGCTTTCCAGAAAATGAATTTTGGGTTATTAGGGACCAGATCTCCTATTATTTTGTCATCTTTCAATATTCCCCAATGTTTGTCTACCACTTTTTTGAATTTACCCACCTGGCTATTATAGGGCATAATTATGGGTGGGATCGCCCACATTTCTTCTTTTCCCTGTTGTTTTTCTATTCTGTCGCCCAATAATTGCTGTCTATCCATTTGACCTATTTACGTTTTACATTCTACTAATTTCTCCCGAGTTGTATCCTTTACTTTCAAATCCCCATTGCATATTTTCAGCTTCTATATCATAATGTTCTTTTTTTGTGCAATTTCTACATAATCTCAGGAATTGACTTTTTGGTACGTTTTCCAGTCATCGGGGCAGGTGGCAGCTTTCCATGGAAATGAAACTATTTGCGTCCGAAGGTTTATTGTACGTTTTTGTGCAAATTTTGTCATCTTCAATAAATATGGTTAGATCTAAAAAGTTTATTTCTGTTTTACTGTACATTAGCGAGGATTCCAAATAAAACTCGTTTTCATTTAGTTCATTAAAAAAATCTTTCAATTCCTCCTCCCCTCCCTCCCAAATAAAAATTATCAATAAAACGATGCCATAGGGCAAAGTTCGCCTGGAGTCCGCCATTGCAGTGGATATATTGATGTTCCCATCGTCCTACGTACAAATTAGCGAACCCCGGTGCGAACCTCGTCCACATAGCGGTTCCCCACTG
This sequence comes from Bufotes viridis, assembly GCA_033119425.1. Lineage (NCBI taxonomy): Eukaryota > Metazoa > Chordata > Amphibia > Anura > Bufonidae > Bufotes > Bufotes viridis. The sequence continues at coordinate 89,450,899 of CM065594.1, read as the reverse complement.
CTGGAGGTAAAAATTGTCATTGTACATAAAATAATTATTTTATAGAATAAAACAAATACATTCCTCCAGGAAGTTGACTTGTTCGTCTGTCATTTCTCCTTTTGCGTTTAAAAAGAATTTTGTGGCCTCACATCCTTTCTGATTTTCAATTATAGTATATAAGGACTTCACGTCTAGTATGCCTAGTATGTAGGTGTCCTTTCACTCCACATTGCTGAGTATTTTCAGGATATGTTTCGTATCCTTGATGTATGCAGGAAGAGCCTGTGCGTAGGGTTGTAAACACTGGTCCACGTATCTGGATAGTGCACTTGTCAGGCAATCTATCCCAGATACTATTGGCCTACCTGGTGGCTTCAGAGGGTCCTTATGAATTTTGGGGTTATGGTAGAATCCAGCAATTCTAGGATGTTGGATATCTATAAACGCAGCCTTTTTTTCTGCAAAATTCCCTTAGTTTCCTTAGTTCCTTCTTATACATCTCTGTGGGGTCTTGTACTTTTTTTTTAAATCATTTAATATATTCATGGCTTCAGTATGGTATTTTTCTTTATCTAAAATAACGATTCCTCCTTCCTTATCTGGCGGATGATGATTTCATTATTTTGTTGCATAGATATGTTGCTTTCCTTTCTTCTTGTGAAATATTACTTAAATATTGCAGATTTTTTGGAATTTTGAATCTCCTTATTTCCCTAGTTACCAAGTTCATAAACGTATTGAATGCTGGTGAATACTCCTGTAGAGGGTGATATTTTGATTTAGGTTTTAAATTTGTATGTTTATAGGGGTCTTTATTATATTCCTCACCCTGTTGTTCATTCTCTTTGCCCTTTTGGTTATTTTTTTTTTTTTTATGTCTTTTTTCATAAAATATCTTTTCAGTGCTAATTTCCGCATAAATTTTCGAATCCCTATAAAGGCTTCAAATTTGTTGAAGAAGGTGGTAGGAGAGAATTTTAGGCCCCTCTGAAGGATGTGTGTTTCACTTTTTGTTATTGTGTGTTTGCTCAAATTGTAGATTTTTTTGTATGCAGTCTTCCTCTACCTTATTTGGTTTTGTTTTATGCTTTTTCTTCTGTGTGAATTTCCCTCCCCTACACCCCCTTTTGTGCGTCCATATTTTCGGGGCTGGAAAAAATTATTTTTTTAATGTTTTTTGGAGGATTAGCTTCGTGGTTGTTATCTTTTTGTTGTTGTTGTTCCCACTCTCTTTTGTTTGTTCCTGTTTCTGCCTTTTCTGTGCTTTGTGTTCCTTCTACCTCTATTGCATTTTCATTCTCCTCAGTTGTCTTCCTACTTTCTTTCTCCCCCGCTAAACTCCCCTCTACTGTCTTTTCCATATTATCCTCTTCTCTTTCACATAAGTAGAGTGTGTAGTTGTAGCCACTGGTGATCTAATACATAATATAGAGCACGGTATCCACATATTTGTAGTATAAATTAGCAATTGCTAGTGGGGTAAGTGCAGCCCCACTAGATACTGCAGCTGCTAGGTGAGAATAGATAGTGCAGCGCTATTGGGACAACATTTAATTCTTACTATGTATTTTCACACTTAGCCCTATTTAACAGTTTACCATGTCTTTAATTGTACTTATGGACTGAGTGTGTTAATTGTATTTTTTCTGTACACCCCTTTCTTTTCATGCTGATTCCCCAGCCCCCTCTTAGGTGCTTGTCTTTTATCAAATGTTCTCCTTGCTTTGCTGCTATTATTACATATATTTAAATGTTGTTATATAATTAATAAAGTACATTTTTATTTTTATTTCATCTGGAGAGGTCTTTGTTCAATTTTTGTGTGAATGATTCATATACACTTTTGTGTTGTTTGGGCCTCTCAGGACTATATATGGTAACCTTATTGACTCGGTATTTGATTTGGTGGCCTTCTTCTGATCTGTCAGAAGGAATTAAAAATGAGATGCCCAACGGATCCTGTCTATGTAGCAGCTGTAAGGCCTGTATGACATGGTCCCTATTTTGCATCAGAATTGGCTTATGATTTGGTAGCCAAAAGCAGGAGTGTCATCTCTGTTTTGGATCCACTCCTGTTTATTTTTTGCTTTAGCAATACTGATGGATTACTGACCAAATGATGATCGAGTGAAGGCGGTTGCTTAACAGATAGGATCCGTTTTTTGGGGGATATTGTTCTGACGGACCAGAGGAAGGGCAAAATAATGAGTAACGTCAGCACAAACTTACTGCTGACACCCTCTCCATTCTGTCGGGGGGGCTCTACTTGTATAAGCGTTTAATACAACAGGTTCTGTAGACATCTCTATTGGAATCAGCTGACGACAGTGTAAACTGAGTGCACTCTTTCATGCTATAGTAGGATCTTGGCCTTCTGCATGGTTCTTTATACCTTACGCTGACATTGACCTGTAAGGCTGAGTTCACACCCGAGTTATTTTGTCAGTTTTGGCCCTGTAATTGACAAGTGAAGTGATTCTAAGAGCGACGCCTGTCATCTGGGTGTCATACTGACTTCACTACCACAGCAGACTCCCTATGCGTGATACTGCAAGACACAGTGTTCTTCACCACTTTACAGGCTCTCTGCAGCCAGGAAATAGCTGGTTTTTAACGTGATTTGCCACATGAACCGACCAAATTGAATTTTTTAGAAATTCGCTTATCTCTAGTTGCTTTATCTTCCATACATCTGATTCCATGGCAAGTATAGCTAAGGCTAGTTTCACACTAGCGTTTTTGCTGAATCCGGCAGGGTTCAGTAAAAACGCTTCCGTTGCTGATAATACAACCATCTGTATTCGTTATTAACGGATACGCTTGTATTATCTTTAACATTGCCAAGACGGATCCGTCATGAACTGGGTTTTCTATTGTGGCAGATTCCAGGATGGAAAGCAAACTACAACATGTTGCGGTTCGCTCTCCAATATGGGAACACAACTAAAAGAAACAGAATGCATTTTGGAGCATTTCATTCTGTTCAGTTCAGTTTTGTCCGCATTGACAATGAATGGGGACAAAAACGAAGCGTTTTTTTCAGGTATTGAGCCCCTATGACGGATCTCAATACTGGAAAACTAAAACGCAAGTGTGAAAGTAGCCTTAGCCTGCACTGGCTGTTATAAGCACTTCTGGCTGTAACTGTGCCCAGGCTTACACCTCTCTGTCTAGCCTGGAACTAACTAGCACTGCTGCCCCTCCCTTCTGGTAGGAAGCAGGACTAGCCCACTTCTGCCCAAAAGGGGGAGAATGGAATGGTGAGTTCCATTCTATCTAACTATCTGTCTTGCTCTTTGCCATATACGCTGCCCCCTGCTGGTAAACCAGTCATATTACATGAACAAAACAGTTGCACGCAGTAATAACAATGTACACTTGTGAAGGACCTGGAAATAAATACACATATACATTGGCGCTAACAATAAAAGACAGTAGCAGAGTGAAAGAATAGCAACACCACTCTGGGATGTTACACTTAACCTAAAAGGAGGCAACTACCCTCCAAACACACTGCAAACATTTTTTAGACTAGCACATCCAAAGTCAGAGGTGCACATCCATAAAGCTAGCATACAAGCACTCCCTAACTTATAGGGATACCTGACATTCAGGCTCTGATTCCCAGAGAAATAGATCCTGCTCTGCTATCAATTACTAGAATCTCCGTCACTAATGATATCACTAGAGATGAGGGAATTCTCAAATATTCGATTCAGCCGGTTCGTCAAATTTTCTGAAAAAAAGCGCTTCGATCTAAATATATTTGCAGTGAATTGCGATATAAAACAGCTATTTCTGGGCTGCATAGAGCCTTTATATGTTTGTAGATCACTGATGCCTTGCAGTAACATGCATAGGGGGTGTGCTGGGGTAGTGAAATAATACTGTCAGTCAGTATGACATGCAGATGACAGACGAATCTTCGAATTTTAAATTTTTATCACGAATATCGGCACTTTGAAAATTTGCGAATATTTAGAATATAGTGATATATATTCGTAAAAACGAATTTTTTTTTTTTTGTCTTTTTTTCATCTGAACCCATTACCTAGTATACCTACCTGCTTCTTGCTTGTGGGCCAATGTGAGAAGGCTGCAATATTAGTCTGTAGTGAATTAGAATATTCTTCATTATATAATTTTTTTTCTCTTATGTGAAAAATCGGCAATGTAATATTTGCGTAATGCGAATATTCTAACACCCGAAAATGTAGCACTATAGAATATAGTGCTATATTTTAGTTTTTTAGAATATTCGTTATTTTTTTCCATCTGAAGTAATGATTCCAACCTGCTTAAGTTGCTTTCGGGCCAATGACTGTTCACATTAAATTGGAAAAAATTACGAATGCTCTAAAAAAAGAATATATAGTACTATATTCCATAGTGCTATATATTCGGATTTTAGAATATTCGCATTAGGCGAATATTACATTGCCGATTTTTCACAATCAATAGAATAATCTCGAATACGAATATTCGCGAATATATGACGAATATTCTAACGAATATTTGCGAAATATCGCGAATTCGAATATTGCCCCTGCCGCTCATCACTAATTAGAATCACACTGCACACTTAACTTATTTGGGCACTGGGCAAAAACCAACCAAATAACTCAAGTATTAACTCAGCCTTACAGGTTGATGTTAGTGTAAAGAAGAAGCACATTCTTTTACACCCTCATCAGTTGATTCCACATAGATGTCTACAGAACCTGTTCTATTAAACGCTTATAAATGTAGATCCCCCTGCCCCTGACAGAGTAGAGAGGGTGTCAGCAGTAAGTTTGTGTTGACATCACTGATTAATTTGCCCTTCCTCTGATTCATCAGAACAATAACCTCCAAAAAACGGATCCTGTCTGTGGAGCATACACATTCACTCGGTCAGCATTTGCTCAATAATCCATCAGTATTGGAGTGTATCTAAAACAGAGATGACATGTGAATGGAATATTTGCATGTCTTCTGTGTTTTGTACCCACTCCGGCTTTTGGCTACCAAATCATAAGCCAATTCTGGTGGGACCATACAGGCCTTACAGCTGCTATGAAGACAGGATCCGTGGTGCGTCTCATTTTTCCTTCCTTCAGACAGATCAGAAGAAAGGTTAAATAAATAATGATGTCAGCCAGGCCGAAAGCCAAAATAGTGTCCCAGTCATGAAATAGGGAGTGTAGGAACGTCATGAGAAGTCCACAGAGTGGATCTATGACAAAGTGGTGAGGTGAAAGCAGCATGAGGAGACCACAGAGTGGCCCTATGACAGGGTCAGGAGTTGGAAGCAGTATAAGGAGGCCACCGAGTGGCACAATGACAGAGTCTGGAGTTATCAGCAGTATGAGGATGCCACCCAGTGGCACAATGGCAGAGTCTGGAGGTGGCGGATGCAGCAGCATCATGAGAAGGCCACTGAGTGGCACAATGACAGAGTCTGTAGATGGGAGCAGTATGATGAGGCCAGCGAGTGGCAAGGTGACATAGTGTGGAGATGACAGCAGCAGGAGGAGACCACAGGGTGGCAAGGTGACATAGTGTGGAGATGGCAGTAGCAGCAGCAGGAGCAGCATGAGGAGACCAGAGAGTGGCAAGCTGACATAGTGTGTAGATTGCAGCATGAGGAGACCAGAGAGTGGCAAGTTGACATAGTGTGGAGATGGCAGCAGGATAACACAGAGTGGCACGGTGACATAATTTGGTGATGGCATCAGCAGGATAACACAGAATGGCAAGGTGACATAGTGAGTAGATGGCAGCAGCAGCAGGATCCCACAGAGTGGCAAGGTGACATAATTTGGTGATGGCATCAGCAGGATAACACAGAATGGCAAGGTGACATAGTGAGTAGATGGCAGCAGCAGCAGGATCCCACAGAGTGACAAGGTGACATAGTGTAGAGTTGGCAGTAGCTGCAACATCAGGAGGATACCATAGAGTGGCAAGTTGACATAGTGTGGAGATGGCGGCAGCAGCAGGAGGAGACCACAAAGTGGCAAGGTGACATAGTGCAGAGATGGCAGAAGCAGGCGGAGACCAGAGATAGGTAAGTTGATATAGTGTGTACATGGCAGCAGCATGAGGAGACCACAGAGTGGCAAGGTGACATAGTGAGGAGATGGCAGCAGCAGGATCCCAAAGAGTAGTAGGTGACATAGTGCGGAGATGGCAGTAGCAGCAGCATCAGAAGGATACCATAGAGTGGCAAGGTGACATAGTGTGGACATGGCAACAGCAGGAGGAGACCACTGAGTGGCAAGGTGACAGTGTGGAGATGGCGGCAGCAGCATGAGGAGACCACAGAGTGACAAAGTGACATATTGAGGAGATGGCAGCAGCAGGAGGAGACCACAGAGTGGCAAGGTGACATAGTGTGGAGATGGCAGCAGCAAGAGGAGAGCACAGAGTGGCAAGGTGACATAGTTTGGAGATGGCAGTAGTAGCAGCAGCAGGAGGAGACCACAGAGTGGCAAGGTGACATAGTGTGGAGATGGCAGCAGCAGGAGAAGACCACAGAGTGGTAAGGTGACATAGTTTGGAGATGGCAGTAGTAGCAGCAGCATGAGGAGACCACAGAGTGGCAAGTTGACATAGTGTGGAGATGGCAGTAGTAGCAGCAGCAGGAGGAGACCACAGAGTGGCAAGTTGACATAGTGTGGAGATGGCAGTAGTACAGCAGCAGGAGGAGACCACAGAGTGGCAAGGTGACATAGTGTGGAGATGGCAGCAGCAGGAGGTGACCAAAGAGTGGCAAGGTGACATAGTTTGGATATGGCACCGCAGCTGCATCAAGAGACCTGAAAGTGACCTGGCAACAGAGTAGGGCAGTGGGTTGCAATACCAGTACCCGCTGATGAAGGTGGGTGAAATACTTAAGGAACTCTTGGCATCAGATGTGTGGCATCAGGCGGGTTGCAGCACCAAAGTAGTAGCTGAGGCAGGTAGTCATAAGAAAATGGTCTCTGGTATCAGTGTTGGTGTGGCACCATGGATGATCTAGTCTGATGCATCAGGAATTGGTGGTTGGAAATCCTGGCTGATCCACGCCTTATTAATCTTAACAGGTCAGGCCCTCCACATTTTAGATGGACAGGTGAGTTCTCCTTGGGGTAACTATGGCCCCCGCCGCACTAAACACCCGCTCTGATGCCACACTACTGGCTGGGCAGGACAGCTTTTCCAGGGCAAACTCTGCTAGTTGCGGCTACAAATCCAGTTTGGCTACCCAGTAGTCCAGTGGATCTTTAATGTGGGGTGGCAGGGTGCTGTCCAAATAGGCCACCACCTGCTGGTTCAGGTTCTGCTCCAGGTTTAGATGCTGCTGCTGGTGAGTAGTTTCTTCACTATGCGGGTGAATAAATCTACTCATCAGCGACTCTAGACTCAGGCTGTTGCTAATGGAGCTGGTACTGCTCCTGCCACCCCACCCCTCCGCAGCAGCCATGGTAGTGGAACATGAGCACAGAGGGCCCCCCGGTCAGACTGCGAGAAGACGGACGATGGGGCCAATAGGCAGCGGCCAACTGACTACATAGGATGTCTCTGTAGTAGTTTAGTTTGTCCTCTCTCTCGGTGGGTGTAAAAAAGGCCCCCATTCTGGACCGGATGCGAGGGTCCAACAAGGTGGAGACATTTCTGCAAGTGGCTCAAAGGGACTCCCTGTCGCCATCTCCACTGCATACTGCCACGGTGTGTCCGGGTCCTCATCGTTTTGTAGCTCATCTGGCTGCTCCTGCTCCTCCTCTCCTGCCAGCTGAGAAGAAAAACCACCAATTGGGCTAAGCATTGCCTGTGCTCCAATGTCTCCCTCCCACTCTTCTTCCATGTCAGCCCCCACAGTGCTCATGTGGCCTAGAGATCGAGACGCCATGTCTCCTGTCCCCTGATCATCCATTGTTACCACCAGCTGTTCCAGGACATGAAGCAGTGGAATGATGATGTTCATCCCGAAGTCCTAGCGACTGACAAATAACGTGGCATCCTCAAAGGGCCTGCGCAAACGTCAGGTGTCAGTGCCAGTGGATGACATCGAAGTTAAACAGGGGAGTACTCCTATGTGCTCGCATCATCAAGAAATCGTTGATGGCCTTTCTCTGTTCGTATAGTCGGTCCAACATATGGAGGATGGAATACCAATGGGTGGAAGCGTCGCAGATCAGCTTATGTTGGGGAATGCCGTTCTGCCGCTGCAACTCAAGGAGGATATCCTTTGCAGTATACGAGGATCCACTGGAGAAACAGATTGAACATGTGTGCCATGCAGGGTGCATGGCTTAGCCTTCCTTGATGCAATGCCGACACAATGTTTTTCCCGTCGTCGGTCACCATAGTTCTGATTTTGAGTTGTTGAGGAGATAGCCAGGATTCGATTTCTTGATACATCACACGGAGCAGTTGCTCCCCTGTGTGACTCCGTACGCCAAGGCAAACCAGGTGCAAAACAGCGTGACACCTCCAAGCCCTGCACATGTGGTATACTGGAGGGGCACTGTGACTTGTCCCTGCAGTGGAGGCTGAAGACATGGTGAAGGATGAGGAGACAGAGGCGGACATTGTCGCAGGACCAACGGTGTGCGAACAGGGAGGAGGAAGCGGCGTGACCCATCCAAGTTGCTGGTGTGGCTGTGCAGGAACCACATTCGCCCAGTGGGCCGTAAATTACATGTATTGTCCCGGACCTTAGTCACAGCTCCATACGTAGGCACTGCCGTGCACTTTGGCAGACACCAACAGGCTCAAGGAATGGCCCATCTTCTGTTCTACATGTTTGTGCAGGGATGGTACTGCCTTTTTCAAAAAGAAATGACGGCTTGGGACTCTTCACCTCGGCTCGGCACAAGCCATCATTTCTCTGAAAGGTGCAGAGTCCACCACTTGGAAAGGGAGGGAATGAAGCACCAGCAACTTGGACAGGAGCACGTTTAGCTTCTGCGCCATTGTATGCATGCACGCATACTGTTGTCTTTTGGAAATCGCTTCGGTGATCGATTGCTGATGGAATGACTGACGAGGAGTAGGAGCAGGAGCATCTGGACGAGCAGAAGATGGGATTGATAGACAGCTCTCTTCGGCTGAGGTGGTGGGGCCTTGACTGGATGTAACTGGGTGCGTGCCACTGTGTGATATAGCGGTTGCTGTGGCAGGCTGGACCACCACATCGGAGCCACGGTCCTCACAGGCCACTGTATGGCATCACTGCATATGTTGATGCAGGGCCATATTGCTAACATTGGCACCCTGGCCACACTTCACCTCCTGCCCACAGATGCAACATATGGCCACATTCACCTCCTTTGGCGCTCTGAAAAAATACTGCCACACCGCCAATTAGGTGATTTTTCCCCCAACAGTCCGCAATGACTAGGTAGGCTGCTACGAAGCAGGTGGTCTACCTAGGGCACGTTTGGCTCCCGACCTTCCACTGCTGCCACCCTGCTGACTCACGGGCAAGCTGACACCCTCTTCGCCTGATGATGATGAAACCCCTTCTGCACCCAGCTCCCAAGTGCGATTGACTTCATCATTATCAAGTAGTGTCTGCACATCATTTATGTCCTCCTCAACGGCCTCACGCCACAAGCTCCCGTGCCACTCTCCTCATCACTACTTGCTCGACTAGTGGAGGAAGCGGCCGATGTCTCCTCCAGATCTTGACTGGGCAGTAGCTGCTAACTGTCCTCCAGTAGCTGTTCCTCACTGAAAAGTGGAGCAGAGTCTACAGCATATACTACTTCTTGATGTGAGGGAACAGAAAAGGACAGAGGCAGGTTGAGGACAGGTGAGGGCACAGGGCCTGTTCCCGGACCATGCCAACTAAGGGTTGTGTCTGACGAATCCTCCAACTGTTGGCTGGGGGTGTCTGAGGTCACTTGGGATGACGTGGATGACCAAGTTAACCAATCAAGAACCGCTGAGTTTCTGGTCAAGACAAGACCGGTAGATGACACTGCTGCGACTACTGCTGCCACGACCCCTTACTTTGCTGCGACCTCTGCTTGTGCCAGAAACATTCATGCCTCTGCCACTCCTCTGTGCATGGCCTGCCACTTCTCTGCCTGACAAACTTGTAGCTGAACTAAACAAATGAAATGGAAATTCAAACACCCCTAAAAGCAACGAATATATTTTTCTTTTTATACTGAAATAGGCCACAAAATTATTTCTGCGCAAATAACAGCAAACTTGAACCGAGTATATATTTTTCGTATTGTACTGAAATAGCCCACTAAATTATTTCTGCACAAATACAAGCAAATGCGACCTGCATATATATTTCTCGTATTGGACTAAAATAACCCACTTAACGATTTCTGAGTAAATAACAGAAAAAGTGAACTGCGTATATTTTTTCTTTTTTCACTGACATATGGCAATAAACGCTTTTAGCGCAAATAACACCAAATGTGAACTGCGTCTATTTTTGTCGTATTGAAGTGAAATATGGCAATAAATGCTTTTAGTGCAAATAACACTAAATGTGAACTGCGTCTAATTTTCGTGTATTGTAGTGAAATATGACAAGAAACGCTTTTAGCGCAAATAACGCCAAATGTGAACTGCGTCTATTTTTCTAGTTTTGTAATGAAATATGACAAGAAACACTTTTAGCGCAAATATCACCAAATGAGAACTGTTTCTATTTTTCGCGTATTATAGTGAAATGTGACAAGAAACGCTTTTAGTGCAAATAACGCAAAATTATTATTAATATTATTTCATTATTATTATTATTATTTATTTTTAGAGCGCCATTCATTCCATAGCGCTGTACATATCATAAGCGGTGCACATACATAATACAGGCAATTGCCTTAAGCATGAACGAGACAAGTGAGAACTGTGTCTATTTTTCGCGTATTGTAGTGAAATATGACAAGAAACGCTTTTAGCGCAAATAACGCCAAATGTGAACTGCTTCTATTTTTCTAGTTTTGTAATGAAATGTGACAAGAAACACTTTTAGCGCAAATAACACCAAATGAGAACTGTGTCTATTTTTCACGTATTATAGTGAAATGTGACAAGAAACGCTTTTAGTGCAAATAACGCCAAATGTGAACTGTGTCTATTTTTCACGTATTATAGTGAAATGTGACAAGAAACGCTTTTAGCGCAAATAACACCAAATGTGAACTGCATTTATTTTTCTCATATTGTAGTGAAATATGACAAGAAACGCTTTAGGCACAAATAACACCAAATGTGAACTGTGTCTATTTTTCTCGTATTGTAGTAAAATATGACAATAAACGCTTTTAGTGCAAATAACACCAATTGTGAACTGCGTCAATTTTTCACGTATTGTAGTGAAATATGACAAGAAACGCTTTTAGCGCAAATAACACCAAATGTGAACTGCGTCTATGTTTGTCGCATTGGAGTGAAATATGGCAATAAACGCTTTCAGTGCAAATAACATCAAATGTGAACTGCGTCTATTTTTCTCGTATTGTAGTGAAATATGGCAATAAATGCTTTTAGCGTTAATAACACCAAATGCGAACTGCGTCTATATTTCTCATATTGTAGTGAAATATGGCAATAAACGCTTTCAGTGCAAAAAACACCAAATGTGGACTGCGTCTATTTTTCACATATTGTAGTGAAATATGACAAGAAACGCTTTCAGCGCAAATAACACCAAATGTAAACTGCATCTATTTTTCTCGTATTATAGTGAAATATGACAAGACATACTTTTAGCACAAATAAAACCAAATATGAACTACGTCTATATTTCTCTTGTTTGTCTAGAAATATGGCAAAAAACTCTTTCAGCGCAAATAACAGTAAATATGAACATAGTCGATTTTTCTCTAGAAATATGGTAATAAATGCTTTTGCCGCAAATAACACCAAATGTGAACTGCGTCTATTTTTCTTGGTTCGTAGTGAAATATGACAATAAACGCTTTAAGCGCAAATAACACCAAATATTACCTGTATCTATTTTTCGCGTATTGTAGTGAAATATAACAATAAGCGCTTTTAGCACAAATAAGACCAAATGTGAACTGCGTCTATTTTTCTCGTATTGTAGTGAAATATGGCAATAAACGCTTTTAGTGCAAATAACACCAAATGTGGACTGCGTCTTTGTTTGTCAAATTGGAGTGAAATATGGCGATAAACGCTTTCAGCGCAAATAACACCAAATGTGAACTGCATCTATTTTTCTCGTATTGTAGTGAAATATGACAAGAAACGCTTTTAGCACAAATAACAGCAAATATGAACTTAGTCTATTTTTCTCTAGAAATATGGCAATAAACACATTTAGCACAAATAACAACAAAAGTGACCTGCACAAATATTTTTCATATTGCATTGAAATATGCCACTAAATGATATCAGTGCAGTTAACAGCAAAAGTGACCTGCATATATATATTTTTTTTTCCACAGATAACAGCCACTAAAGGCTTTTCAACATAGCACTTGCACCCCAATAACTAATTGCTGGAATGACAGAGCTGTATTATGAGACTATCTGGATCACCAAGTAATGTTTCCCTGCACTTGTAAATCACTTTTTTTCACAATAAAGTTTTTCCTATTACTCTCTCTAGCATCTGCACACGTCTCTCCGTGCCTGTCAAATGATTCCTCTCACTATCCTTTCCCTGCACTAGTAAATCGCTTCGTTCCTTTTTTTTTTTTTAAACAATTAGTTTTTCTTTCACTCTCCTTAGCGCCTGCATACACGTCTGTCCCTGAACAAAGTATGATGGCAGAATCTAAAATGGCCGCCGTATTTATAGGGCTGTGACATCACCGGGCTGGCTGGCTTGCTGATTGGCTGCATGCATGGCATTATGCGTCACCCCGCCTTACCAGGGTTCCTTGCCCCATGTCCTCACACATGTAGCCGCCAATTTAGCCGCCATTGTAGCCGGCTAGCCACCATGTTAGGAAAAATTGTGATTCGTTCCCACGAAGCGCCAGGAAATTCACATTCGTTCACAATCACATTTTTTTCAGAAATTCAGAATGAATTCTACTTTGGCAGCTTCGATTCGCTCATCTCTAGATATCACTGACCAGGCACTTAGAAATGTCAAGATGCAGCTGGTCCACTACTATTAAGTTGGGAAAGTCAGAGTAGAAAGGTGAAGACTTTACTATCATTAACGTTCGCACTGCTTAAAGCTGTCTTTGACTGTTGAACAATTGTTTAACTACATTATAAATATCGGAACAACCTGTTGGCTCACTTCAGCAGGAATGGCAGATTTAGCCTCAAAATCAGATAACTATCCTAAACTGGAAAACAGTAATCTGTTTGGACCAGAGTTTATTCATAAAGTAAAAATAAGATACAGGGCTCATAAGCCCTTCGAGAAACTAAAGAGGGCAGGACAAGCACAAAAACCCTTACATTTGGAGGGTTACTTACAGAAGTCCCATGGACAGACCCAAGAATCACAGAGACAATCACAAAAATATTCTCAAAGTTATATAATTTGGGAAAAGGAGCTTTAACAAAGCCACATACGTACAAGAACTCCGATTGCAGTAAACATTGGATTATCCATTCCTTCCTGTCAATATGTAGACATGGGAAAAATTCTCCATTGACTGTTGGGTCATAAATGTGATTAAAAAAAACATCCATCCACTACCACTAAAAATGTTTCCTTTCCACTGAAAAAAAAACCCTGTCTTTCCACATAAAACAGTAATTAGACACAGTATTACCACTGCTCCTTTTCAAGGAAAGATATCCAAAACAAAAAGAATTGAAATGGGTTGGATAAGTCCCTGTTTAATAACTGGACAGGTCAATTAGACCTGTGTTAAATGTAAAGGCATTAAATAAATTCTTAAAGTCAAAGAAGTTTCAGATGGAGGGTATAACATATTTACGTTTTCTTCTCCAGATAGACATGTATCTAATAAAGATAGACATGAAAGACACCTTTCATGCAATATAAGTAGCTCAACAACACAAACATCTACTCCAATTCAAATGGAAGGGAGAGATTTATTTTTGGAATGTCATGATGTTTGGCCTCCAGAACTCCAGGAATAACATGCATTGTTTATTTGGGCAATCTCTTAGATTTTTTTTTTTTTTTTAAGATCCATATTAAAAACTATCAACTGCTTGATAGCAACATTTTGTATAAACATAAACAATCTATACTAGTCCCTACAAAGTGCTTAACTGTTGTGGTGTTTTCAGTAGACAACTTTTATCATTGAGGTTCCAAGAGAAAAGTGGTTGACAGTAACAGCATTTGTTGAACACGCACTGTTTAGGGAAAGTGTGTTCCTGAAGATAATAGCCAGCCTAATAGAGAAATTATTAGAGAAGCAGCCAGCTTTCAAAACTATACCTTTATTGTGTCAACAGAGGTTCAAAGAATTCTAGAAGTCAGAAGGGAACTGATAAATATATTACATCTTCCCTTTCCAATCCCTTGTCCTATAAGACAAGATACATCACACATCACCTGTCACGGCGGAAAGTGGGGAAAACCCCCCACCGTGCATCGTCCGCGGCCGCTGGGCATATAGCAGGAAAAGGGAGCTGTGACCTCCTGAAGCATCCCTATAGAACCCTGGCCTCCTAACTGTATAGGCCGACCTTGAAGGTAGGGGGGCCCATACCTCAGGAACCTAGAGCCCTAGGAATCCCTGCTTAACCCTGGATATAGTGACAGGGCAGAGACCACCTGCTCATCCAATACCACAGATGAGCAGGAGTCTCCAGAGGCCCCTCTGCAGCCGGGAACCAGACAGTGTGCGCCCGCACGACAGGCAAGTAACATGGGAAATAACGTACAGAGAACCCACACTTACCTGCCGCCCTGGCGAAGTCGAACCAGCACCAGGACCTCCTGGACCCCCATACGGACACCAGATGCATGGGGAAGATCCTGGCAGGGCAGCACATCATCTGGTCTTTGCTTAAACCCCTCTGGGAAAGCAAGCCCCTTCCGGAGCAACAAACAACTACGACCACATTCCAGACAGACCCACACCATAACAACAATACAAGGTGGGGATGAGCAAAACAAGCACACTTGAGGGGATACACCAAACAGACAAGATAAACAATGGACAATGAAACCAATATAACGAATAAGGGTGGCTTACGCAGACATAAGAGTGGGAACACACAACAAGCTCCAGCACACACTCTCACTGTGGCTGGACAAACAAAACTGACCTCAGGCGCCAAACACACACACATAAGGAGGCCTGAGGTCACACTCACTACACACCCATTAACTCTGTGCACACCACACCTAGCACAAAGACATTAACCCCATGTGCACACACAAGGAAAAAGCACACCACACAGATGTGAGTGTCTCGCATCCTCTAGACACAAAGTTGCCAGCGGCAACCGCACATGAGACTGCAACATATAGCCCCACGCGCGGCAACCGAAAACCATGCCGCTGGCAAGAGCATGCGCGACAGAGGAACACAACCTCAACACAGGTCGTAACATACCAGTTGCCGCCGGCATGTAAAAGAAGAGTCACAACCCACCGCAGGTCATGACAAACACAACCTCAACAGAGGTCGTGACATACGTGTTGCCAATGGCAACCGCACGTAGACAAAAGGGTCACAACCCCACCGCGGGTTGTGACATCACCATAACTTTGGATGTATCACTAAAAGAGTAGGGAGCCTTTACACAACAAACAGCAGTGAAAGGGAAACGGAAGGCTTCTGAGATGAAACATAGATTTGAGGGCATACTATGTTCATGGACAATCAAACAAAGTAACAGATGCATTGTCAAGGTAAAAAATGTTTTTATCGGCCGTTGCACTCAAATAGCACCTATTCTTAAAGATAAATCAGAGTTTTGTCACTACAGAAATAGACCAGTTTGTATCAGCAACCTCAGCTCAGACCATGAAATTATTGGCAAGGAGTATGAAGAGTGGATGCCCAGAGTTCAACAAATGGTAATTTTATACTCAGTTCTCCAATCCACAAGTTAATCATAGGCCACAAATTCCACTGAGAATGACTGTAGAATGCTTTCAAGAGTTGAAGGACCTCCTACTGCAGCTCCCCCAGTTAATGTGAATAGCAGCTTTGGTTGGCTTTTCTCATTCCTACACCTATCTCAATTCATACATGTCAAGTACCATGACAATAGATCACTGATCCCTGAGGGACAGCGGCATAAAACTAACATGCCTCTTGTCTTTAGCTATGGCAGCTAGTGCAGATGAGCGCAAAATGTTCTACATTAATGAGCCTTGGTTGTCTTCCGACCCTGGAGGATATCATTTAATTTTAACTAAAAACTAAAACAGGTCATGGAAATCATCCAATATAACTAGATTTAATTAGAGACCCCATTGGGCCCTCTCTTCTTGTTCTATGGAAAGGGACAGCCACCCAGCAACACTGACGCGACAACGTATCGCTGACTACTCAGGGACTTGTGCTGACGAAAATCGTCCATCTTTCATCCTGATGGAAGATGCCAATCAGCAGACAAACTTACATTCATCAACTGATTGGGTGCACTGTTATACAGGCCAATTATCTGACCGAATGTTCATTTGAATGCTTGTTCCCAATAATTGGCCCGAATATCGTTAGGTATTAATAGGGACTTTAGGCTCCATTCACACGTCCGTAAGTGTTTTGCGGATCCGTAAAACACGGACACTGGCCATGTGCACATGGCCTGCACTATAATAGAAAATGCCTATTCTTCTCCGCTATTGCGGACAAGAATAGGACATGTTCTATTTTTTTGCGGAAATGGAAGTGCGAATGCAAAGGTGTGGATGCGGACAGCACACAGGGTGCTGTCTGCATGCATTCCGGCCCCATTGAAAATTAATGGGTCCGCACCCGTTCCGCAAAATTGCGGAGCGGATGCGGACCCATTTTGCGGACGTGTGAATGGAGCCTAAGTGTGAGGTCACATGACAAGTCAATCAAATGTCAACATGTATAGAAAGCTGCTAAATCATATTTTTAGGGAGAGGGGCAAAGCAGGAGAGGTACTCCTAATATGCATTCAGTCATTTAATTATGTGTTTTCTCATCATCAGCAGCATACAGCTGAATGTCCAACATTCGGAAATTCAACCAAATCTGTATAATTTTATCTACTGATAAAAAGAAATGCTAGCTCATGAAAATTAATCTGAGGTTATCACAGCCGCACCCAATCACTTATATCACAGAGTTAAAAAATGGCAGATTTTCACTGAAAGGGGTATTCTTTCAGCCAATCATGACTGAGATCAGAATACAAATCTCATGCAGCGGCCAGTGTGACTTTAGTGACTGAAGCTTCCATTCACTAATTTCTGCAACTTAAGTCACCCTGGTCTTCATCGTTATTATGAAGGGTATTCTGATCTCAGCCATTAACTGGGAGGAATGGGGAATCTTGATAGCTGCTTTATGATGAGCCCAATAATGTGGCCTGATTGTAACTTGTGATGACCAAAATCTTCCCTTCTAAAGACCTAATGCTGCTTAATCTTTCTTTTGTCTGACAGAACATAGGAAGGCTTGGACCCCCCATCGTGCTCACTAGGTGGTGTCTGAAAAGCCAACTGAGATGTGTAAAGCCAATTATAATTGCTCATTTTGAATGTGTGATCTTCAGACAGGTGTCACCATATACTTCACAGGGAAGTGTCTCCTGAGCTAATTACTGTCCTTTTACTGTCAGACATAATAAGGATCCAGGCAAGTTCGTTTCTGCCCGGAACACACATATCAGAGATAATACTACACCTGTCCCTTTCCTGATATCTCTCTTTTCTCCTTGATCCAGAAGTGGAGACGGTCTCTTCTATGAATGACATGAGTTAATTTTTTAACTACATTATAGAAATAAAAACAGCTTAAGTCTATTGCCTGTAACAATAAATAGGAGTCTGACAGCCATTGGCAGGGATTTTTTCAGTATTTTCTAAAATAAAAAATACCACAAAATAAAAGTAATAGATATAAAAATAAAAGCAAATCATAATCCTTGTACTGAGCTGCAGTTTGTTAAATTACTAGAGATTAGGAAGAGGACATTGGCTTCAGCTGGGCTATGTTTACTTCATTAAGTTTAGCATGTAGGTCCAGGAAAGCTCTCAACATACATACTAAATGTCTTCACATAGTAGAGGAATAAGTAGGCTTTTCTTTCTTTGTCCTTTATTGTATCAAAAATACATATAAAACAAGCGGCTTGGTAGCAGTGTTAGCCTGATCCACCCACAGCGGCGACGGCCGTTTCGCGCAAACTCTCTGCGCTTCTTCTGGCCACTACGTCAGCACGTTGAACCGTGCTGACCTCTTATACCCGATGCCTGGTTGTCTAGGGACGCCCAAACAAACACAGGCACAGGTAATCTTCTTTAAAAAGACAGTGCATAAGCAAAGAGTATAACCTCTATAAAAATACACTAAGATCATTACGATCATTCAAACCTAGCTGACCGAGCGCTCCTGTGCGCATTATCCATTTGCAGGAGGTGCCGATGTCTATCCCCGCCGTGAGTTGGGGGAGGGACAACTTCAATCCTCGCAAAGCGAAGCATGTCAATTCTACCTCCATGTTCTTCCCTTACATGTTCAATTAGACGCCGACAGCCCTTTTCTGTTCGTACAGAGTTAAGATGTTCTCTTACCCTCTTGAATAGGCACCTGATGGTTTTGCCTATGTAAAAACGACCACAACTACATGTTATCACATACACCACATATGTTGTTTTGCAGTTGATTAAACTTTTTACTTTCTCATATAGTGACCCAATTCTTACAACTTTATCCTGAGAATTGTATTTACAAAATGAGCAATTGCCGCATTTGTAATTACCTTTTGGTATTTTTCACTGTAACTAGCTACTTTTTTTCTCAATCGAAAACTTGCTCTTAACAATCTTATCCTTTATGGTATGACTTCTTCTGAACGTGAAGTTTTTCTTCAACTAATCCTTTTAATCCTATATCTTCCTTTAGGATGTCCTAATGTTTAAAAATTGCCGTTTTTATTAAGTCGGCCATAGGGCTATACTTGAATGAGAACACACACCTTTTGCTATCTCTCTGTTCTTTTTGTCCTGGCATTCCTCTACCATTCTTTCTTTTTCTCTTTCCCCCTCCCCCTGATAGTAACTCTTCTTGTGAAAACTTTGCTGCTTCTTCTAATGTTTCATCTAATAATTTGCAAGAGTCAATTTTTTAGCTCTAAGGCCTGTCTTCTATACCCCTCATTCTCACTATTGAGAACCTTATGAACTGCCCATACGGCACTGACCTTTTAACCGCATGTGGATGAAAACTGTAGTGGTGCAAAAGGGAGTTGGTCGCCGTGGGCTTGCGATAGCCCTCCGTGATCGACACATCCCCATGCACCACAACAGTGACATCCAGAAACTCTATGCGCATACCACCAAAATGCATAGTAAATTTAATTTCCATACCATTGGTATCATTTAAGTATTGCACAAATTACTTACACAAAGTCTCGGTTCCCGACCAGATGATAAAAACATCATCCGCGAACCTGAGGAATGTTTTAATGTACTTCAGATATGGATTCTTGGCATTAAACACACATTTATCTTCAGGTCGTGCTAAATACATATTGGCAAAGGTACAAGAGACCGGAGTCCTCATAGCTGTACCTACTTTCTGCTTATACCAATCTATTCCAAATCTGAAGACATTATTTTCTAGAATATAAAGTCACAAAAAAGTGGACTCTTTCCTGAGTGCTCAATGATCTCACCAATGGCTGCCACTCCTTCGAGGTGGGGTATACGTGTGTACAAGCTCTCTACATCCAGAGACACCAAATGATAACCCTCCTGCCAATAAATGTGGCTCAGAGACCGGAGAACATACTAAATGTGGCCCCACCTTATCCTGATGGAAGTGTGGGCAGTTAATGTTAGTATCCTGCAAGATAAAAAAAAAAGCATGCAATAGCATAGTAGACTACACTTTTCCACACAACGCTATACAGTAATAAAACTTACACTCAAATTTATATATCTATAAACATTGGGACCCTGTGGGTGACAAATAACATTGTATGACATCTGTCAGAGGCATCCACTTACTCTATACCTCCCAGTTTGTCAGATTGTCTTCGCTGCTAGTTCTATCAGTCTTATAACATTCATGTATCATATTGCAGCGCCAATAGATCCAATGGAATCTAGTGTAGATTTCCGAGTAATCCTGCTTTGTCTATACAAGACTGGTTGAGGTGCTGTACATTAAATATTAGTGTGGTAAGTCTGCTGTGTTATGTGCCACTTGTGCAGGGGGTGGGAGACTAGGGGCCCACCAGGGGATTCACTTGTACCCCTGTGGGCCAGTCCTAGCCTGGGTGTTGGTCAAAATGTATCTACTCCTTCCTTGTACAATGACCTCTGCACAGGTAACAGAGCATGCCTAGAAAACTCTCATAGAAGTCTGATGTATCCCCCAACAACATTCTATTGTGTCTTAATGTTGGCTGCTGTAAAGCATATAACTAAATGCTGTAAACAACAGTGCAGGCAAGGTGGTCACAAGAAACAGAATAAAAAATAAAAACAGATTAGAAAAAATGGATATGTTACTGTCTGGTTTTACCTGGCAGAAGAAAAATATAGGTGAAATACTCCCTTCAGTGAGTGCACACTTAACCCCATAGTGACCACCCATACGTGTTTTTACCACGGTCACTAAGGGGCCTTAGGCTGGGCCGCCGCTTTTTTACGGCGTCCCAGTTTAAGCACTGCATGGGTCCCCAATGCATCAGGGAAAAAATGAATGCCGTAAAATTTATAAGGTAAAAACGCAGTGGCAGTATTGCTGTTTTTCCTATCTCCCTCCCAGAAAGAGTTAATAAACATTAATCAGAAAGTTATGTGTACCCCAAAATGGCGCCATTAAAAACCACAACTTGTCCTGCAAAAAACAAGCCCTCATAAATATAGATGGAAAAATAAAAAAGTTATAGCTCTTGGAACGCGACGATGAAAAATGGAAGAAAAATTCTTGGTCAGTAAGGCCCAAAACAGACTGGTCACTAAGGGGTTAATACAGTCTCATGAGAGCCACATCCTTTTTACTGCAGCCCTAGAAGATCCAGTGGACTCTAGTTCAGATTAAGGGTACTTTCACACTTGTGTTAAAGTTTTCCGGTATTGAGTTCCGTCCTAGGGGCTCAATACTGGAAAAAAACGAATCAGTTTAATCCTAATGCATTCTGAATGGAGAGAAATCTGTTCCGGATGCATCAGGAAGCATCAGTTCAGTCCCTCTTACAGTTTTTGGATGGAGAAAATACAGCAGCATGGGAGAGGAGAGAGTTGAGTGAAGGAGCTAGGAGGAAGGAGAGGAGACAAGCTTGTCCCTGTCCTCCTGGGCCTAGCCCAGGGGAACCAATTAACCTCAACCATTGAGTCCGAGATTAGGACTATATGATCCTACACTGTAGATTACCCTTCCGGGGTACCAAGTGGATTATTACTCTGAAGACCACAACCTGTACAAATAATGAAGCAAAGTGTTTGCCTGCCGTGAGGGAGATCGCCCTGGGGTTGTTGGACTACTGAACTAAAGAACATTGACAAAGGAAGGTAGCTGTCGTTTATCAGACTAGAAACTCTTTTGCATTAGGTGGAGAAATTCTAAGCTACAAGCAGCCCACCATACTTAAGGAGAGAAAGGCCATCTGTTAGAACACTTGTTTACAGAGGATCAAAACTACCATTACAAGGTTGAGTGAACAGATCACCACTAGAAACTAAGTACAAGTAAGCATGCTTCCTCTACTAAAGTGAGCTGGAGCTAACCTATATACTTCACCTCAAGGAGCCTGCTAATGTGGATTTGCAGCATTACTATTTTTGCCATCTGTATGAAAGACAAAGTGATGAGATTGGATGCCTTACTACATCTGATAAATTAAGTTCCTGTTTGTATTAAACTCTGCCTCCCTCCTCATTCTTCTGCTCCAGCTCTTGATTGCACCTTACGGTGCTGGCTTCACAAACACAGGGGGCCAGCCACCAAAGCACCTTAAACACCAAGTACCTTCAAGGGCACCTCAACCAACATCTGACTGGTGTTCATTGCAACCAAGAGTGCCCCGGAGGATTTGGCGCTGTGTTCCCATCCACTGCACGGCCGGCTCAGGAAGCAACTGAACTGTGAGTACTACTATCTTCGACACCTCATCACTAGTGTTGAGCGAACAGTTCGAGCATAGTTCGGGTTCGTACCGACTTTTGGGGTGTCCGGGACATGGACCCAAACCCGGACATTTTCAAAAAAGTTCGGGTTCGTTGTTCGGCAATTACTTCCCGCTTTCTGAAGGGCTGCACAGCAGCCAATCAGCTAGCGTTTTACTTCTTGCCATAAGAGCCCATCACAGCCATGCCTACTAATGGCATGGCTGTGATTGGCCAAGTGCAGCATGTGACCCAGCCTCTATTTAAGCTGGAGTCACGTAGCGCCGCTCGTGACACTGCTCTGATTAGTGTAGGGAGAGGACGCAGCTTCTGAGAGGGTGAGATTAGGCAGGGAAAAGTCAGCAACAGCACCTAATGAACGGATCGATCTACAGCTGTGAATGATTGAACTTCTGCTAGTTACTTGGTCACTGGTTTTTAGGCTGCACAGAGTGTTTTTCTGTCACTTATTTTCTGGGGTGATCGGCGGCCATTTTGTGACTTGTGGTGCACCAGAACAAGTTGCCACCAAGTCCATCAATCCATCAATACTAGTTTTTTTTTTGCTATATCCTACATCAGGGGCTTGGCTGTGCTAATTGTCACCCCTAGAAACTCAGGATAGCAATTTCTATATTTTATTAAGGGGTTAATTACAATTGCCCAAATACCAATCCCCTAAATCTGGTGTTCCAGCTTTGGCTAGCCAAGTATAATACTGTCTGCTGTCTGGCAAAGGATAGATTATTTTATGTGGTGAAATTCAATTGCCAAAATAGCAATACCATAAATCAGTGGTTTCAGCTGTGGCTGGCAAAATATAATAGTGTCCGCCAAAACATATATTTTGTTCTGGGGTGAAATTCAATTGCCAAAATAGCAATACCCTGAATCTGGTGTCCCAGCTGTTGCAGACCAAGATTCATAGTGTCCGCAAAAACATATATTTTGTTCTGGGGTGAAATTCAATTGCCAAAATAGCAATACCATAAATCAGTGGTTTCAGCTGTGGCTGGCAAAGTATAATAGTGTCCGCCAAAACATATATTTTGTTCTGGGGTGAAATTCAATTGCCAAAATAGCAATACCCTGAATCTGGTGTCCCAGCTGTTGCAGGCCAAGATTCATAGTGTCTGCCAAAACAAATATTTTGTTCTGGGGTGAAATTCAATTGCCAAAATAGCAATACCTCTGAATCTGGTGTCCCAGCTGTTGCAGGCCAAGATTCATAGTGTCCGCCAAAACATATATTTTGTTCTGGGGTGAAATTCAATTGCCAAAATAGCAATATCATAAATCAGTGGTTTCAGCTGTGGCTGGCAAAGTATAATAGTGTCCGCCAAAACATATATTTTGTTCTGGGGTGAAATTCAATTGCCAAAATAGCAATACCCTGAATCTGGTGTCCCAGCTGTTGCAGGCCAAGATTCATAGTGTCTGCCAAAACATATATTTTGTTCTGGGGTTAAATTCAATTGCCAAAATAGCAATACCATAAATCAGTGGTTTCAGCTGTGGCTGGAAAAGTATAATAGTGTCCGCCAAAACATATATTTTGTTCTAGGATGAAATTCAATTGCCAAAATAGCAATACCCTGAATCTGGTGTCCCAGCTGTTGCAGGCCAAAATTCATAGTGTCCGCCAAAACATATATTTTGTTCTGGGGTGAAATTCAATTGCCAAAATAGCAATACCATAAATCAGTGGTTTCAGCTGTGGCTGGCAAAGTATAATAGTGTCCGCCAAAACATATATTTTGTTCTGGGGTGAAATTCAATTGCCAAAATAGCAATACCCTGAATCTGGTGTCCCAGCTGTTGCAGGCCAAAATTCATAGTGTCCGCCAAAACATATATTTTGTTCTGGGGTTAAATTCAATTGCCAAAATAGCAATACCCTGAATCTGGTGTTCGAGCTGTTGCAGGCCAATTGTAAATCTGTCCATAAAAGGATACCTTTCATCCAGGGCCTAAATACTAGCCCTTAAAGAGATATTCCCCTTAATCAGTGGTTACTGCTGTGCCTGGATTAGTGCAATACGTTACATAAATAAATAGGCAGATGTTAGGTGCCTGTAAAAAAAGACCTGAATTTGAAATCAATACATTGGGCCAAATATTTTTTTTCTTATTGTGGTGCTTGGTGAACGGTAACAATGAGGAAAACATCTAGTAAGGGACGCGGACGCGGTTGTGGTGGTGTTAGTGTACCCTCTTGTGCTGGGAGAGGACGTGGCCATTCTGCCACAGCCACATGTCCTAGTGAACCAACTACCTCAGGTTCCAGTACCCGCCAGAATTTACAGCGATATTTGGTGGGGCCCAATGCCGTTCTAAGGATGGTAAGGCCTGAGCAGGTACAGGCGCTAGTCAATTGGGTGGCCGACAGTGGATCCAGCATGTTCACAACATTATCCCCACCCAGTCTTCTGCAGAAAGCGCACAGGTGGCACCTGAAAACCAAGCCCATCCGTCTGTCACATCACCCCCATGCATATCAGGGAAACTGTCTGAGCCTCAAGTTATGCAGCAGTCTCTTATGCTGTTTGAAGACTCTGCTGGCAGGGTTTCCCAAGGGAATCCACCTAGCCCTTCCCCATTGGTGGAAGACATAGAATGCACTGATGCACAACCACTGATGTTTCCTGATGATGAGGACATGGGAATACCACCTCATCGGAGTCCGCACGTCTCTGATGATGACGAAACACAGGTGCCAACTGCTGCGTCTTTCTGCAGTGTGCAGACCGAACAGGAGGTCAGGGAGGAAGACTGTGTGGAAGACGATGCAGGGGACGATGAGGTCCTAGACCCCACATGGAATGAAGGTCGTGCCACTGACTTTCATAGTTCAGAGGAAGAGGCAGTGGTGAGACCGAGCCAACAGCGTAGCAAAAGAGAGAGCAGGGAGCAAAAGCAGAACAGCCGCCTCCAAGAGAGTTCGCCTGCTACTGGCCACCGCCACCAGGGACCGAGCACCCCAAAGGCAGCTTCAAGGAGTTCCCTGGCATGGCACTTCTTAAAACAATGTGCTGACGACAAGACCCGAGTGGTTTGCACGCTGTGCCATCAGAGCCTGAAGCGAGGCATTAACGTTCTGAACCTTAGAACAACCTGAATGACCCGGCATCTACATGCAAAGCATGAACTGCAGTGGAGTAAACACCTTAAAAGCAAGGAACTCACTCTGGCTCCCCCTGCTCCCTCTTCTGCTGCTGCCTCGGCCTCTTCCTCCGCCTCGGGAGGAATGTTGGCACCTGCCGCCCACCAAACAGAGGATGTGCCACCGACAACACCACCTGCGTCACCAAGCATCTCCACCATGTCACACGGCAGCGTTCAGCTCTCCATCTCACAAACCTTGGAGAGAAAAAGTAAATTCCCACCTAGCCACCCTCGAGCCCTGGGTCTGAATGCCAGCATTTCTAAACTACTGGCCTTTGAAATGCTGTCATTCAGCCTGGTGGACACAGATAGCTTCAAACAGCTGATGTCCATGGCTGTCCCACAGTATGTTGTCCCCAGCCGCCACTACTTCTCCAAGACAGCCGTGCCTTCCCTGCACAACCAAGTATCCGATAAAATCAAGTGTGCACTGCGCAACGCCATCTGTGGCAAGGTCCACCTAACCACAGATACGTGGACCAGTAAGCACGGCCAGGGACGCTATATCTCCCTAACTGCACACTGGGTAAATGTAGTGGCGGCTGGGCCGCAGGTGGAGAGTTCCTTGGCGCACATCCTTCCGCTGCCAAGGATCGCAGGGCATCATTCTTTTCCTTCCTGTAGCCTCCTCCTCCTACTCGGCTTCCTCCTCCTCTGCTTCCACCAGCTCATCCAGTCAGCCACACACCTTCACCACCAACTTCAGCACAGCCCGGGGTAAACGTCAACAGGCCATTCTGAAACTCATATGTTTGGGGGACAAGCCCCACACCGCGCAGGAGTTGTGGCGGGGTATTGAACAACAGACCGACCAGTGGTTGCTGCCGGTGGGCCTCAAGCCCGGCCTGGTGGTGTGCGATAATGGGTGACATCTCGTCGTAGCTCTGGGACTAGCCGGTTTGACGCACATCCCTTGCCTGGCGCATGTGCTGAATTTGGTGGTGCAAAAGTTCATTCACAACTACCCAGACATGTCAGAGCTGCTGCATAAAGTGCGGGCCGCCTGTGCGCGCTTCTGGCGTTCACATCCTGCCGCTGCTCGCCTGTCAGCGCTACAGCGGAACTTCGGCCTTCCCGCTCACCGCCTAATATGCGACGTGCCCACCCGGTGGAACTCCACCTTGCACATGCTGGAGAGACTGTGCGAGCAGCAGCAGGCCATAGTGGAGTTTCAGCTGCAGCACGCACGGGTCAGTCGCACTGCGGAACAGCACCACTTCACCACCAATGATTGGGCCTCCATGCGAGACCTGTGTGCCCTGTTGCGCTGTTTAGAGTACGCCACCAACATGGCCAGTGGCGATGCCACTGTTATCAGCGTGACGATACCAATTCTATGTCTCCTAGAGAAAACACTTAGGGCGATGATGGAAGAGGAGGTGGGCCAGGGCCAGGAGGAGGAGGAGGAGGATGACGTGTCGTTTTTAGCACTTTCAGGCCAGTCTGGCTCAGAGTTTTTTTGCAACAGCAGAGGCCAGGTACAAATGTGGCCAGCCAGGGCCCACTACTGGAGGACGAGGATGAGGAGGAGGAGGTGGAGGAGGATGAGGATGAAGCAGGCTCACAGCGGGGTGGCACACCAACACAGCTCAGGCCCATCACTGGTGCGTGGCTGGGGGGATACGGAGGGCGATGACGATACGCCTCCCACAGAGGACAGCTTGTCCTTACCTCTGGGGAGCCTGGTACACATGAGCGACTACATGCTGCAGTTCCTGCGCAATGACAGCAGAGTTGCCCACATTTTAACGTGTGCGGACTACTGGGTTGCCACCCTGCTGGATCCCCGGTACAAAGACAATGTGCCCACCTTACTACCTGCACTGGAGCGTGATAGGAAGATGCACGAATACAAGCGCACGCTGGTAGAGGCGCTCCTGAGAGCATTCCCAAATGTCACAGGGGAACAGGTGGAAGCCCAAGGCGAAGGCAGAGGAGGAGCAAGAGGTCGCCAACGCAGCTGTGTCACGGCCAGCTCCTCTGAGGGCAGGGTTAGCATGGCAGAAATGTGGAAAAGTTTTGTCTCCACGCCACAGCTAACTGTACCACCACCTGATACGGAACGTGTTAGCAGGAGGCAGCATTTCACTAACATGGTTGAACAGTACGTCTGCACACCCCTCCACGTACTGACTGATGGTTCGGCCCCATTCAACTTCTGGGTCTCCAAATTGTCCACGTGGCCAGAGTTAGCATTTTATGCCTTGGAGGTGCTGGCCTGCCTGGCGGCCAGCATTTTGTCAGAACGTGTAGCACGGCAGGGTGCGTCATTACTGACAAACGCAGCCGCCTGTCCAGAGCCAACGTGGACAAGCTGACGTTCATAAAAATAAACCAGGCATGAATCCAACAGGACCTGTGCCTCCCTTGTGCAGAATAGACATTTATAACTGCCTCCCCCTCAACCATGTATTCTTGTACTCCGGGGCACTTCTTTATTGAATCCTCATTTTTTTAACTTTACCATGATCTTGTGGTGCAACCCAAAGTTGAATGAACCTCTCCTCTGTCTGGGTGGTGGGGCCGAAATAACTGAGAGTGGCCTTCTCCGGTGGTGGTTGATATGACGCATGATTCCTTGCTGTGGGACCTCTCTCCTCTGTCTGGGTGCTGGGCCGAAATAACTGAGAGTGGCCGTCTCCGGTGGTGGTTGATATGACGCATGATTCCTTGCTGTGGGACCTCTCTCCTCTGTCTGGGTGCTGGGCTGAAATAACTGAGAGTGGCCTTCTCCGGTGGTGGTTGATATGACGCATGATTCCTTGCTGTGGGACCTCTCTCTCTGTCTGGGTGCTGGGCCGAAATAACTGAGAGTGGCCTTCTCCGGTGGTGGTTTATATGACGATGATTCCTTGCTGTGGGACCTCTCTCCTCTGTCTGGGTGCTGGGCCAAAATAACTGAGAGTGGCCTTCTCTGGTGGTGGTTGATATGACGCATGATTCCTTGCTGTGGGACCTCTCTCCTCTGTCTGGGTGCTGGGCCGAAATAACTGAGAGTGGCCTTCTCCGGTGGTGGTTTATATGACGCATGATTCCTTGCTGTGGGACCTCTCTCCTCTGTCTGGGTGCTGGGCCAAAATAACTGAGAGTGGCCTTCTCCGGTGGTGGTTGATATGATGCATGATTCCTTGCTGTGGGACCTCTCTCCTCTGTCTAGGTGCTGGGCCGAAATAACTGAGAGTGGCCTTCTCCAGTTGTGTGCTTGATATGACACATTATTCCTTGCTGTGGGACCTCTCTCCTCTGTCTGGGTGCTGGGCCGAAATAACTGAGTGGCCTTCTCCAGTGGTGGGTGATATGACGCATGATTCCTTGATGTGGGACCTGTATCCTCGGTCTGGGTGCTGGGCTGAAATAACTGAAAGTGGCCTTCTCCAGTGGTGGATGATATGACGCATGATTCCTTGCTGTGGGACCTCTGTCCTCTGACTGGGTGGTGGGGCCGAAATAACTGAGTGGCCTTCTCCAGTAGTGGGTGATATGACGCATGATTCCTTGATGTGGGACCTGTATCCTCGGTCTGTGTGCTGGGCTGAAATAACTGAAAGTGGCCTTCTCCAGTGGTGGGTGATATGACGCATGATTCCTTGATGTGGGACCTGTATAATCGGTCTGGGTGCTGGGCTGAAATAACTGAAAGTGGCCTTTTCCAGTGGTGGGTGATATGACGCATGAATCCTTGCTGTGGGACCTCTCTCCTCTGTCTGGGTGCTGGGGCCGAAATAACTGAGTGGCCTTCTCCAGTGGTGGGTGATATGATGCATGATTCCTTCCTGTGGGACATCTCTCCTCTGTCTGGGTGTTGGGGCCGAAATAACTGAGTGGCCTTCTCCAGTGGTGGGTGATATGACGCATGATTCCTTGATGTGGGACCTGTATTCTCGGTCTGGATGCTGGGCTGAAATAACTGAAAGTGGCCTTCTCCAGTGGTGGGTGATATGACGCATGATTCCTTGCTGTGGGACCTCTCTCCTCTGTCTGGGTGCTGGGGCCAAAATAACTGAAAGTGACCTTCTCCAGTGTTGGGTGATATGACGCATGATTCCTTGCAGTGGGACCTCTCTCTAATTGATATTGGTTAAATTTTATTTATTTTATTTTATTTTAATTCATTTCCCTATCCACATTTGTTTGCAGGGGATTTACCTACATTTTTCTGCCTTTGGCAGCCCTCTAGCCCGTTCCTGAACTATTTTACAGCCTTTTTAGTGCCTAAAAGTTCGGGTCCCTATTGACTTCAATGGGGTTCAGGGGATCCCGAATCCGAACATTTTCGGGAAGTTCGGCCGAACTTCCCGAACCCGAACTTCCAGGTGTTCGCTCATCTCTACTCATCACTAGTATGCTCATGGCACTATCCCCTGCGGTCCGGCTCGTTGCACATCCATACATGATTACTGCAGCAATACCAACGGTGTGGCAGCATTCTACCTGTGTGTGTGTTAAGTTGAAATTGAGCATCAAGCCTCAATCATCCATTTATGTGTATTTGGTTTTCACGCGGTCGCAATAACATTTTCAGTTTAATTAAGCAGCATATATACGTGATTATAGCAGCAATATCCACAGTGTGGCAGCAATCTACCTGTGTGTATTAAGTTAAAATTGAGCTGATTTTAGAAGCCGTTTTACTCATTTCTTATGGACTAACAAATGTCCTACACTGGCTTACCTCCAACTGTTTAGGAAGTGGGCGAGTTGGGGTTTATCTCTCCTGCATTTGCAGTCCTACCTGCACGCTATACAGTTAGATGGGTGGAACTAACCAACACTTTTTCCTCCAAACTTTCACATGTAGCATGTTATATTATTGCATCCGCACACTGGATCTCCATATTAAATAGTCGCCATTAGTGCCTGTATATGCTTTGCCTTTCCACCAAAATCTGAGGTGTCAGGAAACAAATGCGGCATGGTACTCTCTATCTGATTATAAAGTCATTAATGTGCTACGGCGAGATGACCCAATAACACTCTTGGGACCATTGCTCTCTTAGAGGGCTGTCACATCTACCCAGTGGCGTATCGGGGAAGCAGGGGAAGCAGCTGCTTCGGGGCCTGGGCTGACAAGGGGCCCGGCCACCCAGGAGCAGTGTCTCAAACAACTTAAAGAGGACCTTTCATGTGTCCATACTGTATTAACTAGGTAGCAGGACATATAGGGCATACATGGGGGATGTCCCTGCACTTACTATTATTTCTGGGTGCCGTGCCGCTGTGGCCCCTGTTACAGTCTCCCACGCTGTATGCTAAGTAGCAGCATCGGAACAATGAGGAGGAGATGCAGTCTTTCTTTGTGGGCGTCTCCTTCTCGCTGGCTGTAGTGCTGTCCAATCGCAGCACAGGGCGTCACAGGTTTTTTCTCCCTGGCTGTGACGCTCTGCGCTGCAATGGGCACAACATCGTGGCCACTTTGAACCTGGGCAAAATAACATATGTTCCCTGGCACAGATCATCAACCTAGTGGTGCAGCACTTTCTAAATAAGTACACTGGCTTGGGTAAGGTGCTGGCAAAGTCCAGGAGACTGTCCAATCACATCGGCCAGTCTTACTTGGAGAGAAACATTCTATTGGACCTGTAGCAATAGAAGGCCTGCATGTACACTGCTTAATTTGCGACGTGCCAATTGGAATTCGACATTGCACATGCTCGAGTATCTGTACGAGCAGCAGAAAGCTGTAAACGATTTTGTCATGCACCAGACAGCCTCAGCAGGGAACATGTATTGCTTTGAGGTCAGGCATCAAAAGCTCATCCGAGACGCCTGTCTGATGCTGAAGAAATTCGTAGAGACCACAAAGTTTGTCAGCAGGGACAAGCATGAATGACATCATCCCTCTAATATTTATCTTAGAACAGATGCTGATGCTCATGCAGCAGGGGACCATATTGGAAGTTGGGAGTAGCATCTTGCCGTCCGCCCTATAGCTGTTGGGGACACACAAAGAAAATCTGCCATAGAGGAGGAGGATGACAAAGATTATGAGGATGAGGAGCTGCCACTGCAAGAGAAGGAGGAGGTGGAGGAGCAAGAGGATGATGATGAGGATGGAAAATTCTCTTATGTGGCGGTCAAGACACCCATTCGTCTCAGTGGGGGGCTGTGGGGTGCTGAGCCAGAAACAGTGGCTCCTCGAGCATCCTTGCCAGAATGGCCACCTGTATGCTCGATAGGCGTATCGTTGACATCAAGCATGATAGCTATGCTTTTAGAGCTTCGCCCCTGACAGAAAGGGAGGACAAATTATGTTACTACCAGGACACACTGTGCATGCAACTTGACGCAGTTTACGGTGAGCAGACGACTGATGCCAGCGTGTCTGAAAGGGAGGCCCCCTCTGCCCCATGCAGAGTCACCCCCTTCCTGCCGTCACGCCACGAGCAGCAGCAGCAGCCATTTCAGTCTCCTTAACATGATGGAACAGATTTTCCATGTGCCACACCCGGCTGAGGCTAGTCAGCAAGCCAAAAGCTCCCACATCAACACCCGGGTTAAGGCCTACCTAAACTATGGCCAGTCTCTGTTGCATACCCAGTTCCCAGACTTCATGGACTTTTGGGCAGGTAGACTGTAACAGTGCCCGAACTGGCACAGCATGCTCTCTATCTTATTTCTTGCGCTACCTCCAGTGTAATCTCAGAGAGGGTTTTCAGCGCCGCAGGGCACGTAGTGACACCCAAAATATCACTTTTGTCAAATGAACTAAGCCTGGATTCAGTAGGATTTTCACACTCCTCCATCTGTTTCCGATGTATAGACCTCGCCCACCACGCCTTGCTGGCAGTGCCCTATCTTGCCACTGTTGCTGTCTGTCTGTCTATTATCACATTCTGTACGGTTGCTGCTGTGGCCTGCATCATGCTACTAATGTCTCTCAATCCTCAGTTTACGTGTATTCAGTTTCCACGCGGTTGAAATTTTATAATTCTGTATGTCATTGCTTAGAGATGAAAAAAATAAATAAAAATAAATAAATACATTTTTGTGGTGGGGGGTGGTTAAATTTCTTTAAATGGTTTCTGTCACAACACTTTTCACTATTAAACAGGCTGACATTATACATGTGCAAATGTCACCTGAATTTAACTCTGCTATTCTTTTTTTTCAGTGTGCCTGACCTGTCACTGCCGGTTCTGGGAGACGGTCGGTCAGAGGTTCCTCCCTGTCTTGTGTATGACATTCTTTGTTTTGGTTTCACTTTGCTCAGTTCCTTTCTCTCCCTCAGCTGCCTCTTATCTTGATTAATTGGTTTCCTTTATATTCCCTCCCTTACTGCTTCTCCGTGCGGTTTATATTACTTTCTGGATGAAGTGTGTGCTGCTGGAGGCTGCAGTTGTTTTGCTCTAAGATAAGTGCATTCCGTTTACTTTGTGTTTTGTTTGCTGGCTTGAGTCTAGGTGACCCTCACTCCCTCCGCATTCTGTGCAGGGAGCCGGTGGCCGTTCCCCTCACTACTATAGGGAATTCAGGTGTCACTCAGTTATAGGTACGAGGGCATGTATTTGTCTACCACCGGGACTTGTACATGTGCACAGTAGTTTGGGAGAGTTCTTATGGATTTATAGGGCACTCCTATATTTTCCTTAGTTTGGGATCAAACCAGTCTGTTGTTATTTATCAGTTCCTGCTAACTGTACTCCATCCATGACATTATAAACCGCCATAACCGTCTCAAGCATTAATCCGGTTTCAGCCTTGATTGACCGCATGCAAGGTCTTTCTCTGGAGGTAGCAGATCTCCGTGAAACTGTTTCTCAGCTTCAGGTGACCGGTTCTGCTGGCACTCATGGAGTTTGTTCCGAGCCTAAAATCTCTCTTCTGGATACGTTTTCCGGGGGTAGTGAGAATTTTGTTCGTTTTAGAGAGGCTTGCAAACTCCATTTTTGCTTACGTCCCCATTCCTCTGGTGATGAGGAGCAGAGGGTGGGGCATCATCTCGCTGCTCAGGGATAACGCTCAGTCTTGGGCCTTTTCACTGCGGGCGAGGGCACGCTCCCTCCGATCGGTAGATTAATTTTTTATAGCCCTGGCTCATATATATGATGATCTGTATCGTATTGCTCTGGCTGAATCTAAACTGCGTCTTTTATGCCAGGGTAAACAGTCCGCAGAGATATATTGTTCTGAATTTCGGAGATGGACAGCTGATACTGGTTGGAATGACGCTGCACTCCGAAGTCAATTTTGTCATGGTCTTTCTGAGAGATTCAAAGATGTATTTGCTTTTCATGAGAGACCAGTGTCGTTAGAGACTGCCATGTCTCTAGCTGTTCGTATTGACAGGCGTCTGAGAGAGAGAGGAAACAACTCTCTCATGTCATATTTAGTCAAAGGACAGTGGGGCTGTCTCATTCAGTGCGCAGGGGTCTCAGTCTGTCTCAATCCCCTATGAGGAGGAGGCCATGCAGCTAGGTTTAGTTGTCTCTGATACTAGAGGATTCAGCCCTCAGAGGAGGGTATGTTTCTGTTGTGGAGGTATTAACCATTTAGCTAATGTTTGCCCTTCTAGGAGGTTCATGGGGTTTTCTGAGGGTAATAAAAAGAAAAGGGAAAAGAAACCCTCTAAAAACTTTCCATAAAACTTTGCTACAATTGGCAAGATTAATGCGGAAATTGAAGATTTGCTGTTTGCTTGTAGTTCCCGCTTTCTCCCTCCTGCCAGGGTGGCGCTAGACAGCAAGAACATTCTGTGTGAGATTATTGTAGATAGTGGAGCAGCTGTCAATGTTATTGATAGTCAATTTGCTACAACACATGGTTTCCAGGTGTGCACTTTGGAAAAAGCTATACCTGTTTTTGCTATCGATTCCGCTCCACTTTCTCAAAAATCGTTAAAGGGCATAGTTTACAATATCCGTTTGACTGTGGGTGACACTCATGTTGAGGATGTGTCATGTTTTGTCTTAAGCGGATTACCTACTCCTCTAGTGTTGGGGCTACCCTGGCTCACTAAACCCCACCCCACCATTGATTGGCAAGCAAGGCAAATAAATGGTTGTAGTGAGTTTTGCAGAGAGAATTGCCTCACGGCAACTCTCACAGAGGTTTCTACCAAGACTGTACCTTCTTTTCTCTCTGAATTTTCTAATGTGTTTTCCGAGAGTGGTGTCCAGGAGTTGCCCCCTCACCGAGAGTATGATTGTCCAATTAATCTCATTCCAGGCGCCAAGCTGCCTAAATCACGCTTATACAATCTCTCTCAACCTAAGAGAGACGCCATGTGTACTTATATCTCTGAGAGCCTGGGAAAGGGACATATTTGACCCTCGAGGTCACCTGTTGCTGCTGTTTTTTTTTCTTTGTTAAAAAAAAAGGTGGTTCTTTAAGACCTTGTCTGGATTTCAGGGAGCTTAACCGTATCACGATTCGTGTCGTGACCCCTATCCGCTTCCTCTGATCCCGGATTTGTTTAACCAGATTGTGGGGGCTAAAGTTTTTTCTAAGTTGGATTTAAGAGGGGCATACAACCTTGTCAGGGTCACGAAGGGGGACGAATGGAAGACGGCCTTCAATACCCCGGAGGGTCATTTTAAGAACTTGGTTTTGCCCTTTGGTTTGATGAATGCTCCGGCCGTCTTCCAACATTTTGATTTTTTCTCCTGATTTCAAGACTCATCGGGACCACCTATGTCAGGTCCTCCTGATTTTGCGGGAGTATAAATTGTACGCTAAACTAGAAAAATGTGTGTTTGCGGTTCCAGAGATTCAATTTCTTGGTTTTCTTCTCTCCGCTTCTGGTTTTCGGATGGACCCGGAGAAGGTCCGCGCCATGCTTGATTGGGAGCTTCTTGAAAATCAGAAGGCGCTGAGGCGGTTTTTGGGTTTTGCCAATTATTACAGAAAGTTCATTTTTAATTATTCCTCTTGTTAAGCCACTCACTGATATAAGGGGGTGGATTTTTCCTTATGGTCAGAAGAGGCGCTTCAAGCCTTTTCTAGTATTAAAGAGCGTTTTGCTTCCGCTCCCATTTTGGTACAACCTGATGTCTCTCTACCTTTTATTGTTGAGGTGGATGCCTCTGAGGTGGGGGGAACTTTGAGGACCCAGGTCCCATTTTGGCTGATGGGGTGGTCGTCTCTGCTCTTTATCCTGATTTGGAGGCAGAGGTTCAGGCAGCCCAAGCAGAGGCACCTGATCTGTGTCCTCCTGGGAGGTTATTTGTGCCGCTCACTTTGCGACACAAAGTTTTTAAGGAGCACCATGACAGTGTTCTTGCAGGGCACCCGGGAGTAGAGCCACAGTGGATCTCATTGCTCGCAGATTCTGGTGGCCAGCTATTCGTTAGACGGTTGAGGGGTTTGTGGCAGCCTGCGAGACCTGCGCTCGT
This sequence comes from Bufotes viridis, assembly GCA_033119425.1. NCBI lineage: Eukaryota > Metazoa > Chordata > Amphibia > Anura > Bufonidae > Bufotes > Bufotes viridis. The sequence continues at coordinate 89,415,247 of CM065594.1, read as the reverse complement.
GCCAAGGTCCCTCATTCACGGCCATCGGGATCTCTCCTCCCCTTACCCATACCTTCCCGTCCTTGGACGCATCTGTCCATGGACTTCATTACAATCTTGCCTCGCTCCTCGGGGAAGACTGTGATTCTGGTGGTAGTGGACTGTTTTAGCAAAATGGCGCATTTTATTCCTTTCCCTGGGTTACCCAATGCTAAGACGCTGGCACAAGCGTTTGTTGATCATATTGTTAAATTCATGGCATTCCTTCTGACATGGTTTCTGATAGGGGCACGCAATTTGTTTCCAAATTCTGGAAGGACTTCTGTTCTCGCTTGGGGGTTCAGTTGTCGTTTTCTTCTGCTTTTCATCCGCAGTCGAATGGTCAGACCGAACGCATCAATCAGAATCTGGAGACATATCTGCGCTGTTTTGTTGCGGAGAATAAGGAGAATTGGTGTTCTTTTTTGTCCCTTGTTGAATGAAGTGTGTGCTGCTGGAGGCTGCAGTTGTTTTGCTCTAAGATAAGTGCATTCCGTTTACTTTGTGTTTTGTTTGCTGGCTTGAGTCTAGGTGACCCTCACTCCCTCCGTATTCTGTGCAGGAAGCCGGTGGCCGTTCCCCTCACTACTATCGAGAATTCAGGTATCACTCAGTTATAGGTACGAGGGCATGTATTTGTCTACCACCGGGACTTGTACATGTGCACAGTAGTTTGGCAGAGTTCTTATGGATTTATAGGGCCCTCCTATATTTTCCTTAGTTTGGGATCAAGCCAGTCTGTCGTTATTTATCAGTTCCTGCTAACTGTACTCCATCCATGACAGTGCCCCCATTTTTGTGCAATTATAAGTTCTATTATATGCTAATTAGCCTCTAGGAGTGGGGGGTGGGGGGCATTGCACCTGCTCCTAGAGGCTCCATTCGCCCACCTCTTTCCACTCCCTTCTACTCTTCATTGACAGGGCCAGGCCAGCGTTGGTCTCCTCCCGCCGGCCCTTTGTGCCGGGAAATCTCGCCCTGCGCCGTCCAGTTCAGTATTTGGCGCAGGCGCAGTGAGGGAAGGACGCTGGCAAACTCACTGCGCCTAAGCCAAATACGTCACAGTGAGTAATGAAAAGTGTGGTGACAGTAAACCCTTTAAGGCACAGCATAAATGTATGTGATTACTGCCTCAATACCAACATTTTGTCACAGTCCAGGCAATGCTGGGGCCTGCATCATGCCACTAATGCCTAAGGGTCAGGTTGTGTGTACTCACTTTCCATACGGTTGAAATAAAAAAAAAATTTGGGAGGTGGGGGTTTCATTTGATGAGGCGGGATATATGTACTGTATGTGATTACTGTATTAATGCATACATTTTCTCACAGTCCAGGCAGGCTGAATGCAATCAATAGACCTCTCCTTGCCTCCTTGCTGCTGTTGCCCCATCTTGCCACTCTTGCTGTCTGTCTGCCTACCTACCTTCACGCTCTGTACGGCTGTTGCTGCTGCCTGCATCATGCCACTAATGCCACTTGCCAACCATCAGATTCCCCCAAGACCCTTTTAAATTTATTTGAAATCTGACGTGTCACTTTATGTAGTACCGTATTTTTTGTTTTATAAGACGCACCCAATGATAAGACACACCCGATGATAAGACGCACCAAGGTTTTAGAGAAAGAAAAAAATATTTTTTATCAGACCTTAGATCAGGCCAGCAATCAGACACCCAATGTTAATCAGACCTCATCTGACAGCCCAATCAGACCTCCAATGTTAATAAGACCCCAGTAAGACCTCATATCAGCCTTCCAAGCCTCAGATAAGCCCCTCATGCCATTTATTAGCCCCCTATGCCATTTATCAGCTTCCCATGTCATTTATTGCCCCTTAATATGAGCCCCCAGTGCCATTTATTAGCTCCTAATATAAGCCCCCATGTAATTTTGAGCCCCCATGCCACAGATCAAATAAAACAAAAAAAAACACTTACCTCTCCTGCTCCTGGACGCCGCCGCTCCTCACCTCCAGCGTGCTCTGTCTTCTTCCTGCTGCGGCTGTTCTGTGACCCGACGTGCACAGCGCGAGGTCACAGAGCGCCCTCACGCTGACGGCAGCCACAGCACAGGACCAGGAAGCGGTGAGTACAGAGCCTTTACCGCTTCCCAGTCCTCCGGTACTAATGAGTGCTTCCATAATGGAAGAGGTCATTAGTATTCCCTTTATAAGACGCAGGGCCATTTCCCCCCCAATTTTGGGGGGAAAAAGTGCGTCTTATAAAGCGAAAAATACGGTAATAACTATGGAACATTTTTATTTATCCAAGTCATTCTGAGATTGTTTTCAAAATTTAAATTTCTCTGCTTTTAAGAGGTATCACTATATGTCTTAAAGCAGAGAAATTAAAATAGTTTACTTTACATTTCCCATATTTCTACTTTATGTTGGCATCTAGGGATAAGCGAATCGACTTTGGATGAAGCATCTAAAATCGATCCGCATAATACTTTGTTTGAATACTGTACAGAGCGAGCCCTCCGTACAGTATAAGAATGTATTGGCTCCTATGAGCCAAAGTTATTAGTTAGCGAAGTCTCGCGAGACTTCGCATAATAACTTCACAAATCAATTTCTACTGTAAAAAAACATTTCCGGAACTCGGGTTCAGATCCAAGGTACCACTTACAGAAACACCTCATATGTGGTCATAAGCTGCTGTGTGGGCTGATGGCAGGGTGCAAAGTGAAGGAGCAACATAGATATTGGGAGGCAGATTTCACTGGCATAATTTTAAGTTGCCATGTCACATTTGAAGACCCCCTGATGCACCCCTACAGTAGAAACTCCCAAAAAGTGACCCCATTTTGGAAACTACAGGATAAAATGACAGTTTTATTAGTATTTTGGGGTGCATATGATTTTTGATAGTTCGATATTACACTTTTTGTCAGGCAAGGTAACCAAAAAATGGCTATTCTGGCACCGTTTTTATTTTTGTTTTTTTCCGGAATTCACCTGACAGGATAGATCATGCGTTATTTTTAAAGAGCAGGTTGTTATGGCTGAGACAATACCAATTTTTTTGTTTCAGTTTTATATAATAAAGCATTTCTGAAAAAAAATCATGTTTTTGTGTCTGAAAGCCATATATTTTGTTTCTGAAAGCCATACAATTTTTAATTTTCTGCCGATCGTCTTGTGTAAGGGCTCGTTTTTTGCAGGAAGCCTTGATGTTTTTATTGGTACCACTTTTTGGTGCATAAGATTTCTTGAATATTTAATATTACACTTTTTTGGGGCAAGGTGACCAAAAAATGGCTGTTTTGGCACAGTTTTTTTTTTTTTTTACGGTGTTCACTTGAGTGGGTAGGTCACGTGATATTTTTAAAGAGAGCTTGTTACAGACGTGACAATATTTGATATGTCTAATTTTATGAAATTTTTTTTTTACTGTCAACCTTTTTAAAAAAAAAATTCAAAAACTTATTTTTTAACTTTTTTTTCACTTTTTATTTTTGTTCCGGTACAGAGACTTTAACATTTCAGGGTCTGATCCCTGTTTCAATGCAGTAAAATACATGCTGTATTGTACTATATTGAAACTGTTAATTTCACACTGACAGTGTGCCTGTGAGATCCAACCTGGGGGCTGGGTCTCACAAGCTTTTATATATGACAGACATGGCATGTATGACATCCTCTCTTTTTATGACAGGGCCCAATTCTTGAGCTATAAGTGGGTCCCACAGGTGGTACTAGCCCCTATTGGACATTTGTGACATATCTTACTGATATACCATAAATGTCCAGATAGGAAATTCCCTATAAGGACCTAAATAAGTCCATGTGGAGATGAGCGAATGGATTTTTTAAAATCAAATTTGTTCCTCAGCCTGCTTGAGCAGTGAGGAGCTGTCTCAGGTAGCAGTAGTAGAGACCCTGCGCTTGTGCTTCTACACAAACCCTCAGCGCAGGCTTGAGTTTGACTGGGCCAGCCCTGTCAATCAATGAGGAGAGGGGAGTCTCTTTGAGCAACAGGGGCCAGCCACTGGCTGATCAAGCAGGCTGAGTGAGGAACAAATTTGATTCAAATCCATTCGCTCATCTTTAGTCACAAGACTAAAAGGTCCTTGTGCATCCACAAAACATATTGTTCATCAGCAATAATACCATTGGCAATCAGCTGTCAGCATAACCTAAGTGCTGACATAATATAAACATTACAGTACATTACAAAGTGCACTATATCCACAGTGCATTATTGCTGTCCTCAGTGTAGCTCATCTGCAATGTCTATTGCATCCCCCAGAGTTTTAACATGCCATTGCAGGCGGTCTGCAATATTTCCCATTAGACAGCTATTTCCAGGGCCTGTGCACACAGGGCATTTTTCTTTTTATGGTACCCCAGCTGATGTTTCCTCAGTAGTGTAACATGTACAGTAACATATCACATTACATACTGTATAAAACATGGCATGTTAACATCATTGTAAGTTCCGTAGCATACTTAAAGTCTATGTACACCTTTGGGGACAATTTATTATTATTGCATTGTACTTATTTTGAGCTAAAATATTTTTTTCAATTAGTCTTTATTAAAAATACAAAATCCTTTTTTTCTATACAGAGCTGAGATGCTCTACTAGCTGCCTGTGGATTTTCTTTCATTTCCATCAGTTGGGGAGCTAAGGGGCTCCTTATCTCTGCTCTCCGACATTGTAAACACTTGTTATAGCTCAATTCTTATGCAGCAGGCGCCTCTCCCCAGGGCCCTTAAAGAGTAATAGGAGTACCGTACTTGTTTTCGTGACGCCAGTTGCAATAAAGCAATAAGGGCACAGGGCCCCTTTTAGCGATATGGTAGATGGTACCCAGGTGTAGGAATGCCAGCGTGGTGTAGGGTGGCCTAAATGTCCCTTAAGGTGTTGTGCACATGTCACAGTGCTCCTACCTTGATATGCTGGACCCTAGGCCTTTGCTCCGCAGCATTGAAAAGGGGGGCTGTTGATGAAGGGGATGATGAAATAAATTGAGTCCAGACCTTGTATATAGTTTAACAGTAGATTTACTTTGGATAAACGTTCATCAAAAACAATCTTCCAACTTTGTCTTGGTTACCAGCAGGCTTTGGCATTAATTGTGGCAGGCAAACTCCTCTCTGCTACATCTGTCATTCTCTGGCTCTGCTGTGCTGAAAGGCTGGCTATAGAACTCAGCTTCTTCTTTAGGCTGCACTTTACTTTTTAATCTGGTCTGTCTCTAGCTTTGTCCAGGGAAATTTTACTCCTGGCTTCTGAGGCTTTCAGCTTCTGCCTCCATGTCCAGCTGAGCTGAAGGTGCTCCAGCTGGCCTAAACAGGGACATGCTCCTGATGCCTTCCCCTAGCAGGGGTAACTGCAATTAACTCTAACTAGAACGCCACCCTCCACCCTTTCTGCAGCAAGTGGGGACACGCCCACCACACCACAGAGGGGGGTGTTAGAATGGAACATTTTTGATGCCACCTGCTGGTAAACCAGGCATATTACACATATTACACAACAGTTGTAAAACAGGAAATGCGCATTATACAGGACCTGGAAATAAGTACACAGAATGACATTAAGTTAACCATAAAAGATAGAAGCAAGGTTCAAAGGTGGTAATGCCACTCTGGGGCATTACACTTATCTTACTGATAAAAATAAGGCTTAAAGGGTTTCTGTCACCACACTTTTCACTATTAAACAGGCTGACATTATACATGTGCAAATGTCCCCTGAATTTAACTCTGCTATTCTTTTTTTTCAGTGTGCCTCAGTTTTTGTGCAATTATAACTTTTATTATATGCTAATTAGCCTCTAGGAGCAGGGGGAGCGTTGCACATAGGCACATAGCTATAAAAATCTGTTCTTTTGTTGGTCGGAGGCTCTGTTCCCGAGTTATGATACTTTCTCTTAATATTCAAATTAGACATTTGGTGCAATGAGGCTTTACCATTGGTCTTGTTGTGCCCAAGCTCCACTTGTTTCTGGGCCACAGAAAAGAATAGAGCTTGAGTCCAACAAGAGCAACAGTGATTCCCTCATTTCCCCAAAGACAATTTGCATATTGAGCCTCTGATCAACAAAAGAAAAACAGCATTTTAATCAGGTGAACTACAGCTTTGTTGGATAGGGGGGTCGCTGGTGACAGATTCCCTTTACCTGTAAAAGATACCGTCTCTTTGTAAGGGGGTGCACTTTGTTTCCACCCTTTCACATCTCTCACCTCTGCTCACGATCAGGCAACTATCAGGAATAAAAGGATTGTTTCTGATAATTGGCTGCACAGTCGGTCTGTGTAAAGGGGCCTTTAGTTATGCAGCCCCATTCTTTAATTAAAGGGGTTTTCCCATCTCAGACAATGCCCCCATTGTCTGATAGGTGCGGGTCCCACCGCTGGGACTCGCACCTACAATGAGAACGGAGCGGGGAAATTAATGTAGGGCACACTGCGCATGCGCAGCCGCCCTCCATTCACTTCTATGGGGCCGCCAAAAATAGCTGGCTATTTCCGTCTGCTCCATAGAAATGAATAGGAGCATGGGCAGTGCATACGTGGTGCGCTCCCATTCATTTCTATGGGAGCAGCAGAGAGCAGCGCTTGGTGGTGAACGGATCCCAGGAAATCCGGGGTCCTCCAGCCACACCACTCCCTGCCTCGTTCTCGTTGTACCTATCAGACAATAGGGGCATATCCTAGCGATATGCCCCCATTGTCTGAGATGTGAATACCCCTTTAACATGGAAAAGTCTCAAGGAACAGTACAGCAGAACTAACAGCACAATGCACATACTTTATTGCAGTATGAAACTGCCATTATTACTCTAAACAATAGACTCAGCTCTGCAAAGGAACAATGTGTATCTCTCTGTGGCTAAGATCAGGTACAAGAGCTCTTCTGAGAGAACCGAGATGTCTGTGAATCCCAGGAGGGGGAAATCACTTTCCTTGTCAACCCTTTCTTGCAAAGAATAAAGAGCACCTTTTAATGAAAACCATAAACTCCCAAATAGAATATGCTAAAATATGGGCGGTGTAAAATCTACATAAAAGAGATGGATACACTGAGGTGCTTTCCACTGGGCCATTTAAAAGGCATTTATTTTATATAAGCAAAACAGTATTTGATTATTGATCTATATATGAAGTTATCAGGACCAGCACGTTTTTTTCATTACTCTGGAGCAGGATGGCATTTTTGGAGGACACTGATTATGTAATACACTAGATAAAAAGTTGAATGTTAGGTTAGCACGACATTAAAGTACACTGACTAAAAATATAAACGCAACACTTTCGGTTTTGCTCCCATTTTGCATTAGCTGAACTCAAAGATCTGAAACATTTTCTACATACACAAAAGACCCGTTACTCTCAAATATTGTTTACAAATTTGTCTAAATCTGTGTTAGTGAGCACTTCTCCTTTGCCAAGATAATCCATCCCAGCTCACAGGTGTGGCATATCAAGGTGCTGATTAGACAGCATGAATATTGCACAGGTGTGCCTTAGACTGCCCACAATAAAAGTCCACTCTGAAATGTGCAGTTTGATCACACAGCACAATGCCACAGATGTCGCAACGTTTGAGGGAGCGTGCAATTGGCATGCTGACTGCAGGAATATCTACCAGAGCTGTCGCCCGTGCAATGAATGTTCATTTCTCTACCATAAGCCGTCTCCAAAGACGTTTCTGAGAATTTGGCAGTACATCCAACCGGCCTCACAACCGCAGACCATGTGTAACCAGACCAGGCCAGGACCTCCATATCCAGCATATTCACCTCCATGATCGTCTGAGACCAGCCACCCGGACAACTGCAGCAACAATCGGTTTGCATAACCAAAGAATTTCTGCACAAACTGTCAGAAACCGTACGAGGAAAACTCATCTGCATGCTCGTCATCCTCATCGGGGTCTGGACCTGACTGCAGTTCGTGGTCGTAACCGACTTGAGTGGGCAAATGTTCACATTCGATGGCGTCTGGCACATTGGAGAGGCGTTCTCTTTATGGATGAATCCTGGTTTTCACTGTTTAGGGCAGATGGCAGACAGCGTGTGTGACGTCATGTGGGTGAGGGGTTTGCTGACGTCAACGTTGTGGATCGGGTTATGGTATGGGCAGGCGTATGGACAATGAACACAGGTGCATTTTATTGATGGCATTTTCAGTGCACAGAGATACCGTGACGAGATCCTGAGGCCCATTGTTGTGCCATTCATCCACGACCATTACCTCATGTTGCAGCATGATAATGCATAGCCCCATATTGCAAGAATCTGTACACAATTCCTGGAAGCTGAAAATATCCCAGTTTTTGCATGGCCAGCATACTCACCAGTTTTGGGATGCTCTGGATTGGCGTATACGACAGCGTGACTGTGCACATTTCAGAGTGTGCTTTTATTGTGGGTAGTCTAAGGCACACCTATGCAATATTCATGCTGTCTAATTAGCACCTTCATATGCCACACCTGTGAGGTGACATGGATTATCTCGGCAAAGGAGAAGTGCTCACTAACACAGATTTAGACAGATTTGTGAACAATATTTGAGAGTAATGGTTCTTTTGTGTATGTAGAAAATGTTTCAGATCTTTGAGTTCAGCTCATGCAAAATGGAAGCAACACTGAAAGTGTTGCGTTTATATTTTTAGTCAGAGTAGTTATAGGCCTTACACAAACAGGTTCCGTTTAATAGTACTTCTACCACTTCCCATCTGCCCGTTGGGTAGTGGTTGTTTATCTCGGAATGGACATTCTGAAACGTCCATTCAGAGATCGCAGTTATTCTGATTGCCTGATTGGAGTCGGGAAGGTTTTTTTTCCGCTTTAAAGCCTCATTCACACGTCAGTGTTTCACAAACGCATGCTGTATGTGTTCTCCACTGACAGCACACGTCCCCATTAATTTGAATGTTTGTATTAACACATCAGTGTTTTAGCAAGGTCCGTGGGTCCGTGTTTTCAGCATGGATGCATGGTCCGTGTTCCCGGATCCCTCACGCCCATTATAATCAATGAGTCAGTGAAAACCACGGATCCCTCACGGGTGTCATCAGTGTTGGGTCCGTTTTTCACAGATCACTAAGGAGAGATTCTTTGAAAATTATTTTTCAGCTGTTCAGTGTCAGTGAAACACGGATGCAACACGAACAGCAAAAAACTGACCCATGGACCCAACATGGATCCTTCACGGACAGCTTCACGGATGCATGATTGACCACTTGCTCACGGATTTGAGCACGGACATCTGCATGAGGCATAAGTGGGGAAAATTGGTTTCTACCTCACAGTTTTTTTTTTTTTGCCTTCCTCTGGATCAACTTGCAGGATAACAGGCTGAACTGGATGGACAAAATGTATTTTTTCGGCCTTATATACTATGTTACTATGTTACATGTAAAAAAATAAAATACCCCAATTAAGTAATTTAAAAAAATGTTAAAAATAGAAAAAAAAAAAATAGACATATTTTGTATTGCCGCGTCCGTGATGACTGGCTCTATAAATATATCACATGATCCACCTTGTCTAATAAACATCATAAAAATATAAACTGTGTAAAAAAAAAGCCATTTTTGTCACCTTACATCACAAAAAGTGCAACACCAAGTAATCAAAAAGGCGTATGTCCCACAAAATGGTACCATTAAACTGTCACCTCATCCCGCAAAAATGAGCCCCTACATAAGAAAATCGCTTAAAAAATAAAAAAAACTATAGCTATCAGAACATGGAGACATTAAAACATTATTTTTTTTTGTTTAAAAAATGCTATTATTGTGTTGAAGTGACATAAATAAAAAAAAAGTATACATATTAAGTATCCAACAGCCTATTAGATCTGTCCTGCCGCAAGTGTGAAAGTACCCTAAAGGGTTAACAAATTTTTTAAAATCAGTTTTGAGTAACTTGAGGGGTGTAGTTTCTACAATGGGGTCATTTATGGGGGTTTCCACAATGTAAGTGCCACAAAGTGGTATCAGACCTGAACTGGTCCTTAAAAAGTTTTTTTTTTTTCAAATTTCCTTAAAAAATTTAAGAATTGCTTCTAAAATTCTAAGCCTTCTAACACCCTAAAAAAATAAAATGACATTTACAAAATGATGCCAACATAAAGTAGACATAGTAACATAGTAACATAGTATATAAGACCGAAAAAAGACATTTGTCCATCCAGTTCGGCCTGTTTCCTACAAGTTGATCCAGAGGAAGGCAAAAAACCCCTGTGAGGCAGAAGCCAATTTTCCTCACTTAAGGGGAAAAAATTCCTTCCTGACTCCAATCAGGCAATCAGAATAACTCCCTGGATCAACGACCCATCTCTAGTAGCTGTAGCCTGTAATATTATTACACTCCAGAAATACATCCAGTCCCCTCTTGAATTCCTTTATTGTACTCACCATCACCACCTCCTCAGGCAGAGAGTTCCATAGTCTCACTGCTCTTACAGTGAAGAATCCTTTTCTATGTTTGTGTACAAACCTTCTTTCCTCCAGACGCAGAGGATGTCCCCTTGTCACAGTCCTGGGGATAAATAGATGATGGGACAGATCTCTGTACTGACCCCTGATATATTTATACATAGTTATTAGATCTCCCCTCAGTCGTCTTTTTTCTAAAGTGAATAACCCTAATTTTGATAACCTTTCAGGGTACTGTAGATCCCTCATTCCAGTTATTACTTTAGTTGCCCTCCTCTGAACCCTCTCCAGCTCTGCTATGTCTGTCTTGTTCACAGGAGCCCAGAACTGTACACAGTACTCCATGTGTGGTCTAACCAGTGATTTGTAAAGTAGAAACAAACACAAGGGGGGGTCAGTCAGCACTCCCTGTATGCAGGTGCACGTAGCTATGGCAACTATACATACAAACACAGAAATGCACAGCACTCTGCAACAAGAGCTCTGCCCAAGATGGGAGCAATAAGAGGACATTAGTGATATTGTATGCAAACAGTGGAGACATTGGTTTACATTTTGATCAAAAGGTAGTAAGCCCACTCACCCCGACACGGTTGTCTCCTAGAGTGGGTACTAACGCTAAATCTGACCTGCTATGGGCCATGACAGCCACATAAAATCCTCCTAACGCTAAGTCCTACCTGTTATGGGCCACGACAGCCACACAAAATCCAGGGAGTGTGGGCCCAGCATGCATGCTGGGATAAACCGTACTCATTAACCCCTTCTGGAGCTGTAACAGCCTCCATTAGATCCAGGGATACAGGTACCAACATGCATGCCGAGCCCACTGTGCACTCCTCCTGGAGCCAGATGGCTACTAGCAGGCAATGTGAGTACACATTCAGCTTTATACTCACTCTGATTAAAAACCAGCATCTAGGGCAGAAACACTAGTCAGGTGTGCCACGACTGAAGTGGAGGTCGCCACACCTCCAACTCATATTAAACAGAAACAAACACAAGGGGGTGTTCAGTCAGCACTCCCTGTATGCAGGTGCACGTAGCTATGGCAACTATACATACAAACACAGAAATGCACAGCACTCTGCAACAAGAGCTCTGCCCAAGATGGGAGCAACAAGAGCTCTTGTTGCAGAGTGCTGTGCATTTCTGTGTTTGTATGTTCAGTGATTTGTAAAGTGGTAGGACTATGTTCTCATCACGGGCGTCTATGCCCCTTTTGATGCAACCCATTATCTTATTGGCCTTGGCAGTAGCTGCCTGACACTGGTTTTTGCAGCTTAATTTGCTGTTTATTAAAATTCCTAGATCCTTTTCCATGTCAGTGTTACCGAGTGTTTTACCATTTAATATGTACGGGTGACTTGCATTATTCCTTCCCATGTGCATACCTTTACATTTGTCAGTGTTAAACCTCATCTGCCATTTTTCTGCCCAAGCCTCCAATCTATCCAGATCCCTCTGTAGCAGAAAACTGTCCTCTTCAGTGTTAATTACTTTACACAGTTTAGTGTCAGTTTAGACATATGGGGAATGTTAAGTAATAAATATTTTATGAGGTATCACTTTCTGTTTTAAAAGCAGTGAAATAACTGGGGCTACTATGTCAGCCCCAGTTACAGGAGAAATCAAAAGTGGAAAAAAAAAAGTGAAAGTTAAATGTCCCCCAGAGGTCTTGTATGACCTTATGGGGGACGCAAAGAAAACAATACAAAAAATAAAGTGTTTTATAAAAAATAAAATAAAAAAAGGTTTTACATTCACTGAAACAACTCAGGGGAGATCTAATAACTATGTATAAATATATAAGGGGTCAATACAGAGATCTCTCCCATCATCTATTTATCCCCGGACTGTGACGAGGGGACATCCTCTGCGTCTGGAGGAAAGAAGGTTTTTACACAGACATAGAAGAGGATTCTTTACGGTAAGAGCAGTGAGACTATGGAACTCTCTGCCTTAGGAGGTGGTAATGGTGAGTACAATAAAGGAATTCAAGAGGGGCCTGGATGTATTTCTGGAGTGTAATAATATTACAGGCTATAGATACTAGAGAGGGGTCGTTGATCCAGGGAGTTATTCTGATTGCCTGATTGGAGTCGGGAAGGTTTTTTTTCCGCTTTAAAGCCTCATTCACACGTCAGTGTTTCACAAACGCATGCTGTATGTGTTCTCCACTGACAGCACACGTCCCCATTAATTTGAATGTTTCTATTAACACATCAGTGTTTTAGCAAGGTCCGTGGGTCCGTGTTTTCAGCATGGATGCATGGTCCGTGTTCCCGGATCCCTCACACCCATTATAATCAATGAGTCAGTGAAAACCACGGATCCCTCACGGGTGTCATTAGTGTTGGGTCCGTTTTCCCAGACTCCTAAGGAGAGATTCTTTGAAAATTATTTTTCAGCTGTTCAGTGTCAGTGAAACACGGATGCAACACTGAACAGCAAAAACTGACCCATGGACCCAACACGGATCCTTCACGGACAGCTTCACGGATGCATGATTGACCACGTGCTCACGGATTTGAGCACGGACATCTGCATGAGGCATAAGTGGGGGAAATTGGCTTCTACCTCACAGTTTTTTTTGCCTTCCTCTGGATCAACTTGCAGGATAACAGGCTGAACTGGATGGACAAAATGTATTTTTCGGCCTTATATACTATGTTACTATGTTACATGTAAAAAATAAAATACCCCAATTAAGTAATTTAAAAAATGTTAAAAATAGAAAAAAAAAATAGACATATTTTTGTATTGCCGCGTCCGTGATGACTGGCTCTATAAATATATACATGATCCACCCTGTCTAATAAACATCATAAAAATATAAACTGTGTAAAAAAAAGCAATTTTTGTCACCTTACATCACAAAAAGTGCAACACCAAAGTAATCAAAAGGCGTATGTCCCACAAATGGTACCATTAAACTGTCACCTCACCCATAAAAATGAGCCTACATAAGAAAATTGCTTAAAAAATAAAAAACTATAGCTATCAGAACATGGAGACATTAAAACATTATTTTTTTGTTTAAAAATGCTATTATTGTGTTGAAGTGACATAAATAAAAAAAAAAGTATACATATTAAGTATCCAACAGCCTATTGGATCTGTCCTGCGCATAGGTAGTGAAAGTACCCTAAAGGGTTAACAAATTTTTTAAAATCAGTTTTGAGTAACTTGAGGGGTGTAGTTTCTACAATGGGGTCATTTATGGGGGGTTTCCACAATGTAAGTGCCACAAAGTGGTATCAGACCTGAACTAGTCCTTAAAAAGTTTTTTTTTTTTCAAATTTCCTTAAAAAATTTAAGAATTGCTTCTAAAATTCTAAGCCTTCTAACACCCTAAAAAAATAAAATGACATTTACAAAATGATGCCAACATAAAGTAGACATATGGGGAATGTTAAGTAATAAATATTTTATGAGGTATCACTTTCTGTTTTAAAAGCAGTGAAATAGAAATTTTGAAAATTGTGAATTTTTCTAAATTTTGGGTAATTTGGGGATTTTTTCATAAATAAAGGTGAAATATTTTGACTCAAATGTATAACTATCATAAAGTACAACGTGTCACGAGTAAACAATGTCTGAATGATTTGGATAAGTAAAAGCGTTCCAAAGTTATTACCACATAAAGTGACAGGTCAGATTTGCAAAAAATTGCCTGGTCAGGAAGGGGGTAAATGGCCCGGATGGGAAGTGGATAAATATGTGGCAGGATTATAGTTGTACCATATATAGTTGTATAGTTATACATGGGTAGCAGTATTATGGCAGTTATCTTCTTGTACATAAGGATCATTACCATAATAGTTATAGTTATGTTTTTACAGAGAGTCACCATTACGGTATCTTCTTGTAAATGGGGAGCAGTATTATAGTAGTTAGTTATATTCTTGTACATAGGATCAGTATTATAGTAGTTATATTTTTGTACGTAGGGACAATATTATAGTACAGGGTGGGCCATTTATATGGATACACCTTAATAAAATGGGAATGGTTGGTGATATTAACTTCCTGTTTGTGGCACATTAGTATATGTGAGGGGGGAAACTTTTCAAGTTGGGTGGTGACTATGGTGGCCATTTTGAAGTCGGCCATTTTGAATCCAACTTTAGTTTTTTCAACAGGAAGAGGGTCATGTGACACATCAAACTTATTGGGAATTTCACAAGAAAAACAATGGTGTGTTTGGTTTTAACGTAATTTTATTATTTCATAGAGGACCCTGCCCACAAGAGCTTACAATCTATAAGGGAAGGGGAGAACACAGTAGGTGAGGGTATAGGCTGCTCATCTGGCTGTGTGGTGGCAGCATGCTATTTCAATTGGTCGGCTTTCCTGAAAAGGTGGGTTTTCATGTTACTCTTGAAGGTTTGGATATTGAGAGAGCCTGATGTGCTGGGTTATTGAGTTCCAGAGTAGGTGAGAAAACTTGTAGTCACCTGTGTGAAGAACAGATGAGAGGAAAACTGAAGAGGTCCTGTGAGGATCTGAAATTGTGTGTGGGGATGTATCGAGAAAGCAGGTCAGAGATGTAAGGAGGGGACATGTTGTGTACGGCTTTATATGTAGTTGGAAGTATTTTAAACTGAATTTGCTGGGTGACGTGGAGCCAGCAAAGAGATTGGCAGAGGGGGGAGTCAGAGGAGAAATGAGGGGAGAGGGGGGGGGATTAGGGGAAAACAGTTTGGAGGGGAGTAAGAGTGCTGGATGGGAGGCCACACAGGAGGATGTTGCAGTAGTCCAGGCAGAAGATGACGAGAGTTGCACTAGTATTTTATTTGAGTCAGGGGTGAGGAAAGCACGAATACTAGAGATGTTCTTGGTGAAAATGGCAGGGGGAGGTGAGTGTTATGTGTGGCTTAAAGAACAGGGCAGAATAAAATGTTATCCCCAGGCAGCGGACCTGTGAGACTGGAGAAAGTGTTGTGCTATTAACTGCAATGGAGAGGTCAGGTAGGGGGGTTGAGTGACATTGGGGAATAGTGATGAACAGTATAGGCAATATTCTTTTTTGCGATATTTTGCAAATCTTTTCGCATAATATTCACAATAAATTTGTGAATTCTAGAATTCGTGCTCTCCAGCCATTATTTTTGCGATTGGGAAAATTGGCACTAATGATGCGCATATTTTTTGCGCAATACATGCAATTCACATTTTATCAGGTCTGAGTAAATATTACTGTTTGGTGCACTAAGTATTGTTGTGACATCACAGCACTATGTCTGTAGCATGTATGTATGGACAGCAGAACCTATCATACTACCTTACACCCTGCACTGAAACCTATCAGCTACACTATATCACAATCTAACCTACAATCTCCTACTAACTATCTGTATAATATATATGAGCTAACTAACTAACTAACTAACTAACTAACTAACTAACTAATGTAATTAAATAAGGAATAGGATCCAGATGAAAGCAGAGAGCACAGCAATGACACTGCTCTCTCTCTCCGAACTGCAAAAAAACAGCTGAAAATAGCGTAGGCAACTTGCCTATTGGTTGCCAGGGATGTTGCTAAGCTCTGACAAAGATATTTCAGCCTTCACATTGGCCCACAAGCAAGAAGGGAGGTTATTGATGAAAAAAAAAATCTATAATATTCACAATTACGAATACATAGCACTATATTTTCACAAATTCTCGAAGTGCCGATATTCTCGATAAAAATTGGCGATTAGAATATTCGCAATCAACACTATTGATGAAAGACAATGAATTCAGTTTTCTCCATGTTGAGTTTTAGGAAGCAGGAGGAGAAGAATGAATGTATAGCCAACAGACACACTGGCTATAGCAACATGTGGGACTAGAGTTAGATTTGAGTGTCATCAGTATAAAGGTGGTATTGGAAGCAGTGGGACTCTATTAGCTGTGCCCGGCCGAATGTATAAATGTAGAAAAGTAGGGGATCCAGGACAGAGCCTTGAGGGACACCAACAGAGATGGGGCTTGGCGAGGAGGTACTGTATGAATGGGAAGAGCTGAAGGTATTATACAGTAGTAGTTATATTCTTGTACATGGGGGCAGTATTATAGTAGCTATATTCTTGTATATAGGGGACAGTATTATAGTAATTATATTCTTATACATGGGAGCAGTATTATAGTAGTTATATTCTTGTATATAGGTGCAGTATTGTAGCAGTTATATTGCTGTACATAGGTGGGCAGTATTATAGTAGCTATATTATATTACATGGAGGCAGTATTATAGTAGTTATATTCTTGTATATAGCGGCTGTGTTATAGTAGTTATATTCTTGTACATAGCGGCTGTATTATAGTAGTTATATTCTTGTACATAGGTACAGTATCATAGAAATTATATTCTTGTACATAGGTACAGTATCATAGAAATTACATTCTTGTACATAGGTGCAGTATTAGGCCTCTTGCACATGACCGTATGGCTTTTTCAGTATTTTGTGATCCGCAAAAAAAAGGATCCACAAAAATACGGATGATGTCCGTGTGCATTCCGTTTTTTGCGGAACGGAACAGCTGGCCCCTAATGGAACAGTATTATCCTTGTCCGTTATAAAGACAATAATAGAACATGTTCTATCTTTGAACAGAACGGAAAAACTGAAATACGGAAACGGAAGGCATACAGAGTACCTTCCGTTTTTTTTGCGGATCCACTGAAATGCATAGTTCCGTATACGGAATGCAAAAAACAGAACGTAAACGGAAACAAAAAACGTTAGTGTGTAAGAGGCCTAAGGGTTCATTCACACGTCCATATGAATGGTCCGGATCCGTTCCACAATTGTGCGGAACTGGTGCAGACCCTTTCATTTTTAATGGGGACCGGAACGGATGCGGACAGCACACTATCCGGCAACCAAGTACCCGCCGCAACAGCCTGTGTATATATAAAACATGTCCTTCCTTACATATAACAGTCATGAATAGCTGCTAACTATCAACTAATACAGCTGTTTTACCAGAGAAGTGACCTTGATTGGTTGGATCTGAATCTGGTTTCAACTTATGATGGGTCAGAAAAGACCATTGTATGTTGAAAATATTGTATCCTGAGGCCATTGTATCTTGAGGAATCACTGCATAGAAAATAATTTCAGTTCTCATTTTTTATTAAATGCTAATGGGATATTAGGTTTCTTGGCGTACACAAAAGTGCTAAGTTTGGATGCACCTAATTTATCATGGGCGACATTATTGTAATGCTGACTGAAAACTTGAAATATTTTTAATGCCATGCATATTCAGCACCAGGATCCTTGAAGGGTTGTTCGGGCTTTTACTGCCTGTATTGATGATCTATCCTCAGTATAGGTCATCAATATCAGATTGGCGGGGGTCTGACACCCAACACCCTCGCAGATCAGCTGTATGAGGGGACGACGCGCAGTGCGCACTTGCCGTCTCCCATCTCTCTTCCTGTTCACAACTACTGTCTATGACTAAGACCACAGACCGCTACAATGGACAGAAAGAGAGAAGGAAGACCGTACGTGCGCACTGCACCCGCCGACTCCTTATACAGCTGATTAGCAGGGGTATCAGGTGTCAGGCTCGCCGATCTGATATTGATGACCTATCCTGAGGATAGATCATCAATAGCAAAAGCCCGGACAACCTCTTTAAATATGTGTTGTATCTATGAGCCTGACTTGATATTCTATCAGCTGGGAGATGGGTTGTAGCAGGTGCTAACCTGTAAACTTTGTTACAGGGAATGTTCGAAGCAAATCAGTTTTGTGCAATTCGGTTATAAGTTCCTTCTCACCTGGTAATGATATTACAGTAAGGGAGGATGGAAAAGGAATAGAACATGGTGGGAAATCTTGGATCAGGAGTTGAAAGTCTTCTGGATGAACAGTGGTCACTTGGTATTAACCTCTGTAGTGCCAAAGCAATTTATCATAGTACAGTTTCCATGTTATTGCTAGTTATTGACAGCTATGTGATAGATAAGGTTCCCCTGGAACTATCAAAAGAACATACTGAAAATTCTTTGGTTGCTAGCTTTAGCTTTAGTTCTTGCATAAAATTATTTGTTAAAGATGTACATGGCCAATCAAAATGCAACTTCCTTTACTCCCATCCATTATCTGGGGGCTGAGCAGTGTGTGATTGGGTGTTATCCATCACCATCTCTGTTTCGAAATTGAGAAAATACCCACTGTGGTTATGGCACAGGTTTGCATTAGGACCGTCAACCTTCTGGACTCCATATCAGTGACTTGGTGTTCCTATGCCCCCAATTGACTAGTAAGGCCATTTGAGTATCTTAAGGCTCCGTCTTTTCATATTGCTCCAAGATTGTCTTAAGGGTTTGTCTCACTTCAGCAAATGGCATTTATTATGTAGAGAAAGTTAATGCATCTCACTTACTAATGCATTGTTATTCTACATAAGTTCCTTTGCTGGCTTGATCCATTTTTCCATTACATTATAAACTTCTTGTTTTCATGGTTATGTCCACCCTGGAATCCAGCAGCGCTGGTCGTGCTTGTACACAATAGAAAAAAGTGTCGGGCTCTCTGGTGGCCAGGACCATAGGAGCGCACATAGATTGGGGCTTTTTCCTATAGTATGTAAGCATGGCCACCAATGCTGGATTGCAGGGTGGTCGTAACCGTGGAAATGAGCAGTGTGTAATGTGATGGAAAAATTATTCTAGCCAGCAAAGGAAGCAATATGGACAATCACAATACATTAGTAAGTGTCTTGTATTAACTTTCTCTACATAATAAATGCTATTTGCTGAAATCAGACAACCCCTTTAAGTCCTAAATATCAAAATCCTGTTGTTACTTCACTAATGTCAAAAAAGAAAGACGTGATACTGCAAAATTTGTTGCACTAACCCCCCATAGTGTAATTATTCAGTGGACCATAGTAATTGTAGTAATAGGTCTATGTATGGAAGCTCTCTACCAGTTGATATACTGCCCATGTCCAATATTTTTAATTCAGCCTGCAAGATCAAATTGAATATAAAATCACAACATGATCAAGGTTTTGGCAGTGCATTCAGAAAGTCTTCTGATCAGGCCCTTTTACTTTTTCACACTTATGTTGTAGCCTTATGCTAAAATAACAAAAAAAAAAAAAACGTTTTCTCCCAATCAAATTCTGCAGTCAATACCCTATAATAAGAAAGTGAAAGCAGAATTTTAGAAATATTTGCAAATTTATTAAAAAGGAAAAACAAAATTTTTTGCATTTACATAAGTATTCAGACCCTTTGCTATGACACTTGAAATTTAGCTCTGTGGGCCTCCTATTTCTCCTGACCATCAGCGAGATGTTTCTGCACCTTGATTAGAGCCCACCTGCGGTAAATTGAGTTAATTGGACATGATTTGGAAAGACATACCACTTTCTTGTCACGAGTTGGAGGTCCCGCAAAAGACCTCCGCTTTGTCAAGTAATAAATAGAGATGAGCGAACTTTAAAAAAAAGTTCGGCATTCGGGTTGTGGTAATCGCCGCATCCCGTTATGGATTCCAATACCGCGGACTATCCCGGCATATGGAATCCATAAGGGGCGGCTTCCACGAACCCGAACTGTCGAACAGCCGAAGGACCTGGGGTGACGTCACCGTCATGTGATCAGTGCAGGGGGCGTGGCTCAGCACGGGATCACACGACGGTGACGTCACCCCAGGTCCTTCGGCTGTTCAACAGTTTGGGTTTGTGGAAGCCGCCCCTTATGGATTCCATATGCCGGGATAGTCCGCGGTAGTGGAATGCATAACAGGATGCGGCGATTACCACAACCCGAACTCCGAACTTTTTTTTAAAGTTCGCTCATCTCTAGTAATAAACATACGGAAATCAGGTACAGACACACAAGAGTTTATTGCACAAACAAAAGCCAAGGAAGGAAGCACAGGCAAAACATGAGCTCTATGTACCGTCAGCACAGTGGGAGAAAACTTCCACTGCGCCACTGTCTAGTAATACTCCAAAGGGGCGTGACTAAGCAACTCCTGGTATTCACTAGGCCCCCAGATGGTAGGGTTAGGCTTTGCAGCAGGAAGTTGCCAGGGTCCACTCCAGAGCGTGAACTAGACAGTGACAACAGGAACGAACGGACAACAGGTAACAGAAGTTACCAACGGTTCATAGGCAAACATAACATAGACCAGGAAATACAAACAAGGCAACTAATAACACAAGCAGGAGTTCTACGCAAGGAAACAAGAGTGGCAATGAGCAGAGAAGGACTGGCTCCTCCAGTAGTATACTGCATGGCCTTGCCCATAGTACTCTGCAGCAAAAAAAAGCTGCAGCAAGGGCTTGCTGAACAGAGCATCCCCTAAAGCAGAGACAGAGTCCTCCATACGGAGGAACGAATACGAAATAGGTAAAGACAGACACAAAACAAGACAGGCAAGACTAATAAGGGCAGAGGCATAAAGACATAATAATAAACACAAGGTGACTCAAACATAACTGGCAGAACTAATAGCAGAAACACAGGAATAATGGCGACAATGAGCAAGTTGGCGAACCCACAGAACACAGACAGACATGGATCCCATGGGTCAGCAGCATGGGAGACAAAGTACGAACCAGGAGCAGGACAGGACAAACACACACCAGGAGAGCTGACCCAGAACTGAGGGAACAGCAGCCTTATATATAGGTTCCATGAGTGCGGCAGAGAGGCCACACCCATGGAGCAGACAGAGAGGATTAATTCCTAATAGGCACACAGGGGAGTTAACCCATACAGAACTAGTGTTGAGCGCGAATATTCGAATAGTGAATTTTTTTAGCGAATATCGGCACTTCGCTAATTCGCGAATATTTCGAATATAGCGCTATAAATTCGCTATTTCGAATATTCGTTTTTTTTTTGTTTTTTTTTTTTGTTATATTTTTTTCTTTCCCTCTTCCCAACAGTAGTTCTTACCTGTCCTGAGGATTCCTGGCTTCCTGGCTGCTCTAGTCAGTGCCCATTGCCGCTTCTGCCGACTTCCATGCTCATGGAGTGTCCTCATCCATGGGAACGTCTCCATATACTAAATGTACTGTCGATTTGAGAATACGTTGAAATCGCTAATGCGATTAATTCAGTTATATTAATCGCATTGCGATTTTCAACTTAGAGCTGGGTTTATAATGGGTCAGCTTGCTAGAATGAACGAAGTTAACGTAATATGGAATATAGCAGCACTGCTGTTGAATTCCGCAATGCGATTAATTTAACTTAAAGTAATCGCATTGCGATTTCAACTTAGCACTGCTAGTGCCACTGCTATATTCCATATTCGTTAATTCTAGCCTATGTAAGATAGCAGTGCTAAGTTGAAATCGCAATGCGATTACTTCAAGTTAAATTAATCGCATTGCGAATTCAACTTAGCAGTGCTGCTATATTCCATATTCGTTAACTTCGCTCATTGAATCGTTAACTTGCTCATTCTAGCAAGCTGACCCATTATAAACCCAGTTCTAAGTTGAAATCGCAATGCGATTAATATAACTTGAATTAATCGCATTGCGATTTCAACGTAATTCCTCAAATCCGACAGTACATTTTAGTATATGGAGATGTTCCCATGGTGATGGGGACGCCCATGAGCAAGGAACTTTATGGTTGGCTTGGTAGAATTAGCTGATAGTAATATGACGAATGTATTCAGTCATATTCTCAAAACGAAGATAACGAAGTATTCTACATCTTCGTTTAGCAACCTATTCGTCAACCTCGCCATTCTAGCAATCAAATAGGAAGGTTGACTATAGAGACAGCTGTGTTAAATTCGCTATGCGATTTTTTTTTTTAATAGAATAATTATAACTTATTATAATATATTCTATTTATTAAAAAAAATATATAAATAATAGCATAGCGAATTAAACACAGTTGTCTCTATAGTCAACCTTCCTATTTGATTGCTAGAATTAGCGAAGTTGACGAATAGGTTGCTAAAACGAAGATGTAGAATACTGCTATCTTCGCTTTTGAGGAATATGACGAATACATCTCGCCATATCCGTCATCTTCGCTATAATTCTAGATATGAAACCAATAGGAAAGTAGCCTTAAGTTAAAATCGCAATACGCGATTATTTAAATCGCATATTAATCGCGGTAACTAGAATAATGACGAATATTCGATTTCGACGAATATGAAACGAATATTCATTCGAATATTCGCGAATTTCGTCGAAATCGAATATGGCACCTGCCGCTCATCACTATACAGAACCACATACAACACACAGGAATGGAACTGCAGCGAGGAGCTGCAGTATGAGCATAGACAGAAGGTCACAGCCAGAGGTAGCGACTGTGACATTTCTACATAATAGACTGACACTAGAGGTGTCTAACAGTAGCTTACTCCCCTATACACTTCAAAAACACATGCAGCATCCCAAGAGTAGAGGATAGAAGTGATAGTAGCAATTATGGTAGCTGTGGTACTCACTTACTCTGTCACTCCCCTAGACCATGCAGTGATGGGAAGGATGAACCTGTTCTTCCCTTTGAGGCACACCCTGGTTCTTGGGGTCTCCTGTCTGATGAAAGTGGTGGTGCCCTTGATGTTGGTGGTTTTGAGGTGCAAAGCAGGGTCCCTTTCCACTGCAGATAGTGCATTGTAACGGTGCAGGAAATAATGGTGCAGGTTAGCGAACAGTTCTTTACTGAAGATTCAAATGAAAACACATCAGGACAGTTCTCATCGAGCAATGGACTGGCAGTTTGTACACAAATGCTCTTTCCACAGTTCTTACAGGGGTCACGGATGCAAAGGTAGTTAATAGGCCAATATGTCTCTTTTAAAGAAATTTTCCTACTGTGCTTCTCTAGCTGACTTTTGCACATACATCTAGGCATGAGTTGCAACACTATTTCTTGCTGCAATGCAACCTCATACGTCGGACTATGCTCTGCATATTTTTTTTAACAATTTGCCATACTTACAATGTACGTGTGGATATGGATGTGGATATTCTGTTACACAGATGGCCAATCTGTCCCAATGTATGTAAAGGCATTGGAAGAAAACTGCTGAACAAATATGCTGTAGAGCCAACAGATCCTCTACAGAACTTCTACTCTACACCTCTATCTTTATTTCTGGCCTTCTTTTCCAAGTATAAAGTTATTTTCTGGACTGATCTTCACCAAATTCAAGGCTGACTTCTCTGTCAGCTCCAACTTTTTGCTTCTGCTCTCTTCACTGGCTCTGAATAGACTACTCTGGCTTTATGCTGATTCACCCATCCCTATGATCAAAAGGGAAACAGCCCGCCTAGTGACTGGTAGTGCATACTACGGCCTATTAATGCTTTATGTATCAATATGCAGAAATGCATTTAGCATACCAAAAAATATTTTTAACCCCTTTGCAGTGTACCACTGCTCTGAAATGGGATGCTGCACACATTCGACCTAGCTGTGCATGTGTATAGGGGGAGTCTGGAATAGCTGTACAAGCATTTGGCCGACAGCTATTGAAGGTGTGCGGCCAATACTAAGGAGGAATTCTACTGTATTAGGGCACTCGAGAGGATTCTACTGTGTGGGGGCACTAAAAGGGAATGCCTATTATGAAAGGGACATGAAGTTGGCATTTTACTGTGTGGAGCACTAAAGGGGAAGAACTACTGTGTGGGACACTAAGGAGACATACAATAGATAGATTTGAGATGGATATACCATAGATATGAGAGATAGATAGATAATGCAAGATAAATGGGAAGCTTAGGTTACAAGAATGTTCTATCATAATTTTAAATGGTTGAACATTGTTATCGAATTTTATAAATATTCGGATAAAATGAAAGCAATTTAGGGAAGCAGTATTACTCTTCTGCAAGGAGAAGCACTAATAAAAGTGATATATACCTTAATTTAGGCCTCATTCCTCACACTAGAAAATGTAGTAATGATTGAGATTTAGCTCTTGCTTGCCTGTACATTTGGGAATTTTATAAATGAAACTAAAGCAATTACGCTCCTGCTCTGTCTCCATTGTGATAAGTGGTTCAGTTTACAATCATTATAGAATGGAAGCTTCTGTATTTACTGCACACTTTGTGATTCCTGTACTCGACTGACACAAATTGGCAAATATAGCGAGACATTCCCAATGAATATACAGGCTACACACAAATATTAGAGGTGTGCATAGTGGAGCATAGAGTTTTACAGTCAAAGTTGAAAATGGGCCCACTCGACAAGAAGGGCAACAATGTCTGCAAGCTCTTTTCTAAACTTATCCACTTTAGCAGATAAATATTCCCCTTATAATGTGTACTAGTCAAGAAAAAATGTCCCCTTATAACGTGTGCCAGTAATAAAATTCTCCCTTATAATGTGTAGTAGATAAAAATAAAAGATGTCCCCTATAATGTGCTGCAGTAGAAAAAAATGTGTGCCAGTACAAAAAAGACCCCATATTATGTGTACTAGTCTAAAAAAATGCCCCCTTATAATGCACCCAGGAGCACTAATGCCCCCTTATCATAATAGCCTATCAGAATGAACTGTAGGATAAGTAGACAATGCTGTCATGCTCCACTTCAGCATTTAACGGAATATGAAGAAACATTGCTGGCTGCTAGGACAGTCCTACATACCCCCTCAACCTGTGACCAGCTCTTGGGGTATGCATACCGCAGATTGAGAACCAATGCTAATGTTCATAAAAAAAAATCAGAAAAGGGAGATGGATTTGATTCTCACATCCTCACATGCTCCTGGAGCTTACTAGTTTAGGAACTTTTCTGCATTGTGAAGCTACTCACTTGATGACTGAGGATCATTTGTATGGCCATTATCCAGTACTTCTGAGAATCAAATGCACTTAATATCATACAAAAAATTTCTCAGAGAAGAATGGATAAAAAGTAAGAGATGACTGAATAGAGTGTTTAGGGTCTCTCATGGCCTCCTACACAACATCTCCAGCAACATACTTAGTGCTCCACAGAGCTCATAATTTTCCTACCTCTGCATATTTTCCCCTTCTCTTAAAATGGTTGGGCCAGGAAAAATATTCTACATAGAGAAAAATATTTCTAAAAAAAAACTTTGATGGGCAATCTGAGTTCTATTTCATACCTAATTAATTTGTTCCCAAATTGAATCTTCTGAAATCCACTCATCTCCACTCATCTCCCATTTATTTAGCTTTATTTGAAATACTGATTATTTTCTGTGCATAGTGCACAAGACTTAGATTTCTTACAGGCTACAGCAAAAAAGCATCAGAATTCCATTAGCAACATAATCTTTTATTGTGTACAACTTTTTTGACATTTTCTTGATCCCCAGATCCACCAGCATTAATGTGGGAATATAAATTGGATATTATTCTCACTGGTTTGAAGCCCTTTGCCAATGACTAAAGTCCAGGAACTATAATGACTAATGAATAAGGGGGTTAAACTTTCATTATATAGCATGCTTAAAGGGGTATTCAGACTCCTGGCACCCCCCTCAATCAGCTGATTAAAGTGATGTATTGTTGAGTGTTGTGTCCGTCTACATTGTAGTAGCAGTGCAGGATAATTACACCTTCCTCTTCCACCAAGGGAACGGGACAAAAATCTCTGAGCGCCATGACTCCTTCAAACACCGGATCGGTGGTGCTGATAAGGTCATCAATATCAGGATCCCAGAATCCCCCTAAGGGATATTTTCCTGTAGAGAAGGGGACATTATGCACTGATCCTGTTTAGACTATGTTCATAGCATGTTATTGTCCTCTGTTTGACTAAAAGGCTTGGAAAAGCTCCCAATATAATCTACAAGGGATGTTATACAGTATTATCTGATACCTATAGTGTACGGCCACAATGTCAGGTTCCTGTACGCAGTTTTGGAAGCCTGAATCAGGACTGGATCATAAAAGGTAATAAAGCATACAGGACAGATAAGACTTCCTATTTTTTAATTCACTTCTGGTTTTGGCTTTCAAAACTGCATCAGGAAACATGACTGTGCGGCCAGTGTTGGACTGGGGTACCTAGGGCCCACCAGTGAAACTGATTCTGCGGGCCCACCTTAGGGCTCCTGCACATAAAAATATTTTTTTTCCGTGTCCGTACTATTTTTTTTTGTGTGGCCTGTATGTGAAGCCATTCACATCAACAGGGCCGCATAAACCGGAAATGACTCCATGTGCATTCAATGTCTGTATGTCCGCATGGGCGTTACTCAAAATTATAGAAATTGTCCTATTATTGTCGGCTGTTCTGTTCCGCATAATGTTGAATGCTCACACCCAGATATCCATGTTTTGCTGATGCACAATTTGCGGACTGCAAAACATCCAACAATCGTGTTCATGAGCTCTTACAGTGATAACAGAAATAATAAAGATGAAGTATAATGGTAGACACTCACAGCAAAATGCACAAACATACATGTGGCAGAATTTAGGCTACTTTCAGACTTTCGGTAGCAGGGTCCGGCAGGATGTTCTGGCAGGGGAACAGCCTGCCGCTTCCGTGCGGCTAGCCCACCGCTCCAATAGAAGTCCACTGTAGTTTTTGTCCGTCCGCCTCTCGGTATGTTTGAGAATAGGGCCAGAGCAGACCTCCTGTGGCACGGTGGGCTAGCGTAAGCACGGATCTGGCAGGCTGTTCCCCCACTGGAATAGCCTGCCGGACCCTGCTACCGCAAGTCTGAAAGTAGCCTTACACATATATGGATATCCTGATCTTAAGTCAGTCAGAAACAAGACACATGCAGTTCCCATCACACATAGGAAACATGCAATGCAGGCACCAAGAAATTTTTTGCCTAACCATATTAAATGTAGCACACTTAAAGGGGCTGCCTCACTTCAACAAATGGCATTTATTATGTAGAGAAAATCAATAGAAGGCACTTACTAATGTATTCTGATTCTCCATATTGGCTCTTTTCCATCACATTATACACTGCTCTTATCCATGGTTTGACCACTCTGCATGGTGGCCTAGTTTCCATCTTTAAATACCACAACTCCACAAAATAGTTGATACTTCTTTTTTTTTTATCAAATCATTTTTATTGAAAAAAAAGAATCAATATATAACAGCAGAGTATACGATCACAAGTCATAACATACAATTAGTAAACTGTATTCCATAGTCATACGCAATGACAAAGTTTGAGTATATTCACCTAAGCGAAGTAACCATAATACTTTTGAACAATAACAAGGCGGAATATTTCGCTCGACCAAGCTTAGAATAAACCTTATGAAGAGAAAAACATTGTCAGAAAACTTTTCCGCATTGTTAGCCTGACAAAATTCCTTCCATGTATTCCAAATGATCTCCATGTCGCACTGGCAAGAGAGCTCTGTAATAAATTTATTGTAGAAATCAGACTAATTCCCACAGATAGTGAGGACAAGGAATGTTCTCCTCTGCAGCTCCTGGGTGCAACTCTCTGAACAACTGCCAGTCCTGTCGAGACAAAGTTAGGTTATTACGACCTTCAACATACGTGGCTTTCAACCATATATTATTGACTAAGCACTGTAAAACGATTTCTCTAAGCAGAATCACTACATGCTCAAATCTCGAGGACTGGCAGTTTAAAGTGAAGACAACTCCCTTGTTATCTGTGTAAAGCATTATTCTCCTATTTGCTTGCTGGTCTTTCCAAATAACTAAGGCCTCCAACACCGGAAAAAGTTCAATGAGAACTGAGTTTCTCGTTAAACCTTTTTGAAACCAACTATGCGGCCAGCTCATGGCTGACCAGCTTTTATGAAAAATGACACCATAACTGATAGAACCTGCAGCATCAGACTGTAATTGTAAAGAATCTGCTACAATAAAATCATGTTGCCAAATAGTGCGCCCATTGAAATTTTAAAGAAAATTCAACCACATTCTTAAATCTTTTCATGTCCTTTGCGATTCTTAAATGATTAAAAGGGGAAGAGATTCCCTTAGTTGCACTGTAAAGTCTCTTTGAGAATACTCTGCCCATAGGAATTACGCGACAGAAGAAATTTAAAGACCCCAAGACTGACTGTAATATCTTTAAAGTAGTCTTATGCTTTTTTTAACAGATTTGAAATATCATCTATGGACTTTTCAATCTTTTCTCTAGGTATACGGAATTGCATGCTGACAGTGTCAAAGTGGTTGTTGGAAAAAAGTCTTTTCACCGGCTAGAGGGACACCGAAACTGTCAGACATGCACAGAAATTTTTCTAGCATGAACGCGCAATCTTCGGTCTCACCTCTACCGAAGAAAGGAAAATTGTCCAAGTAATGTATAGCCTCCCCGGACGTCGGATATAATACCCAATTTAAGAAAGTACTTAGGGTTTGAAAATAAAAACAAGATAAAGCAAAACCAATGGGCAGAGCTTTATCAAAAAAAAATTCTCCTTGAAAATAATAGCCTAGGGAATTGAAACCAGAGGGGTGAATAGGAAGCAACCGAAAAGCTGACTTTATATCTGTTTTTGCAAACCTGGTGCCTGGGCCCAGCTTATTTAAAATTTAAGGAGCCACCTGAAATGAAGTATACACTTTTGTTAATTTCCTCATTTACTGCAAATTTCTTTGGATAAGACAGGTGGTGTATCAGACGAAAATAATTTGGTTTCTTTTTTGGAACTAAACCAATTGGTGAAATACGAAAGTTCTGGAAAGGAGGTGCTGAAAAGGGGACAGCGATCCTTCTTTCCTAATTTCTTTGTAAATTTATCCCCGAACAGCAGACGGATTTAAATTAACAGATTTTAAGTTATCAATTAAAACACAACCAATCCCTTTGAAACTAGGGACAAAGAAACCTTCTGAGAAACCATTATAAATTAAATTAGCTTTCCACCTGTTTGGATAAACGTTAGCCCTGTTCGGGTTAACTCTGCTAGTTTCACTAGCTTTTTCCGTGATTGTCTTTAGTAGTAGCTGCCTGTTTCTTGTAGCATTTGAATACAGGGTGACCTCCTGTGCAAAACGTACATTCGTGTTTGTACTTGCAATTGGCCAGTTTTTGACGAAACGTCTCGTCATCATAGGAATTCCAGGCGGACCCTCCAAAATTCCTATATGCTTCAGGAGTCCTGATGATAAAATAATTTGCTGCACTGTTCAGGGTGCTTTTCACCCAGTACAGCACAGTAAATTGAAAAAGCCTGAAACCAATTGAAAATGGATTTGGCTTTCATTTTCTGATCTTCTTCATTTTTTGACTCTTTTCTATCCACTTTACCAGTATCTTTTGATGTGGGCAACAGGGAATAAAGATCAATAAACTCCCTGTTCCAAATCTTCTCTTTTACTGAAATAGGCAGATGAAAGCCTAATGGTTAAATCTGACATTAAGAGTGTCCTTATGACAGGTCTCCTGTAACAGCAAGTTAATGGCCTGTGCCTGAGACACACTGGGAGTCCTGTCATAACATAAGTCACCTCATCAGCTAAATTTGCATCCCTTTTTTCCTTGGCTGAAATAAATTCCAAAAAATCCCTAAATAACCTCAGCTTATCTGAGGGGATAGTAACATCCTCTATAGTGAACATATTTAAATCTGTATTAATTGGTCCTTTCATCTCACCCTCAGAAGAACGATGAGAAGATGCTGGTGGTGGAGCTGAAGAGATGATGACTGGGTTTTTCTTCTTCTTCTTCTGTGTGGATTTCCTCTGCTCAGGGGAGCGTCTTCTTGCTGATGTCCTGCTGAGAGAAGAAGGAATGGGTGAATAAGTGACCCGCTCCTTCCTCTTTCTCTTAGCAAACTCCGGCGGAGTTTCCAAGTCACCGCGCGCCGGTGACGCAGCTCAAATCAATCAGCTCGGTGCCCGCTCCAGGGGCTGCGCAGTACTCTGTATCAGCAGATGCTGGAGAAGGATCGGATGTAGAAGGAGAAGACTCCATGCATTTCTTAAGCCATTCTTCTCCTCCCTTTGCTCCGGCCTTAAAAATCAGCTGTTTAAGAAGGTCTTCCATGTTTCCCAGGTGATGCAGGTCCGGATCAGTTGATTTCTGCCCCGAGAATGTGCATTAACTGTTTTTATTCTCTTTTTATAGCCACCAGCACAAGAGGACTGTTGTCAAGACCACCAATAGCAGACCAGAAGCCTGGCACCCGATCATGGTGGTCGTAACCACGCATACGTGCTGTGTATAATGTGATGGAAAGGAGGCAATATGAATAATAACAATATATTAGTAAGTGCCTTGTATTAACTTTCTCTACATGATAAATGCCATTTACTGAAGTGAGACAACCCCTTTAAGCATAAATGTCTGGCATGAAATTTATCAAATCTTAACCTCCTTAGAAGAATATGGTCTATTATCTGGATATAAAGTAAACTGGGACAAATCTGAACTCCTCCCTCTTGTTTGAGCGCCCCCTGTTGGCCCTTTAGGTATTAGGCCACTTGAATCCACGGACACTATTTGATATTTGGGCATTAGAATCATCGCGGATTTGTCTAAATATAATCATTTAAATATTACCCCTATGATTAATAATGTAAGGGAGAAGATCTGTACTTGGCAAAAGCTGCCATTATCACAAGCCGAAAGGATTGCATTAGTTAGGATGGTGATCCTTCCTATTGCTCTTTACCCTCTGACTGCCTGTCCGATATGGATTGACGACTCCTTCTTTGGACCCTGGAGAGACTGCTGAATGAGTTAATCTGGGGGAGGAGTAGGGTCAGAATTAAACAGAAATATCTTTGGCTCTCTGAGTGAGATGGGGGGTTTCCCTCCCCTTTCTCCAGGGATATTATATTTCAGCTCAGATACTGTGGTGTGTGGGATGGGGGGAGGATTGCCAAAATGCCCCTCTGATAAGTATTCTGTCAAAGGATTTTCAGGGGTCATGTGGAGATATCTTCTCCATATTGGAGACTGGCCAATTGGGGAAAAAGGAAAAAAAAACTGTGTTTAATTAGCGATACACTAAATAAGGTCTGGAAAAAAATTAAAAAGATATTAGGCAAAAACCTAATTTAAAAGAATTTATGTTAATCTCAGACTATGAATATTGGAATTCATGCGGTATTATCTCCCTAGATAACTTGATAAAGGACACAAAAGTCACTTTTTTAGATAGGTATAGATATGCACAAATTAGTCACGAAGATATGAAAACTCAGGATAAACGTCTCCTTACTATTAGGGCAAGCTCTTTCTTGGATTATTGTTTTAAACTCAACTATATCACAGATTTCGGATTTTCTCGCGGTGAAATAAGAACAAATAAAAGCGAGGGAGGCTGGGGAGCTGAATTGGGTACTGGAGACACCCTGGATTGGGAAATAATATATAAAAATATTTAAAAAGTATCAATCTCTCAGAAATATAGACTGATCCAGTTCAAGATTGTACATCGCCTATATTACTCCCCCGCCTTCCTCGCCAAAATATATAAAGAAAAAAAGAGTGAGTGTTGGAAATGCCTGTCAGAAAATGCTGATCTGAGTCATATATTATGGAGATGTCCAGAGATAAGTAGTTTCTGGACCCGTATCCATGAGGAATTATCCAGACGGTACAATGTCCAACTGGTCCGCTGTTTTTTTGCAGGCAATATTGAGTCTCTTCCCCCCTGGTAACTTAACGCCCCATCAGAGATGTTCCTGTATGGAGGGCTTTATGGCTGCAAAAGTCTTGATAGTTAAATGTTAGGGCACTAATAATAGCCCTAGTTTTTCTGAATGGCGGACTCTGATGGACACTATTGATGCTTATAGCAAAATAGCAAGGAAAAATCTAGAATGGATGGGATTGCCGCTTCTTAATCCCCTTATTAATTGTGTTTAAAAAAATTTTTTTGGACCTAACCTCGCAACGGTGAATAAGGGTGGGTGATTAATATTATAATAATCTCTATGTATAATTATTTTATATATTTTGCTTTTCTTTATTTGTAAGCTATTTGTTGTGTGATTTTATATTTCGATTGAGAAAATAGTAAAGATATTTAAAAGAAAAAAAAACCTCCTTATATTGCACATAATCTACATTATATTTAAAAAGGTTGTCCTACCATAATGACCTATCACCTATCTACAGGATAGGTGATAACTATCAGATTGCTGGGGGTCTGACTGCTGGAACACCCACTGATCATGAAAAAAGGGGTCCTGAGACATTCAATTACATTACCGCCAATCTATGTACACAAGGGTCTTAAAGGGGTTGTCACTTCAGTAAGTGGCATTTATCATGAAGAGAAAGTTAATATGAGCAATTTACTAATATACTGTTATTATCCATATTGCTTCCGCTGGCTGGATTCTTTTCTCCATCACATTATACACTGCTCGTTTCCATGGTTACAGACAATCCTGCAATCCAGCTGTGGTGATCATGCTTGCATACTATAGGCAAAAGCGTCAGCCTCTCTGGTGGCCGGGACCATGGGAGCTCACATAGGCTAGTGCTTTATCTTATAGTATTCAAGCACGACTGCCACTGATGGATTGCAGGGTGGTCGTAACCATGGAAACAAGCAGTGTATAATGTGATGGAAAAATGAATCCAGCCAGCAAAGGAAGCAATATGGATAATAACAATATATTAGTAAGTGGCTTGTATTAACTTTCTCTACATGATAAATCCGACTTACTGAAGTGAGACAACCCCTTTAAGACCACGTTCCCTTGATCATGGGGGTCCCAGCAGTCAAACCCCCACCAATCAGACACTTATCATCTGTCGTGTCATAGCTGTTTCACCTTGTCACATTCCCTATCCTTAAGGCCTCTTTCACACGGGTGCGGGTGCGTTGCGGGAAAATGCGCGATTTTTCAGCGCGAGTGCAAAGCGTTTTAATGCATTTTGCACGTGCTTGGGAAAAATCGGCATGTTTGGTACCCAGACCCGAAGCCGGACTTCATCACTGAAGTCCGGTTTCGGGTTGAGTACTCTTTATATTTTATTATTTTCCCTTAAAACATGGTTATATGGGAAAATAATAGCATTCTAAATACAGAATGCTATGTTAACAGGGCAATAGAGGGTTAAAAAAAAAAATTCAACTCACCTCCTCCCATTGATTGCGTAGGTGCAAGGAACATCTATCTTCATATCTGTTGGTTGAAGGACCTTCGGTGACGTCACTGGGTCACATGGGTCACATGGTCCAATCATGGAAGCTTTTGATTGGACCATGTGACCCATGTGACCCAGTGACGTCACGGAAGGTCCTTTACCCAGCAGAATGAAGAAAGAAGAATGATCCCGGCACCTACGCGATCAAGAATGTTATTATTTTCCCTTATAACCATGTTATCAGGGAAAATAATAAAGATCGGTTCCCTATCCCAATCATCTCCTAGCAACCATGCGGGAAAATCGCTCCGCATCCGCAGTTGCTTGCAGATGCTTGCGATTTTCCCGCAGCCCCATTCACTTCTATGGGGCCTGTGTTGCGTGAAAAACGCAGAATATAGGACATGCTGCGATTTTCACGCAACGCAAAAGTGATGCGGGAAAATCACCGCTCATGTACACAGCCCTATTGAAATGAATGGGTCAGGATTCAGTGCGGGTGCAATGCGTTCACCTCAGGCATTGCACCTGCACGGAAATCACGCCCGTGTGAAAGGGGCCTAAAGGTTTTCTTTGGGTGTAAATTTTTTTAAATAAAAATAAAAAATCTGGTCCAAAATAACCTGTGTACACTTTTCTATCCTCTATCTACAGGATCGGGGATAACTAAGTGATCTGTGGGGGTCTGAACGCTGGAGCCCCCACTGATCCCCCTTCTTGACTGAGTGGCAGGTCGAGCATATGCCCTTCCTCTCCATCCATTCTCTATGGGGTCGCAGGAGATGGCGGAGTACAGCGCTGGCTAATTCCAGTGGTCCCAAAGAGAATGAATGGAGCAGCAGGGCGTATGTGTAGCCTGTCACACCATAAAAAGGGGAACAGGACCCATTCCTGGGATCAGTGGGGGTTGCAGAATCGGAACCCACTATTCATATAGTTATGCCCTATAGTCTGGAGAGGATAACTTGTAAACCTGCACAACCCCTTTAAATCCTCCTCTGCTCCACCACCAGTATCTCTTTACATGGCAGCAGTGATGCCTGTGAATACGAAATATCATCACTACCGCCATGTAAACCATATGTGTCAATACTGGAGAATATGATGCACTGTGCAGAATTTTTCCGGCATAAGTACCCCTTTGCAGGTCACAACCTTTAACAAAGCCCCCGGAAAGGTGCTAGAGGAGCAACGTGAGCAAAGGGCACAAACGGAGGGTCATAACTGAAGCAGAGACATTAGGGTCACCTGAGGAAGGGTAATAGTGGGGATCCTGGAGCAGGGGTAACTGGAGAAGAGGCAATATTAGTGGTGTATTTAGAGTGGGGGCATCTGAAGCTGGGGCACTTTTTGGTGTGCACCTAAAGCAGAGGCATTAGGGTCACCTGAGGCGGGGTAATAGTGGAGATCCTGGAGCAGCTGCAGGGGTATTAGGGGGAGAACTGGAGAAGATTTAATATTAGGGGTGCTTTTAGAGTTGGTGCATTGGGGGAGGGGCATCTGGAGCTGGGGTACTTATGGGGGTGCACCAAAAGCAGAGGCATTGGGGGACCTAGGGCAGAGTCACCCCAATGCCACTCTGAACTCTGCAGAGAGCAGCACACATATACAGATCTGAGTCTACTATAAACAAATCCCCTATTTCCCCCTTACAGTCTCCTACATCTCACTACTGTCACACACCTGAGAAATCAGCCCAGCACCGCAGAGGAGTCCTTCTCTCCAGCAGCCACAGTTTCCTGACAGCAGGGAGAACAGTGACCAAATATTGAGGATATAAAGAAAAATGTAATGTATTTGTACACAGCTTTTATTAAAGAATACAAATTTGGCATCAGGCTACATTCACACAACAGTGAAAAAAATGGGCATGAAAACGCACACCCTGTCAGTGTTTTCATTGACACTACTGCTTCACTGCTGCTGCTGCAAGGTTTTTTATATAGTTTGGAACTGGTCAGTCCTGAAGCAGTTAATATTGACATAATGTTCATAGAGGGTCACTGTCTTTTGTTGGGAGATAATTACATTTCCTCCCGCTTCCACACATCCTAATATAGAAGTATGTTCAGCACCATGGACAGCATTACGTTCCCCTCCAGACTGTACCGAGTAGTGGGCTCTGATATAGAGTTAGTCTCTGGTGATCACTTCAGCAATTAATCAGATGCTGTTAAGTCTTCCATGGAGAGGTGAATTATGCATGATCTGAGAGTGGTTGGTCTCATCTTCATTAAGAATTCATCTCGGTCTGCAAAGGTACATGTTTGTTCCAGCAGACTCAAGTGCAACTTGTAAGGGACTGAGAGTAACCACCACTCAAAGCTCTGCCCATGAGTGGAGAGGGCCTGTGGTTGACCTGTGACTAGGGATGAGTGGACCGGTGGATGTTCGGGTTCGCCGGGTTTGGCCGAACTTCAGGTCAAAGTTTGGGTTCGGGACCCGAACTCGAACCTGAACCCCACTGAAGTCAATGGGGACCTGAACTTTGGTGCACTAAAATGGCTGTAAAATAGTCGTAGTAAAGGCTACAAAGGAAGCAAAATGACATAAAATTACAGAATAGAAAAAAATAAAAAATAATAATCTTGAACTAGGAGGCGGAGGTCAGAGTGTAGTAGGAGGTTGAGGAGGCGGTGGATGTGGCAGCGTAAGTGGAAGAGATAGCCAACACTGTTTTTGTTGTTTTTTTATTTATTTATTTTTTCGTTTATTTTTTTATAAAATTAAAAATACAGCAAAACATTGGAAAATAGAGAAGAGAATGCAAAGAGAAAGTGCACTGGAGTATAACAATTAGGGATGAGCATATTTCATGTTATGAAATTCGTTTGCACTTTGTTTGTTGGTAAAAGCAGAATAGCCTTATGGACTCCCCTGCATAACGGAAATGGGACGAATCTGTTAGGCAGGCAATAGACTTCTATTATGACGGAATGAATAACTGAATGCCTCTAAAGGCATTCCGTTATGCATTCCGTCATAGAATTGGGTTATGGTCCGTGGTAAGGGAATCCATAATGCAATTCTGCTTTTACCACCAAACGAAGCACAAAGGAATTTCAAAATATGAAATTCGCTTATCTCTAATAACAATGGCTGTGGCCGGTATACTTGTCTACTCAGCACAAGGTACGGACAAGTCCTGTGGGATCTATGCCTGGTTCATTTTAATGAACGTGAGCTTGTCCACGTTGGCTGTGGACTGTGATTACCCCCCCTCACCCACAGCCGTGCTAATCACACGATCGGCGAATACACTTGCTGCAGGGTAGGCCAGCACCTCCAAAGGGCAAGCTCAGGCCATGTGCCCATTGTGGAGACCCAGAAGTTGAATGGGGCAGACCCATCAGTCAGAACATGTAGGCATGTGCACACGTACTGTTCCACAATGTTGCTGAAATTCTGCCTCCTGTTAAGACGTTCCGTATCAGCTGGTGGTGCTGGTTGTTGTGTCGTGCTGACAAAGCTTTTCCACATTTCAGCCATGCTAACCCTCCCTTCTGAGGTGCTCGCAGTGCCCCAGCTGCGTAGGTGACTTGTTCCTCCTCCTTTGCCTTTGCCTTGTGCTTCCACTGAGCCCCCGCTGTGAGGTGTGAATGCCATCAGCAGTGCATCTACCAGCCTGCGTTTGTACTCGCGCATCTTCCAATCATGCTCCAGGCACTGCAGCATGAAGTCACTTATGTGTGCCAGGCAGCCCAGAGGCAACTACAAGCAGTTCTTTGTGGGAGGTGTATCGTCTGCCTCCTCTCCAGCCACGCTCCATTGATTCCAATAAGCAGCTTTGGGTGCCACCTTGCTGTGAACACGGTTCCTCCTTATCATCCTCATCCTCCTTCTCATCCTGCAGAACTGTGCCCTGGCTGGACAGTTGTATACCTGGCCTCTGTTAGGGCAGGAACCCACCCTCTGAGCCACTTGTGAATGACTAGCCTGATAACTGTGGAAATGATCCCTCTTCCTCCTCCTCTTCCTCCTGTACCACATCCTCTTCTATCATTGCCAAAATGTTTTTTCAAGGAGATATAGAAGTGGGATAGTAACGCTAAGGACTGCATCATTGGCACTGGCCATGTTGGTGGAATACTCGAAACAGTGCAACACGGCACACACATCCTGCATGGAGGCCCACTCATTAGTGGTGAAGTGGTGCTGTTCCGCAGAGTGACTCACCCGTGTATGCTGCAGCTGAAACTCCACTATCGCCTGCTGCTGCTTGCACAGTCTCTCCAGCATGTGCAAGGAGTTCCACCTTGTGGGTATGTCGCATATGAGGCGGGGAGCGGGAATGCCAAAGTTACACTGCAGCGCAAACAGCGAGCAGCAGCATGGTGAGAACGCAAAAAGCGTGCACAGACGGCCCGCACTTTCTGCAGCAGCTCTGACATATTGGGGTAATTTTTAAAGAACATCTGCACCAGCAGATTAAGCACATGAGGAATGTGCGTCAAACCGGCTAGCCCCAGAGCTGCTACGAGATTTCGCCCATTATCGCACACCACCAGGCAAACCATTGAGGCTCAGCAGCACAAACTACTCATCAGTCTGTTGTTCCATACCCGTCCACAGCTCCTGCTCGGTGTGGAGTTTTTCGCCAAACAGATGAGTTTCAAAACAGCCTGCTGTGGTTTCACCCTGGCTGTGCTGAAGTTTGTGGTGAAGCTGTTACGCTGACCGGGTGAAAAGGCGGTAGAGGAGAAAACGGAGTAGGAGGAGGAGGCAACAGGAGGCAACGAGAAATGTCCTGCAATCCTCGGTGGCGGTGGGAGCTGCTATCCTCCTCAGGCCCAGCCGCCATTGCATTTTTCCAGTGTACAGTTAGGGAGATATTATGTCCCTGCCCGTGCTTACTGGTCCACGTATCAGTAGTTATGTGGACCTTGCCACAGATGGCGTTGCACAGTGCACACCTGATTTTGTCCGCCACTTGGTTGTGCAGGGCAGGGATGGCTTGCCTGAAAAAGTAGTGGCTGCTGGGAACCACGTCCTGTGGGACAGCCACCGCCATAAAGTTTTTAAAAGTCTCTGTCTCCACCAGACAGAATGACAGCATTTTAAAAGCCAGGAATTTTAAAATGCTTGCATTCATGGCCAGGGATCGTGGGTGGGTAGGGGGGTACTTCCTCTATCTTTCCAATGTTTGGGGGATGGACAGCTGAACGCTTCAATGGGACAGTGTGGACATGCTGGGTGACTGTGGTGGAGGTGTTGCTGCCACACCCTCTGTTTGTGGGTTGGCAGGTCTTTTGTGGTTTTTCAGGTGTGTACTCCACTGCAGCTCGTGCTTTGCATTTAGATGCCTGGTCATGTAGGTGGTGCTCAGGTTTAAAACCTTGCTTCAAGCTCTGATTGCACAGCGTGCAAACCACTCGTGTCTTGTCGTGAGCACATTGTCTGAAGAACTGCCACACCAGGAAACTCCTTGGAGCTGGCTTTGGTGTGCTAAGTCCCTGGGTGTGGTGGGCAGTAGCAGGCATATTGGCTAGGGGACGGCAACTCTGCTTTTGCACCCTTCTCCCTCTTTTGCTGTGGGGCTGGCACTTTGTGACCACCACCTCATCCTCCGAACTGCACACGTTACTCGCATGATTCCATGTGGGGTCTAGGACCTGATCATCCTCCTCATCATCTTTCACCCACTCTTCACACCAGCCCTCCTTGCCGGTCTGTACACGGCAGAAAGCCACAGCAGTTGGCACCTGTGTTTCGTCATCATCATCAGAGACGTGCTGCGGTGGTCCTCCCTTGTCCACATCCTAAAACATAAGTGGTTGAGAATCAGTGCACTCAATCTTTTCCACTTCTGGGGCAGGGCTAGGTCTATGGCCCATGGAAACCCCGCCAGCAGTGTCATCAAAAAGCATAAGGGACTGCTGCATGATTTGGGGCTCCGACTGCTTGGCTGATTTGCAAGGGGGTGAGGTGAAAGAC
This sequence comes from Bufotes viridis, assembly GCA_033119425.1. Classification (NCBI taxonomy): domain Eukaryota; kingdom Metazoa; phylum Chordata; class Amphibia; order Anura; family Bufonidae; genus Bufotes; species Bufotes viridis. The sequence continues at coordinate 89,375,888 of CM065594.1, read as the reverse complement.
AGATGCCCATGGGCTGCAGGTGCTAACTCTGCGGTTTCAGCAGGGGACTGGGTGGGAGACAATGTGAAGGAACTGGAGGCATTGTCAGCCATCCAATCTACTACTGCCTCTACTTGTTCTAGCCTCACCATTCGTACACGGGTATTCGGTCCAACAAAATGACGCTGAACTTCCTGTCACCTATGTGCACCTGAGGAAGGTGTTTCATTTGGGTGTGTAGCTGGCACAGATTGACCATGTCCTCTCCCTGCAACAGGAGCTCGACTAGCACCAGCAGCACCACGACCAGGGCTGCGTCCCTTATTTGATGCTCTCCTTACCAAGTGTCCAACCAAACTAACAGACAGATCAACTATATTAATTTCCCTGTTACGCATGCAGTGCAGGTGTACCTCACACCAAAAGTGAGAAAATGTCACCCACCGAACTAACAGACGGATTAACTATATTAATTTCCCTGTCATATATGCAGCGCAGGTGTACCACACACCAGAAATGGGAATATGTCACCCACCGAACTAACAGATGGATTAACTATATTATTTGCCTGTGACATATGCAGTGCACGTGTATATCACACCAAAAATGGGTATATATCACCGACCGAACTAACAGTCAGATTAACTATATTAATTTCCCTATCACGTATAAAGTGCACGTGTATCTCACACCAAAAATGGGTATATGTCACCGACCGAACTAACAGTCAGATTAACTATATTAATTTCCCTGTCACGTATAAAGTGCACGTGTATCTCACACCAAAAATGGGTATATGTCACCCACCGAACTAACAGACAGATTAACTATATTAATTTCCCTGTCACATGTGCAGTGCAAGTGTACCTCACACCAAAAATGAGTGTATGTCACCCACTGAACTAAAAGAAGGATTAACTAGGTGTTTCATTTGGGTGTGTAGCTGGCACAGATTGACCACGTCCTCTCCCTGCAACAGGAGCTCCACTAGCACCAGCAGCACCACGACCAGGGCCGCGTCCCTTATTTGATGCTCTCCTCATTCTCTAAAGTCACCAACCAAACTAACAGACAGATCAACTATATTAATTTCCCTGTCACATATGCAGTGCATGTGTATCTCACACCAAAAATGGGTATATGTTACCAGCCGAACTAACAGTCAGATTAACTATATTAATTTCCCTGTCACGTATAAAGTGCATGTGTATCTCACACCAAAAATGGGTATATGTCACCCACCGAACTAACAGACGGATTAACTATATTAATTTCCCTGTCACATATGCAGTGCAGGTGTACCTCACACCAAAAATGGGTATATATTACCGACGGATTAACTATTATATTTTTGTGTCAGGGGTACAAAAATGGTGCATTGCACCCACAAAAAATCACTATAGGTTACCCACAGAATTAACAGTCAGATTCATTATTAAATTTCTGTGTCAGGGGTACAAAGCTGGTGTATTGCACCCGCAAAAAATCATTATAGGTCACCCACAAAACAAATAGCCAGATTCCTAACACTCTCCCTCACTTCAGTTGCCTGCTTCCTTTCCCTGCACTACTCAAAGTTGATGGGCGGTGCTACACAGTCAGATTGATTATTATATTTCTGTGTCAGGGGTACAAAGCTGGTGTATTGCACCCACAAAAAAATTATTATAGGTCACCCACAAAACAAATAGCCAGATTCCTAACACTCTCCCTCACTTCAGTTGCCTGCTTCCTTTCCCTGCACTACTCAGAGTTAATGGGCGGTGCTACACATGATCCTGCTTGTATAGAGGCTTGGTCACATGATGCACTGGCCAATTACAGCCATGCCATTACTAGGCATAGCTGTGATGGCTTCTAAGTGCCCACAGCTTAAATGTTTGTTGATTGGCTGCCCTGCATCCTTTCAAAAGCTTTATTAAATGCCTGAACACCAAACTCGAACCCGAACTTTTCCGCCAAAGTTCGGGTTCGGGTCCGGGTAGCTCAACACTACCTGTGACTGATAACTCTTCATACACATTAGCAGTCTGTTGAGTTCCTGTCTTCATGGTGTGAAATGGGGCTTGTCACTTCAGTTTTATCACAGGCAGTGGTTTCCCTAAATCATCTCATCTTGGAAATGTTCAAAGATAATTACAGAACATTAATGCTTAATCATCTCCTCTACGTCTAGCCAATGCTTCAGGTTGTGACGTTATCTCCTTGGGACATTTCATCTTCCAGTCATCCATAAACAGCTTTGATTTATACTTCACTTGGGAGGTAAGTAACTACCTGCTTCATGTACAATGCTATATAAATGTAGAAGAGTTGAAAAGGTTTTCCCAGTGTCCACATTTATCAGCTATCTACCTACTGCATGTGTAATTGCTAGGGGTCTCACTGCTTGGACCCCCACTGATCATGACTGAGAATAGAGGTCCTGTGCAATAGGGGTTTATCTGCAATATACCACCTGCAATAACAGGACTGTGAATGGAGCGGCGGCCAAAAATGCATGCTACCATTTAGTTCAGCTTTATGGGACTTATGAAGATAGCTGAGCACACGCTCTCTTTTGTTAGTCCCACAGACAATAAATATAGTGTCAGCTCACAAGCTCGTAAGTTCTTGTGAACAGTGTGTTTCCCAAAGATGGGACCCTCAGCGATCAGTCATTTATCAGATATCAACTGGTGATAAGTGTTGATTTCAAGAATACACCTTTAACTCTGCTAATGCAGTCATGCTGAGTTTAGAATTCTGCCCAATTAGGCTAGGGCTACAGTGCAACATGTGTAATGCAACTTCTTGTCGCAATAAAGTCATGAAACATTTTTTGTAATGATAGTCAATAGGGTCGCACTCCGACATGCTGCGACTGCGACATGCCAGTTACAAAAAATTGTCGAAGCATGTCGCATGTTGCAGTGGGACACCACTGACTATCATTACAAAAAATGTTGCATGACATTTCTGCAACATAAATATTTTGCTACACATGTTGCAGGGCTGTTCTATCCTTCTTTTCATGTTGCCGTGTGGTCCTAGCCTTATATCTAGGCTTTTACATAGGACTGCAAGTAAACTTTCTCTATAATCTTAATTCAGAACATTTAAACAGTTAAATAGTGAAATCAACCCTGAAACACCTGCACATGACTGATCGTAATTAGGAACCGACTAGCCTCATTATATCATGGAGACTCATTATTAATTTACATTCTTTTCACACCATATATTTGACCTTTATACATCAAAGTCATGTGTCCAAAGTAAATTAAACAGTGGGGGCGATTTATCAAAACTGGTGTGAAGGAAAACTGGCTCAGTTGCCCATAGCAACCAATCAGATTCCACCTTTTATTTTTCAAAAGGGGTCTAAGAAATGAAAGGTGTAATCTGACTGAGCCAGTTTTCCTTTACACCAGTTTTGATAAATCTCCCCCAAGCCGGTCCAATGTCTGAAGTGCAAATAGAAAGTGGGAGCTGGTGATGTGACAGTGCACCCTCTCTTGTTTCTACTTGTTTTCATGTGTAGAGATGCTGCCATAGGATTACATTTTACATATTTGCCTTAAAGGGGCTTTCTGGGAGTCTAATACTGAAGGCCTATTCTCAAGATAGGTCATTAATATCTGATCGGTGGGGGTCTGATTCCCAGACCTCCAGCCAATCAACTGTTTTTAGTCAGTCACATGACCTAGGTGCAGCTCAATCCCTTTCAAGTGAATGGGCCTAGGCTGCAATACCAAGCACAGCTGCTGTACCATGAGACTGTAGTACTCTTCAAGGAGGTGATTAGTGGCAATTAGCTGAATTTCACACAAAAATTAGCTTTGTGACTAAGTACTTACAAAGCGCATTTTTTTGTAAGTAGTGAGAGCAATGATAGGGAGCTGCGATAGCGCGTACATGATTGCGGCAGCTGAGTGTAAAATTAACAATAAAATTTTTTTTAAATTAAACTTACAGCCTCCATTTGCTCGCGACGGGCCAGCCGCAGCCATCTTGCTTGAAGATCTCAGCTGAAATCCCGTGCGTGCGAAATTACGTCATCACGCCGGCTGGCGTGGTGACGTATGACGTCATCACGCTAGCCGGCATGTTGATGTAATCTCGCGCCGCACAGGATTTCGGGCAAGATATTCAAGCAAGATCGAGGCTGGTAGCCCGTCATGAGCAAATGGAGGCGGTAAGTTTTAATTTTTTAATTTTTTCTACTATTTCAGGTTAAATCGATTCGCTGACACGAAGTATGAGGAAATTTGGCTTCTAGGCAAATCAAATTTATCCTAAAATTCGGATCGAATTCCACTTTGTGGGATTCAATTCGCTCGTCTATACTGATGACCTATCCTGAGGACAGGACATCAATATTTTACTCCTGGAAAAAAACACTTTAAGGGTCTATTCACACGTCCGCAAAATGGATCCGGATCCGTTCCGCAATGTTGCAGAACGGATCTGGACTCATTCATTTTTAATAGGGCCGGAAAAGATGTGGACAGCACACAGCTGTCCGCACCTGCACTTCCGTTCTGCATCCGCACTTCCGTTTCGCAAAAAATAGAACATTTCCGCAGACACCGACAAGAAAAGGTATTATTATTAAAGTGCCGGCCATGTGTGTTTCACAAAATGCGGAAGGCACATGGCCGGTGTCCATGTTTTGCAGATCCGCAATTTGGGGGCCGCAAAACACTTGTGGACGTGTGAATGGACCTTAGGGGTATGTGCAACTTTGGAATCACTTCTTCATTTCTTCAACGCATGTAATATATTGTTTGCAGGTAAAGCTCCTATAATGGTCCTTGTGGCCCTGTGATGAAAAGGGTTGGACACTTTCTAGTTACTGTTGACCAGTGTGTTTGTTTGATGATTATATGGCACTTACTAATGTAGCCTTGGTTGAAATTCTGCACTATTTTCTATATTTTATAAGGTATATATTTTGTGCTGTTCACACACACACACACAAATAAATGCACCACCAAATCCACCAATGATAAGAATGTACAAGGGTATCAATATAGTACAGATCGGCCCCTCAAAAAAAAAGTCCTCGCACAGCTCCGTAGACGAAAATTTAAAAAAATATAGTATATCTTTTTTTCATTTTGTGCTTTAGTTATTTTTGTTGTGGGTCACACCTATATCAGTAACGGAGCCCTACAAGGTGGTGGCTGGAGGACTCCGGTCTGGCCACCACTAAGTGGTCTCCCCATAGAAGTGAATGGGAGCGCACTGTGGATGACCAGCCACCGCTCCCATTCACTTCTATGGACCCGACAGAAATAGCCGAGCCAGCACACGGCTATTTGCGGCGGCCGCATAGAAAATAAACGGAGGGTGGCTACGTATGCGCAGCGCACCTTCTACCACTTTCAGGGCTGTATGACCCGCACCTATAAGACAATGATGGCATATCCTAGCAATATGCCCCCATTGTCTGAGATAAGACAATCCCTTTAATAAAAATACAAAAAATCGACATATTAGGCATTACTGTGTCTTTAATGACCTGATCTATAAAAATCACATGACCTATTCCCTTAGGTGAATGTCATAAAAAAACAGCCCCCTTGCCCCAAAAAAGTGTAATATTGAGCAATCCAAAAATCATATGCACCCAAAAAATGCTACAATAAATATGTCTACTCTTTCTGCAAAAAAGGAGCCCCTACACAAGATTATTGGCAGAACAATAAAAAATATATGGCTTTCAAAAATGGAATTTTTGGAAACATGATTTAAAAAAAAAAAAAGCTTAATTATGTAAAAAAAATAATAAAGATACACATATTGTCACAGTGTAGTTCACTGTGACACAGGTTACTGTGTTGCTCGCTTTAGTAGCTCTTGTGCAAAATGGCTGCGGTGGATGGCGTGTAGGCTGATTGGTAGCTGTAGGGTGGGACCCTAGAATAATTTCCACTGGTGGGAACTAGGCACCCCAGTCCGACACTGAATAAGTCTGCTGATGCTGACCATTTGAAGTGTTACATTTGTTCAGTATTTTCAGATGGAAGCTTTCAAAATCATAACTTGTATGGACATGTGAGTAACGCTTGTTGTAAGGGCTTAGCACTAGTATTTCTGGAGCCGCATTGTTATCGGTGAATTGGCACATTTGAAATCAAACAAGGTACTGGATCCAAATGGAATCTTCCCCACAGTCCTTACAGGACTCTCATCTGTGGTTGCCGCTCCTCGTACTGATTTGTTTAATCAGTCCCTCCTAACACATACAGTTGTGTTCAAAATTATTCAACCCCCAATGCTGTAAAGGGTTTTAGGGAATTTAGTGTACATTTGTAATTGTGTTCAGAATGAAATCTTACAAGGACTTTTTAAAGAACCAAATGCAACTAAAATGACATCAATTGTTTTTGTAATACAGTATTAAATGTTTTTTTTGTGATTTCTTCATTGACACAATTATTCAACCCCTTAAAGACTACCACTCTTAAGAACAGAGGTTCATTCAAGTGTTTTCGATCAGGTATTGAAAACACCTGTGGATATCAAGGAGCAGCAATCAAGCATAATAAGCACCATTTAGGCAGATGTAAAATGACTGTGATACTCAGCTCCTTCTAGACATTTACTGGTGTGTTTACAAACATGGTGAAGTCAAGAGAATGGTCCAGGAAAACAAGAGAAGAGGTGATTTCTCTTCACAGGAAGGGCAATGGCTATATGAAGATTGCAAAGATGTTAAACATACCAAGAGACACCATAGGAAGCATCATTCGCAAATTCAAGGCAAAGGGCACTGTTGAAACTCTACCTGGTCGTGGCAGAAAGAAGATGCTGACTTCGACTGCTGTGCGCTACCTGAAGCGCAAAGTGGAGAAAAGTCCCCGTGTGACTGCTGAGGAACTGAAAAAAGATTTGTCAGATGCGGGTACTGAAGTTTCAGCTCAGACAATAAGGCGCACACTGCGTAATGAAGGCCCCCATGCCAGAACTCCCAGGCGCACCCCCTTGCTGTCTCCAAAGAATAAGAAGAGTCGATTGCAGTATGCCAAAAGTCATGTGGACAAACCACAAAAGTTTTGGGATAGAGTTCTGTGGACTGATGAAACAAAATTAGAACTATTTGGGCCCATGGATCAACGCTATGTTTGGAGGAGGAAGAACAAGGCCTATGAAGAAAAGATCACTTTGTCTACTGTGAAGCATGGGGGGGGGGGTCAATCATGCTTTGGAGCTGTTTTGCTTCTACAGGTACAGGGAAGCTTCAGCGTGTGCAAGGTACCATGAATTCTCTTCAGTACCAGAAGATATTGGATGAAAATGTGATGCAGTCCGTCACAAACCTGAGGCTTGGGAGACGTTGGACCTTTCAACAAGACAATGATCCCAAGCATACCTCCAAGTCCACTAGAGCATGGTTGCAGATTAAAGGCTGGAACATTTTGAAGAACCTCTGGTGGGACTTAAAGAAAGCAGTTGCAGCACGCAAGCCTAAGAATGTGACTGAACTGGAGGCTTTTGCCCATGAAGAATGGGCGAAGATACCCGTAGATCGCTGCAAGACACTTGTGTCAAGCTATGCTTCACGTTTAAAAGCTGTTATAACTGGAAAAGGATGTTGTACTAAGTACTAAGATTGAATGTCACTTGGGGGTTGAATAAAACTGATAATGATGTGAGCACAGAAAAGACATTTGTGGTTATTTCATTATAAATGTTATGTTATATTTGTCTGACTTACAAGTGCCTCTTTGATTTAATTGTAAACAAGATGACTGAAATGATCAAAATCAATGTCAAACTGGCCAAAACACTCAATTTCAGTGGGGGTTGAATAATTTTGAACACAACTGTATGTTCCTGAAGACTTCAGAATGGCCAGTGTTGTACCCATTCACAAGAAGGGTAGCAGATTATAAGGGTAGCAGAGTAGAAACTACAGACTAGCTTGACCTCCAACGTAGTAAAAATAATCGAAATCCGTAAAGACAACGAAACATGCCTCATATAATATACACGCTACTCTAAGATTCCTTTGAGCACAGATGCCAAGAAGCCATTTGACAGGGTCAGCTGGCATTTTATGTCAACGGCACTATCGGCCCTCAGTTTCCCTCGCATATTAGCCATTTTTACTTTACAAAGTTTCCACCAATCTAGAATTAAATTAATGGCACTCTCTCCCCCTTCTTCCGGATTCTTAATGAAATACGTCAGGGCTGCCCACTTTCTCCCTCTCTATTTATTTTTGTCATGGAAACACTCATGCAAACCATTAGACAAGATCCTATAATTGAAGGAATAAAAGTAAGCCCCTTCACACACACCACAGCTGCATTCACATTCGCAGATGACCTTCTCATCCATAGTACCAAAAGATTAGATACATTTCTGAGTTTATTATTCATAGCTCATAAATTTTGCCCCATTTCCAATTTTAAAATAAAATATAGTAAATCAAAATCTCTTACTATCTCCTACCTCCCTGCTCACACTATTAAGGTCCCTCAAATTCAACTCAACAGTCATCTGGGTTAGCAATTGTATTAAAAATAGGGGTCGATAATTCTGTAAAACGCCCACTTTATCCCTCTCTTCAAAAAGATCAAAGCTCAACTACGAGATCTTAAGATTCCATTATCTTTGGTTGGCAACAATAACTTCCTAAAAACATATATAGTCCCTACAGTAGTGTTACTTTACACAGTCAGTCTTTATTTGGCTCCTTACTTTATTCTACACTACCGTTCACAAGTTATTTAGTAGTTTTCTGTGGGGCAATAAGAAGCCTACAATCTCATAATCTTTGCTAACCAGAGCGAAGTGGCTTAGAGGATTTTGACTCCTCGAACTACATTTGTATTAACGCCATTCACTTAGGACACTGGGCCTCCTTGCTATCCAGGACTTTGGCAAACCTATGCACTAACCTTGAGAAACAGCTCTTAACCCCTCAAGAATTGATGACTCTGTGGGGTTTGCATTCTGTACCACCAGGCTTATCGTCTCACTCTAATATTATGAAGGGTACTCTTGCAGTGCAGTCTTCTTTTTGCAATCAGCCTAATGTCTTTGACAACCCATTCTTATGCAGGCCATTTGGTGTCTTGAAAGCATATATTAACCCACACATTAAAGAAATCATTGGAATTTGATGAAACCTTCTGGAGGTTACCTTGCGACAGGGCCTAATGATAAACGGATTACTTAATTGGGACGTCTTGAACCCTACTTCCCCATTTTAAGTAGCTAACATCATACAAAAGTCTGATTTCCATAGGACATTTAAAAGCTCTCACTTCTCTCCAGACCCAATGAAACACCCTTATGGCTGTAACAGTTGATTTTGACTCCTTTCTTTTTCAAACCGCTCCTTTCTTTGCATAAACCCTCCTAATATTTACTTTTACAAATGGCAGGAAGAATTGCAGATTTCTCTTTCAGGAGGTGCAAAAAGCCTTTATCCTGAATAACTCAACTGGGTTTAAACTTATATGACAAGATAATTCTTATAAGTTATTAACAATATAGTAGGCAACACTGTGTTCCTCCACATCCTTCAATAGCCGAGTGCTGGCTTGTCTATTTCCTTCAGCGCCATAGAAATGAATGGAGCGGTGGGCGAGCAAGGTCAGGAAATATTTTTAAACTGAAAGAGCAGTTCATGTTTAGAACACGTGGTTGGGAAATCTACAGTAAGTGAATTTAAACCTGCCTGGGATAAACACACATATCCTAAATCCTGTATTAGACTGGGCAATTATCGGGCAGTTCATAGTTAAATGCTGCCGATTACCTGATAAACGGGCACGTACATCAGGCAAACCAGATTTTAAGGGCTCTTTCACACTAGCATTTTTATTTTCCGGGATAGAGTTCTGTCGTCGGGTCTCTATGCCGGAAAACTCCTGATCAGGATTATCCCAATGCATTCTGAATGGAGAGAAATTTGTTCAGGATGCATCAGGATGTCTTCAGTTCAGGACAGGAACGTTGTTTGGCCGGAGAAAATACTGCAGCATGCTGCGCTTTTTGCTCCGGCCAAAAATCCTGAACACTTGCCGCAAGGCCGGATCCGGAATTAATGCCCATTGAAAGGCATTAATCCGGATCCGGCCTTAAGCTAAACGTTGTTTCGGCGCATCGCCGGATCCAACGTTTAGCTTTTTCTGAATGGTTACCATGGCAGCCAGGACGCTAAAGTCCTGGTTGCCATGGTAAAGTGTAGTGGGGAGCGGGGGAGCAGTATACTTACCATCCGTGCGGCTCCGGGCGCTCAGAGTGACGTCAGGGCGCCCTACACGCATGGATCACGTGATCGCATGGATCACGTGATCCATGCGCATGGGGCGCTCTGACGTCATTCTGAAGTGCCCCGGGAGCCGCACGGACTGTAAGTATACTGCTCCTCCGCTCCCCACTACTACTATGGCAACCAGGACTTTAATAGCGTCCTGGCTGCCATAGTAACCTCAAAGCATTTCGAAGACTGATCAGGATCCTGATCAGTATTCTACTGCTTTCAGGCGACTTGCTTTCTGATGGATCCGGCTGGACGGAAGTGCCTGCCGGATCCTTAGAACGCAGGTGTGAAAGAGGCCTAAGCTTGATGAAAAATCATTGTTTTCCAGTGGCAGATATTGCTATGTAATCAAATATGCTGCCGGCAAACAAATGGACAGCAATGACATAATGATTGCTCCTCCCCATGCTGTGGAGGAGATAATTGCATGTAATAGCAGTGGTCTCCTCCACTAGCGAGCAGGAGAATGCTGGGGAGGAATGCTTCCCTCCCTACAATCGCCTGCCAGATCTCGCTGTCTAATATAGCTTTAAGATAAATAATAATGTAACGGCAGAGTATATGAGTCCGTCATGTAAAACATGCCAGCCCACAGTGCGTCCTCCATATATATGTACTATGCTAGAAGAATAGATGGGATGCATTGGTTGTGAGCATGCCGGATTATCTGTCAAGGTTTCCTGTATCAATCAATGAGATACGGCGTATTGCTTATTCACATTGTTCCCTCCCTTGCTCAGTATGATAACTGTGTTCAGGCGAGCGGACAGACAGGTAAATTAGTTTGTTATTTTCTTGTCTGTCTACTGCTACGTATCAGATTTTCCCAGAATCCACCAGACTTAAGGGAAATCACATATCTGTTTAAACTTTTGGTGACGTTATGTGATGTCACCTCTATTCCTGGTACACAGCTGATCTTATGTAGCCCACACAATTCATGTTTTCTCTTTCTGGCTGAGATAAAAGCCTGTTGTGCTCTTTTATCATGAATGGAATCAAAAGGGAATCACAGGTAATTTATGTGCTGTGGAAATACCAACTAATGCTTCAGGGTCCAGGAAAATTGTTTAGACATCACAAATGCAAATTCATACTGATAAAAATGAGTTCTGCATTTACAATACATCTCACACATCCCCCTTCGTCTCTCTATCGTAGAGTCATTTAGCGTTCATGTCCATAGGATGGTGCAAAATGGTCTTCATAGTAATAGGTAGTGTTGATCGTGAATATTGGCACTTCAAGAATTTGCAAAAATCTAGAACAGGCATCCTCAAACTGCGGCCCTCCAGCTGTTGCAAAACTACAACTCCCAGCATGCCCGAACAGCCTACAGGTATCACCCTACAGCAGTGCATTGTGGGAGTTGTAGTTTTACAACAGCTGGATGCTGTTTGAGGATGCCTGATCTAGAATATAGTGCTATATCTTCGTAATCGCGAATATTCTAGATTTTTTGTCATCAGTACCCTCTCTGCTTCTTGCTTGTGGGCCAATGAGAAGGCTGCAATATCTTTGTCTGAGCTTAGCAACATCCCTAGCAACCAACAGGAAAGTTGTCTACCCCTTACTATATAAGAAACTCTCCAGCAGCCATTTTCTTCTGTTTTTTGCAGTTCTGAGAGAGAGGGAGCAGTGTCATTGCTGTGCTCTGTGCTTTGTTGAGTCATCTGGATCCTTATTCAATTACATTAGATAGTTAGTATATATATATATATATATATATATTACAGATAGTGAGTGGGAGATAGTCAGTGTAGGTTAGATAGTGATATAGTGTAGCTGATAGGTTCCAGTACAGGGTGTTAGGTAGTGTGATAGGAATTACTGTGCTGTGATAGAGATTAGTATTTTACAGCTTGAAAAATTTAGCAAAAGTGAGCCACGCCTGTATTGCGCATGCAATACGCGCATATTACATTGCCGATTTTTGCAATCAAGAAAATAATGACTGGAGATCACATATTCTAGAATTTGCGAATTTATGGCGATTATTTGGCCAAATATCACAAAAATGAATATTGCCTATGCTGCTCATCACTAGTAGTAGGTAAATGTGTAGTTTTGCTTTACATTGATTTGATGAATGTAATTCCACCTAAATATGTTTGCTGATAATAAAATACTCTGCTGTGCATTGTTCCCCAGGGAAAGATACATAGAAACATCTATATCTTTCTTTCTCTCTGGTGCATATTAAAGGACTCAATTTGAACCACCCTGAAAGACCTGGACGCCCTTTGAAGTCTCTCCCAAATTCCAGAAAAGAGAGTTTCCGTAACAATACTGATATTGCCCAATGAACATGGGTGCAGTCCTAGACACAGCATATACTAAGAAGGGAATTTAAGCTTCTAGAATGTTTCCACTCACTGACACTTTCAGGTTGATCATGGTGAATTTTCTATTGCTGTAAATGGATGTACAGCTACAGCATAATTATTACTTTTATTTTTATGCAAATTGGCTTATTGGAGCACTGAGGGGTTGGCCCAACTCCTTGGAGCACCATTTCACCTCCTCCTCTCCCCTATCTCCAATCCCCCTTCATTGCTTGATTGACAGAGCCAGGCATCCTCACTGTTCGGATGCCCTGCCCTGAAATGTCATGCTTGCACTGGTGAGACCTCATTGGCACACGTGTGGTTGACCTCAGGAGGGTCTCCCCACTGAGATCTCCACTGCACAAGAGGAAAGACTGTACGTATATTTGGTACACATATCACAAGAAGAAAGAATCTAAATTTGATAAAAATATCACAAGAGGTAAGACTACAAATTTGATACACAAGAGGAAAGACTGGTACAATACCAATGCTTCATACAAGGCTAGAAACCCTAGTTGCTAAGAGCTGACAACCCCAGAAATAACATATAAGTTAAGACAAAGTTGGACACCTGTGCTAGCAGCAGAGAAGGGGAAATTCAGCATGACAGTCATCACCCCAGGCCCTTCCTCAGCTCAGGCTGCATTATAGAAAAAGCTGTCTGATATTCAAGTCATCTTCATCTAATACGAGTGAAGAATGGCAACACATATCAAGTCTACTTCTAGAGGACCCAACACAGCGATTCGATGACAGACGAAATAGCTCAGATGACAGATTAACAGAACATCGATTTTAATGGGCAGTGTGTAATGCTCCATCTCCCTTATGGTGGCGCTGCAGGTGAACTGCTGTCATTTTCCTCAGCAGATTACACTTGAGGGGGTTCTCAGCACTAGAACCTGTTCAATCAGCAGAAATTATAGAAAGCGATGTAGCAAATTGAAAAAAATAAATAAATGACCTTTTCCAGAAGAAAATCAATTAAGACACTGAAGGGTTTGCTTCCCCTTTTGGATACGATAATGAAAATTCACTTGCATTTTATCTAAATATCAGCAATAAAGAGGTGGTACCTAATATTCCATCCCTGTTCCCACTCATACACGGGTTGATATTTAAAGCTACTTTCTCTTTTATGATAATGGATTTTTTGGCCAGATTGGGTGAAATATTGCCTTCACCAGTGCAGAAGGATGGTTATAACGCACTTGATTCTCTGTAAAACAAAAGGCACACAGTGACTAATCCCAGACACGGTAAAAATGTCACATGCCTCTGTGAACAAATCCTTCTGTCTTCAAAGAATTATTGTCTTAGAACAAAAATGTCAGCATTAAGCGTGTTTTCTGCTTTCTGAAGATAAAAGGGGAGTGGTGCTAACCCCATGTTTTAAAAGGTAATGAGGGGATCAGGGAGCGCCATATGGAGTAGAATTGTACTGACTAAATTCTGCTCACAACTGATATGTACATTACTAGTTCAGTAAGTATGGCAAAGAAATGTTTCAGTTTTTGTAGTCTTAGCACTCCCATGATTCCTCAAAATGCAGAAATTTTATTTTCTATTTCTCATTTGTTCAATTTTACCCACTCCTGTCTAACGCAAAACTTTTTTTTAGCAGTGATAAAAAGATGTCAGGGAAGGAAAGTCACAACTGTGCATGTGCATTTCTAGCTCACAAATATAGTTGTTGCTTCAGCCATCCTGATCTCTTTACTTTCATCTACTTTCTGGTGAGTCCCATTATGGGTGTTGAGTTAGCACTGCTAGTGTTGTTTCTGTTGTCCTGCAATATCCACTTGGTGTATACATAGAGACACTGGTACTTGATATGCCCCTATTTGTGGATATTTGACAGGCCTCGTAAGGCCCTGATATATTACATTGATCTTTTATGCGATAGGCCTTTTTTGCAACACCATTTTAGGAGTGCTAGATATGTTTTGTGTATCTTGATATAGGGTCCAGGGTGGCGTCTGTGTTTTTCTGTCACCTCCTTCTATGATTTGTAACTTTTTAACATATGACTAATAAAGCTTTTTGATAATTTTTCAATACCTTTGCATGTCGCTCTTTGTTTTCTTGCTTTTGATACGGTTGTTTCAGAGTATATGCAGATACACATGTTCTATGGTATCTCAGTAATAGAGGCCCTACCATTGAGTATATCATTTTATAGATGGGCATGAGATTCATCCGGTGTAATTTTTTGTTTGGTTTTCTCCTAATTATGTACTAGAATAGAACTACTATAATACTGCCTACTATATGCAAGAATATAACTATTATAATATTGCTCCTATATCAAAGAATATTACTAGCATAATACTGCATTCTGTGTACAAGATTATACCTACTATAATACTGACCACGATGTACAAGAATATAACTACTATAATAGTGCTACCTATGTACAAGAATATAACTACTGTAATACTGCTCCTATGTACAAGAATATAACTACTATAATACTGCCCCCTATGTACAAGAAAATAACTACTATAATACTGCTTCCTATGTACAAGAATATAACTACTATAATACTGTCCCCTATGTACACGAAAATAACTACTATAATACTGCCTCCTACGTAGAAAAATATAACTACTATAATACTGCATCCTATGTACAAGAATATAACTACTATAATACTGTCCCCTATGTACAAGAATATCACAACTATAATACAGCCTCCTATGTACAAAAATATAACTTGTGGTGGTCATTCACTGCGAGCTGTTGTAACACATGTATTACATTTTTTAATTAATTGAATTCAGCTCTGCCCCAACCTCTGATAAGCAGCACCAGTATTCCCACCACCTTGCTATGACTAAGGGTGTTATATATAGTACATACGAAACGCGTCAGAGGAGGTGCGTTTTTTCTGTGCACTATGTGTTTGGCATACCTCGATTTTATGACTATTTCTCAATAAAGGATTCCATTGTTTTATCCGGAGGCTGGAATGAACTTTCTCTGCAGTTTGCATTTGTTGGAGTGCCACGCTTTTCCGTGCCTTGGACCTCTGTATTGGAGCTGGCTGTGATTATCTTTTGTACTATAATACTGCCTCCTAATTATGTACAAGAATATAACTATTATAATACTGCCTACTATATGCAAGAATATAACTATTATAATATTGCTTCTTTTTAAAAGAATATTACTAGTATAATACTGTATTTTGTGTACAAGAATATACCTACTATAGTACTGAACCCTATGTACAAGAATATAACTACTATAATACTGCCTCCTATGTATAAGAATATAACTACTATAATGATCTTTTTATTTAAAAACAGGCAACAAAATATTACAATACATTTACAATAAAATCATAGAAAAGAATAAATAATATAAAGTTACATCACTTTGATAATAAACATCACAACACATTATACAAATACTAACACATTGATGTTCCTCCAGTACACGTTATTGCGGTTATTTTTCCTGTCTTTCTTATATATCATCTTCAAACTTTCCAGGATATTATATAAGATTTTATCACAGGTCAGGAGTTCCCTGTTGATGACCAGGCAGCACCGCGCACACCACAGATGGTACATGGTCGCCACATTCACTACATACAGGGAACTTCTGCTATATTGTCTGAGATCTAGGTGAAAGTCTCCATACAAGAGCTGAGGGTACGGCTGCCCGACTAGATGTGGTAACTGAAGGGACAGTGACGTGACCTCCCATACCTGGATACTAAACGGACAGTCCAGCAGAAGATGCTCCATGGTCTCCAGTACCTGACGGCATTGCTCTCTAGGACAGGATCTGTCTGGCACATTTCTACACTTTAGATTGGGTAGGAGATTACACAGGGGTGATAGCCAGACCTGCCCCAGTTCGTCTTCTCAGCCTGAATTGGGCCATGAAGAGGAGGACGAGTAAAACGGTGCAATACCAGAAGGTCCATCACAGTCCGTGCTTCCTTAGGCAACCAAGGAATGGAGACAAGGGGAAGACACAGTAGTTCCAACAGAGGCAGCGCAACACTTTCCAAGGCATGGAACACTTTCATGACACCCCGCCAGCAACCTCACCCTGAAGGGCCGCCTAGTGCTACATGGAGGGAAAAGTATTGGAAGATGGTGAAGGAATACATTGCAGACCGTGTCAGCGTCCTAAATGATCCCTCAATGCCTTAAAACTACTGGGTGTCCAAGCTGGCGCTCTATGCCTTGGAGCTGCTGGTGGCATTATAACAGATGAGCGTATCCGCTTGTTCACTGACAATGCTGACAGGTTGACTTAGATAAAAATGAACAAGGCCTGGATTGCCCCTGACTTCCCCACTCCACCAGAGGAAAACGGAGCTAATGAGGAACAAAAACGCAATTTAAATGTATGCTTTATAATGTACTCAATCCACAAGATTCAGATTTACCCTTTTCACCGCAAAAAAAGGGTATATGTTTGAATCTTGTTTTCTCATCCGCCTCCTCCTTTGCCTCCTCTTCCATACAGAATATATATGCCCTCACTACAATGTTTTGTAGGGTTCGCTCGGCTTCAGGCCCTCACCCCCTATGTTTTATACGGTCTGCTCACCTGTAGGCCACTACTGCAATGTTTTATGGGGTACACTCGGCTTCAGGCCCTCACCTTCAATGTTTTATATGGTCTGCTCACCTGTAGGCCATTACTGCAATGTTTTATGGGGTACGCTAGGCTTCAGGCCCTCACCTCTAATGTTTTATACAGTCTGCTCACCTGTAGGACATTACTGCAATGTTTTATGGGGTACGTTCAGCTTCAGGCCCTCGCCTCTAATGTTTTTTACGGTCTGCTCACTTGTAGGCCATCACTGCAATGTTTTATCGGGTTTGCTCGGCTTCAGGCCCTCACCTCCAATGTTTTTTTACGGTCTGCTCACCTGTAGGCCATCACTGCAACGTTTTATGGGGTACGCTAGGCTTCAGGCCCTCACCTCCAATGTTTTATACAACCTGCTCACCTGTAGACAATCACTGCAATGTTTTATGGGGTTCGCTCGGCTTCAGGACCTCACCACTAATAACTTATACGGTCTGCTCACCTGTATGCCATCACTGCAATGTTTTATGGGGTTCGCTCACCTTCAGGCCCTGGCTACAATTTTTTATAGGGTCTACTCACCTTCAGGCCCTCAACTGTTTTAGAGGGTAACCATCAGGCCCTCGCTCTAAATGTTTTTGGGGGTCACCAGCAGGCCATCAATCATAATTTTTCAAGGGTGTGTATGTTGCCCTCCTTTATGTGTAATAAAGGGTGTATTGGAGTGCCGGTTCCTTGTAATTTTTGCCAGCCCTTTCACTTAGTGCATAGGCTTTATGAGTATAGCAGTGTACCTGAACAATTGTAGCACCATGTGAATGAGGCCCTTCTTTATGTGATATACAGGCTGTAGCGGAGTGCTTCTTCCTTATGCAATTGAATATACAGGAAAGAATGTTTTTTTACCAATTTTACCTCTAAAAATGTTTATTTTTATTTTTGGAGGGGGCTGGATTTTGGGCGTGATTTTGTTGCTATGTAAAAGTGGCGGACAACTGGGACAATATGGTTCACAGCAGCGACATTGGAGTCCAAGATGCACCCAGACATGGTCCCCATGCTGTTTCAGATCCATTTTGGTGGTGTTTCTGTCACTTTCTGACCTTTTTCAATGGACCAGGCACCCTCCCCTCATCCGAGCAGGGGGTGCCTGGTTGCGTCCCATTGACTTCCATTATACTCGGGTGCTCGACTGAGCGAACGAATATCTATATGTGTTCGGACCGAGTACCCGAACACCCGAACACTTTGGCGCTCGCTCATCACTATAAGTTATTTTTTAATCTGGCAATCATACTGGGATTTTCAGATATGACTACTACTCAAAACATAAAAGATTGGCGCGGTGAATTGGCTCGGTGCTCGGGCTCAAACATGTCCTCCATAGTAGGATATGTTTGCTAATCTCTCAATTTTAACATCAGTATGAGGGTTTAGTAAGACCGCAGAGTGCACCTGTCTTTTCAATTGTTATTGTTATATTGTTTACCAGATCCACACAACTGCCATGTTGTGTAGGATGTCTATTGTGGTACTTGTGGTCCGCTGCAGGCATCCTCCATTGTATGCATTTTTGCTGGGGATCACCATTAGCAATGGGCTACGAGTGCAGGATCTGCTCCCCTGTATATATATGCACAAATGCATTTCGGTTTGAGCATTTCCTGCCTGTTTAACACCACGCAATTTTTTTATCGTTTTGTAATCACAAATATTGACTCTAAAATAGAGTGATTGCCGTCAGGATTCTTCAATGAATCGCAGAGGTCTATAGAATTCAAAACAAATAGATTGTCATGAGATACAAAAACAATCAGTCAGAATCCAATATCAACCTGCATAATTTCATAGTCCCTATTGAGGCCTCTAGGATATAATGTATCCAATGTGTGGATCCAGTATGCCTCCCTGCGTAGTAAAAGTTTTTTAATATCGCCTCCTCGCCGTGGTCTTTTTACTTGCTCTAACACCTGAAATCTCAATTGAGCAATGTTATGTTTGTCAAAATGAAAAGGGATGGGTAACATTAAATTTTTCGTCCTAATAGTCGACTTGTGTTTACAAATCTGGTCTCTAATTGTCTGCATTTTCTCACCAATGTACAATAGGCCACACAGACATTTTATCAGCTAGATTACATTTGTGGATTCACAAGTGAAAAAAACATCCACCTCAAATGAACGTCCTGTACTAGGATAATGAGATGTAGGGCCTTTTATTATGTGTGAACACTGGAAGCAATGCAGGCGCGGGAACGTACCCTTTCTCCGTGTGAATAATACACTTTGTTTCAATGATGCTGCCTTATTGCCGAAATCTGCGCGAACCAATCTATCCCTATAACTCGGGTTTCTTTTATTACATATTAATGGTGTTTTTTTAAATTCCTCCACCCCTGGATATGCCTTCTCTAACAGATACCAGTGTTTTCGAATTATTTTATCGAAACCCGAGTTATAGGGATGAAACTTGTGCGTAAACGTCACTCTTGGTGATTTTTCACCCCTAGAGAACTGTTTTAATTCACTGTTTTTGGCTTCCTCCAAAATCAGAGCAGGGTATCCCCTCTCTTCAAACCTTTTTGTCATCTCCTCCACACATTGGATACATTATATGCTAGAGGCCTCAATAGGGACTACGAAATTATGCAAGTTGATTTTTGATTGTGAATTTGTGACTGATTGTTTCTGTATCTCATGACGATCTATTTATTCCGCTCCCTGGTTACTTGGGACATATGATGAAATAAAGTATATGCATATATTTATGAAGCCACAGCTGCTGGGAGAGAGGCCGGCAGCTTAAGTTTGTAAGAAACATGATTCATTTGCTTGAGAATCTCAAATGGACCGATAAAGCGTGGACCCAATTTGTAAGAGGGTATTTTGAGACTGATGTATTTGGAGGCAAGCCACACCTTATCATCAGGTTGGAACTTAGGAGAATCTCTACGTCTTTTATCAGCAGCGTACTTCATGCGCACTGAAGCCTCTTTCAGAGCTCCACTGGTCTCCTCCCAGATTGTAGAGAACTCTCTTGAAGTTGCATCTGCAGCAGGGATACAAGAAATAGAAGACACCGGGAGTGGGATATTAGTTTGTTCACCATAAACAACAACAAAAAATGGTGATTTATTGGGAGACTCGCTGACATGATTGTTGTACGAAAATTCAGCCGAGGGCAATAGTTCAACCCAGTTGTTGTGATGAATATTAGTGAAGTGGTGCAAAAGGTTTGTACGAATTTGGTTGACACGCTGAAGGGAAGTCCAGGGATACATTCAGTAGAGATTTCCCGAACTATTAGCAGGCGAACAGTTCCCGGCGAACATCACTTGTTCGCGTTCGCCACGGCGGGCGAACATATGCGATGTTTGGTCCGCCCTCTATACATCATCATTGACCAAACTTTGACACTGTACCTCACATTCAGCAGACACATTCCAGCCAATCAGCATACCCTGCCTCCCAGACCCTCCCACCTCCTATCAAAAAGCAAGGACAGCATCCATCTTAGATTCATTCTAAAGCTGCAGTGTTAGTTAAAGCAGGGAGAGTGCTGCTGCTGCTAAATTAATATAGGGATTCTAGGGAAAGCGTTAGCTACTAGTGTTCTGTGTCCACTCCAGTCCTCAAAGACTCATCTGCTGTAAGGACAGCATCCATACAGCACGCCAAAAAGCCCTTTTTAAGGCTGGCACATCAGTCTGCTTTTATTTATTTTTATATATATATATATATATATATATATATATATATATTGCAGTTGCCTGACCGTGTGTGAGAGGCCGCAGGCCCACAGACTGTACTTTGTGCACACCACTCATATAGGGTGGCACATTACCTTGAAGATAAAAAAGTCATTCAATTTTTACCCTTTAATATAATTGCATTTGCCTGCCTGTGTGTTAGACCCACAGACTGTACTGTGCCCAGTGCCCACCACTCATATAGGGTGGCACAGTACCTTGCAGATAAAAAAGTAAATACATTTTTACCCTTTAATATAATTGCATTTGCCTGCCAGTGTGTGTCAGGCCCACAGAATGTACTGTGCCCACTGCCCACCACTCATATAGGGTGACACAGTACCGTGCAGATAAAAAAGTCATTTAATTTTTACCCTTTAATATAATTGCATTTGCCTGCCAGTGTGTGTCAGGCCCACAGATTGTACTGTGGCCACTGCCAGTGCCCACCACTCATATACTCATATACGGGGGGCTCCGTACCTTGCAGATAAAAAAGTCATTTCATTTTTACCCTTTAATATAATTGCATTTGCCTGCCAGTGTGTGTCAGGCCCACAGACTGTACTGTGCACACTGCCCACCACTCATATAGGGTGGCACAGTAGCTTGCAGATAAAATAGTCATTTAATTGTTACCCTTTAATATAATTGCATTTGCCTGCCTGTGTGTGTCAGGCCCACTGACTGTACTGTGCTCACTGCCAGGGCCCACCACTCATATCGGGTGGTACAGTACCTTGCACGCATAGTACCACTAATCAAAAAAAAAATGACAGGCAGAAGAAGGCCACCCTGCAGGGGCCGTCGTGGTCGTGGTGCTGTGATTTCCTTTGGCCCTAGAATAATGCCCAGTGTTCAGAGGCCACGTACCCTGAACTCGAAAAATTCTGAGGACATAGTTGACTGGCTTACAAAGGACACCCAATCTTCTACAGCTTCCGCTTGGAACCTTGACGCACCATGCTTCTCCACTCCACCACCACTCGCCCGCCCGCCACCGCCACCACCAACACTAGCACCACAGCCGCTTTACTTGATCTGTCACAGGAGTTATTTAAACATCAGTTGGAAGAAATGAGTGATGCGCAACCATTATTGCCAGAGGATGTAGAAAACAGGAATATGTCTCAGTCAGGCAGCATTACACACATGGACGTACGGTGTGATGATGATGATGTTGTACCCGCTGCTGCTTCCTTTGGTGAGTTGTTAGATACAAGTGAAGCGGGGGATGATGACGATGTGTCCTTGGATGTCACGTGGGTGTCCGCTCGAAGAGAAGAAGAACAGGGGGAAATTCAGATGGGGAGACAGAGAGGAGGAGGAGACAAGTTGGAAGCAGGGGGAGGTCGTTTCTAGGAGCTAGTGGCATAGTCAGACAGCATGTATCGGCACCCGGGGTCAGCCAGACAGCACGCCAATCAACGCATGCTGTTGCCACCACCAGAATGCCGTCATTGCAAAGCTCAACAGTGTGGCATTTTTTTAGTGTGTCTGCCTCTGATAACAGCGATGCCATTTGCAACCTGTGCCAAAAGAAACGTGGGAAGTGTGAAGTCCAACATCCACCTAGGTACAACTGCTTTGCGAAGGCACATGATCTCACATCACAAATGCCTATGGGATCAACACATGAATACAAGCAGCACACAAACTCAAAGCCACCATCCTCCTCCTGGTCCAGCATCTTCAGCCACGTCAACCACTGCTGTCCTCCTTGCCCCTTCTCAACCACCCGCCACTCCGCCTCTCACCTTCTGCAGCTCCTGCTTATCTGCCCACAGTCAGGTGTCTGTCAAGAAAATGTTTGAGCGTAAGAAGCCAATGTCACAGACTAACCCCCTTGCCCGGCATCTGACAGCTGGCTTGTCGGAACTCTTAGCCCGCCAGCTTTTACCATACAAGCTGGTGGAGTCTGAGGCCTTCAAAAAATGTGTAGCTATTGGGACACCGCAGTGGAAGGTACCCGGACAAATTTTTTTTTCACAAAAGGCAATCCCCAACCTGTACTCTATTGTGGAAAAGGAAGTCATGGCATGTCTGGCACACAGTGTTGGTGCAAGGGTCCATCTGACCACTGATACCTGGTCTGCAAAGCACTGTTAGGGCAGGTATATCACGTACACTGCGCATTGGGTAAACCTGCTGACGGCTGCCAAGCATGGAATGCGTGGCTCTGCAGCGGTGTTTGCCTGCTGCCGCCTCCACTACTCCCCCTACACCATCCTCTTCGCTAACCTCCTCGGCTGAGTCCTCTTCTGCTGCTGTATCTTGCTCCACATCAACTGCACCCCTCCCAGCTCCCCGGGGGCTATTCCACATCCCGGATACGACAGCGTCACGCAGTCTTGAGGTTGACTTGCCTGAAAGCAGAGAGTCACACCGGACCAGCACTCCTGTCCGCCCTGAACGCACAGGTGGATCAGTGGCTTACCCCGCACCAACTGGAGATCAGCAAAGTGGTGTGTGAC
The DNA here is from genome assembly GCA_033119425.1 of Bufotes viridis. Classification (NCBI taxonomy): domain Eukaryota; kingdom Metazoa; phylum Chordata; class Amphibia; order Anura; family Bufonidae; genus Bufotes; species Bufotes viridis. The sequence continues at coordinate 89,352,533 of CM065594.1, read as the reverse complement.
TACGGAAGCAATCTGTTGGCGGCATTGAATTTGGGCAAGTTGACACAAGTGCCGTGCATGGCACATGTGCTGAATCTGATCGTACAACGCTTTGTGTATAAGTACCCAGGCTTACAGGACGTCCTCAAGCAGGCCAGGAAGGTGTGTGACCATTTCAGACGTTCCTACACGGCCATGGCGCACTTTTCCGATATTCAGCGGAGAAACAACATGCCAGTGAGGCTCTTGATTTGCGACAGCCCGACACGTTGGAATTCAACACTACTAATGTTCGACCGCCTGCTCCAACAAGAAAAAGCTACCAACGAGTATTTGTATGACCGGGGTGCTAGGTCAGCCTCTGCGGAGCTGGGTATTTTTTTGCCACATTACTGGACGCTCATGTGCAATGCCTGTAGGCTCATGCGTCCTTTTGAGGACGTGACAAACCTAGTCAGTCGCACCGAAGGCACCATCAGCGACCTCATCCCATTTGTTTTCTTCCTGGAGCGTGCTGTCACAGCAAAACGGGAATCTAACAGGGGAAGAGATGAAAGTAATCCTCCTCCCACCACGACCACGCCAGCAAGGACAGGACACTTTACAGAGGTGTTGTTGATGGAGGACATGCAGAGCTTTTTAAGTCCTATGCATCGCCACAGCCCTTTGGGGTCCACCCTCAGAGAACGACTCGACCGACAGGTAACAGACTACCTCGCCTTAACTGCAGATATCGTCACTCTGAGGAGCAATGAACCCCTTGACTACTGGGTGTGCAGGCTTGACCTGTGGCCTGAGCTATCCCAATTTGCGATAGAACTTCTGGCTTGCCCCGCTTCAAGTGTCCTGTCAGAAAGGACCTTCAGCGCAGCAGGAAGTATTGTCACTGACAAGAGAAGTCGCCTAGGTCAAAAAAGTCTAGATTACCCCACCTTTATTAAGATGAATGACTCTTGGATACCGAAGGGACTGACAGTGGGGGATACATTTGACTAAAAAAGGCCTGATGAGATGCCTTGAGCTAAAAATGGTCCCCACGCTGCTGTATTTAATCTCTGCATGCCGGATGACTTGCGTGACTTCTCCACCACCAACTAGGCTGCAACAATATCTGATCTTTCAGGCATGTGTACATGCCTAATTTTTCTGACCTCTGGTGCTGCACTGTGGCTGCAAAAATAAAACAAAAAAAAAGGCACATACATGTGTCAATTCCCCTTTGTGATCGTTACCTTGTTGTGGTGAAGGGGCTTGCGTATCACAATGAAGCGATCGCCTCTTTGAGTGTGTTGGCAATGTTGGCACATCCCAGATGATAAGGTCGTTGCTTCATTGTGAACAGACCAAAAGCGATCGGCTGGATAATTTTTCATAGATAAAACATTAATTTTCTTTGTGATCATCTAAGGTGATCATTAAAGCCTACTAGGCCAACAATGGGCCCACACTGCAGAATCTTTGTTTCTGGGTCAATTAACTGTCACTGAACTACCTCAGCACGACCATAGGCTTTGAAAAACCACCATCACCTGCAATCTCCCAAACGTGCGCACAAGCACAGTCATCACTACACCAAGACTGACGCATAGACAAATAAAATTTATGTCATGAGTGTGTCAACTATTGACAACTCTTTGCGGTTGTCTAAAATCTATTCGATACACGTCCCCTGATAGAGGACGTAACAGGGATTAAACAGATTGGAATAGTACTACTTAACACTCCACTCATATAGGATGGCACAGTACATTGCACTGCGTACACGCAGTGCCCCAAATTGGAAGGAAGAGGACCGACCAATCATCTTTTTCCATCTCCCGGTTCCTAAAATCTATTCGATACATGTCCCCTGATAGGGGACGTAACAGGGATTAAACTGATAGGAGTAGTACTACTTAACACATACTCATATAGGGTGGCACAGTACATTGCACGGCGCACACGCAGTGCCCCAAATTGGAAGGAAGAGGACCGACCAACCATCTTTTTCCATCTCCCGGATCCTAAAATCTATTCGATACACGTCTCTTGATAGGGCACGTAACAGGGATTAAACTGATAGGAGTAGTACTACTTAACACACCACTCATATTGGGTGGCACAGTACATTGCACGGCGCATGCGCGGTGCCCCAAATTGGAAGAAAGAAGACCGACCAACCATCTTTTTCCATCTACCGGTTCCTAAAATCTATTCCATATACCGGCCCCTGATAGGGGACAAAACAGAGATTAAACTGGTAAGAACAGATTTTTTTTAATTTAAAAAAAAGAGGACAGCCTCTGCGGAGCTGGGTATTTTTTGGCCGCGTTACTGAACGCTCATGCACAATGGCTGTAGGCTCATGCGTCCTTTTGCGGAGGTGACAAACCTGGTCAGTCAAACCCAAGGCAACATCATCAACCTCATCCCATTTGCATTTTTTCTGGAGCATGCCCTGCGAAGAGTGCTGAATCAGGTCATCGATGGTCATGAAGAGGAAGAGTTGTGGTCACCATCACCACCAGAAGCAGCCTTGTCGTCGTCGATTGCTGGACCTGCGGCAACGCAGAGAGAGGAGTCTGAAGAAGAGGATTCAGAGGAGGAAGGTGGCTTTGAGGAGATGGAAGACCAACCACAGCAGGAGTCCCAGGGGGCTTGTTGTTACCTTTCGGGGACCCTTGGTGTTGTACGTGGCTGGGTGGAGGAAAAGACCTTTAATGACGTCAGTGAGGACAAGAAAATAAACATGGCTAGCTTGGTATCCAACCTTGTGCAAATGGCGAGTTTGTGGTTGTGCAAATGGACTGTTTGCGGCTGTTTGCGGTGCGTTAAACGGGGAGTTTGGTCTGTCAGAGTTTGGTCTGTCACTGTGAAGCGGGCGCAACCCTTACGCTACCTGATCGATACAACATCATACCTAATCGTATACACACACTGGATGTTTTAAAGCACGTTATTCCAAACAATTTAGGAATGTTAGGTGTTTTATGCCCTTTATGGATTAAAACCCGACTCTGCGTCAACTACGTAATTTTCCATGGGAGTTTTGCCATGGATCCCCCTCCGGCATGCCACAGTCCAGGTGTTAGTCCCCTTGAAACAACTTTTCCATCACTATTGTGGCCAGAAAGAGTCCCTGTGGGTTTTAAAATTCGCCTGCCTATTGAAGTCTATGGTGGTTTGCCCGGTTCACCCGTTCGCGAACATTTGTGGAAGTTCGTGTTCATTGTTCGTGAATGAAAAATTTTATGTTCGCGACATATCTAACATTCAGTAGCTTGCAAAAAGCTCTCTAGAATTTTTATGTGAACTGTATGCCTCTATCAGACACAATACGGAGTGGGAATCCATGGAGACAGAAAATGTGTTTGATACATTTCTTGGCCAGTTGGGGAGCAGAAAGGGAGTCCAGGCAGAGAAACGAAATCCGCTATTTTAGAGAAGCGGTCTACCGCTACCCAAATCACCGAACAACCAGAGGAAGTGGGTAGATCCGTAATAAAGTCTATGGCTATTTGTTGCTAGGGTACCTCAGGAACAGGAACAGGAAGCTGAAGGCCAGGACGGACAAGCAGTGACATATTCTTAGATGTCTTGTCGCATGGACGGCCACCAGTACCGTTGCGTAATGAATCTGAAGGTCTTTCGCTGACCGGCATGACCCCCCACTTTAGATATATAGCCCCATAGTAAGACATGCTTTCTGGGAGACTCTGCAACAAAGGTCTTTCCAGAAGGAATCTCGGATAGCTTGACAGGACAGGCAGAGATTTTAGCAGGATCGATGATATGTTGGAGCTCCTCCTCCTGGTCGATCTCGAGAGAGCATCAGTTTTGATGTTCTTATCTGCAGCATGAAAGTAAAGAAACGGGCAAAGAACAGGGACCATCTAGCTTGTTGAGGATTAAGTCTCTGTGCAGACTGCATATAGGTGAGGTTCTTGTGGTCAGTATAGATCACCACAGAATGACTGGCTCCCTCCAGAAGGTACCGCCATTCCTCCAATGCCATCTTGGTGGCCAACAACTCTCTGTCCCCAATGTAGTAGTTGCGCTCAGGAGCGGCGAAGGCCCTGGTGCAGAAGCCACAGGTTGTCATCTTACCTGAGGGAGACTTTTCTGAAATCACCGCCACAACTCCAATCCATCCACTTCCAAAAAAAAATTGCTTACTGGCGTCAGGACAATGGAGTACTGGAGCCGTATAGAAGGCCTGCTTCAAGGCTTGAAAGGCTGATTCAGCCTCAGCAGTCCAACTTTTGGGATTCGCTCCTTTGTGCATCAAGGCTTAGATGGGAGCTGTCAAAGAAGAGAAGTGCGGCACAAACTGGCAGTAGTTGTTGGCGAACCCCAGGAAATATTAAATTGCCTTTAAACCAGAAGGACGAGGCCACTTCAAAATCGCGGACAGCTTCTCAGGAACCATCTGCAGGCCAGAATCAGATATTATGTACCCCAGAAAAGGAAGCGAGGATTGTTCAAAGATACATTTTTCAAATTTGGCGTATAGATTATTCTCTCTAAGCCATTTTAGAACCAGGCAGGCCTGTTTCCAGTGGGAGACCAAATCTGAGGAGAAGATTAGAATTTAATCAAGATAGACCACAACACAGGAATAGAGTAAGTCTCTGAAGATATCATTGAGAGTGATGAGCGAGCATGCTCGGCTGAATACTGCATTACTGTGCTCAGCACAATACCGAATACCGCATGTGCTCGAGCGCCATGCCCGAGCCTCCGCCCCGCACGTTTCGCGGGTTGTAAGCAGCCAATGAAGGTGCAGGTAAGTATTGCCCATTGCTGGCATTACAGTGATTGGCTGGCCGAAACGCGTCATCGGGTGCAATATGGCACCCAATGATGACGCATGTTCGGCTCAGACATAGAACGGGACAGCAGAGCGTAGGAAGGGAAAGACAGAGTAGAAGTGAAATTTAACAGATTTTTCAGAAACAAGATTTGCAAAGACCCAAATGTCCTTTAAGGACAACAGTGCGTGTGTGTGCGTTTTACAGCAGCAATCAATTTAACTCTTGCAGCCTCCAGGACAGTGCTTCTGAAGGGACAGAGAAATTTGCTGTTTTTACTACCAAAAGCTTTTCAAAGACCCCACAATGCCTTTTAATGACTACTGTGTGTGTTTCACAGCAGCAAGATATATTTTTATTTTGTACCTATTAGTGACATATAGTGTACATCATTTGCAGACTGTGTCTTTAATAATCTGGTCACATCTAGGCTTTGTGTAAAAAATACAGTACTACATCAGCAAACAGTGTCTGTAGCGCAAATTCCATTAATCTGTGACATATACTGTCCGGCATCCCCTAAGAGTTTCTGTATTTCAAATTACATTAATCTGGGCATAATATTTTGTCCATATTCGGGGGGTTTATGTGACATATAGTGTCCAGCATCCGAAAACAGATTCTCTATTTAAAATTCCATTAATCTGGGCATAATATGGTGTCTATTCTGTGGGTTTATGTGACATATACCGTCCGGCATACGAAAAAAGTGTGCCGATCCCCTCCCCTAGGAATGGGTCGGAAAAACCTCCAATTCCGCAAAAGAGAGGCAATGCAGGCTGCCTGCATGCGCCGTTCGGACATGTTCGATCAGGCGGGGCGACCCCTTTGCCCGATCAAACTGAATTTACATGTACCCGTATCCGTTCAAAGAGTGGACGTATAGTTTTGCCGATATAGAATCTTTTGCAGGGACAAAACACGACATATACTACATAAGAACTACATGTTATAAAATCTTTAACTTGATGCTTTATCCCTCCCAGCTGAAGCCACCTGCTCTTTACATTCAAAGCACAGAATGAGCATCACCCACACCTATAGTTGCCCCCTGACTTCTTACTTGCAAGCCATGTTTCGGGAGCAGGCTGGCGCAAGACGCCATGCACTAACTTATCTCTAAGTATGTGGCACTTTTTAAAGGTGACAAGTGGTCATTTGGACTTAAAATCTTTCATTGCGGGATCTTCCCTCACCAGGTCCCAGTTGTGTTCCAGTGTTTGAGTTGTTATTGTTATGGTTTAAGTTTATGACTACGCTGTAAAATATGTTATGGTTACTTGGTTATTTATGAGTTCTTAAACAGGCCATGCCATTAGTTTACCTCCACTCTCTTGTGTTATGTTTTTATATATTAATGTATAAGTTTGGGATGTTTGTTGTGCATGGTTCATATATGCTGTATGATTGCCATGTGGGTGAGCTTGCTGAGCTACAAAGCTGGCAACAAGTTATGGCCATTATCAGACACAACCAATCTGGTCCCTTATACCCTGCCACAGCTCTGCTTTTCATCCAAGCAAATGAGTTTCAGCATGGCTTGTTGCTGCTTCCCCACTGCCGTGCTACACTGCTTCCAGCTACTGACTGATTGTTGACTGCTGCTGCAAGATTAGAATTCTGAGTTTGTAGTGGAGGCAGGGCCGGCGCGTCCTATAAGCGGACTAGGCCGCCGCGAAGAGCGCCCCTTGGCAAGGGGCGCTGCTAGGAGCGCCGGCCCTGCCTCATGCTGCAGCCGCCCGAGCGCTCTGAATTGAGCCTCAGACGGCTGCAGCACTGCCCGGGCTGGCGCGTCCATGAGGACGCACCGCCCGGGCTCAGCATGAAGAGAGCTCAGCGCTCCCTCCTGTCAGTCCATTGTAGCGCGGCCGAGCTCTTTATGGCCGCGGGTACAGGAGTATGTGTCTCCTGTACCCGGCCGGACTGACATGAAGTGCGCACACAGTGTGCACTTCCTGTCAGTCCGTCAAGGTACAGGAATCTAAAGCTCCTGTACCCGTGGACCATAAAGCGCTCGGCCACGCTACATTACAGGCGGGGAGGGAGGGGGAGAATGACAAGAGTGGGGGAAGAAGAATGACAAAGGGGGGAGAATGACAAGAGGGGGAAGGAAGAATGACAAGAGGGGGAGAAGAATGACAAGAGGGGAGGAAGAATGACAAGGGGGGAGAAGAATGACAAGAGGGGAGGAAGAATGACAAGGGGGAAATGACAAAGGAGGAGGGGTGAATAAGGACGTGGGGGGAGAATGACAAAGAAGGAGGGGTGAAGAATGACGGGGGGGGAGAATGACAAAGGAGGGGGGGTGAAGAATGATAAGGGGGGGGGGTGAAGAATGATAAGGGGGGGGGGCGGCAGACTTTTCTTTTGCCTAGGGCGGCAAAAATCCTTGCACCGGCCCTGAGTGGAGGAGAAGTTGGAGGCGGCGGTGGAGATGGGGGGGGGGGGTTGCAGCCACTAATGTAGGTGGTGGTGGAAATCCTGATGGAAGTAGTGCCCGCAATCCTTGGTGTCGGTAGCACCTGTGCCATCCCCGGGTACGACTCACTACCCGCCTCCACAAGGTTCACCCAGAGTGCCGCCACGGAAATGTATCATCCCCTGTATGCTGTGCTTGGACACAGAAGTGGGTGTGCTAGCTAATAGTGCTTGCGAAGGCTTAGCTGCAGAGCGGGAGTCATGCAGGACTGTGTCTAGGACAGAGGATTAGCCAGCACGTAACACAGAGGAGGAAGAGAAGACAGTGGTGTGACCCACAGACACTGATTGTGGAACCAGGGGTTTGGGCCACCTGTTAGGGTGCTTTGATGCCATGTGGCGGATCATGCCGGTGGTGGTGAGGTTGATAGTGTTCCAACCCCTACTCATTTTGCCTCCAGTGTACTGTCTTCACCCATTATGTTGAGTTTTTATTGTTATGGTTTGAGTTAGAGTTAATGAATAGGATGTAAGATATGTTATGGTTATTTGTTTATTTGAGTTCTTATTTTGGTATAGCACAGTTAAAGTTAGCAAATTACAATTCTTTTATCATCCCCATTTTCCTAAAAATAAGCGCCAGACTGTGGAACACCTACCCCTAGGGTAAGCCTATTTGGTGTAGCCCACCTTCTCCCTTTTGCCACCCCACAGCCTCTTCCAGCCTGTTGCGGTGCTATGGATCCCCCCCCCCCTCTCTGTCCTGCTATCCTCGCTTGGCTTGCCACCTGGGTCAGTGATGTCATCGCCCCCCATCTCCTCTTCCACTTCCTCACTCTGGTCATTCTCCTGACTTGTGTTGACCTAACAAGACCCTCACTCATTGACAACTGTGTCTCATCCGTATCATCCACCTCGTGACACTAATTGCCATTCCCCACCGTCATCTTCTTCTGACTGTGGATGCTGAAGAGTTTGGGGATCATTGCGCAAGATGTCCTCATGTCTCTCTTCAGGGAGGGTCAGCTCACCTGCAAACCTCCACCTACAATCTTTTTCAGGGCAATCAAAAAATATTGTTAAAATTTCAATAAAAATTTTTCGTAGCCATTGCTGACCGCCATTCCCTGCGCTAACTCTGCAACATAACATTACTGCAATCAAAAAATATTGTTAAAATTTCTATAATATTTTATCGTGGCCAGCGTTTTTGATAATATCTCTACAATATCCTTGCACTGGCAGCCGGGGGTGACGTAAGTCCTTAGCACGGCGGAATCTCGTTGGTTATTGGAATGAACCACACAAATCGTCTCGATCCTCCCGCTCACAACGGCCATGCTACAACACCCACAGAATCAAGAAAGAGGTATCAATCTATCAATCCTTTCAGCGTCCCGGTGAGGTTTCCCATGTGGAATCAAATTAAGCCGCAGGCTTCACTCCTGGTGGTGCCCTCCTGTCAATTAGTTTAAGTTTCAGCTTTGCAACCATACTTCCCTCGGAACCCAAAGACTTTGGTTTCCAGGAAAATGCTTGGCACATAATGGGGATAAGGCCGCTGGATCGTGTGTCGGATAGTTTTCAAACCAGGCTACAAATTTCATCTTAGATTAATGAAAACATTCTTGGCAAATGCTTTCAGTGTGGTTCTTCTGGCGCCAGTCAAATAATTTCACCTATAGCAATGCAATACGGATACCTCTATCTTAATCATGGCCCCAATTCTGGAAAAAAACAAAAATTGGCAGCACTTGCAGTTTACATACAATTGAATATACAGGAAAGAATGTTTCCTAAAAAAAATTTCCCTTAAAATTTATTTGTTGGGGGTTTTGGGGGTATATTTGTCAGTAAGTAAAAGTGGTGTACAACTGGGACAACATGGTTCCCAGCAGCGACTTGGGAGTCCAAGATGCATCCAGACATTGTCCCCATGCTGTTCCCGGTCCATTTTGGTGGTGTTTCTGTCACTTTCTGACCTTTTCCAATGGACCAGGCACCCTCCCCTCTTCAGAGCAGGGGGTGCCCCATTGTTTTCAATTGACTTCCATTATACTCGGGTGCTCGGCCGAGGACACAAACATAGCAATGTGATCGGCCCGAACATCCGAACTCCCGAATGCTTTGGTGTTCGCTCATCACTAATCATTGACAAATTCTTGAAATACCGCCGGGGCATTGTTTAGCCCGAAGGGCATCAGCAGATGTTCATAGTGACCGTCACAGGTGTTAAAGCTGGTCTTCCACTCATCCCCTTGACAAATCCGGATCAAGTTGTAGGCCCTATGAAGATTTAATTTGGAGAAGATCTTAGCTCCTCTGAGGCAGTCAAACAACTCTGGAATAAGGGGAAGAGGGTATTATTTCTTGACTGTGATCTTATTTAGACCCCTATAATCAATGCATGGCTGAAGAGAACTATCTTTTTTCTTCACAAAGAAGAAGCCAGCGCCAGCCAGAAAAGATGATGGTCAAGATTTTCTTTAATATATTCAGACATGGCTTGTGTCTCTGCTGGCGACAGGGGATAAATACGACCACAGGGAGGTAAAGAACCAGGAATCAGGTCAATAGGACAATCATAGGGCCTGTGTGAAGGTAATGTCTCAGCCTCCATCTTATCAAAGATGTCGGCATAAGCGTGATATTCTGCAGGCTGATCTTCAAGATTTGGTGGTACTCGGGGTAACTGAGCAGGCTGAACAGGAGAAAGACATTTTCCAAGGCAGGAGTGTCCCCAACGAAGCACCTTTCCAGACCTCTAGACCTCAAGAACAGGTTCATAAACACAAAGCCATGGAAGTCCCAAGAGAAGAGAATGAGACAGGAACGAAATCTCTTCAGAATGAAGCGCTCCCATCTGTAATTTTACAGGTTCCGTGATGAACTTTATGGACTCAGGCAGAGCCTTTCCATCGACGGACGATACCATCAGAGGACTCTGCAGGCGTCGAAGAGGTATCTTATGACGATCCACTAGGCATTGTTGCAGGAAGTTCCCTGCTGCTCCAGAATCCAGAAGCACCGTCTCTGTAAATCGAATATCGCCTAACGACAAGGTTACAGGCTCATAACAGGCTGCCCCCCCTGCAGACGCCCATGGGCGTCAGGTCATTAAGGCGCATGTTCACATTGCGCAAATGGGACAGAATCTGAACCTGACATTCTCTCTCCTGAGCCAACTCCCAGAACAGTTCGGTGAGTCTTGGTGGATTCTGATCAGCAGGATCCATGGCCTGAGAAAACTGTTATGCATGCGGGTGTGAAAACACTGCGCCACTGACTGGCTATTCTCTGGAGGGGTGTGACTAAGCAACTACCTAGTCTTTACTAGAGCCTCTGATGGGGAGGATAGGCTTGTGCCGTTAGGATAGTTGCCAGGTGCCACTCCAGAGCAGTGCCCAAGTCAGTGGCAGCTGACCAGGGGGTCATAGATACTGATGCAAGCACCGTGGGGAAGTATGTGGTCACGAAGACCGAGGTCAGGGCAGGCAGCCATCAAGCAAGGTCCGTAAACAAAGAAGTCCAAGGTCAGGGGCAGGCTGCAAACAAGCAAAATCTGATAATTCCAAAGCAGGGTCTGGTACTTAGCAAAGCATAACTACAAAAACACCTTCACACACAGAACTAGACAAGCTAGTGACCATGAGTTGTTCAGGCATCTTCCTGGGGTAGAAAGAGCCATAGGCTGGTAAGACAGATGGTGTGTACGTGCTGCCTCACAAGTGAGGAAAGACACACCCATGCAAGCCCTAACAAGCTGTTTAGGTCTCCAGCAGGAAGTGAACTCTGGCATGGAGCAGAGATGCAAAAGTTAAGCTACCTGTTGCCCACGCTTGTCAGCACGGTGCATGGCAGCAGGAGGGAAAGAGGGAGCCCGGCGCCTGTGCCCGCAGGTAGGGGCAGCAGCACCGACACCAACTGCTTGGCTAACAAAGGCAATCTATTGATACTGGCAGATCCTTGTTCATTTCACCAGCAGGATTTTGCTTTCAGAAAGGGAGACTGAGAATGTGTGTAATCATGGGGCCGCATTGGCCCCAGTCTAAGCACCATTGACAGGAAGAGTGTTAGGATATGTAAGCACTATGATGTTAAAGGGCTTGTGTCATCTCAGAATTTGAAGGCATATCACAAGGATCTGCCATTCAAGTAAGATAGAATAGAACCCTGAAAGTGAAGGAGAGCACAATTCACTCTCCATTCACTTGTATGGGAATTCCAAAAATTGTCAAGCGAGAGCTCTCCGCTGTTTTCAGAGGTCCCACAGAAATGAATGGAGAACTCACTGCGCAAGAATGGTCACTGCAGAGAGGGCTCAGCTATCTTCAGCAGGCCCATCGAAATAGAGGCTACTCTCCACTCACTTTAATGATCCTGTACTGGAGACAGGTGCAGGTCCTTCCTCTGGGACCCACACCTGTCTCCAGAATGGGACCCTTAAAATGAGTGGAGACCCCTAGTGATATGCCACCAATGTCTACGGTCTTCACTATTGTCTTGGCCTCTCTCTATGTTCCTCCTGAATATTCAATTTCTTTCTCCATCATCACTATGATCACTATCTGCCACTCACTCCAAAGGCTTCTTTGATGTTAGTGGGTGTAGACTTCTTTACCTCCTGAGTCCATTAGCGGTTGCTATGCTAGGTAACATAGAAATAAATCCAGTCCCCTCTTGAATTCCTTTATTGTACTCACCATCACCACCTCCTCAGGCAGAGAGTTTCATAGTCTCACTGCTTTTACAGTAAAGAATCCTTTTCTATGTTTGTGTACAAACCTTCTTTCCTCCAGACGCAGAGGATGTCCCCTTGTCACAGTCACAGTCCTTGGGATAAATAGATGATGGGACAGATCTCTGTACTGACCCCTGATATATTTATACATAGTTATTAGATCTCCCCTCAGTCGTCTTTTTTCTAAAGTGGATAACCCTAATTTTGATAACCTTTCAGGGTACTGTAGATCCCTCATTCCAGTTATTACTTTAGTTGCCCTCCTCTGAACCCTCTCCAGCTCTGCTATGTCTGTATTGTTCACAGGAGCCCAGAACTGTACACTGTACTCCATGTGTGGTCTGACTAGTGATTTGTAAAGTGGTAGGACTATGTTCTCATCACGGGCGTCTATGCCCCTTTTGATGCAACCCATTATCTTATTGGCCTTGGCAGTAGCTGCCTGACACTGGTTTTTGCAACTTAATTTGCTGTTTATTAAAATAGTCTAGTAGTCACACTTTTGGTCCATATATATCTTAGCAAGGCCAACTAGTTTACCTTTGGTCAAGTATAGGTGGGTCTTCACAGCTGCTAGCCTTAGTAGCATATGGTTAAAGCCACATTAGGTTCTGATTAGTGATTATGTGACCGATACATTGACCTCTCAGAATTATGACACTTGGTTTCTCCTCTAAAAATAAGTTCTATACATTACCGATAAACTAGTGATGTTCTTGAAGATTTCTTTAAAGTGACAATTCAGAGGTACTCAATGCCTGAAGAAAATATCAAACTGTCATTATGATTTTATACATGAAATCGGAACAATAATAATAACAGTAATAATAATAATTACTCTAGACAATAGCAATTGTAACAGAAAAACATAATCATTGCTTTAAACGTTTCATTGGAAATGTCTCCAGTGTGTCACTGATAACATGCTAAAGAATGTGTGGAACGTAAAGAGGGAAAACATAAATATTAATGAGGTTATCTCACTTCAGCAAATGGCATTTATTATGAAGAAAAAGGTAACACAAGGCACTTACTAATGTACTGAGATTGTCTATATTGCCTCCTTTGATGGCTGGATTTATTTTTCTATCACATTATTCACTACTCGTTTCCGTGGGTAATGGCCACCCTGCAGTATTTCAAACTTCTTTAATGGAGTTGGGCTTTAAAGAGGTTGTCCTAGTAGCATAGTAACATAGTATATAAGACAGAAAAAAGACATTTGTCCATCCAGTTCGGCCTGTTTCCTATAAGTTGATCCAGAGGAAGGCAAAAAAACCCTGTGAGGCAGAAGCCAATTTTCCCCACTTAAGGGGAAAAAAATTCCTTCCTGACTCCAATCAGGCAATCAGAATAACTCCCTGGATCAACGACCCCTCTCTAGTAGCTGTAGCTTGTAATATTATTACACTCCAATACATATTGATGGCTTATTGTCAGGAGAGGTCTTCAATATCATATCGGTGGGTGTCCGACACCCGACTCCCCTGCTGATCAGCTACTTAAAGAGGAGATGACGCTGTATGCTACCGGTTCATTACACTGCCCATCACCTCTTCACTTGAATGGAGTGAGTACTTATATTATATTACACCACTGCTCCAGAAGAGACGATGCGTAGTATAGTGAAAAGGAAGCCGCGCTCGCTTGGAGCACTGCCTTCTCTTTAACCCCTTCCTGACACATAATATACTATTACGTCATGGAAGGCACTGCCTTCCCGCATTTAGACGCAATAGTACGTCATGGTGTTCGGGCGGGCACCAGAGAGGTGCACGTCCGATCACTGAAGGAGTCCAGTGATGCCGGCAGATTAACCCCTTCTATGCCACGGTCCACGCTGACTGCGACATAGAAGGGGTTTGTGTCAGGTAAGGGAGCGCATCAGCTCCCCGTGCTGCTGTCACGGGGACCCGATGTGTGAAAAGGCAGCCGGATGCCGTGCAGAGGCTGCCCAATGCCTTGCATAGCATCAGGACCTGCCTTCTATGGGTGCCCAGGAGATCCAGGCTCAGGCTGGGTCTCTTAGGCAACCTGTCAGTGTACTACTCAGTGTAGTATACTAACAGGCAATGCTTTACAATACAGAAGTATTGTAAAGCATTGTAGAGTGCATTAGACCCCCAAAAGTGAAAGTCAAAAATAAAGTAAAGAAAAAAGTTAAAAAAGTGTTTTTAATAAAACTAATAAAGTTTATAAGTAAAAAAAGATAAAAAATGCCCGTTTCCCCTTATTTTATAATAAAAAACAGAAAAAAAAAAAACACACATATTATGTATCGCTGCGTCCGTAATGACTGGCTCTATAAATATATCACATCATCCACCCTTTCCGATAAACACCATAAAAAAATAAGGTAAACGGTGTAAAAAAAATTCACCTTACATCACAAAAAGTGCAATACCAAGCGATCAAAAGGGCGTATGTCCCACAAAATGGTATCCATAAAACCGTCACCTCATCCAGCAAGAAATGAGCCCCTACCTAAGACAATCAGCTAAAAAATAAAAAAAACTATAGCTCTCAGAACATGGAGACACTAAAACATCATTTTTTTGTTTCAAAACTGCTCTTATTGTGCTAAAGTGAAATACATAAAAAAATTCTCATATTATGTATCGCCACATCCGTAAGAACCTGCTCTATAAAAATATCAAATGACCTAACCCCTCAGATGAACACCGTTAAAAAAAAGTGTAACCTTACATCACTGAAATTGCAACAGCAAGCAATCAAAAAGACGTATGCCCTCCAAAATAGAACCAATCAAACCGTAACCTCATTCCACAAAACATAAGACCCTACCTAAGACAATCGGTCAAAAAATAAAAAAGCTATCACTCTCAGACAATGGAGACACTAAAATATGATTTATTTTTTTTGCTTCAAAACTGCTATTATTGTTTCAAAGTGAAATAAATAAAAAAAAGTAGAAATATTAGGTATCGTCACGTTCGTAACAACCAGCTCTCTAAAAATATCACATGACCTAACCCCTTAGGTGAACACCGTAAAAATAAAATATAAAAACTGTGTAAAAAAAGCTATTTTTTTCACCTTACATCACAAAAATTGCAACACCAAGCGATAGAAAAGGCATATACCCCCCCAAAATAGTACCAATTAAACTGTCACCTCATACCACCAAAAATGAGACTTTACGTAAGACAATCGGTCAAAAAATAAAAAAGCTATGGCTCTCAGACTATGGAGACACTAAAACATCATTATTTTGGTTTAAAAAATGCTATTATTGTGTAAAACTTAAATAAATAAGAAAAAGTAGACATTTTAGGTATTGCCATGTCCGTAATGATCTGCTCTATAAAAATATCACATGACTTAACCCCTCAGGTGAACGCTGAAAAAATAAATAAATAGAAACTGCGCCAAAACAACTAATTTTTTGGTCACCTTGCCCCATAAAGTGTAATAATGAATGATCAAAAAATCATATGTACCCAAAAATGGTAACAATAAAAATGTCAACTCTTCGTGCAAAAAACTAGCCCCTGCACTAGATGATCAGCAGAAAAATAAAAAAAGGGAGCGTTCAGAAAATGGAGACACAAAAACATATTTTTTTTTTCAAAAAGGCTATATTATGTAAAACTGAAACAAACAAACATAGAAAGTAGACATATTTGATATCATTGCATCCGTAAGAACCTGTTCTATAAAAATAGCACATATTCTGCCCTGGCAGATGAATGTTGTAAAAATTAAAAAATAGAAACGCTGCCTCACAAAAAACGTAATATAGAGCAATTAAAAATCATATGTACCCCAAAATAGTACTAATAAAACTGGCACCTTATCCTGTAGTTTCCAAAATGTGGTCACTTTTTTGAGTTTATACTGTAGGGGTGCCTCAGTGGTGCTTCAAATGGGACATGGCATGTAAAAACCAGTTCAGCTAAATCTGCCTTCCAAAAATCATATGGCGTTCCCTTCCTTTGTGCGCCCTGCCGTGTGGCCATACAGCAGTTTACGACCACATGTGGGGTGTCTCTGTAAACCGCAAAATCAGTTTTGTTTGGCTGTTAACCCTTGCTTTGTTACTGGAAAAAATTGATTAAAATGTAAAATCTGCCAAAAAAGTGAAATTCTCCATTTTCCATTCATTCTTGTGGAACACCTAAAGTGTTAACAAAGTTTGTACAACAGTTTTGAATACCTTGCGAGTATACGTTCTAAAATGGGGCTATTTATGGGTGGTTTTTATTATGTAAGCCCCACAAAGTGACTTCGGACCTGAACTGGTCCATAAAAAGTTGGTTTTGGAAATTTTCGGGAAAATTTCTAAATTTGCTTCTAAACTTCTAAGCCTTCTAACGTCCCTAAAAAATAAAATTTCATTTTCAAAATGATCCAAACATGAAGTAGACATATGGGAAATGTAAAGCAATAACTATTATATGATGTATCACTATTATAAAAGTAGAGAAATTGAGATTTGAAAATTTGGGAATTTTTCAAAATTTTTGGTAAATTTGGGATTTTTTCACGAATAAAGGTGAAATATATTGACTCAAATTTATGACTATCATGAAGTACAATGTGTCACGAGAAAACAATCTCAGAATGGCTTGGATAAGTAAAAAGTGTTCCAAAGCTATTACCACATAAAGTGACACATGTCAGGTTTGCAAAAAATGGCCCGGGGTAGAAGGGGTTAAACAGCTGATTACCAGGGCTACCGGGTGTCAGACCCCCGCCAATCTGATGGCAGGATAACTCCTTTGAACCTCATCTCAAAGATAAAAAGGTTTACACCTCAATTCTGCATTTAACAAGATATATAATATACACATGGCTGTATTAACATCAACAGGTAAGCAAGTAATGCATTAACATTAGTAGGTATGCAATTGTAATCAACCTTTAAATCTGCATAGTTCTCAGAGTCAAAGAAGCCTGTGTCTTGAGATGTATGATCACAACAGAAAGAATCAATTTCAGGAGAAAAGGGGATAATTACACCCATCAATGTTGGCAAACATAATAAGTGCAATTATATACATTGCACAACGAGTTCTAAAGCAGAAGCATTTAAAGTGCTAGAGACAAGGTGCCAATTATACAGACTTCTTCCTCCTGCAAATCTTTCCAGAGTAAGAGACAGATAGCAAAAACAAGATTTATTAAATGGCAGTATCTATTTATCTCATATGTGTCTAATATCTACAGAGGATTCGGAAAGTCAGACCCTGTCACAGACAGGGGTAGGGAAGTGTGCCCCCCCTGACTGCCACCCACGCCTCTGCCCCTACCTACTTGCATGATCCGTCCTAGGTAATGGGGCGCAACTGGACGGTAGTCCCTAACTTAAGTAAGTGCAGGGGAACAAAAGACAAGACAAACAGAATACAAAGCAAGTCAAACTAGCCGAAGTCAATACCAGGAAGTCAAGTCAGAACCAGGGAGCAAACAAGAGCGAGTCAAAACACAACCCGGAAGTCAGTACAAAGAGATAACGACAAGCAACAGGGGATGAGCAGGAGCGAGGTCAACCAAGTAAAGACGAGGTCAGGATACAGGAAAACAATGACAGGAATACAGGAGCGTATAGAGACCTTAATCACAGGCAACCTGTGGCAGCAGGCTGCCTGTTTAAATAGGCCTGGCTAGTGAGTCACATGACACGTGGCAAGCGTCACTTAACTCACAGCGGCCCAACTCAGCCGAGCACCGATCATCATTATCAGTGCTCGGCTCCCCTGCTGCTCGCCTGCTGCCATGGAGACGAAGACGCAGGCTACGTCCTTGCCCCTCTCCTTGCGCAGGGTGCCAGCGGTGCTGCGAAGGAAGCACGAGTCGCTGGCCCCTCGTTAAAGAACCTTTTACGTTTTTCACATTTTGTTATGTGTCACCCTTGTGCTAAAATAAAAATGAATTAATGTTTTCCCCATCAAGTTGCACTCAGAACCCCATAATTAGAAAGCAGAATTTTAGAAATCTATTAAAAGGAAAACTTGAAATTTTGCATGGACATAAGTATTCAGGCCCTTTGCTATATTAGGAGCCTCCTGTTTCTCTTCATCATCTTTGAAATGTTTCTACACCTTGATCTGAGTCCACCTTTGGTAAATTCAAGTAACTAGAAATGATGGGGGCATGGCCGGATGCTGAGCGCGACGGACGCATAGCAGAAGGGCTCCGTGAGACCTGGCTACTAAGCGGCTCTCAGCGCTACCTACAGCAGAGATTAAGACCTACTTTCCTCCTCCTGAGCCTCCACAGCTGCCGGGGGTGCCGTAGATGATGACCAGGGGCAAGAAAAAGGGCTCCGGTGCACAAAAGATGACGGCCTTCTTCTTCTCAGCTAAAGCCTGCAGGCAAGATGGCGCAGACTCCCGCCAGATAGAGGACACTCCCCGCTCCTTGCAGAGATCTTCTGGCTCCAGTCCACCTCTGCTGCTGCCGAACGCTCAGCAGGACCCCTCCAGCTCTCCCCTGCAAGATAATAAAGAGCAAAAAAGGGTGAGTGAATATCCTTCGCAGTCTTCATCTCCTACATCAGCCACAGAGGCTCCCATTAACTCTAAAGACACCATTATCTCAATAGCAATCATGCAAGACATGCTCACTTGTGGCCATAGGTGAGAAAACAGCCCACCTAGAGGATAAAATGGAGGAGTTCGTCACTGCGCATAATTCCCTTGTGGATGTCCATAACACAGTGGAAGATGAACTTTCCGCCATAAAATTAAAACTGGCAGATTTGGAGGACCGTTCCAGAAAGAACAATATCAAAGTCCGGAACATTCCTGAGTCAGTGAATGATGCACAGTTGTCAGAATTAATTAGCGACCTCATAGCGGCATACCTCCTTGACGTAACTAGCTCTGACCTGGTCATAGACAGGGCACGCCGCTTTCCTAAACCAAAATCACTGGCTCCCTCCGTCCCCAGGGACGTATTCGCCAGGATTCACTTTTATCACGTAAAAGAAAAATTTATGAGATCTTCTTTAAGATAGGACGCTCTCCCAGAAAGATTTCAGAATGTTCTTCTATTTACTGATTTGTCTCCAGCCACTCTTGCAAAAAGAACAGAGTTTCAACAATATACAAAAATCCTGCAGGACAACAATGTTCCCTATAAATGGGGATATCCAGTGAAATTAATAGTCAGACACCAGAACACATCACATGTCTGGAATTCTCCTCAAGATGCATCAGCCTTTCTCTCCAAATTGAAGTTACCTTCCCCTGAGGTCTGCAAAGATGTCAAGGAAACTGTGTCATTTGATTCACCTCTGAGAAAAAGGAATTAGAACCTCTATTATGAATGGTCAAAAGTAGGCTGAAAGGTGCTAGGTAATATTGTTGGTTTGTAACTTTTCTCTACCTGTTGGTAGCACTGGATAAATATTACTAAGCCGGGCCGACCTTGGCAGCCCAATGGAACCTTTTCTAGTTCGCTTTCTAATCCTACATTATAGTCCACCCCTCCCAGAAGTAATTATATAGCTTCTTGAAGACTTTGATTCTGCTGGATCTCCTTTATTATGTTTTTGAAATTATGGTTTTATGTTGTTTTTTCCTTTTTATCGTTTATTTGTTTGGTTACCCGAACTCTCAACACAACGTCTCTAGCTGGACTCAGGACATTTCTACCAGACGCCATATTCCTGGCATTCTCCACTGTGCAAGCGTTCGTATGTGATAACCAAACATTGTATTTTTCCCCTTCTGCTTCATATGTTTTTGCATATGTTACTTGACAAGATTATCTCACAACATGTCAATCTAATTCCATTATGGGGTTAAAACTGTTATCCTTTAATGTGAAAGGGCTTAATAGTCCTTTTAAAAGAACCACACTGTGGTCTGAAACAAAAAGGTGATATCATCGCGAGTTCCCGTTTCTTTTCTTTGCTACTGCTGTCCATAAAAAGGGCGGAGTGATGATAGGTTTCAGGAATTTAATCTCCTTTGTCCTTCCCAACACTATAATAGATGAAAAAGGTAGATTCATAATTGTTATATGCGATATTAACAACACTCGCTATACTCTGGTAAATTTATATGCCCCTAATAAACATCAGCTCAGGTTCATTAGGAAAACTATAAGATTAGCTCAGGACAACAAACAAGGAGCGTTTCTAATATGTGGAGACTTCAACCTATGTCCTAACCCTATGTTGGATAGATCCTCACAATTATCACGAACACTAAAAACACCTATTCTTCAAGACTATCTATTTGAGGAGGGATTATATGATGCATGGCGGGTTCTCCATGCAAATTAAAGGGATTACACTTTTTACTCTAATCCCCACAATTCTTTCTCAAGAATAGATCTATTTATTGTAGACAAATGGCTTCTCCAAGAGATCCTGACCTCTGAGATCCATAGCATAACATGGTCAGACCACGCTCCTATCACATTAAAAATTAGAGACCAATATTCTAATACAATATACTCCCCTTGGAAAATGAATTATTCTCTTTTACAATCAGCCTCTATTCGAACTAATATTACAGATTCCCTTAAAGAATACTTCCTCTTAAATGACAACGACCCAGTACTTGATACAACTTTATGGTGCGCTTACAAAGCCTATATAAGGGGGCACCTGTTGAAACATGCAACTACTCAAAAAATGATACGTCAAAAAACCACTGATTCCTTAACATCCTTAATTCAAGATTTGGAGACAAAACACAAAGTCTCCTTAGATCCTGCCATAGGCTCCTAATTGAAAAAGCTAGACAAGATCTTTATCTACATCTTCACCATAAATTTGAGCTCCACCTTCGTAAACTAAAAGCTGACAAATACTGGCAAGGAAATAAAATATCTAGGCTCCTGGCAAATAGGATTAGGAAGAGAGAATTAAAAACCAAAATTCCGTTTCTATATGATAAAAGAGGTGGTAAAATCTTTAACCCCAAATTAATTGCAGAAGAATTTGCGAATTATTATTCAAACTTATATAATCTTAGTAACTCCCCTAAAACTTTTTAAACCAACCCTGATACTATCTCTAAATTTCTCAGTGAGATTTCTCTCCCCTCCTTGACCCCCACCCAACGGTTAGTCATCAATGAAAAAATATCAGAAACAGGATGATTTTGTAACCCTGTTTTTCCATAAATTTGTATTTTTCCTTTTTTGAGATGATTAAAATAAAAACTTTATAAAAAAATATATATATCAGAAACAGAAGTAATTAAAGCCATTAACTCATTAAAACTTAATAAATCACCAGGTCCAGACTTTTAAATGAATATTATAAAACTTTTACCACAATTTTGTCTCCTTATCTTGTACATACTTTCAATTTGATTGTCTCTGAGGAATATGTTCCAAGAGACATGTTATATGCTCTTATCATAACATTACCAAAACCAGGTAAAACATCGGATTCACCGGCCAACTTTTGCCCAATATCCTTACTCAATTCAGATATCAAAATTTACGCAAAAATATTAGCAGACAGACTCTCTAATCTACTCCCCTCCCTGATTAATAGCGATCAAATTGGTTTTGTCTCCAATAGGCAGTCATCAGACGGAACAAGAAGATTCATAGATTTAATCGATGTGGCCCAGTTATCTCGGAAGCCTTCTCTGCTCCTCTCCCTTGACGCGGAGAAGGCATTCAAAAGAATACATTGGGGTTACGTGAAGGAGACTTTAATAAAATTTGGTTTCAGCGGATTTTACTTAAACGCTGTAATGGCTAATCCTAGTGCATCAGTTTACACATCTAATTTCTTGTCAAACTCATTTGAAATAAAAAATGGAACTAGACAAGGCTGTCCTATGTCTCCGCTAATTTTTGCCTTATCTATGGAGCCATTCGCAGAACATATAAGAACATATCCTGACATAAAAGGCCTGAATGTAGATAGACAAGAGGACCGTATAAGTCTCTTTGCCGATTATGTACTAATAATTACTTCAAATCCGATTTCATCCTTGCCTGCTATAAACATCCATAAATTTGGCCAGGCCTCATATTACAAGTTAAATGGTAACAAATCACAAATGCTCGATTTAGGCCTATCACACCATACAAAGACAGAAATTTCCACCTCCCAAAAATTTTTATGGGCACAAGGTTCCCTTACATATTTAGGTATTCAACTCACTTGTCCTACTAGTAATCTATTTTGTCACAATTACTTTCCTTTGCTGGAGAAAGTCAAAACAAGTTTAATCAATCTCCATCTTCACGCTTTTTCTTGGCTGGGGAAAATAGCAGCAATCAAAATTGTGATCCTCCCAAAAAATGTATATATTTTCCGTAATGTGCCGATATGGGTCCCAAACTATTTCCTAAAAAAGATGCAATCAATTAATCATTATTCTTGGGGTAAACGTAGGCTTAGAGTCAAAGCTTCTATTCTATACAAGCCCCTTGACCAAGGAGGCCTCAATGTCCCCTCGCTTTCTAGTTACTACAAAGAAAATATTTTAGTCCAACTTTTTTAGGTCATTGATAAAACGATGTCTCAAAAAAATGGGCACTTATAGAAAAGAGCTATCTGTACTCAATATATAGGAATATATATTTACACCTACTAGCCCAAAGCATTTTTGGTTCCCCACCTAAATCCCCAATGTTGACCAACTCCTCCACATCAAAAATCTGGACGCAGATTACCAGAGTTGAGAATCGTCTCCCTATATTAATGATGGATGCTGCTCTCAAAATTTGTGAACTTGCTATCCCAGATCTTTCTCTGAAAGGCTGGGTTCAAGTTGGTTTAACAAAAATTTCACAACTTTGGCAAGGTGGTGTGTTGGTTGATTTTGCCCATATACATAGGTCCTATGGCATCTCTAACAAAGAGTTTTACAAGTTCCTCCAATTAAGACACCTTTTCAACTCTCCTCACGTATTTACATGTACTCCTTCGGATAAGAGGATTACTAATGGCTACCAGCTTCTGAAATATCATACTATAGACCCTCTATCTAAATTGCTAGATTTATGGAATTTGTCCATTTCTTCAGAAGAATGGGGAGATGCCTTCTCTGTTACTGCCAAATATACCAGATGTGCAGATCATTTGGAAGGTGCTAGGAAAATCCTTTATAGGTGGCATAGAACCCCTGCTTCTCTTAACGCAACTTTTCCTTACTTTTCCTCATTATATTGGAGATGCTATGGAGATACTGATACTTCCCTTCATATGTGGTCGGATTGCTCTCACATCAAGCGACTGTGGCATGAGGTTTTCATTCTTATCTCGAACGTTGTGCATATTAATATATCTCCATCTCCAGAACTAGCCCTTCTGTCAATAGGCCTAAACTCGATTCCTAGTAGCATGAGATCTTTCGTCATCCATTCCATTATCGCTACTCGGAGTAGTATTGCAGCTTGCTGGAAATCTGACTCCACCCCTAATATTAATAGAGTTTCAAGATTACTTGATAATGATTGTGTATTTCAAGTAATTTGGGCTTCCTCTAGAAACAAAAAGTCAAAATTTAACAAATCTTGGGAGTTTGGTTAAACAGTCATATGTGTAAGATTGATCTGAACTCATTTATTAGAATTTGATAAGTACCATATACTTACACCTCTTGTGGTATTTAAACTTAGTACCGTCTCAATCATTACCTAAAAATGTCCTTATTGTAGATGCCTTGATGTAACCTACTGCTTGATTTCTTTCTCTTGTTCTCGCTAAATTTATATATTATCACTCACATTGCCTAAACTGTGTATTTTCCATAATACTTTATACTCTGTAAATCATTTGTACACTTATCTTCTCTTACGTTGAATGACAATATGTACAATGTCATTTGTTTTGTCAAATTATGAATGAAAATTATTGTTCACAAAAAAAAGTAATTATTTGGAAAGACACACCCCTGTCTACATAAGGTCTCATAGCTAAGAACTCATATCAGAGCAAAAACACAGGCCATGATGAACAAAGAACTACCTGTAGAGCTCAGGTAGACAGGATTGTGTGGATGCTCTGATCTGAGAAGGGGGGGGGGATGCCTGCTAATCTGAAAGCTCTCACAAGTACAGTAGCCTCTAAAATTATTCAATGGATGAAGCTGGAGTTGGCCATCCCACCAAACAAAGTAATCAGGGGAGAAGGCCCTTGGTAAGAGAGGTAACCAAGAACCCAATGGTCAATCTGGCTGAGCTCCAAAGATCATGTGTGAAGAGATGGAAAACGTCTAGATGGTCAACCATAACTTCAGCATTCCACCAGTCTGGACTTTATGGCATAGTTGCCAAAAGGAACCTTTCCTCATTAAAAGACACATGAAAGTCTGTCTGTGCAAAAAAGCTCAGGGAAAACTGAATTAAACAAAGTACAGAGATATTCTTAATGAAAACTTGATCCAAAGGGCTCTGGACCTCAAACTGGGCAGAAAAGTCACTTTTCAACAAGACTATGACCCTA
Organism: Bufotes viridis; assembly: GCA_033119425.1. NCBI lineage: Eukaryota > Metazoa > Chordata > Amphibia > Anura > Bufonidae > Bufotes > Bufotes viridis. Next base: position 89,328,211 of record CM065594.1, on the reverse strand, counting down.
AGCACACAGCCAAGACAACACAGGAGTGGCTTCAGGATAACTTTTTAAATGTCTGTGAGTATCCCAGCCAGAGTCTTCACTTGAACCCAATCGAACATCCCTGGAGAGACCTCAAAATATTTTAAAATTCTGTTTTCACTTTGTCATTATGGGATATTCAGTGTAGAATGATTGGAAAAACATACTTTTTTAAATCTATTTATCTATCTATCCATCTATCTAGCCTTTCTCGAGCTCTCTAGGGTTGAGCCGAAATGCAGCATATCCTCATGGGTGAATAAAGATCTTCATTTTTTTTTGTTTTTGGGAGTGCTGCCTGTTTACTTTTTTTTAGGTGGTAATGCCCTTACTTTATTAAGATTGTTCTTTAGAAATGTAATGTCAAACGGCAGCATAGTTTAGTTTTAGCAGCCACCCTTCAGTATTTTGCAGAATTCTCCATGATGTTCATTCATTGATACCATCTGTCTGCAAGTGGCATCAGCAGCAGAACGCCCATCATTAGCTAATTCTGTGGCACTCAAAAACTTAAAAGGTGATTTGCAAACTGGACAACCCCTTTTTTCGGAGGCAATGTTATTCTTGCAGCCTGTTTACTGCTGTACCTTCCATCTACTCCCCAATCAATTAGCAAATAGAATAACAAAATTCTCCAGCTAATGAATCATTAGGAAGAGCAACTAATAGAAACTAACTATAGCAGTAAACAATGATTCACCCTATGTGCGTACAGCCACATACATAACACACCAGCTGTAGGTGAAAGCTTATCAATACTCATTTACTAGATTAACTGGAATTGTGGTGGCACTGGTAAATGGTAACTTATCTATTAGTGATAATTAAATAAGTGCCTAGTCCTTAATTTCCCTTAAATATATTCCCCTTAAGTCCCTAAGGATGAAAACTCATGAAATGTAAAAAATGGAGTGATTAAATATTTAAATTAAGATTTCTTGTAATAGCAGCCATTTGTTTTCCACAGCCGCTATTCCTCCTGTAGCTAGGAACTAGAACTAACCATTTTGGAGACCATGGAAACCTGGTCACCCAGTCATAGAGGTCAACTCAACCAGTGTCAGATACAAGTAGACACAGACACTGCTCTGCTTTTCCCACTCTGTATGTCAATCAGTATTGTTAATGTTACAGAAGAATCCCTGTGCCTTCTGCCTTCCTCATACACAGAAGAAATTTACTGTTCCACAGAGGTGGAAAGCTGTCATGATGGCCATATACGTTCAGAATTTTCTTAGGGTTTCTATTCATTTCAATGTCATTCACATGATTAGAATAATCTAGAACTAGTGATGTCGCGAACATAAAATTTTCCGTTCGCGAACAGCGAACGCGAACTTCTGCAAATGTTCGCGAACGGGCGAACCGGGCGAACCGCCATAGACTTCAATTGGCAGGCGAATTTTAAAACCCACAGGGACTCTTTCTGGCCACAATAGTGATGGGAAAGTTGTTTCAAGGGGTCTAACACCTGGACTGTGGCATGCCGGAGGAGGATCTATGGCAAAACTCCCATGGAAAATTACGTAGTGGACGCAGAGTCGGGTTTTATCCATAAAGGGCATAAATCAACTAACATTCCTAAATTGTTTGGAATAACATGCTTTAAAACATCCAGTGTGTGTATACGATCAGGTATGATGTTGTATCGATCAGGTAGTGTAAGGGTTACGCCCACTTTACAGATATTGACAGACCAAACTCCCATTTTAATGCACCGCAAACAGTCCATTTGCAGAACCGCAAACTCCCCATTTGCACAAGGTTGGATACCAAGCTAGCCACGTCCCGATGATGTCATTGAAGGTTTCTTCCTCCACCCAGCCACGTACAACACCAAGGGTCCCCGAAAGGTGAATTGAATTGATTTTTCGAACGGGGAGATGGTTAAAAAAACGCTGGCTCCCTCCCCTTTGTTTTTATCCACGGTCACTGCGTCTGCGCCGTGCAATTTACTGTCACACCCGATATGAGTGGTATTTTCTGTAGTACTATTCTGATCAGTTTAATCCCTCTAACGTCCCCAATCTGGGGGCCATTTATTGAATAGATTTTTTGAACAGGGAGATGGTTAAAAAAACGCTGGCTCCCTCCACTCTGTTTTAATCCACGGTGACTGCGTCTGCGCCGTGCAATTTACTGTCACACCCGATATGAATGGTATTTTCTGTAGTACTATTCTATACTAAAATTAGACTAATGTGTAAAAATTAAATGCCTTATTTATTGGCAAGCTAGTGTGTCACCAGGTATCAGTGGTGGGCACTGGCAGTGGGCACACTACAGTCAGTGGAAGTCGGCCTGACACACACTGGCAGCAGGCAAGCAACTGAAATTACACTAAAATATAAAAATTAAATGCCTTTTTTTGATGCAAAGTCCTGTGCCAGCCGGTATGAGTGGTGGGCACTGGCAGTGGGCACACTACAGTCAGTGGAAGTCGGCCTGACATACACTGGCAGGTAACTAACCTTAGATTAAAGTGTAAAAATGAAATGCCTTTTTTTGATGCAAAGTCCTGTGCCACATGGGATGACAGGGGTGGGCACTGGCAGTGGGCACACTACAGTCTGTGGGCCTGCAGCTCCTCACACACAGGCAGGCCAGGCAACTGCAATATGTTTATGGAGAAAAAAAAAGCAGACTAATGTTGCAGCCCTAAAAAGGGCTTTTTGGGGTGCTGTCTGGACGCTGTCCTTACAGCAGAGATCAGATGAGTCTTTCAGGACTGGAGTGGACACTGAATTCACTAGCCTAGCTATCGATTTCCCTATTAAATCAGCAGCAACTACACTCTCCCTCCTCTCACTAAGACTGCAAATTCCGAATGAATCTAAAATGGATGCTGTGCAGGAGGTGGGAGGGTCTAGGAGGGAGGGTTTGCTGCTGATTGGCTGGAATGTGTCTGCTGACTGTGAGGTACAGGGTCAAAGTTTGCTCAATGATGATGTATAGGGGGCGGACCGAACATCGCATGTGTTCGCCCGTTGAGGCGAACGCGAACAAGCTATGTTCGCCGGGAACTGTTCGCCGGCGGATAGTTCGGGCCATCTCTATCTAGAACAAGTAAGATTTTTTTTTAAACGCAAATATAGATGTTGATGATTCTAAAAGAAAAGAAAACTGTATTCCTGTGAAAATGCAGCACAGTAATTATTAAAAATGCTGCAAATCTAGGAGGGGGCAGTCTTAATAGCATGTTAAAGGGGTTGTCCAAATGTTTAATACTGATGATCTATCCTCAGGATAGGTCATCAGTATCAGATTGGTGAAGGATGTGACTAGAGATGAGCGAATCGAAGCTGAGGAAGTGGAATTTGATCCGAATTTTAGGAAAAATTTGAAGCTGAATTTTCTCGAGATTCGTGGTAATGAATCACATTTTTTCCTTAAATGGCTGCTGCACGTGTGAGGATATGGAGAAAGGAACTCTGGGAAGGCGGGATCACCCATAATGCCATGCATGCAGCCAATCAGCAGCCAGCCAACCCCTGTGATGTCAAAGTGCTATAAATTGCCTCAGCCATCTTGGATTCTGCCATTTTTCAGTGTATTTAGTGCAGGGAGAGACATTAGCAGGCACTACAGACAGTGTTAGAAAAAATTTAATTGTGCTAAAAAAACGACTTATAAGTGAAGGGAAAGATTATTCAAGGTGTAGGGAAAGGATAGGGAGGAATTGTTCCGCAACATTTATGTTGAACAGGGTTCAGTAGGGGAGGCTACAGCCTGGGTAATAGGAACAATCCGATTACACCTTGCTGCACTGACTGGGGATCCAAAGTGCCATTATACAGCTCTGTAATTCCAGCAAATCGTTCTTGTTATTGGGGTGCAATTTTTGTTTGATACATCCATTAACAGGGTTTATTACAAGGAAATATTTCTACCTCTTATTTGCCCTTGTGCGGTGCAGTTATATGTTCTAAAGCCCTTTTTGTGGCGTGTATTAGTGGAAAAAGAACAAATATATTTGCCGATCAGCGGTGCAGTTATATGTTCTAAAGCCGTTTGTGGCGTGTATTAGTGGAAAAAGAAAAAATACATTTGCCGATCAGTGGTGTAGTTATATGTTCTAAAGCCATTTATGTCGTGTATTAGTGGAAAAAGAAAAAATATATTTGGTGATCAGGGGTGCAGTTATATGTTCTAAAGCCTTTTGTGGCGAGTATTAGTGGAAAAAGAAAAAATATATTTGACGATCAGCTGTGCAGTTATATGTTCTAAAGCCTTTTGTGGCGAGTATTAGTGGAAAAAGAAAAAATATATTTGCCGATCAGCAGTAGTGTTGAGTGAGCATGCGAGTCTCTTCCCCTTCAATATATCTCAGGTAGTCAACTGTCTGTCCAAGCAGCAAAGCATAAGGTGAAACGCATTCTATGTATCTGAATAACATTCTGAAGAAAGGTACATCTCGCCTTTTTACATAATATCTATTTCTATGGACCATGCTGGTATAACCTGGCTATCTCCTGTATATACTTATATATTTACGGCTGGTATAAGTTAGACATCTTCTTGTATATAGTGATATGGACCATGCTGGTATAACCTGGCTATCTCCTGTATATAATTACATATGTACAGCTGGTATAAGTTATATATCTCCTGGTATATAGTGATATGAAGCGTGCTGGTATAACCTGGATATATCTACTGTATATAATTATACATGTACAGCTGGTATAAGTTATATATATCTCCTTGTATACGACCTGGTAGTCCAAGATGCATCAAAACATCATCCTCATGCTGTTCCCGAACCATTTCAGTGGTGTTTTCATCAACTTCTGTCCTTTTCCTGTGAACCAGACACTCTCCCCTCTTTAGAGTAGGGGATGCCTGGTTTAATGCTCTGGTTCTCCCTTTGACTTCCATTGTGCTCGGGTGATCTGTAGAGCACCCGAGCATCCCGATGTGTTCGGCCCAAGCACCCGAACACTTTGGTGCTTTATCAACACTAATCAACAGTGCAGTTACAATTGTGTTCAAAATTATTCAACCCCCACTGAAATTGAGTGTTTTGGCCAGTTTGACATTGATTTTGATCATTTCAGTCATCTTGTTTACAATTAAATCAAAGAGGCACTTGTAAGTCAGACAAATATAACATAACATTTATAATGAAATAACCACAAATGTCTTTTCTGTGCTCACATCATTATCAGTTTTATTCAACCCCCAAGTGACATTCAATCTTAGTACTTAGTACTGATCATGATTGACCCCCCCGCCATGCTTAACAGTAGGCAAGGTGTTCTTTTCTTCATAGGCCTTGTTCTTCCTCCTCCAAACATAGCCCAAACATAGCCCAAACAGTTCTAATTTTGTTTCATCAGTCCACAGAACACTATCCCAAAACCTTTGTGGGTTGTCCACATGACTTTTGGCATACTGCAGTCGACTCTTCTTATTCTTTGGAGACAGCAAGGGGGTGCGCCTGGGAGTTCTGGCATGGAGGCCTTCATTACGCAGTGTGCGCCATATTGTCTGAGCTGAAACTTCAGTACCCGCATCTGACAAATCTTTTTTCAGTTCCTTAGCACTAGTCACACGGGGACTTTTCTCCACTTTGCGCTTCAGGTAGCGCACAGCAGTCGAAGTCAGAATCTTCTTTCTGCCATGACCAGGTAGCGTTTCAACAGTGCCCTTTGCCTTGAATTTGCGAATGATGCTTCCTATGGTGTCTCTTGGTATGTTTAACATCTTTGCAATCTTCTTATAGCAATTGCCCTTCCTGTGAAGAGAAATCACCTCTTCTCTTGTCTTCCTGGACCATTCTCTTGACTTCACCATGCTTGTAAACACACCAGTAAATGTCTAGAAGGAGCTGAGTATAACAGTCATTTTAAATCTGCCTAATTGGTGCTTATTATGCTTGATTGCTGCTCCTTGACATTCACAGGTGTTTTTTAATACCTGATCAAAAACACTTGAATGAACCTCTGTTCTTAAGAGTGGTAGTCTTTAAGGGGTTGAATAATTGTGTCAATGAAGAAATCACAAAAAAACATTTAATACTGTATTACAAAAACAACTGATGTCATTTTAGTTGCATTTGGTTCTTTAAAAAGTCCTTGTAAGATTTCATTCTGAACACAATTACAAATGTACACTAAATTCCCTAAAACCCTTTACAGCATTGGGGGTTGAATAATTTTGAACACAACTGTATATGTTCTAAAGCCCCTTTTATGGCATGCATTAGTGGAAAAAGAACAAATATATTTGCTGATCAGTGGTGCAGTTATATGTTCTAAAGCCGTTTGTGGCATATCTAAGTGGAAAAAGAAAAAATATATTTGTCAATCTGCAGTGCAGTTATATGTTCTAAAGCCTTTTGTGGCATTCATTAGTGGCAAAAGAAAAATATATTTGCCATTCAGCGGTGTAGGTATATGTTCTAAAGCCCTTTTTTTTGTGTATTAGTGGTGAAAAAAAAGGGCTTACACAGCCGTTCTGTGGTGAAGGAAGAAAATTACAGACTTTGTTTTAATTTCCTTTTTATTTATTTATTTGATCTAACAGTATGTCAGACAGAGAAGTGCCAGGCCCTGCACAGGGGAGTGGCAGAGGCCTAAATGTTTTTGGTGCAGGCAGAGGTCGCAGCAGAGTAAGGGGCCGTGGCAGAAGGGGTCACTTCAAGAGGCCTAAGCTCCCAGTGTCAGGTAGCGGTCGTGTTGTGACCAGCAACCCAGCAGTTCTTGAATGGTTGACTCAATCTTCGACTTCATTGCAAGTAACATCAGACACCCCCAACAAAGAGTCGTGGGTTCTTCAGACACAACCCTTAGTTGCGATGGCCCGGGAGTAGGCTCTGTGCCCTCAACCTGCCTCTGTCCTTTTCTGTTCCCTCAGCCAGAGAAGTATTGTATGCTGTGGGCTCAGCTCCACTATACAGTGAGGACGAGCTACTAGAAGACAGTCAGCAGCTACTGGCAAGCCAGGATGTGGAGGAGACATCCGCAGCTTTCTCCACTAGGCGGGCAAGTAGTAATGAAGAGAGTGGCGTCGGAACTGGTGTTGCAAGCGGTCAGGCTCCTGACCCAGAGATGGTTGAGGAGGACATCAGTGATGTGCAAACAGTACTTGATGATGATCATGTAGCTGATCGGACTTGGGAGACGGGTGACGAAGGGACTTCATCATCATCGGGAGAAGAGGGTGGCAGCTTGCCCGTGAGGCAAGCAGTATTTAGATAAGCCGCCGGAGGAGGTGAACATGGCCATATGTCGAATCTGTGGGCAGAAGGTGAAGCGTAGCTAGGGTGCCAATGTTGGCACCAGGGCCCTGCATCAACATATGCAGCATCACTATAAAGTGGCCTGGGAGTACCGTGGCTCTGATATGGTGGTCCAGCCTGCCACAGCAACCGCTGCATCACTCAGTGGCACGCACCCGGTTTCAGCCAGTAAAGGCTCCACTACCTCAGCCGAAGGGAGCTGTCTGTCCTTCCCATCATCTGCTGGTCCTGATGCTCCTGCTCCTCCTCCTCGTCAGTCATTCTGTCAGCAATCGATCACCGAAGAGGTTGCCAAGAGACAACAGTATGCGTGCACTCATCCAACGGCGCAGAAGCTGAATGTGCTCCTGTCCAAGTTGCTGGTGCTGCAGTCCCTCCCTTTCCAAGTGGTGGACTCTGCACCTTTCAGAGAACTGATGGCTTTTGCCAAGCCAAGGTGGAGAGTCCCAAGCCGTCATTTCTTTGCCAAAAAGGCAGTATCAGCCATGCACACACATGCAAAACAGAAGGTGGGCCAGTCCTTGAGCTTGTTGGTGTCTGCCAAAGTGCCTTGCAGCGCCGACGTGTAAGGCTGTAACTACGTTCAGGGACAATACATGTCCTTTACAGCCCACTGGGTGAATGTTGTTCCTGCACAGCCACACCAGCAACTTGGCCAGGTGATGCCTCTTCTGCCTCCACGTTCTCACGCTGTTGGTCCTGTGACAATGTCCGCCTCTGTCTCCTCATCCTCCACCATGTCCTCAGCCTTTACTGCAGTGACAATTCACAGTGCCCCTCCAACATACCACATGCGCAGGACACGGCGGTGTCAAGCTGTTCTGCACCTCGTGGGCAAACTGAGTCACACAGGGGAGGAACTGCTCCGTGTTCTTCAGCAAGAAATCGAATCCTGGCTTTCTCTGCGACAACATGGTGTCGGCGCTGCGTCAAGGACGGCTGAGCCATGCGCCCTGGTTGTCAAGCGGTTCCTGAAGTCTTCCACCCATCTGCAAGATATCCTAAAAATGGCCAGGAAACTTTGCATGCACTTCAGCCACTCATACACCGCGAAGCACATCCTCCTTGAGCTGTAAAAGCAGAACGGCATCCCCCAACATAGGCTGATATATGCGACTTTTGCACCTGTTGGAATACCACCCTCCATATGTTAGACGATTATACGAACAGAGAAAGTCCATAAAGGATTTTTTGATGATGCACGCGGACAGGAGTACTCCCCTGTGTAACTTCGATGTTAGCCAGTGGCAGCTGATGCGTGAATCCTGCCGTTTGCTAAGGCCATTTGAGGAGGTCACGTTATTTGTCAGTCGCCAGGACTAAGGGATGAATGATGTCATGCTGCCACCCGCCTGATGCCACACATATGATGCCAAGTGCTCCTTCTTATACCCACCATAGTCAGCGGGTACTGTTATTGCCACCCACCTCCCCAGTCTGTCACTGAGTCACTCTGTGGTCTCCTGATGCTGCTGCCACCACACCACTATGTCACTTTTCCACTCTGTGGCCTCCTGATGCTGCTGCCACCAACACACTATGTCACCTTGTCACTCTGTGGCCTCCTGGTGCTTCTGCCACCTCCACACTCTGTCACCGGGTCACTCTATGGTCTCCTCATGCTGTTTCCACTTCCACACTATGTCTCCTTGCCACTCTGTGGTCTCCTGATGCTGCTGACACCTCCACACTGTCATTGTGCCACTCTGTGGCCTCCTCCTGATGCTGCTGCCGCCACCTCCATACTTTATTATTGTGCTACTCTGTGGCCTCCTGATGCTGCTGCTGCTACTTTCACACTGTCCTTGTGCCACTCTGTGACCTCCTTATGCTGCTTCCACCTAACCAGTATGTCGTAGGGCCAGTCTGTGGACTTCTCATGCTAGTCCAACCCTCCACACTTCATGACTGGGCCACTATTTTGCCTTTCGGCTTGGCTGACATCATCATTTATTTGACACTTCCTCTGACTTGTCAAGTGCAAGGAAAAATGAGATGCACAATTGATCCTGTCTGTGTAGCAGCTGTAAGGCCTGTATGGTCCCATCAGAATTGGCTTGTGATTTGATAGCCAAAAGCATTAGTGGGTACAAAACACAGAAGACATGCAAATATTCCATTCACGTGTCATCTGGGTTTTTTTAAGATCCACTCCTGTTCTTTTTGGCATTAGCAATATTGATGGATTATTGACCAAATGCTGACCGAGTGAAGGCGGATGCTCATAAGACAGGATCCGTTTTTTGGGGGTTATTTTTTTGACGGATCAGAGGAAGGGCAGAATAATCAGTGACGTCAACACAAACTTACTGCTGAGACCCTCTCCACTCTTTTGGGGGGTTCTACTTGTATAAGCGTTTAATAGAACAGGTTCTTTAGACATCTATTTGGAATCAGCTGACGACGAGGGTGTAAAAGGTGTGCGCTTCTTCTTGGCGCTAACATCGACCTGTAAGGCTAAGTACATACTGTACTTAAGTTATTTGGTCAGTTTTGGCCCCAAAGCAGACTCCCTATGTGTGTTACTGCAAAGCACAGTGTTCTACATCACTTTAAAGGCTCTCAGCAGCCACAAAATAGATGTTTTTTTACGTAATTCGCTGCGAATAAATTCAGATCAAACTAAATTTTTTCCTAAAAATTCGATGAACAGGCGAATCAAATTTTTTCCTGAGGCTAAACCTATAAAAAATCTTAATATAAAACCCAAATAGGATTATCTTGCTGCTTTAAACCTTTGGTTTCAGCCACTAACTGTGGCCTAATCCTACAAAGGCAGAGCATGGAATGGGACACACAAGATAGGAAATTCAATAATGTATGAGACTTGCTGGAATGGATTGGAATATGAAGCTGGGATTCCAATTTAAATTTGCAGACAGCAGAATACCTATCAATCACTTGGAAATGTCACATTTGTGCTTCCTCTGTATTCAGCTTTCCTGCGAGATCATTTAGGAACCTTCTTAATAAAACTTGTCATTCATTATTCTCAATCTATAGAGTATTGCTCTGCTCATGTTGATAGGTTCCAGTTAGTTCAATGGAATTCATAAGATACCAAGTAATTTATAACTAATAGTTTACTGTATAGTTATGTCTGTAAATTATGTTTGAATTGTAATATCTGTGTAATGGGATGCTCTTGAATAAAATTGAATATATTTGCCAAAAGCATTAGAGACTTGATCCTATCCACAAATGAGATGTCTGAGGAAATGCTTAGCTTTCACAAGAGATTTACAGCAGAAAATGTGATTTCTAAAATAAATAATTGCATGGAAAAGTGCTAATTGGCAGGTGGTTAATTACATAATATTGACAATGCCAATAGGAATAAGTTATTGGAAGGCAGCTGTTGGCTGACTAAGCCTAGGCTAGGACTACACACTATGGGGGAGATTTATCTTGAGTGGAAAATTTTAAGTCAGTTTTGCTTGAGACTGCGTTGGAGTACTTTATGCCACATTTATCACACTCCTCCTGGAGTGAGATTGCAACTTTTTTGTGACTTTTTTAAAAAGTCGCAATGATAAATCTGAAGTGAAACTCATTAACATAGTTAACCACACCCACTTTTCCACCCATATTACAAAACTAGAGTGAGTGGTGTAAAAATGCAAAAAGCGAATGTAAAAAATGGCAAATTTTTCCGCAAGTGCTTAAATTTTGCGCAATTGAGCGCAGAAAAGTCACAAAAGGCCTATTTTGCACCTTTTTGATGTCAGAATTCTGGAGTAAAGGTATGATAAATCAGGGCCTATATTTTATCTCGCAAGGTTTCTCATTTTAAGTATTGAGTGACAATTGTTGTCCACAGGAGTGCTCTGAGTTGCATGCAATTCAGTGGGGCAGATTTACTAATAAAAATGGGCTAGAATTCTGGTGCACATCTTTCACCACCTTTATTGCCTTTTTTTGCACCAAAGTATTAGCCACTGTGATAAATTTGGCCCATTTTTAGAAAGTTGAGTCCACTTTACATTGCTTAATTGTTAGACAGTATTAGTAAATCTGACCCACTGTGTTTCCTGGACAACAGTAGTAACTTGGTAATTAAAATTGGAAAATCTCAATACAAAAAGTTTGTGTGCAGCCCTAAGTCTAATCAGAGCAATGAGACTCTCCTGTTATGCATGGACGTTGAGGGTCAGATCCTGAGGTCAAGGACCTGGAGTAGATTGGTGCACTGCAGAGCAGGGATGTGGCAACTAATAAGTCAGAATAGTCAAGGGTCAATAACTGGTTAAAAGAGATGTGCAGAAGTACTAAGAATGATCCAAGGTAGGCTTGAGCGAATCGACCATAGATCTGAACTCGCTTCGTTCAAAAACTTTGTTTGAAATGCTGTTTCCATACAGCATTAGAAAGTATTGGCTCTGTGGAGGAAAACTTCATCTACAAACTTCATTGACAAAAGTTATGCAAGACTTCAGTAAATAATCTGTATTCATATCTGCTTATTTAAAAACTTAAAAAATAGGAATTCGAAGTCGAGTTTTGTACTGCCTGGTACCTCGGTACCATAGCCCATTTGGATTCCTATTTAAAAAAAATTTAAGTAAGCAGATAGGAATACCGACATCGGCGAGACAAAGTTTTCCTGTATGAAGCCAATACATTTTAATGCTGTAGGGAAACAGAATTCCAAACTAAGTTTTTGATCAACTTAACTTTGGATCTATGATCCAAAGCTCAATTTGCGGAAGCTTAATGCAAGGCATAGCTAGAAGATGTAGCTGAGATCACCATAAGAGACCAAATTAGAAGTAATAAGCTATAAAATACAAGGTGGCAAGGCAGAAGCTGTTCAAGTTCTTGAGTTAGTTCTTGTGGTAGTTTAGTTATTTGCAACTTGATGTTACCTTGAATGGAAAGTGGGACACAGCAGGTATATGTAGCAGTGGTAGGAAGCCTACATTGTGCAGGGTGAGGGGGCAAGAAAGAGAATCAGAGTGGGGACTTTTACCTATGTACACATACAATCCTTCTACAATGACCCAAATTTCCATCATTTTGCTGAATATACAAAGTCAGAATAATTTTCTCACCCTACCATTAAAAGTATTAGCTGATGGGTTTCTCCCTGGCTGTAACGCTCTCCGCTGTGATTGGTTCGCGGCACAGCCAGGGAGAAGGAGACGCCCATTGTGAAACCCAGGCATCTTTTCTTTCCTGTACCGATGCTCAGTATTAACATACTGAGCGGGAAAACTGCAGGGGGACACAGCGGGACGTAGGAGCAATATTTGAAAAAAATAGGCAGGATGGCAGCATCAGCGGGGAGTACCCTGCAAGTAAAGGTATTTATCTAAACTAAAAAAAAACATAAAAGGTACTCTTTAATTCTGCACCCCTCAGCCCGGGAGGTACAGAAACTTTCACAAGAACCTCAATTGCATGCCTAAGGTTCTGCAGCCAGAGACATATGTTGTTGTTGGGAGGAATTGCACTGTGAAGTTCTTTTGGAATTGTGCCTTCTTACTGTTGAATGTGCTGCTAATTCTATTCTGCGCTTTACTAAAGAGAGACTTACACTGCTACTGGCCTGGTTGCTTACTTCACTATACGCTGGACAACTACACCCTTGACTTGCACCTGCACCAACACTTAACACCAAAGGTACCCCAACTGCCATCAGACAACCCCAACATCAGGGTGTGCCTGAGGAGAAAAAAGGGTGTGCACATCTTTCACTGCATGGCCCTAGGGGAAATCAGTGTGAGGATTGCCCCTGTGATCTGTGTGTTCAGTTACGTTGCTAGAACTACCCCCTCTCCCATCCTTCACGCGTTTCTCCTGGGCTTGCTGCACTTGCTCTCCATCTATCGCAGAAAACTGACACTTGTCAGCAGTGATTAGCAATTGGTGTTTTGCAAGAAGTAATATTTGCTGTGCTTCACTCTCATAAATATAGATAGAATGATCATCTGTCAAGAGGTTTCCATCTAACTCCCATAAATGTATTCTGCAGTAGCTCATAGCTGGTGTCCCAGCTCCAGCTTAATATGAAATGACTTGTTGGTCATAGATGTGAGCAGCAGAGCATGGCGGGTCACACTAACAGTGGACTAGAGCTTTGTAATTTTAGTTTTAGGCTGAAATGTTGACATGCTTGAGGAATATTAATAAGATATGAAACATAGAAGTCTATGTGTTAATATACTAGAAATGTCATAAATTGAATTATGTTGCCTGAAATTAAAGGGGATTTCTGAGACTTATACTGATGAATTATCGTCTGAATAGGTGATTAGTATCTGATCAGTGGCGACCCAAATGCAGGAATCCTACCACTCACAGTGGCACTCACAATAGTGCTGCGGCCTTCTCTCAGCTTAGCCTAGGCCATGTGACGTCACTTTTAGGGATGAGCGAATCGACTTTGGATAAAACATCCGAAGTCGATTCACATAAAACTTTGTTTAAATACCGTACGGAGCAAACTCTCCGTACACTATTAGAATGTATTGGCTCAGATGAGCCAAAGTTATTACTTTGCGAAGTCTCGCGGGTAATAACTTCAAAATGTATTTGTATTAAGCAAATATATTGCTGTATTTGTGGGAGGGGAGGCTGATTACAAGGCTATTTATATGCACCTGTGGGCCCAGGCTGACGCCGATTTAGCTGATTTCACTACCTCTGGGTCAGCTCTAGGATACAGCAGCATGGTATAGAGCAGGCATCCTCAAACTGCGGCCCTCCAGCTGTTGCAAAACTACAACTCCCAGCATGCCTGAACAGCCTACAGCTATCAGCCTACAGCAGGGCATTGTGGGAGTTGTAGTTTTACAACAGCTGGAGGGCCGCAGTTTGAGGATGCTTGGTATAGAGACTCCTTACGGCTGGGCGACGGCAGAAAGTCTCAAGAGGGCGCTGGTATTCATGGTAGAATTGGAGTGGTTTGCACGGGAACCCAATGCGGTCTGCGACATGTAGCGCTCTGGGATGAAGCAGAGTTTGGGTGCTAATTGTCGAGCGATGGTTGTTCGTATTGTTTGTCTGGCTATTCAGAGGCCTGTGGGGCGCATTGTATACAGTTATTGGTGTAGCATGCGCTTAGAGTAGGTATGGTCGTATGTTTCTGATACCTGGTTTACATGTGGGGTGTGTCTCTGCAGTTGGTTCAAGCTATGCACGCTGTGTTTGTGTTGTGTATCAATGGTCGATTAAAAAAAAAAAATGCAGCAGCATCATGTGGAGGCTCATTCACGCCTGGGCATCGGCAGAAAGTGCCAGGCGAATGCTGGCATTCACTGTAGAATCGCACTTGTTGGCACGGGACCCACAGTGCAATATGCGATTCACAATACTCTGGGCAGAAGCAGAGTTGGGGGCTAATGGTCAAGTGACTGTTGTTAGTATTTTTGTCCGGCTGTTTAGGGGCTTGTTGGGGGCTATTGCATATAGTTATTGGTGTAGCATGCGCCTAGAGTAGGTATGGTCGCATGTTTTCGGATATCTGTTTCATACGGGACACCTGTCTCCAAGCTACGTACGCTGTGTTTAAGTGATGGTATTATTTAGTTATCTCTCTGGAAGGGTCATGTATCAATGGTCGTTAAAAAAAAAAAAGTGCTTGTTTTTCTGTCACCTGTGTTACATGTGGGGCGCATGTCCGCAGTTAGAGCCAGACATGCAAGGTGTATATGTATATGGGGACACAAGCAGATTGGTCTAGACGCCTGTATTTGAGTTCTGATGCTCTATTGCTCTTGTATGTAAGTTAATCTATAAACTGCATGTTATGGGCACGCATGTGTCAGCGGTTCTGTGCTAGGTTTAAAGTGCACTATTATGTTGATTAATTGGTGTTGCATCAGGGTTTATGTCCAACCATGCTTATGTTTTTCTTAGGTGGTGTTTTGGTGACCATCATTTAAAAAAAAAAAAAAAAAAAACCTGCAGCATTATGTGGAGGTTCGTTCGCGCCTGGTCAATGGCAGAAGGTGCCAGGCAAGTGCTGGCATTCACGGTAGGATCGGACTTGGTCTGTGACTTGTAGCCCTCTGGGGCGAAGGAGGTTGGGCGCTAATGGTCGAATGATTGCTGTTAGGTTTGTTACCTTCAAAAGCTACGTCCATGTGTCTGCATTTACATTTTGTCCTATACTCCATTCACTACTAGAGCTGCGTTCATGCGTTTGCTGTTGCATCACAATAATACTCTGCTCACTTCAGATTGCATTCATACGGCTGCGTTATACCTTGCTCTTCATGCTCAGAGCTCGGCCCATACCATGTTTTTAGGCACCACTCACATCCAGAGCTGCATTCACCCACCTGTTCTTACATCAGATGTTATACTCTGCTTCCACTTAAGGCCTCATGCACACGGACGTATTTTCTTTCCGTGTCTGTTCCGTTTTTTTTGCGGACCATATGTGGAACCATTCATTTCAATGGGTCCGCAAAAAAGACAGAAGGTTCTCCGTGTGCATTCCGTTTCCGTATGTCCGTTTTTCCGTTACGCAAAAAAATAGAGCATGTCCTATTTTTTTCTAGTTTGCAGACAAGGATAGGCATTATTACAATGGATCCGCAAAAATAACGGATCCGCAAAAAAAATGGATGCCATACGTAATGTCATCCTTTTTTTTTGCGGATCCGCAATTTGCGGACTGCAAAACACATACGGTCGTGTGCATGAGGCCTAAAGCTGCATTTTCCTTATCATTGTTACATCATGGTTTACTCAGTATTTTCACTAATGCAGTCAGCACACCGCTCTGATACCGTTCTCCCGATAAACATAGCTGCTTTCTTTCAGGTTTACATTTCTTTCCTCGCTGGTTGTTACATTCCATAGGCCTACTTTTTCTGTTTCACTTCAGTGGAAAGAAAAAAATAAATTGTGCTGTTCTTTAGTCCTGGTTCGCATTCACTCAGACTGGTCTCCTTTACTTCTGGTTCGCATTCACTCAGATTGGTCTCCTGCCCCAGTTCCCCATACAGTCCCTCAGCGGTCAGTGGGCCAATAGGAGTAAGTTCCTACTATGTTTCACAAGTTGTTTATTCGTTTGTCACGATAAGGGTCTTCTCTTAGCGAACTGTAATGCCTCTGGCTCTTATTTTTTTCCCATATGTTCAATTTCACGGTTGGTTTAATGTTTTATTTATTTACGTGGTTCGGTTCACTAATGTCTATGCATATCCCATCAGGTCTCGTTCACATTTTAATTACTTATCGTCACTGTAATGTTATCCAGTTTAGTCTTGGCTTCGGGGTCCGATGACCGCTTCAGCCTAATGGCTCCGCGGGGCCTATGACCGTTCTTCACGTTATTCGTTAGGGTTACAATATGGTTGTAGGCTGGTTAGTGTCCTAGGTTCACTGTCGGAGGGGGTCATGGTTATTCGAGTCCCCAAGTCATACTGGTGCTGCCATCCGCCATTAGTCTCGCATTCATGGCTAAGCCATTAAAGTCTCTCACGCATGGCTTCTCTGTTTAAGTTAGACACACATGGCCCCACCATTAGAGTCTCTCGCGCATGGCCCGCCATTAGTGTCTCTCACACATGGCTTCTCCGTTTATGTTTACACACATGGCTCCACCATGAGTCTCTCACGCATGGCTCCACCATTAGAGTCTCTCACGCATGGCTCCGCCATTAATGTCTCTCACTCATGGCTTCTCCATTTATGTTTTAACACATGGTTCCGCCATTATAGTCCCTCACGTCTGGCTCCACCATTAGAGTCTCTCACGCATGGCTCCGCCATTAGTGTCTCACGCATGGCTCCGCCATTAGTGTCTCACGCATGGCTCCCCCATTAGTGTCTCACGCATGGCTCCACCATTAGTGTCTCTCACGCATGGCCCCACCATTAGTGTCACTCACGCATGGCCCCACCATTAGTGTCACTCACGCATGGCCCCAACATTAGTGTCTCTCATGCATTGCCCCGCCATTAGTGTCTCTCACGCATGGCCCCGCCATTAGTGTCTCTCACGCATGGCCCCACCATTAGTCTCTCTCACGCATGGCCCCGCCATTAGTCTCTCTCACGCATGGCCCCGCCATTAGTCTCTCTCACGCATGGCCCCGCCATTAGTCTCTCTCACGCATGGCCCCGCCATTAGTCTCTCTCACGCATGGCCCCGCCATTAGTCTCTCTCACGCATGGCCCCGCCATTAGTCTCTTTCACGCATGGCCCCTCCATTAGTCTCTCTCACGCATGGCCCCGCCATTAGTCTCTCTCATACATGGCCCCGTTATTAGTCTCTCTCACGCATGGCCCCACCATTAGTCTCTCTCACGCTTGGCTCCGTCATTAGTCTCTCTCACGCTTGGCTCCGTCATTAGTCTCTCTCACGCTTGGCTCCGTCATTAGTCTCTCTCACGCTTGGCTCCGTCATTGGTCTCTCTCACGCTTAGCTCCGTCATTGGTCTCTCTCACACTTGACTCCGTCATTGGTCTCTCTCACACTTGGCTCCGTCATTGGTCTCTCACGCATGGCTTCTCAGTTTCATTTTTACGCACATAACTCCGCCATTCGAGGTCGGCTTCGTGGTCCCGCCACATTAGGTTCCATGTCTTTCTGCCCTAAGGCCCACTCACATGGCTCGGTCAGCTGTGGTTCGCAATACAATTTTTCTTGTGGAGGCTCGCATGCGTGGCTTTTGCCATTAAAGCCTCACTCACATTATTGTTCTAGGTCGTTAGGTCTTCATGGTTTTATTTTCAAGCATTCATCCCAAGCCTTCCTTTTCGGACATCACCTTCTCCCAGGTTCACATTTTCTCCCACTTACCCTCTCTAGGTTCTTGCTTCCCCTCGCATCCCGCTGTTATTTTTCTCTTGCCCGTCCTTGCATTATAGACCCATTCTCCCAGGAAGCTGACCCTGTGGTCTCATTTTTCACGTTTCTAAAATTCTGCCTTTCCAGGGGTTGTTAAAAAAAAAAAAAAACACTATACTATGGCGTCAGTTTCATCCACAGGGAGTCCTGTCTCACCACTACAGGCGATTTACGAAGTCTGTCACGTCTACAGACTAATAAGTCCTGTCTCACCACTACAGGCGATTTACGAAGTCTGTCACGTCTACAAGCTAATAAGTCTTGTCTCACCACTACACGCAATTTACGAAGTCTGTCACGACTACAGACTAATAAGTCCTGTCATGACTACAGGTGATTTACGAAGTCTGTCACGTTTACTGACACGATAAGTCTAGCATGACTACAGGCGCAGCATATGTAGTCTATCATGATCTTAAGCTTTTCCTTTCATAGCGGCAGGCATTGTGTGTACATTATGTCTTCATTACAGCTATGCTTAAATCATCTACAACTTGGGCTGAGGGTGTTGGTGTCACGCCTAGTTCCTGGGTACCGGTCCATCTTCCAGTAGGAGGTACAATAATAAGGCACATTATACGCAGTCTGTCGCGTCTACGGACACGACAAGTCCCATCACTACTACAGGTGCAGCATACATAGTTTATCACGACCTTAAGCTTATTTCCTGTCACAACTGCTAGTATGATGGGTACATTTTCTGTCCTCATTACAGGCAACATTAGCTCATTAATTGGAACAGCTATGTATTCGTGTTTATGGTTCCCCAGGCCTGGGGAGTTTACACATTTCACTTAATCTACTACTAGAGTTAGACGGCATATGCCATCTTCTAACTTTTTGGGTCCTTTATAAAAAAATAATAATAATAATAAAAGATGTGGCCTGGGGAATAAGTATAGGTGAAGTATTTTGCTACCAGTAACAGTTGGTGTGCGAGCAGGGCCCTTGACGAATGGTTGGAGTTCATTTAGGCTCTTCCATCAGATTCCCCATAGTTGTTTCAGTCTGCAGCTCTCAGGATTCAGACCTTCTCGTAATATGTTCATATGTTGGTCAACATAGGAGTAAATTGTTTCTAATTACTGGCCACTCTTTCAAATGCATCAACATTAGCTACCTCCAAGAACGACATGCCGGCGCACGTGACAAAGAGGTAAGGTACATATAAGTCTCTGTGATATGTACGGTATATTCCGCACCTTCATCGTGAAGTGTCTTTTGCGTTCAAAGTGGGTGTCGTAATGGTATGTATATATTTTTACTGTAAACTAAGGTCTGCTCTTTTTGGCCCCTTTAGGCTGCCCTACCGCAGCAGTTATGACATAATTCTACTGCTTGTTGTACATGGGGTTATATAGGTTGGGTACACCTTTTTTGATAGCCGATCTGACCACAAGTATTAAGCAAATATATTTCTGTATTTGTGGGAGGGGAGGCTGTTTACAAGGCTATTTATATGCACCTGTGGGCCCAGGCTGGCTGATTACTAGGCTATTTATAGGCACCTGTGGGCCCAGGCTGACGCTGATTCAGCTGATTTCACCCACCCACCCACCCAATCTTACAATCACTTCATATTAGGGTGGCCCCCTTTAGGCTGCCCTACCGCAGCAGTTATGGCATAATTCTACTGCTTGTTGTAGATGGGGTTAGATAGGTTAGGTACACCTTTCTGATAGCCGATCCGACCACAACTACTGTTAAAACTCTCGTTCGGTTCCAAGCTGCCCCTTGGAACTGAACCCATGTTTGGGAAAAGGTTTTTAACAGTAGAAATGATTTTTTTTTAACTTATTAGCCAAAGTCTCGCGAGACTTTGCTCCACTTTGGTAAATTTGGGCAAACTGCTCCAGCTCTCTCAGATTTGTCCCAGAGTGCATGCTTTAGCTTCTTTCACACATTTTCAATAGGATTTAGATCATGGCTCATAGAAGTCCAATGCTTTACTTTTAGCCATTCTTGAATGTTTTTAACTTTGTGTCTTGTTAAAGGACCCATGACCGATGACTGAGACCAAGCTTTCTGACACTGGGTAGCACATTTCGCTCCAGAATGCCTTGATAGTCTTGACGGGTTGAGCAAACCCGAACTGTAACGTTCGGGTTCGTACCGAAGTGTAGGGTTTTTGGCACCCAGACCCGAACCTGAACATTTTCATAAAAGTTTGGGTTCGAGTTCGGTGTTCGGCCGTTTATTAAAGCTTGTTGAAAGTCTGCAGTGCAGCCAATCAACAAGCGTTTAACATGTGTGCCCTTAGAACCCATCACAGCCATGCCTACTAATGGCATGGCTGTGATTGGCCAAGTGCAGCATGTGACCCAGCCTCTATATAAGCTGGAGTCACGTAGTGTAGCACATCACTCAGCTCTTGTAGGTATAGGATGCTGCTGCTGTGAGGGAGAGATTAGGAAACAATTCTGGTCTGGTGTAGTTGGTGATAAATCTGCAAACTACAGTGGTTATTTTTGTGGGTGCTCTGCAAAAAATTTTTCCCATGAACCCAGTGACACAGAAAAATAAGTTTTATCCGTCTGTTAGTTAGGTGGGTATCGGTGGCCATCTTGTGCAAGTGTAGTGCATCTGCACCTGCATATATAACAGGGTCAATAATTTAATCCTGTTCTTTTACTTCAGTGGGCAACATATACCCATTTTTAACTGCACCTGCACTGCATATGTGCTAAGGGAAGGGGAAGTAATATAGTTAACACATCTGTGACTTCAGGGCCCCAGGGAGGGGGGGGGGTGATTCCCACTTTTTTCTGTGAACTACGCCTGTGCTTAATATCTGACAGGGAAAATCTATTCATTAAATCCATCTGTTAGATTCTAGGGTGACAAACTTCTTTTTTTTGGCGTTCAAGTACCCCTGCAGCCTGGCAGTGAAAATAATTCAAATACATTAGTCTGTCACATATTTGTGTGACCTAAAGCGATTTTTTCTCTTTCTGACACCGGCACTGCATATCTGACAATCAAATGAAACAAGTAAATACTGCTGTTACATTGTCGGTTAACAAATTCTCATTTTTTGTGCTAGAAAGTACATTTGCCGACTGCGCTGCATTTCTGACAGTCCAATAAAACAGTTAAATACTGCATTTACATTTTTGGTAAAAAAAAGCTTACTTTTTGTGCTAGATAGTACATTTGCGGCCTGCATTGCATTTCTGACAGTGATAGAAATACACTTAAATCCATCTGTTTAATTGTGTGCGAAAAAAGCACCTTTTTTGGGCCATAAAGTATCTTTGCGGCCTGCACTGCATAGGAGACAGGGCAATAATTTTCAAAAACTCGTCTGTTCCATTGTTGGGTGACATTAACCCATTTTTTGCTGTTTTATACCCCTGCTCTACATAGCAGATAGTAACATAGTAACATAGTATATAAGGCCGAAAAAAGACATTTGTCCATCCAGTTCGACCTGTTTCCTGCAAGTTGATCCAGAGGAAGGCAAAAAACCCCTGTGAGGTAGAGCCAATTTTCCCCACTTAAGGGGAAAAAATTCCTTCCCGACTCCAATCAGGCAATCAGAATAACTCCCTGGATCAACGACCCATCTCTAGTAGCTATAGCCTGAAATATTATTACGCTCCAGAAATACATCCAGGCCCCTCTTGAATTCCTTTATTGTACTCACCATCACCACCTCCTCAGGCAGAGAGTTCCATAGTCTCACTGCCCTTACCGTGAAGAACCCTTTTCTATGTTTGTGTACAAACCTTCTTTCCTCTAGACGCAGAGGATGTCCCTCGTCACAGTCACAGTCCTGGGGATAAATAGATGATGGGACAGATCTCTGTACTGACCCCTGATATATTTATACATAGTTATTAGATCTCCCCTCAGTCGTCTTTTTTCTAAAGTGAATAACCCTAATTTTGATACCCTTTCAGGGTACTGTAGTTGCCCCATTCCAGTTATTACTTTAGTTGCCCTCCTCTGAACCCTCTCTAGCTCTGCTATGTCTGCCTTGTTCACAGGAGCCCAGAACTGTACACAGTACTCCATGTGTGGTCTGACTAGTGATTTATAAAGTGGTAAGACTATATTTTCATCAGGGGCATATATGCCCCTTTTGATGCAACCCATTATCTTATTGGCCTTAGCAGCAGCTGCCTGACACTGGTTTTTACAGCTTAGTTTGTTATTTATTAAAATTCCTAGATCCTTTTCCATTTCAGTGTTACTGAGTGTTTTACCATTTAGTATGTATGGGTGATTTGCATTATTCCTTCCCATGTGCATAACTTTACATTTGTCAGTGTTAAACCTCATCTGCCATTTCTCTGCCCAAGCCCCCAATCTATCCAGATCCCTCTGTAGCAGAAAACTGTCCTCTTCAGTGTTAATTACTTTACACAGTTTAGTGTCATCTGCAAAAATTGATATTTTACTGTGCAAGTCTTCTACAAGATCATTAATAAATATATTGAAGAGAATAGGGCCCAATACTGTCCCCTGAGGTACCCCACTAGTGACAGTGACCCAATCTGAGTGTGTACCGTTAATAACCACTCTCTGTTTTCTATTACTGAGCCAGTTACTTACCCACATACAGATATTTTCTCCCAGTCCAAGTGTTCTCATTTTATATACTAACCTTTTATGTGGTACAGCGTCAAATGCTTTGGAGAAGTCCAGATATATGACATCCACTGATTCACCCCGGTCAAGTCTAGAACTTACCTCCTCATAGAAACTGATTAAATTAGTTTGACATGACCGATCCCTCATGAAGCCATGCTGATATGGTGTAATTTGCTTATTTTCATTGAGATACTCCAAGATAGCATCTCTTACAAAACCTTCAAACAGTTTACCCACAACAGATGTTAAACTTACCAGCCTATAATTTCCAGGCTCTGTTTTTGGACCCTTTTTGAATATTGGCACCACATTTGCTATACGCCAGTCTGGTGGAGCATTCCCTGTCAGTATGGAGTCCGTGAATATCAAAAATAAGGGTCTGGCTAGGACATCACTTAATTCCCTTAGGATACGGGGGTATATGCCATCCGGTCCTGGCGATTTGTCTATTTTAATCTTTTTAAGTCGCTGCTGTACTTCTTCCTGGGTCAGACAGGGCACTTTTAAAGGGGAATTTACTTTTACATTTTGCATTTCATCTGAAAACAGTGGAGAAGAAAATATTTAATAGCTTAGCTTTATCCTCGTCGCTTTCTGCAACTCCCCCCTCATTGCTATGTAGAGGGCCGACTCCTTCAGATTTATATTTTTTACCATTTATATAATTGAAAAACATTTTAGGGTTAGTTTTGCTCTCTTTGGCAATTAATCTCTCGGTCTCTAGTTTGGCAGTTTTTATTATTTTTTTACATGTTCTATTTTTTTCCTTATAGTTTATCAGAGCTTCCTGGCTC
The DNA here is from genome assembly GCA_033119425.1 of Bufotes viridis. Taxonomy (NCBI): domain Eukaryota; kingdom Metazoa; phylum Chordata; class Amphibia; order Anura; family Bufonidae; genus Bufotes; species Bufotes viridis. Next base: position 89,304,752 of record CM065594.1, on the reverse strand, counting down.
CCCTCCTGTTTTAGTGATTTATATGCTTTCTTTTTGTCATTTATTGCTTTTTTACCGTTTTTTTTTTATCCACATTAGTTTCTTCTTATTTTTTTAGCCTTTTATTTCTATAAGGTATGCATCGATTACAATTAGATGTTACGATGCTTTTAAAAATCTCCCATTTTGTGGTTGTATTTTTATTTTTGAGGACTTTGTCCCTGTTAATTGGGCCTATGGCCTCTCTTAGTTGGCTAAATATTGCTTTTTTGAAGTCCGGTATTCTTGTTCCTCCCCGTAGAAACTCTCGTTTGAAGGATAATTGGAAGGTTATTACTTTATGGTCACTATTTCCCAGGTGTCCCCCGACCTGCACGTCTGTTGTTCTATCAGGTCTATTGGTTAATACTAAGTCCAATATGGCCGTCCCTCTAGTTGGGTCCTGAACCATTTGGGAAAGGTAATTGTCTTTGGCTATTGCCAAGAACCTGTTTCCTTTATGGGATGTACAGGTTTCAGTTTCCCAGTCTATATCTGGGTAGTTGAAGTCCCCCATAATAACCACCTCATTATGGTTTGCCGCCTTGTTTATCTCGTTTAGTAATAGATTTTCTGCGGACTCTGGTATATTAGGTGGTTTATAGTAAACTCCTATTAGTAATTTATTATTGTTTTTGGCTCCATTTATCTCCACCCACAATGACTCCACATTTTCGTGTCACTCACAGATGTCTTCCCAGAGTGTGGGCTTTAGACAGGACTTTATGTAAAGGCAGACCCCTCCCCCTCTCCGGTTTTGACGATCCTTTCTGAACAGATTGTAACCTTGTACATTAACAGCCCAGTCATAGCTATCGTCCAGCCACGTTTCAGTTATTCCCACTATGTCATAATCCTCCTCACACATCACTAATTCCAGTTCCCCAGTTTTATTAGTCAGGCTTCTGGCATTAGTATACATACATTTGAGAGGTTTATGCATATTTTTTGCCCTACACCTTTCCTTCTGAACTTTTCTAGTCCCTCCTTCCATTCCTCCCCCAGTCCCACTACCTTGCCCTCGGTCTCTATCTGCACTATCTTCCCCTCCTATAATGTAATTTCCCTCCCCCCCAGTCCCTAGTTTAAACACTCCCCCAACCTTCTAGCCATCTTTCTCCCCAACACTGCTGCCCCTTCCCCATTGAGGTGCAGCCCGTCCCTACGATAGAGCCTGTAGCCGATAGCAAAGTCGGCCCAGTTCTCCATGAACCCAAAACCCTGCTTCCTACACCAGTTCTTGAGCCACTTGTTAACCTCTCTAATCTCCCTCTGCCTTTCTTGTGTGGCCCATGGTACAGGCAGTATTTCGGAAAATACTACCTTTGAGGTCCTTGCCCTAAGCTTTTCGCCTAAATCCCTGAAATCATTCTTAAGGACTCTCCACCTACCTCTAACTTTGTCATTGGTTCCGATATGGACCATGACTGCTGGATCTTCTCCAGCCCCTCCCAGTAATCTGTCAACCCGATCTGCGATGTGTCGAACTCTAGCGCCAGGAAGACAGCACACTGTTCGGCGATCACGATCTTTGTGACAGATTGCCCTATCTGTTCCCCTAATAATTGAGTCTCCCACTACCAGCACCTGTCTGGCCTGCCCTGCTCTCCTGGTCCCCTGCTTACTGGAGCTGACATTCCCCTGACCGGCAGAGGAAGTGTCTGGCTGCAGCAGTGCTGTCCCTGAGCTGCCACCCCCTCAGCTGCCAAACGTGCAAACTTGTTGGGGTGTGTCAGATCAGGGCTAGCCTCCTGGCACTCTTCCCTCTACCCCCTTTCTTACTGTCACCCAGCTAGCTACCTCACTTTCCTCAGCCTCCTTACTGTCACCCTTCCCCTGAACTACCCCAAAGACTGCTTGCTCGGTGAGCAGCAAACTCTTTTGCAAATTGCCAGTGGCTCTCAGTGTTGCAATATGCCCGTTTAGAGACTCGATGTGCGATTCCAAACGGGTAATTTGCTCACATTTTGAACAAAGATATGCACCCTCAAACGGCTGTTCCAGGACTGCATACATCATGCAAGATGTGCACTGGACGGCATTGTCAATTGTGCAAGACATACTAATGGGGATTACACCACAAAAACAAAAAAATACAATATAATGTAGTAACAAAAAGGGCAATAATTTTCAAAAATTCATCTGTTACATTGTTGGGTGACATTAACCCAGTTTTCCATATACAAACCCCTGCTTGGCATAGGTGAAAGGGACCTATATTTCTAAAGATCGTCTGTTACATTCTTGGGTGACATTTTACCATTTTTGCCGTATACAAACCCCTGCTCTGCATAGGTGACAGGGACCTATATTTCTAAAAATTGTCTGTTCCATTGGTGGGTGATCTTAACCCATTTTTGCCGTATACAAACCCCTGCTCTGCATAGGTGACAGCTACCTAAATTTCCTAATACACGAAAGACAGGATAGAATAGGCCAGTCTTCTGTTTATTCAACGACGTGGTGTTGCGATGGAGAAAGCATGCGATGAAAACAATTCCTCTCCACCTGGAGACGAATCCTGTCAAGATTGCTGCCAGTGCGGTATTGGCTGCTCATCGACCAAGATACCTCTGGGGGCATCCTGCCTGGCATGAACAGGCCTCTAGTACCTACAGACAATGAAAAGACAAAGCTTAAAGATAGCTTGAAGCCTGGAAGTCACAAATTTAATCAAGATTAAAACCAAAACTACAAGGCCCGGTCTCTTCGTCAAGGAAAACATCAGGGGTTCCCGGTCATCAGGAAATGAAAAGGAGGGCATCCTTATTATATATAATTAATTTAATAATAAAATATTTAATACATGTACTAATAAAATTTCCTTTTTGCCTACTACAGGAAAGAATTAGCCAGTCTGTTTATTCAACAACGTGGTGTTGCGATGGAGAAATGGAAAAAAGCATGCCAAGAAAAAAATCCCACTCCACCTGGAGACGAATCCTGTCAAGATTCATGCAAGTGCGGTATTGGATGCTCATCAACCAAGATACTTCTGGGGGGAACCTGCCTAACATGGACAGGCCTCTACTTGGATATGGACAATAAGAAGAAGACAAAGCTTTAAGATTGCTTGGAGCCCGGAAGAGTTGTGAAGTTAGTCAAGATTGAAACCAACCAACCAGACCCCACTGGTCTCTTCATCCGATGAAAACATCACGGGTTCCCAGTCATCATAGAAATAAAAAGGAGGGCATCCTGTGGTGCATGGAGATGGAGAGGGTCTTCGGATTCCCCCAACACTATACGGACATCTCAGAAATGAACCGCTGCTCCCCACAGCTGCTCCTTGGAAGGTGATGGAGTGTCCCGGTCATCCGACATCTATTCGCCCCACTGAAGGATTACTTTGAAAGTGCGTAGAAGCCGACACGGGCCCCCACGCTGCAGATTTTTCATGGAGACACCGGATTTTACTATATTAAATTATTATTTTTTTCATTAGCAATATTGATGAATTATTAAGCAAATGCATTGCTGACCAATTGAAGGCATATGCTTTCCAGACAGGATTCATTTTTTGTGGGTTATCGTTCTGACGGATCAAAGGAAGGGCAAAATAATCAGTGCAGTTAACACAAACTTACTGCTTACTCTGTCGGGGTGGGCTCTACTTGTATAAGCTTTTAATAGAACAGGTTCTGTAGACATGTATGTGGAATCAGCTGATGAGGGTGTAAAAGGAGTGCGCTTCTTCTTGACACTAACATTGACCTGTAAGGCTGAGTTAATATTATTTGGTCAGTTTTGGCCCCGTGACTGCTCAAATAAGTGAAGTGTGCAGTGATTCTAATAGCGATGTCTGTCATCTGCATGTCATACTAAATCACAGTATTATTTCACTACCCCAGCACACTCTCTATGCGTGTTACTGCAAGGCAAAGTGTTCTACACCCCTATAAAGGCTCTCTGTAGCCCAGAAATAGCTGTTTTTTTATCGAAATTCACCGCGAATATATTCAGATCGAAGCAAATTCTTTCAGAAAATTCGGCGAACCAGCCGAATCAAATTTTTTAGAAATTCGCTCATCTCTAATCAACACCTCCAGGAAAACTACGTGGCAAGGCATCTGCCTTGACGTTCTTAACCCCAGAATGATAAGTGACAATGAAATTGAACCTGGTGAAAAACAAAGACCATCTGGCCTGCCTCGGGTTCAGTCATATCAGGTAAGCCAGATTTTTGTGATCTAGGAACACTGTGATCAGATGAATCGCCCCTTCCAACCAATGACGCCACTACTCAAAAGCCAACTTAATGGTCCAGCAACTCTCTGTTACCCACATTGTAATTTCTCTCTGTGGCAGATAATTTTTTAGAGTAAAATGCACATGTGTGCCATTTACCAGGTGACGGGCCCTGCGATAAGACTGCTCCTATCCCCACCTCGGACGAGTCAACCTCCACCATGAAAGGCTGTGACACATCCGGCTGCACCAATATAGGGGCAGAAGCAAAACACTCCTTAATTGCAGAAAAGGCACCCAATGTCGAATCGGACCACACTGAGACATCCGTCCCTTTCTTAGTCATATCCGTTAAGGGTCTCACCACTGTCAAATAGTTCTTAATACATTATCGGTAATAGTTGGTGAACCCCAAAAATGGCTTAAGAGCCTTCAGATTTTCGGGTCGATCCCAGTTCAATACAGCACGGACTTTCTCTGGATCTATTAGAAAACCTGAAGATTACAACAAGTAGCCCAAGAACTGCACCTCCTGTACAACAAAAACACAATTCTATAATTTTACATACAATTTATTATTTCTTAGGATCTGTAACACCTGTCTAACGTGATCCTGATGAGTCTCCATGTCTGTAGAATAAATTAAAATACACGACAGCAAACCTCCCCACCAGGTGATGAAAAATGTAATTCAAAAAATGCTGGAAAACCCGAGGACCATTGGTCAACCCAAAAGGCATGACCAGGTTCTCAAAGTGACCCTCTGGGGTATTAAAAGCCTTCTTCCATTCATCCCCTATCTTGATCCTGACCAGATTATATGCCCCCCTTAAGTCCTACTTGGAGAACACCTTGGCACTAGTGATGAGCGAATTTTTCACAAATTCGATTTGCCGGTTCGCCAATTTTTTGGGGAAAAATTTGGTTTGGTCCAAATTTATTCGCTGTGAATCTTGTTAAAAAATGTCTATTTCCTGGCTTCAGAGAGCCTTTATAGTGGTGTATAACACTGTGCCTTGCAGTAACACGCATAGGGAGTCTGCTCTGGTAGTGAAATAATACTGTGAGTCTGTATGACATGTAGATGACAGGCGTCGCTCTTAGAATCACTGCACGCTTCACTTATTTGGGCAGTCACGGGGCCGAAACTAACCAAATAACTCAAGTGTGAACTCAGCCTTACAGGTCAAGGTTAGCGTCAAGAAGAAGTGCACTCCTTTTACACCGTTGTCAGCTGATTCCACATAGATATAAACAGAACCTATTCTATTAAACACTTATACAAGTAGAGCTCCCCCCCCTCCCGAAAGAGTGGACTGGGTGTCAGCAGTAAGTTTATAATGACATCATTGATAATTTTGCCCTTCCTCTGATCCGTCAGAATAATAACCCCCAAAAACTGATCCTGTCTGTGGAGCATGCGCCTTCACTCAGTCAGCATTTTTCAGTAATCCATCAGTATTGCTAAAGCCCAAAAAAAAACAGGAGTGGATCCAAAACAGAGATGACATGTGAATAGAATATTTGTATGTCTTCTATGTTTTGTACCCACTCCTGCTTTTGGCTACCAAATCATAAGCCAATTCTGATGCAAAATAGGGACCATGTCATGCAGGCCTTACAGCCGTTGTACATCTCATTTTTCCTTCCTTCTGACAGATCAGAAGAAGGGTGAAATAAATGATGTCAGCCAAAATAGTCAAAGCAAAATAGTGGTACAGTCATGAAGTGGGGAGGGTGAGAACAGCATGAGAATTCCACAGAGTGGCACAATGACAGTGTGGAGGTGGCAGCAGCATCAGGAGGCCACAGAGTGGAACAATGACAGTGTGGAGGTGGCAGCAGCAGCATCAGGAGGCCAAAGATTGGCACAATGTCAGAGCGTGGAAGTGGCGGCAGCAGCAGCATCAGGAAGAGGCCACAGGGTGTCACAATGACATTGTGGAGGTGGCAGCAGCATCAGGAGGCCACAGAGTGGCACAATGACAGAGTGTGGAGGTGGCGGCAACAGCAGCCACAGAAAGAGGCCAGAGGGTGGCACAATGACAGCGTGGAGGTGGTGGCAGCAGCAGCAGCATGAGGAGACTACAGAGTGGCACAATGACAGAGTGTGTATGTGGCAGCAGCAGCATCAGGAGGCCACAGAGTGGAACAATGACAATGTGTGGAGGTGGCGGCAACAGCAGCCACAGAAGGAGGCCAGAGGGTTGCACAATGACAGTGTGGAGGTGGCAGCAGCATGAGGAGACCACAAAGTAGCATAATGACAGAAAGTGGAGGTGGCAGGAGCAGCATCAGGAGGCCACAGAGTGGCAAGGCAACATAGTGTTGAGGTAGCAGCAGCATCAGGAGACCACAGAGTCATAAGGTGACATAGTTTGGAGGTGGCAGTGCAACGGGCGGCCTCCCCCCAGTGCCCTCTAAATATAGGTGCAGGAATGCCGAGTGGTATAGTGCGGCCTAAAATGTCTCTTTATGTATCATGGTGCTCTTACATGGATACCGCTGTACCCCAGGCTTTGACTCCAAAGCAATAAATAAGGGGAATAATTGAGCGATAAAAGAATAACTAGAGTCCAGACCTTGAGATGAATTTTAATGGCAGTTTTTCTTTGAATAAACGTTCTCCAAAATTGTTTTCAGGCTTTGTCTTGGTTCCAGCAGGCTTTAGCAGGAAACTGGCATGTCCAGCAGAGACGTGCCCCTGCATATGTTCCTCTAGCTGGGGGAAAACCAGACTGGAACTAACTAGAACTGGTCCCCACCCTTCCTGCAGGAAGTAGGACAAGCCCACTTCTCTCCAGAGGGGGGTTAGAATGGAATGGAAAGCTCCATTCTATCTAAGTACAGCTCTGCTGTGTTTGCTGCCACCTGCTGGTGAATCAAGCACATTACATGAACAGTTACTTAACAAGAATATAGATGCATATTGAGGTGAATCTGGAACAGAATTACACAGATGACATTGGAGTTCGACCATGAAAGACAGAAGCAGGGTGCAGAAGTGGTAACACCACTGGGTGTTACAGAATCAGCGTCAGGAGACCACAAAGAAGCAAGGCGACATAGTGTGGAGGTGGTAGCAGCATCAGGAGACCACAGAGTGGCAAGGTGACATAGTGTGGAGGTGGCAGCAGCATCAGGAGACCACAGAGTTTCAAGGTGACATAGTGTGGAGGTGAGACTGCTCCTACACCCCCCCCCCCTGCCATGACAGAGGAACATGAGCACATTGGACCAACCGGTCAGACCTGCGAGAGGATTGACGATGGCGCAGATAGGGAGTGGACAACTGACTGCATAGGATGTCTCTATAATAGTTCAGTTTGTCCTCCCTCTCACCAGGTGTAAAAAGACCACCATTTTAGACCGGTAGTGAGGGTCAAACAAGGTAGATAGCCAGAAGTCATCCCTCTGCCAAATGGTGACAATTCAGCTGTCAGTACGCAAGCAAGTGAGCATGCATCGGGCCATTTGTGCAAGTGACTCAGATGGACTCCCTGCCTCCATCTCCACTGCATACTGCCACGGTGTGTCTGGGTCCTCTACCTCATCTTCCTCATCACCCTGTAGCTTCTCTGGCTGGTATTGCTCCTCCTCTCCTGTCACCAGTGTAGAAAAACCACCCATTTTGCTACACATTTCTTGTGCTCCAAGGTCCTCCTCCTTCTCCAGTTCAGCCCCCACAGGGCTCATGTGGCCGTGAGATCTAGGCGCCTTGTCTCCAGTCCCCTGAGCAGCCACATTTACCAGCATCTGTTCCAGGACATCAAGCAGCTGAATGACGTTCATCCCGTAGTCCTGGCGACTGACAAATAACGTGGCCTCCTCAAAGGGCCTGAGCAAACGGCAGGTGTCACACATGAGCTGCCACTGGCTGACCTCGTAGTTACACAAGGGAGTACTTCTGTCCGCTTGGATCGTCAAGAAATCGTTTATGGCCTTTCTCTGTTCGTAGAGTCAGTCCAATATATGTAGGGTGAAATTCCAACGGATGGAAGCGTCGCATATCAGCCTATGTTGGGGGATGCCGTTCTGCTGCTGCAGCTCAAAGAGTTTGTGCTTTGTGGTGTACGAGTGGCTGAAGTGCATGCAGTTTCCTGGCCATTTTCAGGATGTCTTGCAGATGGGTGGAAATCTTCAGGAACCGCCTGACCACAAAATTGAACATGTGTGCCATGCAGGGCGCATGGCTCAGCCCTCCTTGATGCAGCGCCGACACCATGTTTTTCCCATTGTCGGTCACCATGGTTCCGATTTTGGGTTGTTGCAGAGAAAGCCAGGATTCGATTTCTTGATAAAGGACCCGGAGCAGTTCCTCCCCTGTGTGACTCCATTCGCCCAGGCAAATGAGGTGCAGAAAAGCATGACACCACCATGCTCTGCACATGTGGTTTGCTGGAGGGGCACTGTGAATTGTCCTTGCAGTGAACGCTGAGGACATGGTGCAGGATGAGGATACACAGATGGAAATTGTCGCAGGATCAACGGCGTGAAAATGTCGAGGCAGAAGCTGCGTCACCTGGCCAAGTTGCTGGTGTGGCTGTGCAGGAACCACATTCACCCAGTGGGCCAGAAGGACACGTATCGTCCCTAACCATAGTTAAAATTCCACATGTCGGCGCCACATACACGCATACTGTTGTCTCTTGGCAATCACTTCGGTGATCGATTGCTGACAGATTGACTGACGAATGACGAGTAGTAGGAGGAGGAGCAGGAGCAAAAGGACCAGTAGATGATGGGAAGGACAGACAGCTCCCTTCAGCTGAGGTGGTGGTGCCTTGACTGCCTGAAATTGGGTGCGTGCTACTAGGTGATGCAGCGGTTGCTGCTGCAGGCTGGACCACCGCATCGGAGCCACGGTTCTACCAGGCCACTTTATGGTGACTCTGCATATGTTGATGCAGGGCTGTGGTGCCAACATTGGCAGCCTGGCCATGCTTCGCCTTCTACCCACAGATTTTACAAATGGCCATGTTCACCTCCTCCGGCGGCTTACCAGAAAAAAACCCACACGGGCAAGCTGCCACCCTCTTCTCCCGAAGTGCAATCAGCTACATCATCATCATCGAGTACTGTCTGTACATCACTGATGTCCTCCTCAACCATCTCTGGGTCAGGAGCTGTCAACACCAGCCCCCATGCCACTCTCCTCATCACTACCTGCCTGCTTACAGGAGGAAGCGGCAGATGCCTCCTCCCCATCTTGGCTGGCCAGTAGCTGCTTACTGTCCTCTAGTAGCTCATTCTCGCTGTATAGTGGAGCTGAGCCCAAGGCATATAATACTTGTCTGGCTGAGGGAACAGAAAAAGACACAGGCAGGTTTAGGACAGGTGAGGGCACAGGGCCCACAAACCCACCAACTCTTGGCTGGGGGTGTCTGATGTTACTTGGGACGAAGTGCATGACCAAGTCAACCATTCAAGAACCGCTGGGTTGCTGGTCAAGACATGAAGGCTAGATGACACCGGGACCTCAGGCCTCTCGCTGCGACTCCTGCTGCCTCGCCCCTTTACTCTGCTGTGACCTGTGCCTGAAACATTTAGGTGTCATCTAGTGCCACTCCCCTGTGCAGGGCCTGGCACTTCTCTGTCTGACATACTGTTAGATTAAATAAATAAAAAGGAAATTAAAACATCCCAAAAAAAGTCTAATTTTCTCACTTCACCACACAACGGCTAATAAGCTCCTTTTTCCCACTTATACATGCCAAAGAAGGCTTTAGAACATATAACTGTACGGCTGAACGGCAAATAGTCCCTTACTTTTTTCCACTTATACACGCCACAAAAGGCTTTTGAACATATAACTGCACTGCAGAATGGCAAAAAATATATATTTTTCTGCCACTAATACACTCCAAAAAGGGCTGTTGAACATATAACTGCACCGTAGAACGGCAAATATTTTAGATTTTTTTTCCACTTATACACGCCACAAAGGGCTTTAGAACATATAACTGCACCGCTGAACGGCAAATAGGTCCTTGGTTTTTTCCTCTTATACACCCCACAAAAGGCTTTAGATCATATAACTGCACCACAGAACGGCAAATAATATATATTTTTTTGCAACTAACACATGCCAAAAAGGGCTTTAGAACATATAACTGCACCGCTGAATGGCAAAGAGGCCCTTACTTTTTTCCACTTATACACGCCACAAAAGGCTTTAGAACATATAACTACACTGCTGAATGGCAAATAATATACGTATATTTTTTTGCCACTAATATACGCCAAAAAGGGCTTTAAAACATATAACTACACCGCTGAACGGCAAATAATATACGTGTATTTTTTTGCCACCAATTCACGCCAAAAAGGGCTGTAATTTTCTCACGTCACCCCACAACGGCTAATAAGCCCTTTTTTTCCCTACTAATACAAGCCAAAAAAATGCTTTAGAACATATAACTGCACAAGGGCTAATAAGACGTATAAATACTTCCTTGTAATAAACCCTGTTAATGGCTATATCAAACAGAACTTGCACCCCAATAACAAGAACGGTTTGCTGGAATTACAGAGCTGTATAATGGCAATTTGAATCCCCAGTCAGTGCAGCAAGGTGCAATAGGATTGCTCCTATTACCCAAGCTGTAAACTCTCCTACTGAACCCTGTTCTGCTTCAATACTGTGGAATGATTCCTTCCTATCTTCTCCCTGAACTTATATACAGCAAAATAAAAGTTTTAAAGTATTTTCTACTACTGTCCCTAGCGCCTGCTGACATCTCTCCCTGCACTAAGTACACTGGAAAATGGCTGAATCCAAGATAACAGACTATTTATAGGGCTGTAACATCACAGGGCTGGCTGGCTGCTGATTGGCTGCATGTATGGCATTGTGGGTAATCCCTCGTTCCCAGAGTTACTTGCTCCATGTCCTAACACGTGCAGCAGCATTTTAGGAAAAAAAGTGATTCGTTACCACGAAGCTTGAGGAAATTCGGATTCGGTGCAAATCGAATTTTTCCTGAAATTCGGATCGAATTCCACTTCGGCAACTTCAATTCGCTCATCTCTAATTATTATTATTGTTATTATTATTATTATTATTAAGTTGAACCACAATTCAAAAGCAATGTATAATTTTCATTAGCGGACTTTCAGTAAATTTTATTTATTATTACTTTTGTCACTTACAAAATATTTCAGTGACCTTTATGGGTTGCAATTTCTTTAACTGAACAGTACCAACGATTTTGTCCACGTGTGTATATCCATTATGTAATGCTGGCAGCATCAGTGACATATCCACCTATCCATGGATAGCCTTTGGTGTAGAAAAAATATTTAGGGCAATCATCTTAGCACACAGGGTATCTCTCTGAGGTGTTAGCACTCAACTATAGGGGTCCTGAAACAAATACCCTTAAGTTCAGTCTATGGAGTACATACATTTTCTATTATTGAATGTACATAAAACATAATTCAATACATAACTTACTAAAATTCTATCACAATTTTAAATCTATATTTATTGTTCTTTCCCTCCCCCCTCCATTAGTGTGGATTTCTTCCATGGTTGGTGTTGAGCTTCTTGTGATAATGAGAAAATGTGACATTTAATTAGCCAGTGAAGCATTGATGTTATATAACAAGTCCCATGCAAGCAGCTTTCACCGAGTCATTGAAGTGGATGTACATGGAAGGTGGTTGATATCTGGCTGTCACATTCCACCAATCAATACGTTCACTAGAACCACGTCTCCCCCCTATTGACTGAGAGCCTCTTTTCAAATCCACAGAAGTGTTTATGAATCCTTCACTGATGTCATTTTCCATTTCCAAGAAACCATTTTAAGAAGCCTTTAAGAGAGCATCTTGCTAACAGCCATTTAGAATAAATCATGAGAGTACTATTGACTCCTAAGTCATGACATCTAGAGTGTCAGAGTTCCTGTCTTACTGATTGCACCTGTTCTCTCATTACAAACAATTTCCTGACTAACGCCAGGTTCACACAAGCATTGTGGCTAATTCCATACTCAGTTTTTTTTTCTAATTGAGGCTGACGACAATCACTATGTCACTGCATTGTCTATGCTAGTTAGGACACATCTATGATCAGTGACTCCAACTTAACTGCATTGTTTATTGGAGTTCAAGTTTAAAGGTAAACATGCTAAAATAACAAAAGAAGTGTGTTATGGAGGCAGTCCATGCCCTCCGCCGCTCCTATCCTCCCATTGGACACTGCCACTGCATAGCTCGCCCGTTTCCCAGCTCCAGGTTTCCAGCAGTTTGGAGTTGCTGGCATCCCTCTCGACCACTGGAGTTGTGATGCTCCATCTTCTGTTATCCTTTCTTCTGCCCGTAAGGTGCACACCTGCTCTCATTCTTAAAGGGCCACCATGCACTCACCCTAATCAGTTCAAACTTATTGCACACCTCCATAGGGTATTTAAGGCACCTTCCCCTGTGAGAGGGGGACTAGTTCTCTAGTTCTCCTGCAAAGATGCGCTATTTGTCATGTTTTGCTCACTCGTTTACTAACTTATGCCTGACTCTGGATTTGACCCTTCATTGGCCCTGACTCTTGACTGACTTTAGATTACACAGACTCTACCTGCCCTGACCTCGGCTTGTCCCTGCCAATGGCTTTGCCTAACCCCTTGGTGTTTTGCACAGGTGTCTCTTGACCGCCGTGAGTCAGCAGTCTACTGAACAGAGCCTACTACAAAAGGTAGTGGCCTGGTGGTTCTGCTGCAGCAGAGACCAGATCTCTGTACAGGATAAAAGGAAAGCCTGTATCAAAATAAAAAGGATATACAGTAATACTTAAAGCTTCTTAGGTCCCATTTGCCCTGAGACAGCTATTTTTGTCCAGCATTAGAAGTATATATATATATAAGATTATTTAACGTCCTGCATAGATCTGGAGTATTAGAAGGGGTTACAATTACTCCAATACCATATAGCGTTTTAATGTTTTCTACATTTGCACAGCAAACACTTGTTTTCAAAATAATTGTAGTTTTCATTGGTGTTATTTTTGGCATACATGTGTCTTTTTGATCGCCATTTTATTGCATTATTCGAGAGGATAAATAAATGAAAAAGAACATTTTAGATTTTTATTTATTACAGTTTTCCATGCATGGAATAAAATGATGCTGTATGATTATATTATGGTATGTCTCATTACAGATGCAGCAATACCAATTATTTTTTATTATAGTTATATTATTGTATGTTTAAGTCACTACTTTCACACTTGCATTGTTTGATTCCGGCAGGCAATTCCATTGCCTGAACTGCCTGCCTGATCAGGCACACTGTATGCAAACGTACGTCATTTCTAGACTGATCAGGATCCTGATCAGTCTGATAAATGCATTAAAATACCTGATAAGGCCTCTTTCACACTGGCGTTTTATCTTTCCATCCTAGAGTTCCATCCGGCTCTAGGATGGAAAGATACTGATCAGGATTATCCCAATTTATTCTGAATGGAGAGAAATCCATTCAGGATGCATCAGGATATCTTCAGTTCAGTACTGAGGCCAAAAATCCTGAAGGCATGCCGGAAGGACGGATCCGGAATTAATGCCCATTGAAAAGCATAAATACGGATCCGGCTTTAAGCTAAACGTCGTTTAGGCGCATCGCCGGAACCAACGTTTAGCTTTTGTTAAAGTCCCGGCTGCCATGGGAAAGTGTAGTGGGGAGGCAGGGGAGAAGTATACTTACCGTCCGTGCGGCTCCCAAGTTCCGGGGCGCTCCACAATGACGTCAGAGTGCCCCATGAGCATGGATCACATGATCGCATGGATCACGTGATCCATGCGCGTGGGGCGCTCTGGCGTCATTGTGGAGCGCCCCGGGAGCCGCACGGACTGTAAGTATCTGCTCCCCTTGCTCCCCACTACTTACTATGGCAACCAGGACTTTCGTAGCGTCCTGGATGCCATATTAACACTAAAAGCATTTTGAAGACTGATCAGTCTTCAAATGCTTTCAGTTGTCTTGTGTTGTGATGGATCCGGCGGGCATTTCCGGCGACGGAAGTGCACTCCGGATACTCACAACGCAAGTGTGAAAGAGGCCTTAGTCTGAATAAATATGGCCCATTTATATATTTGTATAGGTTAATCATGTCCCCTCTTAGACGTCTCTTCTCAAAACAAAATAAATTCAATTCTTTAATTTTTTTTTCATAGCTAAGACCCTCCATGCCCCTTGTCAGTTTAGTCGCTCTCCTCTGTACTTTTTCCAGCTGCAGAGCATCCTTTTTATGGACTGGTGCCCAGAACTGAACTGCATATTCCAGATGAGGCCACACTAACACTTTGTAAAGTGGTAAAATTACATCCTTGTCCCGCGAGTACATGCCTCGTTTAATGCAAGACAAAATCCTGGTGGCCTTAGAAGCAGCTGATTGACATTGTATGCTGTTATTCAATCTATGATCTACAAGGACACCCAAATCCTTCTCTATAAGTGACTCCCCCAGTGTTACATCCCCTAGGACATATGATGCATGGTGATTATTACTACCAAGATGCATAACTTTACACTTATCCAAATTAAACCTCATTTGCCAAGTTGATGCCCAATCAGTCAGAGTGTACAAGTCAGCTTGTAGTTTATGGACATCAGTACTACTTAGCTTAGTGTCATCTGCAAAAATAGAAATGGTACTATTAATCCTCAATATCATTAATAAATAAATTAAATAATAGAGGACCCAGCACTGAACATTGAGGTACACCACTTATAACCCCGGACCATTCTGAATAGGAATCAGTGACCACAACTCTGTGGACACGGTCCTTCAGCCAGTTTTCAATCCAATTACAAACTATACTTTCCAAGCCTATAGACTAGAGATGAGTGAATTGAAGCTGACGAAGTAGAATTCGATCCAAATATCAGGAAAAATTCAATTTGCACGAATGCGAATTTCCTTGCGCATCGTGGTAACGAATCGCATTTTTCCTAAAATGGGAAGGCGGGATCACCCAGACTGACATGCATGATGCAGCCAATCAGCAGCCAGCCAGCCCTGTGATGTCACAGCCCGATAAATACGGCGGCCATATTAGATTCAGACATTTTCCAGTGTTCTGAGTGCAGGGACAGATGTGAGAAGGCGCTAGGGACAGCAATTGGAAAAACTTAATTGTGAAAAAAAAAATGATTTATAAGTGCAGGGAAAGGATATGGAGGAATCATTCTACAGCATCTTAGTGCAGGGAGAGACGTCAGAAGGCACTAGGGTCAGTGCTAGAAAAGCGATTTGCAAGGGAAAGAAAATTTGGGGATCCAAATAGCCATTATACAGCTCTGTCATTCCAGCAATTTGTTCTTGGGGTGCAAGTTCTATGTTGAAAAGCCTTTAGTGGCAGTTCACTTCTTCAGTTATATGTGGTGAAAGCATTTAGTGGCGTATTTCATTAGAAAAAGAAAATTACATTCTGATTTCACTTCTGCAGCTATATGTAGTGAAAGCGTTTAGTGGCGTATTTCAGTAGAAAAAGAAAAAGATATACACAGTTTATTTCTGCAGCTATATGCAGGGAAAGTGTTCAGTGGCGTAATTCATTACAAAAAGAAAAATATATACTCAGTTCACTTCTGCAGTTATATGTGATAAAAGTGTTTAGTGATGTATTTCAGTACAAAAAGAAAAATATATGCGCAGTTCACTGTTGCAGTTATTTGCGGTAAAAGCTTTTAGTGATGTATTTCTAGAGTTGAACGAACCCGAACTGTATAGTTCGGGCTCGTACCGAATTTTGGGGTGTCTGGGACCCGGACCCGAACATTTTCAAAAAAGTTTGGGTTCAGGTCTGTTGTTAGGCGATTTCTTCCTGCTTTCTGAAGGGTTGCACAGCAGCCAATCAGCTAGCGTTTTACTTCTTGCCCTAAGAAGCCATCACAGCCATGTCTACTAATGACATGGCTGTGATTGGCCAAATGGAGCATGTGACCCAGCCTCTATTTAAGCTGGAGTCATGTAGCGCTGCACGTCACTCTGCTCTGATTAGTGTAGGGATAGGATGCAGCTGCTATGAGGGAGAGATTAGGCAGGGAAAACTCAGCAAAAACACCTAATGAAGTGATCGATCTATAGCTGTGAATCATTCAACTTCTGCTAGTTAATTGCTCACTGGTTTTTAGGCTGCCCAGAGTGTTTTCTGTCACTTTTTTCTAGGGTGATCGGCGGCCATTTTGTGTCTTGTGGTGCACCAGCACAAGCTGCCACAAAGTCCATCAATCCATCAATAGTATTTTTTTTTTTTCAAGAGGCTTGGCTGTGCTTATTGTCACCCCTAGAAACTCAGGATAGAAATTTCTATATTTTATTGAGGGGTGAAATTCAATTGCCAAAATAGCAATCCCCTAAATCTGGTGTTCCAGCCGTGGCTAGCCATGTGTAATACTGTCTGCTGTCTGGCAAAGGATAGATTTTTTTCTGGGGTGAAATTCAATTGCCAAAATAGCAATCCCATAAATCTGGTGTTCCAGCTGTGGCTGGCTAAGTTTAATATTGTCTGGCAAACAATAGATATTTTTCTGGGGTGAAATTCAATTGCCAAAATAGCAATACCGTAAATCAGTGGTTTCAGCTGTGGCTGGCCACGTTTATTAGTGTCCGGAAGAGGATAGATTTTGTTCTGGGGTGAAATTCAATTGCTAAAATAGAAATCCCTTAAATCTGGTGTCCCAGCAGTGGCTGGCCAAGTTTAATACTGTCCGGCAAAGGATATATTTTGTTCTGGGGTGAAATTCAATTGCCAAAATAGCAATACCGTAAATCAGTGGTTTCAGCTGTGGCTGGCCTAGTTTATTAGTGTCCGGAAAAGGATAGATTTTGTTCTGGGGTGAAATTCAATTGCCAAAATAGCAATACCCTAAATCTGGTGTTCCAGCTGTGGCTGGCCAAGTTTAATACTGTCCGGCAAAGGATAGATATTTTTCTGGGGTGAAATTATATTGCCAATATAGAAATACCGTAAATAAGTGGTTTCAGCTGAGGCTGGCCAAGTTTAATAGTGTCTGGAAAAGGATATATTTTTTCTGGGGTGCAATTCAATTGTCAAAATAGCAATACCGTAAATCAGTGGTTTCAGCAGTGGCTGGCCAAGTTTAATACTGTCCGGCAAAGGATAGATTTTGTTCTGGGGTTAAATTCAATTGCCAAAATAGCAATCCCCTAAATCTGGTGTCCCAGCAGTGTCTGGCCAAGTTTAATACTGTCCGGCAAAGGATATATTTTGTTCTGGGGTGAAATTCAATTGCCAAAATAGCAATACCGTAAATCAGTGGTTTCAGCTGTGGCTGGCCAAGTTTATTAGTGTCCGGAAAAGGATAGATTTTGTTCTGGGGTGAAATTCAATTGCCAAAATAGCAATACCCTAAATCTGGTGTCCCAGCAGTGGCTGGCAAAGTTTAATACTGTCCAGCAAAGGATATATTTTGTTCTGGGTAAAATTCAATTGCCAAAATAGCAATCCCCTAAATCTGGTGTCCCAGCAGTGGCTGGCCAAGTTTAATAGTGTCCGGCAAAGGATAGATTTTGTTCTGGGGTGAAATTCAATTGCCAAAATAGTAATCCCCTAAATCTGGTGTCCCAGCAGTGGCTGGCCAAGTTTCTCAGTGTCCGGCAAAGGATATATTTTTTTCTGGGGTGAAATTCAATTGCCAAAATAGCAATACCGTAAATCAGTGGTTTCAGCTGTTGCTGGCCAAGTGTAAATATGTCTCTAAAAGGGTATATTACACTCAGCGTGTTAGCTTCCAAATACAAGGCCTGATAAATAAATCCTCTATATTTGCACACGCTACCATGCATCTCCAAGTGTATTTCTTTCCGTAAAAGGGTATATTACACTAAGTGTTAAATTACAAGTGCTGAAAGCATAATCCTCTACATTTGCACACACTATTGTGAATCTCCAAGTGTAATTCTGTCCGTAAAAGGATACCTTTCATCCAGGGCCTAAATACTTAAGCCTAAAAAGGCTTACAATTGACATTCCCCTAAATCTGTGGTTACTGGTGTGCCTGTATTAGTGTAATACGGTACAGAAATAGATAGACAGATAGTGTTAGGTGCCTGTAAAGAAAAAGACTGAATCTGAACTCAATACATTGGGCCAAATAATTTTTTTCTTAATGTGGTGAACGGTAACAATGAGGAAAACATCTAGTACGGGACGAGGACGCGGACATGGTCGTGGTGTTGTTAGTGGACCCTCTGGTGCTGGGAGAGGAAATGGCCGCTCTGCCACACATCCTAGTTAACCAACTACCTCAGGTTCCGTTCTAAGGATTGTAAGGCCTGAGCAAGTACAGGCGCTAGTCAATTGTGTGGCCGAAAGTGGATCCAGCACGTTCACAACATTTTCTCCCACCCAGTCTTCTGCAGAAAGCACACAGGTGGTGCCTGAAAACCAAGCCCATCAGTCTGTCACATCACCCCCATGCATATCAGGGAAACTGTCTGAGCCTCAAGTTATGCAGCAGTCTCTTTTGCTGTTTAAAGATCCAACAGAGCATTGCCCGTAGTGGGAGCTCCTACAAACTGGCCCATAAAGTGGTCCTGCAGCAAGTTGATGAATCTTTTCCCCTTTGGATAAGGCAGAACCATGACCCCAGTCAATGTCTGGGAAGTTGAAATCTCCCATTATGACCACTATACCAGCCTGTGCAACCAGATCAATTTGGTTATACGGTTGTGCTTCTATCTCCTCTGTGATGTTAGGGGGTCTATAGATTACACCAAGTATTGTTTTTTCAGTGTTTATATCTATGTCCCGAACAGTTCCCAGCGAACATCGCTTGTTCGCGTTTGCGCAGCGGGCGAACATATGCGATGTTTGGTCGGCCCCCCAGTGCTGCCATCACACTGCCCCCCACTGAGTAATTTTTCCCCCCAAGTTAATTTTGCCCCCACACAAGTTAATTTTGCTCCCACACGGTCCTCCATTATGTTTGCCCGCCACACTGCCTCCACTGACTAATTTGCCCCCCTTACAAGTTAATTTTGCCACAGACAGCCCTGCATTATGTAAGTTGCCCCCACTAAGTAATTTGCCCCCACACTAAGTAATTTTGCCCCCATATGGCCCTCCATTATGTAGTTTGCCCGCCACACTGACCACCCACTAAGTAATTTGCCCCTCCCCCACAAGTTAATTTTACCCCCAGACAGCCCTGCATTATGTAATTTGCCCCCACACTAAGTAATTTTGCCCCCACACAGCCCTCCATGTAGTTTGCCCTCCACACTGACCCCCCACTAAGTAATTTGACCCCACACAAGTTAATTTGGCCCAGACAGCCCTCAATTATTGCCCCCCCCCCCCCCCCGTACTTGTGTCACTGATCCCACCCAGCTCGCTCCCCAGCACCGCCTGGAGGTACCCTGGTCTCTGAGCAGCCATCAGGATTTCCACTGCGTGTCCTGTGTAGTCTCAGCATGCGCTCAGAAATCTCCTTCGGTCACTGCGGCAGAGACCGAGGGAGATCGCCGAGAGCAGGCTGAGAGGCTGCGCTGCACAGGACGTGCAGTGGACAGCCTGCCTGACATCGATTAGCTGAGTGGCGGGCGGGCGGCCACAATACAAAAAAAAAAGGCTCGGGACCGGCCAGGCCCCTTACTGGGGTATGGGGTGTACCCCCCTGATGGTGGCCCTGCTCACACCAGGATATCCCCCCAAGTGCATATCCATCAAGCAAACATGGATGATAACACATGCAAACACTAGATCTAAAAATGGGGATCAATCTAAATAAAAGTGGCATCATATCTACTATAAACGAGTCAATGGCAGCTCTTAGCGCATATTTTAGGGACCCATCTGCGGAAGCCACCTTGACATCTGGTAGATGGGCCCGACACACGTTTGATCAAAAATGTGCGCTAAGAGCTTCCATTGACTCGTTTATAGTAAGTATAATACCACTTCTAGACTGATCCCCATTTCTCAGCTCTACATTGTATCACCGTCAGATCTTCAGAGGAACGGACCGGAGACAGGTGCGGGCTCTGAGGAGGCTCGCTCCCCTGGTCACGTTCTGTGTGTCGCCGGTGACTGGAGCACCCTGTGGAAATTCGCACTGGCTAGCGGCGGGGCTGGAATTTCTGTGGTAGAACACGTGCATTGAGGGGCATTCCCGTCTAGTGAATAGTGGAAAGCCTGCCTTACATTGATTAGCTGGGGGGCGGGCAGGCCGGGGAGGTAAGGACTGGCTGCGGAAGGAAGAGGGGGAGAAACACTGGGCCCCAGGGCCGGCGGCCACAAAAAAAAAAAAAAAAAAAAAAGACTCGGGACCGGCCGAGCCCCTCCAGGGTCCGGGCCCCTTACTGGGGTATGGGCCGCCCCCTATACATCATCATTGAGCAAACTTTGACCCTGTACCTCACAGTCAGCATTCCACACATTCCAGCCAATCAGCATACCCTCCCTCCCAGACCCTCCCACCTCCTATCAAAAAGCAAGGACAGCATCCATCTTAGATTCATTCTGAAGCTGCAGTGTTAGTTAGATCAGGGAGAGTGCTGCTGCTGCTGAATTAATATAGGGAAAGCGTTAGCTAGGCCAGTGTTCTGTGTCCACTCCAGTCCTCAAAGACTCATCTGCTGTAAGGACAGCGTGCTGACAGCACCCCAAAAAACGCTTTTTAGGGCTGGTACATTAGTCTGCTATTTTTTTTATTTAATATATATATTTTGTAAATGCCTGCCCGTGTGTGAGAGGCCGCAGGCCCACAGATTGTACTGTGCGCACACCACTCATATAGGGTGGCACAGTACCTTGCAGATAAAAAAGTCATTTAATTTTTACCCTTTAACCGCTTGCCGACCGCTGAACGCACGGATGCGTCCAGGCGGCGGCAAGTTTGTTCCTCCTAGACGCATCCGTGCGTCATCTCGCGAGAGGCGAGATCTGCTGTGAACGCGTGCAAATTTGATCAAAGAGCTATATCAGACGCTGTTTTGTGAACAGCGTCTGATATAGCTGCTACCTGGTCCTCTGGTGGTCCCATTTACTGGGATCGACCACCAGAGGACCAGGTAACTCTGTAAAGTTGCACCAAACACTACACTATCCCCCCCCACCCCCCCCCTCACTTTATAACCACTATTAACCCCTTGTTAACCCCTGATCACCCCATATAGACTCCCTGATCACCCCCCTGTCACTGATCACCCCCCTGTAAGGCTCTATTCACATGTCCATATGTGTCTTGCGGATCCACGGATCCACAGATCCGTGCCACGGATCCGCAAAACACGGACACCGTCAATGTGCATTCCGCATTTTGCAGATCCGCACATTGCCAGAACTATATAGAAAATGCTTTTTCTTGTCCGCAATTGCGGACAAGAAAAGGGCATGTTCTATATTTTTGCGGAACGGAAATGCAGACCCGTAAGTGCAGATCCGCAATTCCGGATCCGAGCGGGACAAAGTCTGTCCCCATAGAAATGAATGGGTCCACAATTCCGTTCCGCAAACAGAATTTCGGACGTGTGAATGGGGCATAAGGGTCCCTTATCACCGCCAGTTAGCTAGCTACTTGTTAGGTAGCTAGCGCCCAGCCCACCGCACCGCAGTCACTGATTTTGGCAGAGCTTTTTTCATCCACATTGATCGATGCGAAGGAAAAAAACTGTGCCGTTCATTTTTTTTCATTTTTCAGCCCAGGGGCTGAACGGAAAAAAAAAATCTCATTACCCGTATGCTCAATATAAGGAGAATCGCAGAAACTCCTAATGCTGGCCATACGTGTAATGATTGCGGAGACCCTCAAATGCCAGGGCAGTACAAAAACCTCACATGTGACCCCATTTTAGAAAGAAGACACCCCAAGGTATTCCGTGAGGGGTATGGTGAGTCAATGTAAAATTGTATTTTTTGTCACAAGTTAGTGGAATATGAGACTTTGTAAAAAAAATAATATATATATATATCAATTTCCGCTAACTTGTGCCAAATTTTTTTTTTCTGTGAACTCGCCATGCCCCTCACGGAATACCTTGGGGTGTATTCTTTCCAAAATTGGGTCACTTGTGGGGTATTTATACTGCCCTGGCATTTTAGGGGTCCTAAAGCGTGAGAATCCAAATGCGTAAAAATGCCAGTGCTCACCACTCATGTCGGGTGGCACAGTACCCTGCAGATAAAAAAGTCATTCAATTTTTACCCTTTAATATAATTGCAGTTGCCTGCCAGTGTGTGTCAGGCCCACAGACTGTACTGTGCCCACTGCCAGTGCTAACCACTCCTATCGGATGGCAAAGTATCTTGCAGATAAAAAAGTCATCTAATTTGTATCCTTTAATATAATTGCAGTTGCCTGCCAGTGAGTGTCAGGCCCACTGACTGTACTGTGCCCACTGCCCAGCACTCATATAGGGTGGCACAGTACCTTGCAGATAAAAAAGTCATTTCATTTTTACCCTGTAATATAATTGCAGTTGCCTGCCAGTGTGTGTCAGGCCCACAGATTGGACTGTGCCCACTGCCCACCAATCATAAAGGGTGGCACAGTAGCTTGCAGATAAAAAAGTCATTTCATTTTTACCCTTTATTATAATTGCATTTGCCTGACAGTGTGTGTCAGGCCCACAGATTGGACTGTGCCCACTGCCAGTGCTCACCACTCATATCGGGTGGCACAGTAACTTGCAGATAAAAAAGTAATTTAATTTTTACCCTTTAATATTACTGCAGTTGCCTGCCAGTGTGTATCAGGCCCACTGACTGTACTGTACCCATTGCCCACCACTCTTATAGGGTGGCACAGTACCTTGCAGATAAAAAAGTCATTTAATTTTTACTCTTTAATATAATTGCTGTTGCCTGCCAGTGTGTGTCAGGCCCACTGACTGTACTGTGCCCACTGCCAGTGCCCACCACTCATATAGGGTGGCACAGTACCTTGCAGATAAAAAAGTCATTCAATTTTTACCCTTTAATATAATTGCAGTTGCCTTCCAGTGTGTATCAGGCCCACAGACTGTACTGTGCCCACTGCCCACCACTTATATAGGGTGGCACAGTACCTTGCAGATAAAAAAGTCATTTAATTTTTACCCTTTAATATAATTGCAGTTGCCTGCCAGTGTGTGTCAGGCCCACTGACTTTACTGTGCCCACTGCCAGTGCCCACCACTCATATAGGGTGGCACAGTACCTTGCAGATAAAAAAGTCATTCAATTTTTACCCTTTAATATAATTGCAGTTGCCTTCCAGTGTGTGTCAGGCCCACAGACTGTACTGTGCCCACTGCCCACCACTCATATAGGGTGGCACAGTACCTTGCAGATAAAAAAGTCATTCAATTTTTACCCTTTAATATAATTGCAGTTGCCTGCCAGTGTGTGTCAGGCCCACAGACTGCACTGTGTCCACTGCCCCCCACTCATATAGGGTGGCACAGTTCCTTGCAGCTAAAAAGTCATTTAATTTTTACCCTTTAATATAATTGCAGTTGCCTGCCAGTGAGTGTCAGGCCCACTGACTGTACTGTGCCCACTGCCCACCACTCACATAGGGTGGCACAGTACCTTGCAGATAAAAAAGTCATTTAATTTTTCCTCTGCAATATAATTGCAGTTGCCTGCCAGTGAGTGTCAGGCCCACTGACTGTACTGTGCACACTGCCCACCACTCATATAGCATATAGAGTTGCACAGTACCTTGCAGATAAAGAAGTCATTTAATTTTTCCTCTGTAATATAATTGCAGTTGCCTGCCAGTGAGTGTCAGGCCCACAGATTGTACGGTGGCCACTGCCCACCACTCATATAGAGTGGCACAGTACCTTGCAGATAAAGAAGTCATTTAATTTTTCCTCTGTAATATAATTGCAGTTGCCTGCCAGTGAGTGTCAGGCCCACTGACTGTACTGTGCCCACTGCCAGTGCCCACCACTCATATAAGATGGAACAGTACCTTGCAGATAAAAAAGTCATTTAATTTTTCCTCTGTAATATAATTACAGTTGCCTGCCAGTAAGTGTCAGGCCCACAGATTGTACGGTGGCCACTGCCCAACACTCATATAGGGTGGCATAGTAACTTGCAGATAAAAAAGTCATTTAATTTTTCCTCTGTAATATAATTGCAGTTGCCTGCCAGTGTGTGTCAGGCCTACAGACTGTACTGTGCCCACTGCCCACTACTCATATAGGGTGGCACAATACCTTGCACGCATAGTACCACTAATAAAAAAAAAATGACAGGCAGAGGCAGGCCATCCCGCAGGGGCCGTCTAGGTTGTGGTGCTGTGATTTCCTTTGGCCCTAGAATCATGCCCAATGTTCAGAGGCCACGTACCCTGAACTCGAAAAATTCTGAGGACATAGTTGACTGGCTTACAAAGGACACCCGATCTTGACAGCTTCCGCTCGGAACCTTGACGCACCATCCTCCTCCAGCTCAGCTTCGGGCAGGAGCGTACATACAGGGGTCGCAGCAGTCGCAGTTGCGACCGGGCCCGGCACTCCAGGGGGCCCGGCCGCCTGTGGACCCCTGCAGTAGCGCTGTACCGGGGCCCTCACTGGGGTGCCAGAATAAGCGCTGACACCATACTGCGGCGGGGCAAGGGAGCGCATAGTTCCCTGCCCTGACGCCGCTCACCGCTATAGGCTTCAGGCCTAATAGGCCTGAGGCCTATGCGGTAGTGAAATCCCGGCACAGGCGTGCGCGATGACGTCATCACGCACGACCGGGGCCGGGACGCAGCAGCACAGAGAAGTGTGAGCGTCTTCTCTGCAAGCAAGCGCAGGTAAGTATTTAGCTTTTAGGTTTTTTTTATCTCTTTTTTATTAATTTTTATGTGACAACTTTGGGGGACATGTGGGGAAAAATTATTATGGAGATAATGGAGGAATTACTTTGTGGGGCAAATGATTGTGGGGGCAAATTACTATACGGCAGTGGGGGAACTACAGAGTGAAGGAAACTACAGAGTGGGGGAAACTACAGTGTGGGGGCAATGTGGGGAAACTACTGTGTGAGGGGAAGTGTGGGGGCAAATTACTATAGGGGCAGTGTGGGAGAAACTACAGGGTGAAGGAAACTACAGAGTGGGGAAACTACTGTGTGAGGGGCAATGTGGGGAAACTACTGTGTGGGGGCAGTGTGGGAGAAACTACTGTGTGGGGGCGGTGTGGGAAACTACTGTGTGGGGGCGGTGTGGGGAAACTACTGTGTGGGGGGCAGTGTGGGAAACTACTGTGTGGGGAAACTACGGTGTGGGGGGCAGTGTTGGGGAAACTACGGTGTGGGGGGACATGTGGGGGCAAATGATTATGGGGGCAAATTACTATATGGGGCAATGTGGGGAAACTACAGTGTGGGGGACATTACTATATGGGGTCAGTGTGGGGAAACTACTGTGTGGGGGAAATTAGTGTATGGGGGCAGTGTGGGGAAATGACTGTGTGTGTGTGTGTGTGTGGGGCAAATTACTATGGGGGGCAGTGTGGGGGAAATTACTATATGGAGGCAGCATGGGGGGCGTTGCTATTGGGGAAGCACTGTAGGGGCAATTCTATTATTTTTGGGGACACTATACAGGGATTACTGCCTGGAGCACAATATAGGATGTTTTTAGCGTACAGGGGGTGAAGGCAGGTTAGGGGTGGGGGGCGGCGATGGGGAGGGGGCCCCATGGATCAGTTTCGCACCGGGGCCCCATGGATTGTGTGTACGCCACTGGGATAGCCCAGTGCTCCAGGGGAGTCCTGAAAAACTGATAATGACTCCATAAAGCTTGTATATGGGGGTTTGAAATATGAAAAGGAAAATATTTGCCCCCACAACTTTACAGCAAGCAGAGTGTTTTCTCTATATATTTAGCCCCCATTGCTCCCTTTCATGACGTGAGGGCGCAGTCTGCACAAGGTTCCTACTCCGCACTGCAGAGGTAATGTAGACAGACAGGCGCGTACATACAGGGGTCGCAGCAGTCGCAGTTGCGACCGGGCCCGGCACTCCAGGGGGCCCGGCCGCCTGTGGACCCCTGCAGTAGCGCTGTACCGGGGCCCTCACTGGGGTGCCAGAATAAGCGCTGACACCATACTGCGGCGGGGCAAGGGAGCGCATAGTTCCCTGCCCTGCCGCCGCTCACCGCTATAGGCTTCAGGCCTAATAGGCCTGAGGCCTATGCGGTAGTGAAATCCCGGCACAGGCGTGCGCGATGACGTCATCACGCACGACCGGGGCCGGGACGCAGCAGCACAGAGAAGTGTGAGCGTCTTCTCTGCAAGCAAGCGCAGGTAAGTATTTAGCTTTTAGGTTTTTTTTATCTCTTTTTTTATTAATTTTTATGTGACAACTTTGGGGGACATGTGGGGGAAAAATTATTATGGAGATAATGGAGGAATTACTTTGTGGGGCAAATGATTGTGCGGGGCAAATTACTATACGGCAGTGGGGGAACTACAGAGTGAAGGAAACTACAGAGTGGGGAAACTACAGTGTGGGGGGCAATGTGGGGAAACTACTGTGTGAGGGGAAGTGTGGGGGCAAATTACTATAGGGGCAGTGTGGGAGAAACTACAGGGTGAAGGAAACTACAGAGTGGGGAAACTACTGTGTGAGGGGCAATGTGGGGAAACTACTGTGTGGGGGCAGTGTGGGAGAAACTACTGTGTGGGGGGCGGTGTGGGGGGCGGTGTGGGGGAAACTACTGTGTGGGGGGCAGTGTGGGGGAAACTACTGTGTGGGGGAAACTACGGTGTGGGGGGCAGTGTTGGGGAAACTACGGTGTGGGGGGACATGTGGGGGCAAATGATTATGGGGGGCAAATTACTATATGGGGCAATGTGGGGAAACTACAGTGTGGGGGACATTACTATATGGGGTCAGTGTGGGGGAAACTACTGTGTGGGGGAAATTAGTGTATGGGGGCAGTGTGGGGGAAATGACTGTGTGTGTGTGTGTGGGGGCAAATTACTATGGGGGGCAGTGTGGGGGAAATTACTATATGGAGGCAGCATGGGGGGCGTTGCTATTGGGGAAGCACTGTAGGGGCAATTCTATTATTTTTGGGGACACTATACAGGGATTACTGCCTGGAGCACAATATAGGATGTTTTTAGCGTACAGGGGGTGAAGGCAGGTTAGGGGTGGGGGGCGGCGATGGGGAGGGGGCCCCATGGATCAGTTTCGCACCGGGGCCCCATGGATTGTGTGTACGCCACTGGCTTCGGGCACTTCTCAAGTTATCACTCACCCGCCCGCTGCAACCACCAACACTAGCACCACAGCCGATTCACTTGATCTGTCAGAGAAGTTATTTAACCCCTTAAGGACACGGCCCTATTTCACCTTAAGGACCAGGCCATTTTTTCAAAATCTGACCAGTGTCAGTTTATGTGGTGATAACTTTAAAACGCTTTATTTTTTCCAAGTTTCAATTTCTCTACTTCTATAATACATAGTAATACCGCCAAAAAAAGTTATTAATTTACATTCCCCATATGTCTACTTCAAGTATCGATCATTTTGGGAATGCCATTTTATTTTTTAGGAATGTTACAAGGCTTAGAAGTTTAGAAGCAAATCTTTGCTGATGTCACTTTGTGAAGCTTACATAATAGAAATCACCCAAAAATGACCCCATTCTAGAAACTACACCCCTCAAGGTATTCAAAACTGATTTTACAAACGCTGTTAACTCTTTAGGTTTTCCACAAGAGTGGAAAAAATTTCAGAATTTCGATTTTTTTTTTTGGAACATTTTCCAATTTAATCCATTTTTCCAGTAACAAAGCAAGGGTTAACAGCCAAACAATACTAAATATTTATTGCCCTGATTCTGCAGTTTGCAGAAACACCCCATATGTGGCCGTAAAATGCTGTATGGCCAAACGGCAGGGTGCAGAAGGAAAGGAGCGCCATATGGTGTTTGGAAGGCGGATTTTGCTGGACTGGATTTTTGACACCATGTCCTATTTAAAGCCCCCCTGATGTTCCTCTAGAATAGAAACTTCATAAAAGTGACTCCATCTAAGAAACTACACCCCTGAAGGTATTCAAAACTGATTTTACAAACGTAATTAACCCTTTAGGTTTTCCACTAGAGTTAATGGCAAATGGAGATAAAATTTCAGAATTAAATTTTTTTTGAAAATTTTCAATTTTTATCCATTTTTTCCAGTAACAAAGCAAGGGTTAACAGCCAAAAAAAACTTAATATTTATTCCCCCGATTCTGTAGTTCACACGAACACCCCATATGTGGTCGTAAACTGCTGTATGGCCAAACGGCAGGGCGCAGAAGGAAAGGAGCGCCATATGGTTTTTGGAAGGAGGATTTTGCTGGACTGGTTTTTTGATACCTTGTCCCATTTGAAGTCCCTGGATGCACCCATAGGTGTTCCACAAGAGTTATTGGCAAATGGAGATGAAATTTCAGAATTTCTATTTTTTGTTAACTTGCCTCAAAAAAAGTGTAATATAGAGCAACCAAAAATCATATTTACCCTACAATAGTACCAACAAAACTGACACCTTATGCCGTAGTTTCCAAAATGGGGTCACTTTTTTGAAGTTTCTACTGTAGGGGTGCATCGGGGGGCTTCAAATGGGACATAGTGTCAAAAAACCAGTCCAGCAAAATCTGCCTTCCAAAAACCATATGGCGTTCCCTTCCTTCTGTGCCCTGCCGTTTGGCCATACAGCTGTTTACGACCACATATGAGGTGTTTCTGCAAACAAGAGAATCAGGGCAATAAATATTGAGTTTTGTTTGGCTATTAACCCTTGCTTTGTTACTGGAAAAATGGATTAAAATGGAAAATTTGCAAAAAAATTGCTGTTTTGGGACCGTTTTGTATTTTTTGATATTTACATAGTTGAACTGACAGTAGATTGTGCGCTATTTCTATAGAGCAGGTTGTTACAGACGCCACAATACCAAATATGACTACTTTTTGGGGGATTTTGTTTCAGTTTTACATAATAAAACATTTTTGAAAAAAATATATTTTTTAGTGTCTCCACATTCTGAAAGCCATAGTTTATTTTTTATTTTTTGGGCTACTGTCTTATGTAGGGGCTCATTTTTTGCAGGATGAGATGCAGGTTAGATTGGCACTATTTGGGGGGGTCATATGACTTTTTGATCGCTTGCTATTACACATTTTGTGATGTAAGGTGACAAAAAAATGGCTTTTTGACAAAGTTTTTATAAAATATTTTTTACAGTGTTTACTTGAGAGGTTAGGTCATGTGATATTTTTATAGAGCAGATTCTTACGGACATGGAGATACCCAATGTCATACTTTTTAGTTTTTTTTTTACATTTAACACTAAAAAGCATTTTTGAAACAAAAAAAATCATGTTTTAGTCTGAGAGGCATAGTTGTTTTTATTTTTTGGCCAATTGTTTTAGGTAGGGGCTCATTCTTTGGGGGATGAGATGACGGTTTGATTGGTACTATTTTGGGAGGCATACACCTTTTTTATCGCTTTGTATTACACTTGGACCGCGGTATGGAAGGGCTTAAACGGCTGGCATCTGATCAAGCACAGATGCCAGCCGTTTCTATCAATGTGCTGTCACTCTGATAGATCCACTAGACACCAGGGAATATTACAGAGGAGGCAGAGGAGGCAGCGGAGGCCTCCCGCACCGCCGCCTGCAACCACCCCCGCAGCCACAATATGATTGGGGGCTGCAGGGGGTGTTAAAGTTTACAACTTTGGGGGCATTTCGACTGTGATCCCCGTGGTCACAGACCGCTGGGGTCAGAGATCACGAAAAGAGCTGCAAACCGCAGGTCTGAATTGACCTGCGGTTTTCAGCGATCGCTGATACGGGGGGGTCACAGGACCCCCCTGGACATTTTAACAAGGTTCCTGCTGAATGATTTCAGCAGGTACCTTGTTCCGATCACTGCCGGCTGAGCAGCAGTGATCGGAACTACTCATGACGTACCGGCACGTCATGTATCCTTAAGGACTCGGGAAACATGCCGTACCGGTACGTCATGTGTCCTGAAGGGGTTAAACATCAGTTGGAAGAAATGAGTGATGTGCAACCATTATTGCCAGAGGATGTAGATAACAGGGATATGTCTCAGTCAGGCAGCATTACACACATGAACGTATGGTGAGATGATGATGGTGTTGTACCTACTGCTGCTTCCTTTGCTGAAGGATAGGAATAGTACTTAGTTAACACTAGTTGCATTGGTGGCAAATTCCATTGCAAGTGCCCAAAATTAGAAGACGAGAACAGAGCAAGCTTTTTTCTCTATCTCTCCATGCAATGATTCAATTCAATACACGTCCCCTGATAAGGGACTTAACAAAGATTAAAATGGTAAGAATAGTAGTTCACACTATTTGTATTGGTGGCACAGTACATTGCGCGGCACACGCGCAGTGCCCCAAGTTGGAAGTAAGAGGACTGACCGATCATCTTTTTTCATCTCCCGGTTCCTAAAATCTATTCGATACACGTCCCCTAATAGGGGACGTAACAGGGATTAAACTGATAGGAATAGTACTACTTAACACACCACTCATATAGGGTGGCACAGTACATTGCACGGCGCACGCGCAGTGCCCCAAATTGGAAGGAAGATGACCGACCAACCATCTTTTTCCATCTCCTGGTTCCTAAAATCTATTCCATACACAGGCCCCTGATAGGGGACAAAACAGAGATTAAACTGGTAAGAACAGATTTTTTTAATTTAAACAAAAGAGGACGCCTCTGCGGAGCTGGGTATTTTTTGGCCGCGTTACTGAACGCTCAGGCGCAATGGCTGTAGGCTCATGCGTCCTTTTGCATGGGTGACAAACCTGGTCAGTCAAACCCAAGGCAACATCATCGACCTCATCCCATGTGCGTTTTTTCTGGAGCGTGCCCTGCGAAGAGTGCTGGATCAGGCCGTAGATGAGCATGAAGAGGGAGAGTTGTGGTCACCATCACCACCAGAAGCAGCCTTGTCGTCGTCGATTGCTGGACCTGCGGCAAAGCAGAGAGAGGAGTCTGAAGAAGAGGAGTCAGAGGAGGAAGGTGGCTTTGAGGAGATGGAAGGCACACCACAGCAGGAGTCCCAGGGGGCTTGTTGTCACCTTTCAGGGACCCTTGGTGTTGTACGTGGCTGGGTGGAGGAAGAGACCTTCAATGACGTCATTGACGACAAAGAACGGGACATGGCTAGCTTGGTATCCAACCTTGTGCAAATGGGGAGTTTGTGGTTGTGCAAATGGACTGTTTGTGGTTGTTTGCGGTGCGTTAAACGGGGAGTTTAGTCTGTCAGAGTTTGGTCTGTCACTGTGAAGCGGGTGTAACCCTTACACTACCTGATCGATGCAACATCATACCTGAATGTATGCACACACTGGATGTTTTAAAGCACGTTATTACAAACAATTTAGGAATGTTAGGTGATTTATGCCCTTTATGGATTGAAACCCGACTCTGCGTCAACTACGTAATTTTCCATGGGAGTTTTGCCATGGATCCCCCTCCAGCATGCTACAGTCCAGGTGTTAGTCCCCTTGAAACAAATTTTCCATCACTATTATGGACAGAAAGAGTCCCTGTGGGTTTTAAAATTCACCTGCCTATTGAAGTCTATGGCGGTTTGCCCGTTCGCAAACATTTGTGGAAAATTTTATGTTCGCGACATCTCTATTTATATCACTTTGAAATTCCACCCATAAGGTTTCAACATCCTCATCATCCGCACCCACAATTGCCTCTTTCACACTTGTCTTCAGATCACTCCTCACATACAGAAACACACCACTGCCTTTTCTATTGACCCTGTCTTTCCTAAATAGTGTAAAACCCTCAATATTTACAGTCCAGTCATGAGAAGAATCCAACCATGTCTCAGCCACACCAACTACATATATGTGTTCTTCTAGTACCATAGCCTCCATCTCCCCCATTTTGCTAGATAGACTTTTGGCATTTGTGAAAATACATGTTAATTTACTATTACCTGTAAAGTGAACATCTGTGGTTTTTGGGTTACCTTGGTTGATGTTTGTATGTAACAGGTTCTTGTTACTAGCAGTTCTATTTTTCATCGGTGTATAGTTCTGCCCAGTCTTCTCCCTACTTTCCTCACTAACCCCAGCCCCCACTAAATCCCCACTGTCCCCTCCTATATCCCACTCTCTATCTACACTAACTTCCCCCTTATTAGTATGATCCTCCACTCTCCACCCAGATCCTAGTTTAAAAGCTCCTCCAGCCATATAAGCATTTTTCCCCCAGAGCAGTTGCACTCTCCCCATTAAGGTGCAGCCCGCCCCTACTGTAGAGCCTGTAACCAACCGAGAAGTCGGTCCAGTTCTCCAAGAACCCAAACTCTTTCTTCCTGCCCAGCTTCTGAGCCACTTATTTAACTCCCTAAGCTCCCAATGTCTCTCTGGTGACTCTCATGGCACTGGTAGTATTTCTAACACTATCTTGGAAGTCCTGGACTTGAGCTTCTCTCCTAATTCCCTAAAATTATTTTTAAGGACCTTCCATCTCCCCCTGACTTTGTCATTGGTGCGAATCTGTACCGTGACCGCTGGATATTCCCCAGCCCCACCCAGCAATCTGTCAATACGATCCGCAATATGCTGAACCCGAGCACCCGGAGGACAACACATTGTTTGGCATTCACGGTCTCAGAGACAGATAACCCTGTCTGTCCTCCTGGTCCCCTACCACCAGCACCTGTCTGACCTTTGCTGCACTCCTTTTCCCATCTTTCCTGCAGGGGTCATCCTCCTGGTTGCTAGGAGAAACACCCTGCTGCAGTGTTGCTGGCCCTGGGCTTTCATGCCTATATCAGCCAAACAGACATATCTCCTAGGGCGTTCCAGCTCAGGACTAACCTCCCTGGCGCTTTTGCCTCTATCCCTTCTTCCTATATTAACGCAACTGCTGACCTGATAGTCCTGATCTTGCCCTCTTCCTCCCACCTCCATTTCACTGACCCCAGTCAGTGCCTGCACAGTGAGGTCTAATTTGTATCGGATATAAACCGCAAAATGCTATATATAAAAAATAAATAAAAGAAAGGATCAAAGGAAAAAAATATCAAAGTTATTGATCTTACTGAGGAGAGGGCAACATAATAACCTCTCAGCTCGTTGGCGAGAAGCTTAATTATTTTGTGCAATTAGTAAGGAAAACAAGGTACCATTGTCTATGCAAAAATATATGTGAGTTTATTATTTGTAAGTACTAAATACAAAATCGATAATACAACCTGTACAATGATAGACATTTTAGTATAATACCAATCTATACCACCAAATGGTGCTGGCACATCATAGAAAAGACAACGCCAATACCTTCCAATGACCAATCAACATGGATGATATGCAACAATCCAAATGAAAGAAAAGTAGGGGTATCAACCCCTTCCTATCATCTTTCAACCAATTGAGGTATATGGCAGCACTATAAATTTACCAGCTCAGTATAAATTAGGGGAGGTAAACTCTCCCCGAGGACTGGGTCAGCGTCTGGCCCTGTTAACAATATGCATCGTTGTTAAAAGGATGATCAATAAACAAGATATACGTTACCAAGGGTCAAAAGGTGAGTAGAGCTCCGGAGGGACGGTCAGCTCTCCAGAGGGTTCCCTGTGATCCAGGATAAAATCCAAAGCTTTGCCTCCCTTCGCCTTGGGTCTGTTTAATCCTTTGTTTGTAGTATTTTTTTCTTTCTTTTGGAATCCCTCTCTCATCCCGTCTATGATTAATATTCACAGACTTATCAAAAGAATACACCCCTTTAGATAACAGTCTTCCAACCAAACCAAAGGGTGTGCACATATGGTAATGGTACCATGATCATACATTACCCAAAATGCTTTGTGGTAAATGGTGTAATGTTATCTGCCGTTACCTAGATTGCAATGTTGTGTAATCTATAAATGTGAAACTTTTAAGAGTTAAATTTATATAATGTGACTTCATGTTAAGTAGTAAACATCCACCACCTGGGACGTACATCAAAAAGGGAGGCATACCCCCTGACACTTGAAGCAATTAAAAACCTAGATTCCCAGAAACTAGTCTAACTGTTCTCACGTCATAAAGCTAAAATGTAGACAACAAATGTGTGGGTTTTTGGATTTCACAGGTGCCTTATCTTTTGAAAATAACACAAATTTTCTGAGCAACTTCTCATTAGCATAAATCCAACTGAGCGTGCTTTTCTATATACCTCAGGAATACACGCTTCTAGTGATACACATACAGGATATATATACGTTAATTTATGATTATAACATGTAACAAAATAAAACCAATATGTGAAATATAAAACAACACATATGTGATATATTGATTAACTTGTGCCAAAACTAAATATAATCCACTATATGAATAAACAGACATCGTATGTTTGTCTCATTGATAAACCTCATTATAAAGGGATGACAGACGTGTCCCAGGAAGCAACCTCATCTTGGCTCATAGCCTAAGCCTAGTGATGAAGTAGAATCACTCCCTTAGATAGGCACACATCTGCTAGAAAGAACCTTTCCTTGAACCCATATTCCACTCTACAATGAAGATTCATACAAGAGGGTGAATATACGGTCAACATGGCTTCTTATAGGCCATGAATACACGTTATAACAATAATAATGTATAAATGTTTATATACTTATGAAAAGGCATGACAAAGTGTCTCTCCAGTTTTGCAATGCCCCTAAGTATTTCAAGCTGCTTATTTTGATCCAAGATCTGGGCTTCTAAATATGCAACTTGATTATATCTAGTGCAAATATATTCACCCTTGAATGGCTCTTCAAGGCATGCATACATTGCACAGAGGACACACTTAGTGGCATTGTCCATGGAGCACATGTTTAAATAGGGATGAACAGTAAATAAGTAAAACAGTAAATACAAGTTAAGATTTAGACCCTGTCTGCTGTAGTTGGAGGACTAGCTAGAATCAAGCCAACAATACACAAGGAAAATCTAGCAAACCTTAATTTCTTGCTGCTTGTCTTAAACTCCAGTTCTTTAAACTCCACTTATTCAAAAGCCCACTTAGTACAGCAAGCCCAGTGAGAGCTAAACTACCAGTGAGGTTAAACTACCAGGATCAGAGTAAACTTCTATTCCAGCAGTAGATTTTTTTAGTTTTTTTTTCCATCCAGTGCACTCATCATCCTTGGGTTGTACTGCCCAGCGAGGGAGTGTTCCATAACTTTTTATAACCTTTTGATTTTCTAAATAAGGGGACTTGGGTAAAACAATTTCATACCGTGTTTCTTAATGATTTTAGGACCATCAACCAGATGCCATCAATGTTATGTAAAATGGATCATCTCTCTCATGAGCATTCTTACATACTGCACAATCTTTAATAAGTATTAAAGAAATGATCTGCTTGGAAAATAAAAGGATTGGTACAGTGGTCCTTAATCAATCCGAGTATATTAAAGAGTCACACAGGGGGGCGTGGCCTGACAGGGGAGCGTAATGCCTGCTTTAAAGCTAAGCTCCCCACAGGCATCCTGCTTAGCTGCGGTTACAGCTAGATGAAATGCCCTGAGCACCCTGAAAAAGATCTCCAAAACCACTCCAGCACAGAGTGTGTCAAAGAGGAACAAAAGAGAAGCACCAAAGCTCCTTACCAAGTTCTTTCTGGCACATGCGGCGGGCAGCAATGGATGGCTTGAAACCAGCGCATCCAATATGGCGCAGATTCAGCAGGAAAGGCAGAACACTGAGAATAACGGTGCAAGAATACTGTCAAGTTCTCCCAACAGCTCACCAGACTCCACAGCTACCCCGCAGGACACCAGCCCACCAGTCCCGCTGCACTGCTCGTCCTCTTCACCGGGCTCAGAGGTGGGTCATAGGCTTAAGAGAAACAAAGAGGCCAAAGAAGGGACCACTCAGCCACCATACCACACGGAGGTTGACCCGCAGTCAGGGGTCTCTAATACAGCTAGACCGGTCAAACAAAAATCTAGATGGGACACCTCACTCACATTTGAAGGCTCTACCGCTGTGGCGGATTCTGATCCTCACGCAGATCAAGTAGACACATTGACCGCTATAAAACCAAGTATTAAAGCGGCGTCTGAGATGTTCATGAAGGAGGCCATGTTGCCATTAAGACACTCAATAGAAAAAGATATTACACAAGCAACATCTTCCATAACATCCACTGTAGAGGAGCTGAGTGGTAGAATAGAGCACATTGAGCAGAAAATGGGAGAGTTTTCATCTGCACATAATGAGCTAACGGAGGAGCTAGAGGTGGTAAAAGTTAAGATGGCAGATATGGAGGACAGAACCAGCCGCAACAATGTGAAATTTTGGGGCATTTCTGAATCTGTCCCTTCATCAGAGTTATCAGCATACATAATGAAAATAATCAAAAAGATTCTCCCTAATGTACCTGAAGCAGAATTGGTCATAGACTGAGCCCACAGGTTACAAAAGCCTAAAAATCTCCCTGATGCAGTACCACGAGACTCTATAGCACGTATCGTTTTTTTTTTTTTCATGTGAAAGAACAGCTAATGCAAACAGCAAGAAAAATGCAGAAGCTACCGGAGCCTTTCCAAGCCATCACCATATTTATGGATCTTTCTCAGGCAACTCTGCAAGCCAGAAGGAAGCTTCTTCCAATCACACAAGCTCTACGCAACCAAGGTACTCATTATAAATGGAGATTTCCAATGAGAATTCTGTTCTCTCTGAATGGAACTCAACACACGATCCTTACCCTGGAACAGGGCATACTATTGCTGAAACAATGTGGAATTGCAGTTCCCTCATCGTCACCCGGCTCAACCAAGACAACTGATCTGAAGAAAGTCGTCAAAGATTGGTCTACTGCTGCCAAAACACCGTGATTTATCTATAGACCATTTGTCTATAAGCAACTTGAATGACAGCAGGACACTGTGTCTGCATTATTTCATACAAACCTTCACTGAGGTTTGTGCAGTCTTACCCACTGCTCGTCTTACTTTATATTGGTTTCTATTTACTTGCTTTATTGTTTCTTTTTGTAATCTGTTGTTCAATTTAAGCTATCATTGTATGGTTCCTATTTCCCAGGTTGCCCATGAGACAAGGGTCTCAATTCATGGCATAGATCCCCAAACCAACCATGTCTATTAGACTTGTGTCCATTAACGCCAAGGCCCTGAACAGCCCATATAAAAGATCCTTGCTTTGGAAAGAAGCCAAGCTTCTTAAGGCAGTCGTCCTGTGTATACAGGAAACCCATTTTGCTAGAGATAAGGCACCTAAATTCCTGAATAAACAATTCCCCCATATATTTTGTGTAAACTCTATTAACAAGAAAGCAGGAGTGTGCATAGCTTAAAGACTCGATCACATTTCAATGCCACAAAGTGACAGAGGACAAGAAGAGGACAAGAGAGGCAGATATCTGGCGTTACAATGCACTATTATTAATAACAATTTTACTCTGATAAAGTATATGTTCCTAATACTTCCCAGATTTCCTTCTTGTCATCGGTCATGAAACAATTCTGTCCCCTTATTGTGCATCATCCTATCATATGTGGCAACTTTAATATCATCTCTGATCCCCTCCAGGGCACTACGTCCAAGAGCAAGAGACATATATCTCGACTGAAGACATGGTTGGATAGGGAAGATCTTTTTGATATATGGAGATATACTCAAGAGGAGGAGAGGGACTATATGTTCTACTCCTCTAGGCGCGGAATATACACCAGACTAGATATGTTACTCACATCAAAGTGGGCATTGGTCGAAGTTGACTCGTGTGCTATCCACAATATCACATGGTCAGACCGTAGCTGGCCAGCTAAGACCTGTCCTAGGTTGCTAATACGGCTTATATGTTTATACAGCTAGACCTGCCAATAACCTTAATACAGTTCCTATGTTTACATATTAAAGACAAAAGAAGAGTTATTTACTGTGACTTCATGTTTTTGGATGTCATGTAACAGTTATATATTGTGTTCACAGAAGCAGAAAAGATAATATGCCTTTAAGAGTCAGTAAAATGAATGTAAGGTAAGCTCAGTGACACAGCAGAATTAACAACAGAAAGCATAGAGTTAAACTGTTGTTACTGCCCAGGAGTCTTAACCAATCTCAGACAATCTTACACTCAGCATATATGGGAAATCCCCTAGCTGGAATCATTATTCACCAAACTATAGTACAAACTGCATACAGACAAACCAATAGCAAACCTCAGATATACCTCTCAGAGAGATCATAAAGTGCTCAAATAACTTAAAGTGAGAGTACAGATACTGAAGAGAGAAATATATCCACTATTTTATGTTAAATGAAAATATTGAACAGTTGAACAACCATTTTGTTATACTTTATTCA
Organism: Bufotes viridis; assembly: GCA_033119425.1. Classification (NCBI taxonomy): domain Eukaryota; kingdom Metazoa; phylum Chordata; class Amphibia; order Anura; family Bufonidae; genus Bufotes; species Bufotes viridis. The sequence continues at coordinate 89,266,215 of CM065594.1, read as the reverse complement.
ACACATGTTTGTACAAGGACTATCTGCTACAGAGGTGGCAGTGTTATATGTGAAGAAAAGTTGAAGTTAATAAAGTTAATAATAATGTTATCTTAAGTATTTGGTGTGCTCTTTAAACCTACTGCTTCCAAAGAACGGCGCTAGCGGAATTACAGAGGAATAGACTGCCTAGTTAGGCTACAAAGTCAGAGATATCAAAATTCTTCTAATGCCATTGAACAAAAGGCACTTCATAGTGCTGCGCCTGCCACAGTGGAACTATTACCCTCAGAGGGCGAAGCGATAGCACTCTCTCAACTTGCACGGTAAAGAGCGCATTTGAACAGTGAATCGCCAGCATGTTCCGACGCACAGCAACTGTTCCCTGAGTGAGCAAACAAAGACCATAGCTACCATAGAGGCCATAGAACTTGTGTATTAGTCAAACTGCAGCCGACCCCTTAAAGTGGCAGAACGGCAAAGGCAAGATAGTCAGAGAAAGAGCGCCAACCCTCCTGTGATCCCTAGAGAGAGAAAGAGATGCATGGTGGGAGGCCAAAGTCCAGAACTAGAGTGCCCGTACGGATACCTACGGAGAGGCCACGTACTGCAGCCAGATAGTTTCCCGCCATTAGGCCCAAAGCCTGCAGCAGCCTATCCAAGCCAGTGCATCACAAGTCATCACAGAGCATCACAAGTCAGAACAGAGCATCGCATCACATCAAGAAAAGACACGTCTCCTTTAAGATTCACATTTGTTCCAGCAACCTCCAGATCTCAGCATCCTGCTCTTCAGAAAAAGGTCAGAGCTTTTCTTTTATTGCTTGTCCTTGCATATAGGCTTTGGTATAAGAGACATTTTTTGTGTTCAGGAATAAAAGACTTTAAAGTAAAACAAAGGACAGTTTGTAGTATACGGACTCTAAAGTATTTAAAAGTGACAGTCATTTTTTGCCTGCATTTATTGCTGTTACATTTAAAGTGAACGTCATTTATTACCTGCATCTATTGCTATTGCATTTAAAGTGAAAGTAATTTATTTCTGCATTTGTCAGTATTGCATTTAAAGTGAAAGGCATCTTATTATTTGTATTGATTGTGATAGCATTTAAGGTAAAAAATGTCTGAGCTTAGTATCACCATGCCACTGTTAGAGAATGCTAGGATAGATAGGGTAGAAAGTGAAGAGCAAGGGAACCTGTCTGAGGTAGAAGAGTCTGATGCAGCATTAGTTTTGCCTCAAACAAATATAGCCCAAGCAGATAAACTAAGACTTTCATAACGTGCCAGAAAACCAACCCCAAAGATGATGGAAATGTTGGAGCAAGAAGCAGCATTAAAGGAGAAAAGGTTCACCAGAATGTATGATAAGTGAAAATCATACATTAAAGACATTCATAGAAAGCTAAAGCAAGAAAGTATAAAAGGAACTCGAGTGATATGGTAGAGACGGTAGAAGAATCTAAATCAGAGCTTATGGCAGCATATGTCAACCTGCGGTCATCTATGACACCTTCCCAGGATATTGTAAAGAACATGGACACATGGACTACAGTCACTAAAGATTTAGTAAAGCTCATGAGAGAACTATCATCTGCAGCTAACTATTATGAAGTTAAAGAAAGAAGTAGAATGAACAAGCTTTTTATGAGAAACTATGCTAAATCCTTAGGTGGACCCACAATCTCAAATGGGACTTCCTTCGCTAGCAGAAGTGCCAGCCGCATATCAAAGTCCTCAAGTACTTCAGCCAAAAGAAAGGAATTAGCTGAACAACTTGCTGTCAAGAGAGCAGAAATTGAGATGGAATCTGCCATCGAGGTGCAGCGTCTACAGATAGCCAAAATGGAAGCTGAACTGAAAAGTCTGGAAAGGCAGAAAGAAGTTAAGATTGTAGAAGCCAAACTCAAAGTAAACAAAAAGGATATGAATTAGAGTAGTCTTAAGTTCAAATCTGTACCAAATGAAGAAACAGACTCCTATTTCCAAGGAGAATGAAAAGAAATCTTCAGCATTTAGTGAGGAAATAAGTCATTCAGATTTCCATCTCTGCTCAGAAAGACAAAGATAGGCTAAGTCCAGTGTCAAGAAAAAGGTGTGTGATTACCCTCTATCTCTACTGAAAAATATTAACAGAGAGACTCACCTAATTTTGAACTAAGTGAGAAGATAAAACCGGATGATTCCAATCCTAGTTGTTAAGACAATACTCAGGAGAGTGTTACAAACATTGTCCCAGCAAGATAACAAAGAACAGTCCTAGCTAGACTTCCCATTCCAGAATCTACTGTATTTTCAGGAGACGTATTGAAGTTCATAGAGTGGAAGGCACATTTTGAAACGATCATTGAGCATCATTGCTTCAGTCCAGTCGGCAAGTTATTCTACCTTCAGAGATATCCTGGCGGGGAAGCAAAGAAAGTTCTTGAAGGTAACTTCTATAGAAAAGATAAAGACACCTACAAGCAAGTTTGGGAAAAATTAAAGAGCCTTTAAAGAGAAACTGAATAACTGGCCTAAAATATGTCCTAAGGAACACTTTAGACTCCAAAAGTATGGTGACTTCCTGCAAGCATGCAGCAATGCCATCCCACATGTACGAGGACTAGAAGTACTGAACGACTATCTAGAAAACCACAGGATGCTAGCTAAGCTACCTGAAGAAGTGGCTTCTAGATGGAATCGCTATGTGACTGAACAGTTAGATCTAAGTAAGGAGTTCCCAAGTTTTAAAGAGTTCTCTGAGTTTGTCAATAAGGAAGCACGGATAGCATGTAATCCAGTAACAGCATCTTATGTCTTAAAATCCTTAGAAGAAAGGCCCGCAATAGAGATAAGACGTGCAAGAGAAACTAGCTTTGCAACCAATACAGCAGCTAAAGGTCTAGACACCTACGAAAACAAGTTCAAAGTCACTACTAGGATCAGTAGAGAGACAGAACCGACAAATCTTCAGACTACCTTCAAGTGTATGTTCTCTCCACCACTCCACACACAAGTGCCAACAATTGAAGGAGAAGTCCCCAGAAGAAAAGAAAAAATGTGTACTTGATAACCAACTGTGCTTCAGATGTTTAAGAAAAGGCCATGTTACTAAGGAGTGTAAGAAAAAGGCCACATGCAGTGTTTGCAAAGGACGCCATCCTACACCACTACATAAAGAACGTCCAAAGAAGGATAAATCCTCAATACCTAAAGATGCTGAGGAAGAAAAGAAAGTATCTTTCTTGCAGAGTGAGGGAAGGAGAAAGCAACGACACATCAATGCCTGTACCAGTGTGCATTTCAAATCCTAAAATGAGGAACAAGAAGGTATACGCATATGCGCTACTAGATGCCCAGAGTGAGTCACCTTCATTGATCAAGAAATCTACAAGAAATTACAAGTGGCTACAGAACCAGTGAAGCTCAAACTCACCACAATGATAGGATGAGACACATTAGTGAACAGTCAAAAGGTCAAAGGACTGAGAGTTAGAGGACTTCATTCAAACTTCACATTAGATCTACCTTCAGCTTATGCAAAAGATGATATACCTCTAGATCGACCTACCTATGAAAACAGCCAAAAAATGGGAGCACTTATCTGTCATATCTTATGAAATGTCCCCGCTAAAGGAGTTTGGTGTTGGACTGTTGATAGGTTTGGTACCACGAAAGGTAATCACAGTAGGAAAGGGTGAACCCTATGCTGTTCAAACTGATCTAGGAAGGGTGTTGTTGGAGGAAAACAGCAGATTGTAAACTCAAGACAGGTGACAGGATTGTGTCATCGAACAACTGTAAGTCCAGCGAAAGGAATCAAGATCCTTGAATCTGATTTTGAAGACATAAGTTAGAAAGAAAAGAGTGTATCCCAAGAAGACATAAAGTTCGTACACACTCTAAAAGAAAGTATTTAGCAGAATCAACAACATCATCTTGAAATGCCCTTACCTTTGAAAGAACGACCTCGTTTTCCAAATAACAGAAATCTTGCCCTAGCAAGATTGAAATGTTTGAAGAAAATGGAAGAGTACAGATACTGAAGAGGGAAGAGAGCCCAAACTCAAGGATGATTATTTGAAATTCATTGAAGGCATCCTCGAAGAATGACGTGCAGAGAAAGTTTAAAATCAACCTAAAGAAGGAGAAATGTGGTATATCCCACATCCAGGTGTTTACCACTCAAAGAAACCAGATAAGATTAGAGTAGTATTTGATTGCTCAGCAAATTATGATGGTGTTGCATTGAATGATCATCTACTAAAAGGACCAGATCTGTAGATTCAGAAAGTATCCAGTAGCGGTCATGTGTGATGTTGAAAAGATGTTCCACCAGTTTCATGTAAAGAATGAAGATAGAGACTTCCTAAGGTTCCTATGGTGGGATAATGGAGATATAAATACAGAACCAGGAGAATACATAATGAAAGTACACTTGTTTAGTATGAAGTACCTGGCCCATCTGAATGAAAAGGATTGCCCATCAACAGCAAATTTTCTGAAGAAAAACCTTTATGTAGATGATGGTCTTATAAGTCTAGAGTCTACAGAATCTGCAATCAAACTAATGAAAGAAAGCCAAGAGTTATGCGCAAGAGGAAACCTGTGCCTTCATAAATTCATCTAAAAAAACAGAGAGGTACTGGAATCCATCAGTGACTCTGAAAGTGCATCAACGATAAAGAATGTAGATCTCAATTATGATCCTCTCCCAGTTCAAAATGTACTTGAATTGGGATGGAATGTTGAGAATGAAGAGAAAGTTGCAACTAAACGTACTATTCTTTTCGCAGTGGCTTCCATATATGATCCATTGGGATTCTTGGCCCCAATGATCCTCAAAGAAAGAGAAATACTGCAAGAATTATGCATACAGAAGTTAGGATGGGATGTACCCATACCTGAAAATTTGAGGCAAAGGTGGGAAAGTTGGATAAAAGACTTGCAAAACTTGAGAGAAGTTTGGATATCCAGATGTTTTGTACCTCATGATTTTGGAAAGTATGAGAAAATATAACTTCATCACTTTTCAGATGCCAGTAGTTATGGTCAGTGCTCCTACAGTACATTAGAGGGATAGGAGAGGGAAAAATACACTGTGCCCTGGTTATGGGGAAGGCCAAAGTTGCACCCACCAGTATTCAGACAATACGAAGACTTGAACTGACAGCAGCTGTTGTTTCAGCATAAGTAAGCAAGTTTCTGAGAGAAGAATTGGAGTTAGAAATAGATGAAGAATATTTTTGGACAGATTTAGTTGTCTTAGGATACATAAATAACGAACCCCGAAGATTCCATATATTTGTCGCCAACAGAGTTCAGAAAATTCGGGAAATAACAATTCCAGAACATTGGCATCACATTTATAAAGCATAACCCAGCAGATCATGCTTCAAGAGGCCTAAATGTAACAGAATTGAAGAATTCAAACTGGTTCACCGGTCCAGAGTTCCTTTGGGAAAAGGAAATCATACCAAGTAAAGGTCATACAAAATTGTCCATGAGTGATCCAGAATTAAAAGTTGTACTAACATTGAGGACTGCTGTCAAGTGTCAAGATGACATACTTGAAAGACTAGCCAGATGTTCAAAATGGAATGCGGTCATAAATGTAGTAGCTTGAATTCAACGTTTGGCAAAGGGAATCAGAAAGAAGGAATTGTTGAATGCAGAATACAGAATGAAAGCTACAGAAACAGTCAAATGATTCGACAGTGAAGAGTTGAAGAGACTTAGTCAAGAACCTTAAAGGCTTCCAAACAACTACCCATTGTACAAGCTTAATCTTGTTCTGTTGGATGGTATACTGAAGGTGGGAGGGAGACTGGAAAATGCATCGTTACATAGCAGAGTTAAGCATTCAGCAATTCTACCCAAAAATTCTACCTTCACAAGATTGATTATTTATTTTTATTTATTAAAGAATAAATATTTCACAACATTTCCGTACAAAGTATTTATAATTTTTTCTCATTAATCCCCTGCACCAAAAATACCCGATCAAGCCCCCCACCCCTTGCTATGCATCACCTTGTGCCCTCCATCTGTAAGATCAGGGCAAATCACTAAAGGGGCAGAGAGTGGAAGCCTGAGAACTCCATCCTCCCCATACCTTCTACCAACTCTTTTCGCAATTCCTTTGTCTATACAGAATTTTTTCCTAACTCTTAACTTTATTGACCAAATTTAACCATTCATAAACAGTGGGAATATTGGAAGAGAACCATACTCCTGAAATTAAAAGTCTAGCCAAAAAGGCTATTTTAGTCAATAGGATTTTTTTTATATATCTAGCAATCAACCTGGGAAAAATTGCCCAAAATCCAACATTCTAACATATATGGGATCACTAATTTAAGTTTTTGGGAAATCAGTTTGGCTATTATCTCCCAATATTCTGTTAGTTGTGTGCGGGACCAGAACATATGTAAATGATGTGCCCCTAACAACTTACATCTTGGACAGTTAGAGCTACTTCTCAACTCACATCTATTAAGCCAGACTGGTGTAATGTATATTCGATGTAAAATATTAAACTGAACCATAACGTGGTTAAAATTGTAAGATACTAACCAAAGTTTTGTCATTATATTCCCCCAGTCAGATGGCTGAACCATTGAATCACATTCCCACGCCCTTTGACCGGGGGAAAACAACCCCTAAATAGTTTGTCTAAAAACAGTTTATAAATATTCGAGATTCTTAGGTTGTGACCCAAGTTTCCCAATAGTTCATTTAAAGGTGTGTTGGTATTTATCTGTAATAATACTTTCCGTTTTATACTAGTGAGTGCTGAACGGAGTTGTAAATACCTAAACCAAGATCAATTAAATGTGTGTACTCTTTGTGTAAACTCCAAAAATGAAAATATTTCTCCATTATCCACTACTTGTGAAACATAAAAAACATAGTTTTTTTGCCCAAAATTTTCCTGCGCTAAATCCTCCAATTCAGGTAAAAATATAAAGGTGTCAAATATAGTGATCCTTTTATTCCAAACGACGCTCTACTAGTACCTCATGATTTAGAGCTGTGTTTCCCAACCAGTGTGCCTCCAGCTGTTGCAAAACTACAACTCCCAGCATGCCCGCACAGCCAAAGGCTGTGCGGGCATGCTTGGAGTTGTCGTTTTGCAACAGCTGGAGGCACACTGGTTGGGAAACACTGATTTAGAGAATAACCTCATAGTTTCCTTATAATCCTGTTGGAATCGAATTAGTGACCCGGACTCTAACAATGAAAAAATATTACAATGTGCAGATCTATTCAATAAGTGTCTACAGAAAGGACTCCTTTGCCAATGTTTATAAAGCCAGAGCTGTGAGGCTATAAAGTATACCTTAAGGAACGGAAGATTTAATCCTCCTTGTTCAATTGGTTTATATAGGTAATTTATTTTAAGCCTTACCTGCTTTCTTCCCCAGAGTAGATCATTTATCAGGGTCTCGATTAGCTTAAAGAATTTCTCCTCTATCCAAACTGGGGAATTTCTGAGAGTATAGAGAAGTTGAAGGATATTCTATCGGCCCTAGACAGCAGCAGACAAAGCCATACCGTAACTTTTTATCTTAATTTATTAATCAACGGAATCATATTTAAATGTACAAAGTCTTCTACTTTAGGAGAAATTGTTAAGCCTAGATATTCAAAAGAGTCGATCAATTTTTTTCCAGCGGCATTAACACAGTTTTAGACCAGTTAATGTCAAAACCTGACACTGATCCAAAACTGTTAATTATCTGAATAAGTTTAGGAAGCGTAATATCAGTATGATCAATAAAAAACAAGACGTCACCGCCATAAAGAGAAACCCATTCCTTTGTGCCCAATATCCCAAATCCTTTGATCCTAGGATCTTGTCTAACTTTAGCGGCGAGGGGTTCTATATATATATTAAATAACAATGGAGACAGAGTACATCCCTGGCAGGTGCCTCAGGTCGGGGGAATACTATCCGTCAAGCTACCATTTACATTCAGTCTTGCTGTAGGGGTTCTATACACAAGTTTAATCATATTGATAAATTTAGGGCCAAAGCCCATCCTTCCCAGAACTTTGCAGAGGAATGTCCACTGCACCCTGTCGAACGCTTTAGAAGCATCCAAAGACAGGATGGATCTGGAGACCCCCCCTGATGATGACTGAATGTTAACAAAAAGACGGTGCAGATTATGGTATGTGCCCTTATTTGGGACAAACCCATTTTGATCAGGATGTATCACTGTTGCAATGACCTTAGATAACCCTGTAGCTAAAATTTTAGAGAATAATTTTACATCTGTATTTATTAAAGAGATGGGTCTGAATGACTAATGGGTCCTTGCCTTGTTTTGGAATCAATGTTATTACAGCCTCTGTCATTGTTTCTGTGAGGTGACCCTCCTCTATAAATCTAAGGAAAAGCTTCAATAGGCAGGGAAAAATCACCTCCCTATACTTACGGTAAAATTCATATGGTAAACCATCTGGACCGGGAGAGGAATTTCCCACACCGGCCTTCAGGGCAGCCTCCAGCTCTCCAGGGGAGCGTTCCAATTCAAGAGCCTCCCTCTGGGAAGCCGTAAGCCCCGAGAAAACTAAGGGATTCAAATATAAGTCCATATCCCCGTCTGATATATCATTATTCAATTTATATAATAAAAAAATTTTTTTTTTGAAAGGCTTCCTTTATCTCATCTAATTTTCCCGTTGTTATCCCTCTTGGATCCGAATTCTACCTATGTCTTTTTCTTGTTCTTGATTTGAGATCACCCTAGCTAGAAGCTTTCCTGGTCTGCCTCCTTCTGCAAAATATTTCTGTCCCGTAAAAAAGAGGCTATGTTGAGCCTTCTCTACCAGAAAATCGGCATAGGTGTGGCTTTTATTCTGCATATTTTCACGATTCTCATCAGTTTTTTTCCGAATATTCTCTTCCGTAGCTACTGCTGCGCCGTCTCTTAGCCCCCTTTCCTTCTTACCATACTCCTTTTTTAAATTTGCTATATTACTAAACATAATTCCTCTCATAATGGCTTTAAATGTGTCCCATACTAATTGTAATCTCGCTGTATTGTAGTTTCTGTCCCAGAATTATAAAATCTCATGGCTCAATGAGTCATGGTTATCCATTATCGAGATCCAGTGGGAATTTAATCTAAATGGGGGCCTATCTTTATAATTATTGCCCTGCGTAGTTAGTTCCAGAACAAGATTGATTATTGATCACTACCACAATAAATCCTTGCATCAAGGAAGAAGCTTTACCCAAAGCTGTTTGAGAGAAGGTGGTTACTGGATAGTGAAAAGAAGCAAAGTTAAAGCAAAGTATATAACTAAATGTGTAGTTTGCAGAAAGGCATGTAGACCTACCGAAGAGCATAGAATGGCAGATTTACCAGCAGATCGTGTAAACCTATCACCACCATTTATTTATAGTGGAATGGATTGTTTTGGCCCATATATCACCAAACAGAACCGCTAGGAGTACAAGAGATATGGACTAATATTTACATGTCTGAGTTCCAGAGCGATTCACCTGGAAATATTAGAAGATATGTCAACTGACGCATTCATCAACGCCTTAAGATCTTTAATCATAGCCATTAGAGGTACTGTCAGAGAGCTTAGATCTAATTTTGTCAGAGCAAAGAATGAATTAAAGAAAGCTCTAAAAGAGATCGTTAAATAAAAAGTAACTGAGTGTTTGTTAGAGAAACAGTGTGATTTTCATATGAATGCTCCACATGCAAGCCATACAGGAGGAGTTTGGGAAAGACAAATCAGAACTGTAAGAAATGTGTTAAGTTCAGCGTTGAAAAATAACGCCAGAAGAATGGATGATGCTTCACTTCGTACCCTATAAGTAATGTCTATTGTTAAAAGTCATCCACTTACAGTTGATAACATCAACAAGTTGAACCCTTTAACTCCCAACCACCTACTTAACCTTAAGTCTGATTACATACAGCCAACGCATTGCAAGTTCACCAAAGATGATTTATATGCCAAAAAGAGATGGCGAAGAGTTCAATATCTATCATAACAGTTTTGGAATAGATGGAGAAAAGAGTGCTTATCCAATCAGATGCTAAGAAGTAAATGGCAAACACCCAGAAGAAATGTCAGAGTTGGTGACATAGTGTTAGTGAAAGAAGATTTACCTAGAAGTCAATGGAAATTAGCCAAAGTTTTAGAAGTTCAAAGGGATGAAGACAGACTAGTAAGTGTTGTTACAAATAGGAAACTCAAAACAAAAAAGGAAAATGTCTTTGTATTCAAGCACATACAGTATAAAGTCTCCCAGCCAGGCAATAGACATGGTCAATACATGGTGTACAGTTCATTTAAAGGCACAGAGGCGTTTTTAATATCCTGTTTGTAGTGACGCCAATTCATGCAACAAGCCGGACCGCAGGGGATAGTTCTGTGAGTGTAATGGTGTGGTATGCCGAGTGGGTGTAGTAGTACTCACAGTTCAGTTTCTCCCTGAGCCGGCCATGCAGTGGATCGAAAGACAGCACGAAATCCTCCGGGGCACTCTCGGTTGCAGGAAACACCAGCCAGATAGAAGCTGAGGTGCTATTGATGGTGGTGGTGTTTAGGGTGCTTTGGCGGCTGGGCTCCTGTGTTATTCATGACGCCAGCACCGTAAGGTGCAATTAAGAGATGGAGCAGAAGAATGAAGAATGAGGCAGTAGTTAAACCAAACAGGAACTTTACTTGTCAGATGTACTAAGGCATTCAATGTCATCCCTTTGTCTTGCATCCAGATGGCAAAAATAGTAATGCTGCATATCCAAATTAGCAGGCTCCTTGAGGTGAAGAGTAGCGGTTAACTCCAGCTCACTTTAGTAAAGGAAGCATGCTTACTTGTACTTAGTTTCTGATGTTGATCTGTTCACTCAACCTTGCAATGTCATTTAGATCCTCTGTATATAAGTATTCCGACAGATGGCCTTTCTGTCCCTATATCTGGTGGGCAGCTTGTAGCTTAGAATCTCTCCATCTAATGCAAAGGTGACTAAAACCTGATAAACGGCAGTTATCTTCCTTTGTCAATATTCTTTAGTTCAGTAATCCAACCCCAGGGCGATCTCCCTCACGGCAGGCAAACACTCTGCTTCATTATTTGAACAGGCTGTGGTTTTCAGAGTAATAATCCACTTGGTACCCCGGAAGGGTAATCTACTGTGTAGAATCCTATAGTCCTAATCTTGGACTCAAAGGTTGACGTAGATGGGTTCCCCTGGGCTAGGCTCAGGAGGACAGAGACAAGACTGCCTCCTCTCCTTCCTCCTAAGTCCTAATCTCCTAACCTATGCTCACTTCCTGTAACAGCTGTATATAACTGGTGTGATGGAGACCTCTAGTGGTGAAAGTATGTAGTGCATGTTGCCAGCCTGTAATATGGATTCAGCAGCATAGACAAAGGAATAGTGCACAATGACATAATATAAATAACAATTTGGAGTGGACCATACACACATATGTGGGACACTACAAATGTTGATTCTGCCATGCATTCTCTATGTATTCCACACGCTACCTATCGCTTTGCCACGCTTGATCTTCCTCTCTCTCCGCTCCCAGATGACCTCTTTCGTCCGGCAGAGTAAGAGACAGAGATTGGCGTACCATCTGATGACTAAGGCTAAACAAAATGGAGGCATGGGTCTACCAGACCTAGAGTGTTACTATATAGCAGTCTTATTGGATCAGACCAAACATTGGGCAGAAGAACACAGTCAAAAGTTATGGTCTGATATTGAGGCAAAGATGACCGGGGGGACACGTCTAAATGCTATTTCGAGTTTACCCACATATATTAACTTATGCTCTAAATTGGTGCCCCCACCAGTAATAGCATCCTTGAATGCATAGAGGATGGGGTGCTCCTCTGTTGAAGGAACAGAACCTAGAATTAAAGTGCGAGTTGAGATGGAAGCCTTAAAGGCATACATGTCGGATCTCTCTATTGACAGATGGGCAGATAGTCAAATAGCATTCCTATTAGATATTTACAGGGACGAGAAGTTGATGACATTTCAACAAATTCAGGAAGGATTTCAGTTACCTGGTACTGAACAGCACACATATAATAGAGTGGCATCTTTCCTTGCATCTGGAATGCTATTGAAAGTTGATACCCCTACTGTTGTCATAGTTGATCTACATAGACTGGGAGGGGATTGAAAAGGAAAGGTGTGAAACAGCTCTATTCTTCACTGACACATAATACAATTTTTCACAAACAGAGGGCAATGGTAGTGTGGGAGAAGGACCTTTCTATAAAACTTTCAGAGGCAGACTGGCAAAAAGCCATGCATTGGGCACACTAGTCTACAAAGTACGCTACACATTGGGAACAATATTGCAAACTGTTATTAAGGTGGTATTACACTTCAGAGTGATTGGCACGTATAGATCGAAACGTTTCACAACAATGTTTGAGACATCGTGGTCATAAGGGCTCCTTGCTCCACATATTCTGGGATTGTCCAAAAATTAAACCCTTTTGACAGTCAATTACCAAGCTTCTCCAACAAATGAACCCTATACTTGTTCATTTACCACCAGAAACAGCTCGCTTGTTAATCAATATTGAGGCTTTACCATGCCAGGTCAGTACCATCATGTGTCATGTATTCCATTCCTCAAAACTCACTATTGCCAGATATTGGAAGTCTCAAACAATACCCTCTATAACAGAAGTTAAATCTACTGTACACAATAGCTACCTATGTGAAAAAGTCCTAGCTCGCCAAAGCTGTTCTCCACACACCTTCCATCCTAAGTGGCCACAGTGGATTGAATTACATCAAGACTTCAAGGCACCTTAACCCCTTAAGGAACAGCGCCATACACGTGCAGGAGCCGCTTGATCAGCAGCAGGGGTCCGGCAGTCACTGATAGCCAGATCCCTGCTGTATGCACCGTCATTGGTAAAAACACTGATGCCGGCAAATTAACCCTCGCACTGCCGCGGTTAGCGCTGACCGCGGCACGTGTGGGATCATACCGAGTGCGGGGTGGCCATCGGGTCCCTGTGCTACTGTGACGGAGACCCGATGGCAGGGAATTTTTTGTCATCACTGAAAGTGCAACACCAAGTGATCAAAAAGGGATTTGTTACTCACCTTATCCTGCAAAAAATGAGCCCCTACCTAAGACAATCGCCCAAAAAATAAAAAAACTATGGGTCTCATACTATGAAGACATTAAAACATGATTTTTTTGTTTCAAAAATGCTTTTATTGTGTAAAACGTAAATAAATAAAAAAAGTATACATATTTGGTATTTTCACGTTTGTAAGAACCTGCTGTATAAAAATATAACATGACCTAACCCCTCATGTGAACACTGTAAAAAAAAAACAACCATATTTGGTCACCTTACATCACAAAAAGTTTAATACCAAGCGATCAAAAAGTCATATGCACTCCAAGATCATACTAATCAAACCACAAGAAATGAGACCCTACCTAAATAAATTAAAAAATATGGCTTTCAGAAAATAGAGACACTAAAAAATCTTTTTTTTTTCAAAAATGCTTTATTATGTAAAACTGAAACAAACAACCAAACAAAGTAGTCATATTTGGTATTGTTGTGTCCATAACAACCTGCTAAGTTTAAAAAAAAAAAAAGGTTTGAAAACCTTGAGGGGTGTATTTTCCAAAATGGGGTCACTTTTTTGGAGTTTCTACTCTAAGAATACATCAGGGGCTCTTCAAATGTGATATGGCAACTTAAAATTATCCCAGTGAAATCTGCCTTCCAAAAACCATATGACGTTCCTTTCCTTCTGCGCCGTGCCGTGTGCCCGTACAGCAGTTTATGGGCACATATGGGGTGTTTCTGTAAATTACGGTGTTAAGGCAATAAATATTGAGTTTTGTTTGGCTGTTAACCCTTGCTTTGTTACTGGAAAAATTGATTATAATGGAAAATCTGCCAAAAAAGTGAAATTCTAAAATTTCATGTACATTTTCCTAAAGGGTTAAGAAAGTTTGTAAAATCAGTTTTTAAGATTTTAAGATTTGCTTCTAAACTTCCAAGCCTTCTAACGTCCCAAAAAAAGAAAATGTAATTTACAAAATGATCCAAACATGAAGTAGACATATGGGAAATGTAAAGTAATAACTATTTTTAGAGGGATGACTATCTGTTTTAAAAGCAGAGAAATTGAAATTTTGAAAATTGATAATTTTTTTTATAAATAAAAATGAAATATTTTTACTTAAATTTAGCACTGTCATGAAGTACAATATGTGACGAGAAAACAATCTCATAATGGTTTGAATAAGTAAAAGCGTTTTAAAGTTATCACCACATATGGTGACACATGTCAGATTTGAAAAAAATGGCCTGGTCTTTAAGGTGAAAAAATGGCAGGGTCCTGAAGGGGTTAACCCACCTAGCTCTGTTTATAACTTAAGACCTACCCAAAGGCATGGATACTATAGCTTGGAAGCATAGCATATTCAGGCTAACTTTGGACATGGGGTTGATGCCTTCTCTATGTCTCTTTGAGCACAATTTGGGAAACATGTTTTAGTTTTTTCTATGTTCAAGTTCATACCCTTGTTCAAGTTTATTGAAGCCTAAATGGGTTCTTACCTTGTTTACAGGTACATATGTACAAAAAATGTGATTGTTGCTTTCAGTATAACGATATAACGCTAATACTACCGAATTACATTGTAACTTAGTATAATTATGTTACTCTTACCTAGTAACAGAGACGAGTATGCACAATGTTATGTACCTTGATTTTTATCATAATTTGTACAAGCATATGCATATCTATACTGATGAATATATCAAAACCCAATAAAAAACATTCAATAAAAAAAATAAAAATCACGCAGGGTTCTTTATGCTCCGTAGCTTCCCTGCTCGCCTCCCCTCCCTAGTGAAGCAGCCCAGATTCATTTATCTTTATTTTATCACATAAACCTCTGCAGCCATATATGAGGGGGAATAAGGGGCTAACAACTAAGAACTAACTGCAATGCATCCTACGAGATGCAGGTGCTTGATGAGCTGCTGTCCACCCACAGAAGGAAAAGAAAGTCCTCCAGATAAGTGAGTAAAAGTTTTTTTTTTTAAGTTTTACATTTACAGGATACCCCATTATAATTATTCAGATTAACCACTTCAGCCCCCCTAGCTTAAACCCCCTTAATGACCAGACCACTCTTTACAATTCTACACTACACTACTTTCACGGTTTATTGCTCGGTCATACAACTTACCAATCCAAATGAATTTTACCTCCTTTTCTTCTCACAAATACAGCTTTCTTTTAATGGTATTTGCTGAGATTTTTAGTTTTTCTGATATTGAGAAATCGCAATTTTCTCAAAATAGTGTATTTTTAACTTTTTCTGGTAAAATTGTTCAAATATAATTACATTTCTATACAAGTTTGTGTCATAATTTATTGTGCTACATGTCTTTGATAAAAAAAAAATGCAATAAGTGTATATTTATTGGTTTGCGCAAAAGTTATAGCTTTCACAAACTATGGTACAAAAAAGAGAATTTCCGCATTTTGAAGCAGCTCTGACTTTCTGAGCACCTGTCATGTTTCTTGAGGTGCTAGAATGCCAGGATACTATAAATACCCCCCAAATGACACCATTTTAGAAAGAAGACACCCCAAAGTATTCGCAGAGGGGCATGGGGAGTTAATGTATGATTTAATTTTTTTCACAAGTTAGCGGAAAATTACACTTTCTAAGGAAAAAAAATAATAAAGTTTCCATTTCTGCTAACTTCTGGCAAAAAAAAGAAAATCTCCCACGGACTCACTATGCTCCTCAGTGAATACCTTGGGGTGTCTACTTTCTGAAATGGGGTGATTTGTGGGGTGTGTTTACTGTTCTGCCATTTTGGGCGGGACTAAATTGTGAGCAACCTTGTAAAGCCTAAAGGTACTCGATGGACTTTCGGCCCCTTTACGCACCTAGGCTGCAAAAAAGTGTCACACATGTGGTATCTCCGTAGTCAGAAGTAGGGCAATGTGTTTTGGGGTGTATTTTTATATATACCCATGCTGGATGAGAGAAATATCTCTGTAAATTGACAACTTTGTATAAAAAAAATTAAAAAGTTGTCATTTACAGAGATATTTCTCACACACAGTATGGGTATATGTAAAAATACACCCCAAAACACATTGCCCTTCTTCTCCTGAGTGCGGTGATACCACATGAGTGACACTTTTTTGAAGCCAAGATGCGCAAAGGGGCCCAAGTTCCAATAAGTACCTTTAGGATTTCACAGGGCATTTTTACGCATTTGGATTCCAAACTACTTCTCACGCATTAGGGGCCCCTAAAATGCCAGGGCAGTATAAATACTCCATTTTGGAGGTAAGATATTCCCCAAGGTATTCCGTGAGAGGTATGGTGAGTTCATGTAAAATTTAATTTTTTGTCACAAGTTAGTAGAATATGAGACTTTGTAAGAAAAAAATAATAATTATAATAATAATTTCCGCTAACTTGTGCCAAAAAAAAAATCTTCTATGATGCGCCGATGCGTCAAGGAGGAATAACCTGGCCGCCCGAAGGACGCATCCCTTGCGTTAGGCGGTCGGGAGGTGGTTAAATTATTAAGTATTTTTTTTTCTAAGGGCGGTTTCACATTGGTGTTAGAAATGCCGTTATAGTGTTCATATATAATGGAATTTTCGGACGGATTGAAAAACTGAACCCTTTAAGAGGCAAATCCTGTCGACAGGACTTTTTTCCCACCATGTATAATGGAACAAAACAGAACCGTTATTTGTGCCCGTAGAAATGTATAAGGACGGAACAAAACGTCCTATAATTCTGTTATATTCCGTTATTATTCTGTCATAAAGGAACACTATAATGTAATTTCTAACACTAATGTGAATCCGCCCTAAACCTGCATAATGGAAACGGAACAGATCCGTTTTGCAGCCGATAGACTTTTATAATGATGGAATGAATAACGGAATTCCTCTAAAGGCATTCCGTTATGCATTCTGTCATAGAATTGTGTTATGGTCCGTGGTAACGGAATCCATAACGCAATTCAACTTTTACCAGTAAATGAAGCGTTAACGAATTTAAAAAAATGAAATTCACTCATCTCTCCCTATAACCATGGCAACCCACTTCAAAGGAGTCGCCATTAATATTTATTTACAATTTGATACATGTCACCTTCCAAAAAGGCTGAAAAAATATGTCTGTAATGGATATTCCAAATGATAAGGCTAGTTTCAGCAGTATTTGTCTGGCCGAATCCTGGCATATTTGCCGGGTAGCAGACAGATCTCTTCAGGACCCCATTATAGTCAATAGGGCTGGCGGGAATAGTGGTACCGCCTGGCAATGTCGAATGCAGAGAGCTCTGGCAGTATATATTTTAACCCAACACTGACTAATAATTATGAGCGATCCAGTCCTAAAAGTATTCCCAAAACAGCCGTTTTTTTCATCTTTTAGAAGAGGAACAAAATGGAGAAATCTATTAGTCTATATGCAGTTGCATCCATTACAAGCTGAAGAAGAAATCAATAAGGACTTCTCGCTATTTCCTACTATTTACTACTCTTTTGAGTCCCTTTAACTGTGGAAATAAACACTGTGGGGCTCATTTATGAACTATGGTTTCTGGTCTAAAAAAGTAACAGATGGCGGTTTTGTGACTTTTTTGCAACTTTTTGCGACATTTTGGCCTTTACCTCAACTCTGCAAGAGTTCAATTTTCCAGAGGGAAACTCCAGATTAGAGTGGGATTGTGGCACATTTAGGCCTTATTCACACGTCCGCAATGTAGTCCGCATGTATTCCGCAATTTTGCGGAATACATGCGGACCCATTGACTGTGAATGGGGCTGGGAAAGATGCGGAGAGCACACACTGCGCTTTCCGCATCCGATTTTGCGGAGCGCGCCGCCGATTTTCCGGTCCGCGGCTCCGCAAAAAAAATAGAGCATGTCCTATTCTTGTCCGCAATTGCGGACAAGAAGAGGCATTTTCTATGGAGTCCGGGCAATGTGCGGTCCGCAAAAATGCGGAATGCACATTGCCGGTGTGTCCGTGTTTTGCGGATCCGCGGCTCCGTGGATCCGCAAAACACTTGCGGACGTGTGAATGTAGCCTAACTATCATCTCAAGCCAGGAAACCCCTGGTCTAATGTTACACCTAAAGGTGTAAGCCACATTACACTCATGTAGAGAAGAATATGTAGGCGGCTCACTCAAACTGGAAGAAAATGGATCGCGGTGCAATAGTGTTAGAGAGAATTAAAAAATAAGTAGAGATGGCACTCTACTCATACGTTATGCATGGAAACATATATTTATTTAGAAACTAGCTCTATGCACCAGAGTAAAAGTAGGCAGTAGGATTCGTAGGATTAAAATCATAGTGCTGTAAACATACAATAGATAAGTAAAGAAAGTCCTAAAAAAAAGAAAAATATAGAAACCTTGATTTAACCCTATTAGCTGACGTACAACATGACTAGTACATCTGATAGGGTGTCCAGATTTGCTTTAGGCCGTAGTTTCTTTTTGCATCCGATCTGCATCCGATCCCATTCATTTCGATGGGGACGCAAAAAGATGTCAACAGCAGTCTGTGTGCTGTCCGCATCCACATGTCCGTTCAGCAACACCGCAAAACAAATAGAACATGTCCTATTCTTGTCAGTTTTGCAGACAAGGATAGAACATTTGTACAGAAGTTAAAAAATAAATGGCGGCATGCACTTGGTCAGGATCCTTGTTTTGCGGATCCACAATTTGCGGCAAGTAAAACAGATGCGGTCTTGTGCATGAGCCCTTATTCTCATAATGACCTTGTCCCCCACCCTGTTTGTCCTCAAAGCTTCTCTCGATTACAGAGTAAAGACTGTTGAGCTTACACACAATATGAAGGACCTCCTGAGCATGAACTCAATTTGGACCATGTAATCTAGTGCAGCTTTGAGGGTGCACATCAAGGGGACTTGGTCAGCATAAGAATATAAAATAGTGAACTGGACACCGTATCTGCAGTACTACTCATATAGTATTGCACTTGATAGGGGTAACTCAAGGTGACAGACTCCCTTTAAAGGAGTTATGCTAAGTTTGAAAGTTACCCCCTATCCAGAGGAAAGGGGATATCTAACTGATCAATGGTAGTACAACCACTGGCACTCTATCCACTCCCAATAATGAGGGTCCAATTATCCATCCTGATGAAGTGATGGGTCGAGCATACACCCTACCGCTCCATTCATTCTCTAAAGGACTGCGGGAAATAGCCAAGTGCTATATTCGACTATCTCCCACAGTCCCACAGAAAATGAACGGAGAGGGAAGGTGCATACTTAGCCTGCTGCTTAGGACTGTTTGGGATCTCCACACTGCTATTGAGCATGTTAACCTGGCTCCCCGTGCTAACAGGCGCGGGCAGCAGAGTTCTTAGCTGTGGTCAGCACTCCTGCTGCTGGCATCCCCCTCCTGGCTCTAAGCAGTTTCTGTTTTACTTGCTGCTCCTGTCTGTTGGTCCTTTCAGTTTTCATCATGTTGCTAACTAAATACTTGCCGCTAATTACACATCATATTGTTTCTTTAGTCTGTCTCACCCTTTATCACACACATGTTCACACTCAGCAGTATTCATTTACACCTATCTATACACGTGCTATAATTCTCAGCTTTCACTGAACATGCTGATAAATGATTAGCAGTTGTTAATTGAATTGTCGTCTGCATACAATATATCTTCGGACATATAATTTAAAGAGAACCTGTCAGTAAAATGTTGGTCTTCAAACTGCCCACAATACCTTATCAATCCTTTCAGGTCACCCCAGATGATGTTCTTTAACAGTTCTTTTGACTTCTGAATTTGGAGAAAAACATCTTTATTCCCTGCACCTGAGGTTGACTGTTTCTTCTCCTGAGTCAAATTAGTTGCACTCAAATTACTCCTACTGCCTGTTGATTAACGTTTCCTATCACAGACAACATCATCCCCTCACCTCAACAGGCAGGAGGTGGGATGCTTCATATGTGGAGGGACAGTGCAGACTGTGCACGGTGGTTGTAAGGTAGGAAACACCATGACCTAGGAGTGCCTGTCATAGACTGTACAAATTGCAACTTGGAGGAGATAAAATGCTACCAACTGTAGCAAAGGCTACTTTCACATATGCGTTTTTGCCTGATCCGGCAGGGATCAGCAAAAACGCATCCATTTTTGATAATACAACTGGCTGCATCCATTATGAATGGATCAGGTGGATCTGGCATTAAAACCAATGTGAGTCAATGGGTGCAGGATCCGTTTTCTAGTGTGTCCGAGAAAACCGATCCGGAACAATTGACTTGCATTGTGTGTCACGCTGGATCCGTTTTGCTCCGAATCCCATTTCAGACAGAAAACCTGGATCCGTGATTTTCTGTCCAGTATGGAAACGCAACCAAAAGAAATGGAATGCATTCTGGTGCACTCTGTTCTGTTCTGTTCAGTTCAGTTTTGTCCCTATTGACAATGAATGGGGACAAAACAGAACCGTTTTTCTGCAGAATTGACATCTTCTGTCGGATCTCAATACCAGAAAAGAAAAGCCAAGAAAGAAAGTAAGTTGATGTGTGTTAAAGGGACAATTCTATTGTAAAGGTGCCCAAGAGGGGAGGGCAGCCCTGATTGTCTCAGAGCCAGTTGTGGATATGATAGGATGTGTTCTGGCTGTGTCTGACAGAAAAACAATTGCAGACACAAGCCAATTACTAGGGACACCACACGGGCACTATAAGGAGAGATTTGAAGATATAATTGGGTAGATTTTAGTGTTTGATCAAGGTAACCTTATCATAGAGAGTGAGGGAGGGACTAGTCTCTGTCTCAGTTGTTTAATACAGCTTGCTGGCAAATTCTGCATTACAATATCCTGCAAGAAACTCATATTTTTGTGTGCAGAGCAAGCCACCTTTATTGTTTGTAAAAACGCTTTATACGCTTATTACCAGCACCCCAATAGCATACATTTTGCTACAAATGCTGAGCAATTGCCTCTTTTTTTCGAAAAACAATATACTGCAGTATGCAGTATATAGTGTGAATCTGTACCATGCTGCAATAACCACATTTATATACCAATTAACCATTAACGCATTGCATTGTGTCAAGATTGCCATGCATTATGACTGAACACGTTCTACTGCAATAACAGCATCTATATACCAGTTAACACACTGGATTACATGCATTATTACTGAACACGTTGTTCAGCTCGGGAATTGGTGATACTGCTGATACTGTGGTCACAGGCTTAAAACATGCCAGACCTAATCCAAGCTAACTGGCATTATTTCACCAAAAAGCAATCCCTACTATGTACTCTCACATGGCGGAGAAGGTGAGCTATTCCTTGCAATTGTCAAGGAACATTGCTCCCACTCCCGCTCCCTCCTATCCTATGTGTAAAGTGAAATGTTGCCATGCCATGTTAGAGCTGATCAGCCTGGGCGAGAGTACCAGTCTCCCCACTCGCTATCAAAGCAAAATGGAGGAACTTTTTCCTGTTACTGAAAAGGAGGCCTAATTGCTTCATTACCAGGATACCAGATGCCTGAGGCCTGCATTTCTGACCAGGAGGCCTCTCTCTGCCCCCTGCAAAGTTACTCACTTCCCACCATCTCTACTACCACACACAGCATAAGCCTCAGCAGCAAAAGCTAGTTCAGTCTCATGAACATTATGGAGTAATTTTTTTTATGTGCCACACCAGGCTGGCGCAATTCAGCAAACAGAGACATACAGCCTGAACAACAAGGTTTAGTATTATCTGGACTGTGGCCTTTCTCCAGCACATACCATGTTCCCTGACCCCATGGACTTCTGGGCAGTCAGAATAGAAAAGTGACCAGAATTAGCCCAATTTGCTCTCTCTGTACTGTCTTGTCTCCAGTATCATCTCAGAGAGGGTTTTTAGCATGGCAGTTGGTGCCATCACATCTAAATGGACAAAGTTGTCCTCTGCCTGTGTACAAATTATCACTTTTATCAAAATGAACAAGCCATGGATCCATGAGAATTTTCAAGCACCTCTAGCTGAGGTTGATGAATAGATCTGACCATTGCTGATGGTGGCCCCAAGTCGCCACTGCTGCTGACTGCCTACCATTATATTCCGTACCATATGGCTGCTACTGCCACCACTAGCCTAGCTGGATCTCCCCCTGCTAATCCCCCAACTTCAACTTCCACTATCGCCACTATTGCTGTCAGTTATTACCCCTATACAACTTACTCTTTCCACATCCACACTCTACTGCTGCTGCTCTCAAACAAAAGGGAGATTTTTTTCAGGCTTGTTCTACTTCAACACTTTAACAAGTATGTATAAACAGGGGTAGCTATCTACCCCGATTAAGCCATAAATTTTGGATGCTTGGTCACAACAAGTCATGTTTTTTTCCCCCATTACAGTGTGTGTGTTTGAACATCATCTGTTCCGAATAAGGGGCAATTTTTTGAATGTTTTTTTTTTTTTTTTTAAAAAAGCATAACAAATGTGATAGTGTTTTTGAACAGGCTGTTTATTAACACCATCAACTGTACGTTTACCCATAGCTATATACGTCAGTATCACTCTGACATTATTTGCTATTGCTGTCATTGAGTTCAAGAGCTTAACCCCTTAGTGACCAAGCCCATTTGGGCCTTTATGACCAAGCTTTTTTCTTCCTTTTTTCATGGTCTTGTTCCAAGAGCTATAACTTTTTTATTTTTACGTCTATATAGCTTTATGAAGGCTTGTTTTTTGTGGGACAAGTTGTAGTTTTTAATGGCATCATTTTAGGATACACATAACTTTCTGATTAACTTTTATTAACTTTTTCTGGGAGGGAGATGGGGAAAAATAGCAATAGTGCCACTGCGTTTTTACATTATAAATTTTACGGCATTCATTTTTTGGTAAAAGTAACATATTATCTTTATTTTCTAGGTCAGTACGATTACAGTGATACTAAATACATATCGTTTTTTATGTTTTGCTACTTTTCTTTGCAATAAAACCCTTTTTTTATACCAAAAAAAAAAGATTTTGCACTGCCACTTCCCTAGACCCATAACTTTTTTATTTTTTTTTCTATGGAGTTGTGCGAGGGCTTTATTTTTGCGGGACGACTTGTATTTTTCAGTGGTATCATTTTGGAGTAAATTTCGCTTTTTGATCGCTTGTTATTATGTTTTTTCCGGTGGAAACCAAGAATAAATTAGAAATTCTGTCTTTTTTTTATTTATTTTTTACGGTGTTTACCATAGGGGATCATTTATGTAATATTTATGTAGTCCCCGTCATTACAGACGTGGCAATACCAAATATATAGAGGAAATTTTTTTTTGCAATTTTTCTCATTTAAAAGCGTATTTTCAATGGAAAAAAAGCATATTATTTTATTTTATGGAAATTTTTTTATTTAATAAATGTGTGTTTTTTCTATTTTTTTTTACCGCTCCCTCTGTCAATGCTTTACATGCGGCAGGCGCCATTGTGCCCGACATGTAAAGGGTTAAACAGCCCGGACCAGCACTCCTGCTGGTCAGGGCTGTTAGAGCAGGGCCCGGGTCTCATGTGGCGGCCCAGCCTAAGGCCCTTAGTGACCGCCGTAAAAAGGCGTATGGGTGGTCACTAAGGTGTTAAAGAGCAAAAATTAGTAAAAAAAAAGATATAAAAATGAGCCCTAGAAGACCTCAGAGTGTCATTTAACAATTTCATGCCAATTAGAGTACTGTTGATTCAATTTGGCCACTAATTTACTTTTTTGAAAATTTTCGCTTATTTCTAGGTCACTCTATTTCATTCTAGTTCATTCTAGTAGTTGAAATCTCCATTTTAATCAATTTAAGGCTATTGTATATGGCCACCTTTACACCTGTTGCATGTTACTAACGCTGGGCCATATTGAGAGTTTTTGTAACCATATTCTCATTGCCTCATGTGAGACTGTAACCACTAAGGCCCAGTTCACACATCAGTTATTTGATCAGTTATTTCCATAAGTTTTTGTGAGCCAAAACCAAGAGTGGAGGCTACTCAGAGATAAGGTATAATAAAAAGATTTTAACTGTTCTGTTTTTGACCAGCACCTGGTTTGAGACTAGTAAGTATTCTTTTTGCATGTTGCCTATCTTAGGCTACTTTCACACTGGCGGTAGCCTTTTCCGAAAGGCTGGTCGAGTGGAGGAACAGCCTGTCTGATCCGTGCTACAGCAAGTCCACCGTGCTGGTGGAAGTCCGCTCTGGCCCCATTCACTATAATGGGGACGGGCGGAGGTCCGGCCGCAACACGCCAAACATGCCCAGAGATGGCCAGAATAAAACTACAGCACGCTCCAGCTCTCCACCATTATAGTGAACGGGGCGGGAGCAGACTTCCGCCAGCACAGTGGACTAGCGGTAGCACCCTGCCGAAACAGCCTGCCAGAAAAGGTTACCGCCAGTGTGAAAGTAGCCTTAGTGCACTCCTTCTGCCATGCATAGGAGCCATGCATACTACTCAAGGGCTAAAAGGATCCATATGAATAATCTGACTCCCTTACCTACAGTCTGCTATGTGATGATAGAAAATTGTTTTCAAGAAGGAAAAACTGATCTGAATATCTCCCTTTCAACAATGTCCTTGTTTTCCTACATTGAATAGAAAGTCAATGGAGGCTGTTGAAACAGTAGTGGTTTAGCTGACAGATCCCATCTCTCAGTACGATCTGGGACTTGTTAGAAAGCTAATTAGTGATAATGTTTCAGGATTTTCACAGGCTGCTGACACAGAAAATTGCTTTTGTGCTTTGGGGAAAATGTGTCACATTCAGAAATATCAACAAGTTGTCCTGAATAGAGGAGAACATACTAGAAGATATTTACTTTTCCTGGAAGAGACAATGAAAAGTGTCTGAGGCTAGATTTACTAGAAACAGAGTAACATTAGTGTATTTTTTTTAATCTATTACTAGCGATGAGCGGCAGGGGCGATATTCGAATTCGCGATATTCCACAAATTTTTGGGCGAACATTCATCATAAATTCGCAAATTCTAGAATTCGTCATTATTTTCTTGATTGCGAAAATCGGCAATGTAACTTTTGCTACATTTTTCAAGCTGCTAGGAGTTTCCTGAGACAGGTGAAAATGGTTGGCACAGCAGAACAATACAATAGGTTTATATGCAGATAGAGTGCTCCTATATATTCTCGATTGCACAAATCGTCAATTAATGATGCGCATATTTTGGTGCAATATGTGCATCTTCACAGTTTAGCAGGTCTGATTACATATTACTGATTGGTTCACTAAGTATTGTTGTGAACTTGTGACATCTAATGTAATGACTCAGCAAAGCACAGGGCACAGCAATGACACTGCTGTCTCTCTCAGAACTGCAAAAAAAACAGCAGAAAATGGCTGCTGGGGAGGTTCTTATATAGTAAGGGGTAGACAACTTTCCTATTGGTTGCTAGGGTTGTTGCTAAGCTCAGACAAAGACATTGCAGACTTTTCATTGGCCCACAAGCAAGAAGCAGGGAGGGATCATGGGTTCAGAGGGAAAAAAAACTAGAATATTTGCGAATACGAATATATAGCACTATATTCTAAATCTTCGCGAATTCTCGAAGTGGCGATAGTCGGGAATATAATTCATGATTCGAATATTCTTGCCCAACACTATCTATTACAAATGGCATGACTATCTCTGGGACACTAATGGTATTAAGCTATATTATTGCCTTCAGAAACTGTCTTTAGCGATGTTTCAGGTTTATAGCACTATATTACTATTAAAGGAACATTCCAAGCAAAATCTGTGCACTTTCGTGTGCCAAGTGAGTTGCATGACGTGGAGATTAACAGAGAATTGTTGTGTCATGCACCAAAACATCTGACTCTGTTGGAAGCATCCCAGCAATTTGGCCCAAAGCTTTCCCTTTTCACATGAACATTGACCCTACTATAAAATTCTATCATACACTTGTTAATAGGGGACAGTATCATACCATTCAGGGCCGCATCTGTAATAAGGCGAGATGAGCAACTCTCCTCAGGCGGCACCCAACCTGTCTCTGAGAGGTGGCAGTTTATGGTGGGGCACAGGAGCCCATTGCTCCCATCCCCACTGTTCAGCCTCATAGGCCACAGGCTACTAGGTCTGAAGCCTGTGCAGCAGTAATGGTTGCAATGACCCAGTGACGTGCCTAAGGTGTTTGACACCTGAGGTGGGTCCTTTCTCTACCTCCCCCAATACTTCAAAAATGTTTACCCCCTCACAATAGTTATTGCCCTAATTGTACAACCTTCACAGTAGTTTTGTCCACATATGTGCCCCCTCACGGTTGTTTTTCCCACAATGTGTCCCCTCACAATAGTATTGTCTTTATTGTGCAACATTCACAGTAGTTATGCCCACATTGTGCCCCCTTAAAGTACTTATCCCTTTATTGTGCCCCCCTCACAGTAGTAATGCTCTATCTGTGCCCCCTTCACAGTAGTGTGCCCCCATAACAGTTATGTCCCCTCACAGTAGTAATGTCCTCTGTGCCCCTATAAAGTAGTAAAGCCAAGTGTGCCCACTTCACAGTAGTAATGCCCACTCTTTGCCTCATAACAGTTATGCCCACCCCTTTTTCTCAGGAGTAATGCCTTCTGTTCCCCCTTCATAGTAGTAGTAGTAGTTAAGGGCAGTCTGGAAACATTATTACTATGGGGAGGAGGCGATCTGTATGGTTATTGCTGTTATTATTACAGCAGTATAGTATTATAATATTATAGTATTACTATAAGGCCCCTTGTAGAGCCCCCACTAGTTTATCTTGTCCCCCTGTAGTGCCCCCAATAGGTATAATGCCCCCTGTATTTCCCTAGTACTTTTAATGTTCCCTTGTAGTTCCTCAAGTAGTAATAAGGCCCCTCTATAGTCATCCAATAGTTATAGATGTCAGTGCTTCGTGACTGGTTGCCCTGCTTCATAGGCTTTAGTTTTGGCCTGGCAGCGCACCAGGAGAGGGTTGGCCAACTCTGGCAAAATCCCACCTGATATTTGCCAAAACTGCCAGATATGAAGTCTGGTCCTCCTGGTCAATAGTCACTGAAATTGCCCTTGAAGAATGAAAGTCATTGATGTTTTTCATATGAATTTTTATGAAATGATCTGGATCCTCTATCTCTAAAAAGGAAATGAACAACCAACCATGTGGCCCTGCTAGCAACACCTTAACAACTAATTGCTTTTTTCACTGTGCGTTGTTGTTTTTTTTACAGCCGTGTAATAATAATAATAATAATAATAAAGGTATATAGTGCCACCATATTCTGCAACACTTTACATGTGGCTGTACCTAAATCCAAGGCCACTCTGTGCTTCTTCTGGCAGACACCTTCTTGATTGACTGGGCAGATGAGAAGGCTATGCAGCAGAAGAGGGAAGGGAAAGCAGAGAAAGCATTCAGAGCAGTGATGCACACAGTGGCTCGGTTCCCAACCTCGAAGCATTTAACCGTTAATTTTCATGAGGTTTAAAAAGTATTTTTTCAGATCACAGTTCACTATTTGGAAAGCATTACATTCAGCAAAGCTTGCCCTTCAAGGCATTGTGCCTAGGGGCAGACTCCCTTTAATATGCTTAGCTCACTGCTGTCTACGCTAAAAGTGGATTTACACATTCTGAATAGCAGGTGGCTATTGGTATGGAAGTGTTCCTTCCTGACAACAGGCTGCTTTTTCAGTGGGGGTCAAGCGCTGCATTTACATGCAGCGATCACCTCCACAGTATGAGAACAAGCGGTCGCTATTGCGGTCGCTTGTCCTCATATAGCTGCATTGTTTCTGGGCAGCAGATGACTGTTTAGACAGCACGATCTGCTTCCCAGAAATGATCATTTACTTGTCTGCACTTCTGCCAGTTTCACCCAATCAATAAGCGTTTCACTGGTTCATCAGGTGAATGGCTGTATCTTTAGATGGGCAGATTGTCGTCCCCTATAATCTACCCAATTATCGTCATGCGTAAATCCACCATAGCTCTATAATAAATTCTACTTTTGTGGACTATTTTCTGGCATGTGGGACAGAGTGGAAATGAGAATAAGCTATTAATGCCTTGAGGATAAGATGGGTCCTCCAAAGGAAAACTCTACTATACAGAGACTAGTTAATAATTTTGTTTCCCATTCATATAGTAAAAGATTGTCTAACGCAGATAACCCTTTTAAATCAAATTCGTGAGGGAGGTAAATGATGACCAGCTAGAGTTAAAGCTAGTTAGAGTAGTTTCCCACTTGAGAGAGGCAACCTTGTCGCGGTAAGTGGGCCTATGCGCTTTGATCAAACTGTGTACCAATGCCTCATGTTTATGCAGTGCATATTGTGACATGAATTATAAATTGTGCTGAGAAGCCCGTTTGAATATGGTGATTATCAGTTGTTATTTCAAAAGCATAGTGTTTGAGGAGGTGCGACCCAGATTCACTCTTTACGTTTGCATAAATGATGACCAGCCATGTAAGCAAAGATCAGGAACCATATTCTAGACTCACAAACCATTGTATATTCCAATGAGGGTGCCAGGAGGGCAGCGACAGAGAATTTGAATGTTCCATTAACTTCCTTCCCTACCACATGAATCCTTGTAAAGGAAGTAAGTTAGGTCATTGATAAATGCTAGGAAATAGATGGTAATGCAATTCCCTAATAAAGTTTAATGTGGTTACAACATGAGGCTTCACAGCAATCACTTTGACTTACAATTTGGTGGCCCTCATAGCAGTCATCTCGTCCTTTGCCACCAGACAGAAGTAATGGCTTTGCATTATGGATCAGAATATCAAGACCATGAAAAGGCCATTTTCTTGAAATCCCCCTCAGTGATTTTTTTATGACTGTGCATTGGATGGACCTCCTGTTTAAAGAGGTCTACACATTCAGCTTGGTAATTGCATCCATATATTCATTTAGACATTGGGAACAGAGCTAGGACACATCTGGCTGTAAAGTCAGGTAGTCTGAGCTACACGATAATGGCCCTTATATAAATTAGTGTATTATCGGCTGAACACACCAAGAACAGCGGGTTTGGCCTACAGTTTAATGTGTATGGGGAGCTCCTGAGTCGCTATGACAGATGATGTCAGGGTACAGAAGGATGGGGCAAAATGAATATTTTCGTCACATGTTATTATAAATCCCAATAGATTAAAAAAAAATTTTTTTTATAAAACACATGGACACTAAAATATAAGTGGATAAATTAGGCCACGGCCAACTTTATTAAAGATTTACTTAACATATTATATAATAATCATAAAACTTATTTAAACTACAGATTAGACCAGCCATAAACTCGGCCTAAATACCATATGATCTCGTCCACTCGCCACTTCTTGGCGAGCGACTTTTCCCCTCCTTCTAATAAAACGGTTGTGACAAATTAATTAACAGGGAGGGCGGGCCGCAGCTCCTCCAACGCAGCTTGGCAAACAGCCAGAAGCCGTCCGACACCGGACTAATAAACCCCCTGGGCAACACACCCCATAACCCTGTATCCAATGCCCTAACTGTTGCTGGGTCCCCTACACCTTTTAGCCTCAGCAACAATCGTACCATTGGATACTTCCCTGAACCAATCCCCTGATATCTGCCCTAGCCCAGCAACCCAATCTATTTTTAGCCAACTTGGCCACCAATTTTGGTGGGAAATTCCCGCCTAAACCGCCATATTCTACCATTAAAATGATTATAATCCCATGTGGATCCCTCCATATGGGATTTTCAGGATCCTAACATTCATTGTTCTCCTGGGATATAAGCTGCCGCCAAAGGCGTCTGCCAGGGGCTTTCTCCCTATTAAATACACATACACATTCGGCCTAGCTAAATAAGCATGTTTATGAAGTAGATGTAAGGGAGTTGGGAATGATAGACAGCATGGTGGCTCAGTTAGGGCAGCATCAGCACTCGGCATACCTTGGCAAGTGTTGGGGCCCACTACTCCTAAGGGGTGTAGCCATAGGGGTCACAGCGATCAAAGTTGCGACCGGGCCGTTAAGCCAGGGGACCCCCAGGATGAGGAAGCGTGACTGCAGGGAAGAACACCAGACTGGGATTTATTTTAAAGTCTGATCTGAGGTCTGATACTTGGTGGGTCTGACATGGAGGTCTAATAAGGGTCTGATCTGAGGTCTGATATGGAGGCCCATATTATACGAAGTCCTGATATGAGGCCTCCCCTGGAAGTCTAAAGGGGGTCTGATATGGGGGGTGGGTCTGACATGGAGTCCTGATCTGAGCTCCCATATGGGGATCTAACATGGAGGTCTAAAGGGGTGTGATCTGAGATCTGATAGGGGGGGGGTCTGACATGTAGGTCTAATGTAGGTCTGATCTGAGGTTTGAAACTGGGTTCAGATCTGAGTTTTGGAGGTCTGATATGAGGTCTGATATAGGGGGGGTCTAACATGAATGTCTGATGGGTGGGTCTAATCTGAGGTTTCATATGGGGGTTTGATCTGAGGATCTGTTATGTTTTTTCATCACTTTATCTCCCAAGAAAATTGAACAAAAAGCGATCAAGTCATACACATCCCAAAATTATATTGTCAAAAACGACAGATCATCCCGTAAAAAATGATTCCCAACACATCTCTGTATACATAACTGTAGAAATGTTATGAGGGTCAGAATATCGCAATGAATTTTATTTTTTATTTTTTACAAAGTGGGTCCTGGTGAGGCTTACTGAGGCTGGGCATTCTGCAGTGAGCGGGCCTATAGATGTCCTGAGCGGGGGGTGCTGTTAGGGTTGCCACCTTTCCCAACACAAAATACTGGTTACACAAGTTAAAATGGTTGGTGTGGGTTAATACGGGTGTTATTTGATCATATTTTACGTTTTGCTCAATTTTTTTTCTCAATAAAATTAATCTTATCACTGTTGGGAACACCCTGTGTATTTAACCCCTTCATGACCAGGCCATTTTTTGCAAATCTGACATGTCACTTTATGTGGTGATAACTTTAAAACGCTTTTACTTATCCAAGCCATTCTGAGATTGTTTTCTCGTCACATATTGTACTTCATGACAGTGGTAAATTTGAGTCAAAATATTAAGTTTTTATTTATTAAAAAAATACCAAATTTACCAAAAATTTGGAAAAATTCATTTTCAAAATTTAAATTTCTCTGCTTTTAAAACAGATAGTAATACCTCCTAAAATAGTTATTACTTTACATTTCACATATGTCTACTTCATGTTTGGGTCATTTTGTAAATTACATTTTCTCTTTTTGGGACGTTAGAAGGCTTAGAAGTTTAGAAGCAAATCTTGAAATTTTTCAGAAACATTTCCAAAACCCACTTTTTAAGGACCAGTTCAGGTCTGAAGTCACTTTGTGAGGCTTACATAATAAAAACCACCCATAAATGGCCCCATTTTAGAAACTACACCCTCAAGGTATTCAAAACTGATTTTACAAACTTTGTTAACCGTTTAGGTGTTCCACAAGAATTAAAGGAAAATGGAGATGAAATTTCAGAATTTCACTTTTTTTGGCAGATTTTCTATTCTAATCCATGTTTTTCTGCTAATAAAGCAAGGGTTAACAGCCAAACAAAACTAAATATGTATTACCCTGATTCTATAGTTTACAGAAACACCCCATATGTGGTGACGGTCGTAAACTGCTGTATGGGCACACGGCAGAGGGCAGAAGGAAAGGAACATCATATGGTTTTTGGAAGGCACATTTCACTGGGATAATTTTAAGTTGCCATGTCACCCCTAGAGTAGAAACTCCAAAAAAGTTACCCCATTTTAGAAACAACGGGATATGGTGGCAGTTTTATTGGTACTATTTTAGGGTACATATGGTTTTTGGTTGCTCTATATTACACTTTTTGTGAGGCAAGGTAACAAAAAATAGCTGTTTTGGCATCGTCTTCATTTTTTGTTATTTACAATGTTCATCTGACAGGTTAGATCATGTGGTATTTTTATAGAGCAGGTTATTACAGTCGAGACAATACCATATATGACAACTATTTTTGGTTGTTTTTTTCAGTCTTATATAATAAAGCATTTTTGAAAAAAAAAAATTTTTAATGTCTCCATATTCTGAAAGCCATATTATTTTTTTTTTTTTGGGTCACTGTCTTATCTAGTTGCTTATCCATGTGGTGCATCTTTTTTCTGTGAGTTATGTGTTTATATATTTTCATCCGCACATGTTTTATTTTGTGTAGGATGTTTGTGTGGTGCTTGTGGTTCGCGCCGGCATCCTCCATTGTATGCAATTTTTGCTGGGGATAGCCGTTCGCTGCGAACCACATGCGGAGGAACTGCCCCCCCAGTTAGAAACACGCCACAGTGTTTGGGGTCTGGAGCAGTCCCACCCATTTAGGCCACGTTTATTTTTGTGATTCTTGTTTTATATGTATTGAATGTGCCATTGCATATGGCTGGTAAACATTCTGTTGCACCTGGAAGCCGGTGTCACATGGTCTGTTGTAGGTGTAGCTTGCGGCCTCATTTGTTCCCCATTGCATTGTTGGTCCTGCAGTGCAGGTGAGTGGGATGGGGCTGTAGGCTGCTTAATACCTGTTCAGACCTTGTTCACACACCATAGGTAGTCTAGTGGTAGGACCCCATGTCATGCTGAGATACCGTGTAGTGGTGCCTAAAGGGGCTCCGATATGTTCCTGATTGGAAATATTGGCGAATCTCTCAGCTTTTAACACCAGAGTGAGGGATTAGCCAGTGTTGTCAGTTGCTTATCCATGTGGTGCATCTTTTTTCTGTGAGTTATGTGTTTATATATTTTCATCCGCACATGTTTTATTTTGTGTAGGATGTTTGTGTGGTGCTTGTGGTTCGCGCCGGCATCCTCCATTGTATGCAATTTTTGCTGGGGATAGCCGTTCGCTGCGAACCACATGCGGAGGAACTGCCCCCCCAGTTAGAAACACGCCACAGTGTTTGGGGTCTGGAGCAGTCCCACCCATTTAGGCCACGTTTATTTTTGTGATTCTTGACTGTCTTATCTAGGGTTTAATATTTTTTGGTACGAGATGACGGTTTTATTGGTACTATTTTAGGGTACATATGACTTTTTGATCGCTTGGTATTACACTTTTTGTGATGTACGGTGACAAAAAATGGCTTTTTTGGCACCGTTTTTTGTTTTTTTATGGCGTTCACCTGAGGGCTAAGGTTATGTGATATTTTTATAGAGCTGGTTGTTACACACGCTTAAATACCTAATATGTATACTTTTTATTTATTTATTTCATCTTACCACAATAAAAGCATTTTAGAAAAAAAATTAAAAATTTTTAGTGTCTCTATAAACTGAGACATATTTTTTTTATTTTTTGGGTGGTTGTCTCATGTTAGGGGCTTATGTTTTTCTGGATGAGGTGATGGTTTGATTGGTATCATTTTGGGGTACATACGACTTTTTTGATCACATTTAATATCCTTTTTTGGGAAGTGAGGTGGGCAAAATTTTAATTTTATCATAGTTTTTTTTTATTTTTTATGGCGTTCACCATATAGGGAAAGTAACATGACCCTTTCATAGATCAGGTCGTTATGGACGCGGTGATATCAAACATGTGTAGTGTATTTTATTTTTTAAATGTTTAATCAATTAGAAATGTGCGGCTATAAGAAGAAATTCGATTTTTTTAATTTTTTTATTTTATAAATTGTGACTTTACACTGTTTTTATTTTATAAATTGTGACTTTACACTTAGCCTGATCAGCCTTCTGCCATTAGCAGGAGCCTGATCAGGCTTAGCTATACCATGGCAAGCCGGAAGCCTGTGAAGCTTCCACAACAGAGCAGCGGCCTGATGGGGGACGCTCCCTGTTAACCCTTTCCATGCAGCGGTCCCTATGCCAGCACGATGTAGGCCATATCAAGCAGAGTGTGACCTGTATGCTGACACTCTGCATACCGCTCCTGCCATCCTGAAAATGGGGGAAGAGGGGGCTTGGGATCAGGCGCCCGCCCGCTCGGCCATCTTGAAATTAGGGGGCCACATGAGCTAGAGCCTACAGGGGTATATATATAAAAACAAAAGGTGTGGCAGCACAGACTGAGCAGTCCGGGTGCAGGCTCAAGTAAAGGGATAAGCAACCCAATCTTCAATATTGTCAAAAAAAGTAGAGCAGCACACCAAAATAGTGTAAAAAAGGTGTTGTTCTTTATTCACAGAATAAGGCGACGTTTCAGCTCTGAACATGAGCCTTTCTCAAACAAATCCAAAGAGACAATGTGAAATATTTAAAGGATAAGTGCAATGAATCATCATGTCATGTGACCTTGTAATCAGACTGACAATTAACTCATACATTGCCAGAATAGACAGTGAGTACATATAAAATACAAATACAGTGTCATAAAGTGGTCAAGTACATATATCCATGATAGTGCATGTGCATAATTGATGTGATTTCATAAAAATAACAATTGGTGTAACAATAAAAATACAGCATATCATTCAGTGTAGATGACAGTAGCTCATACTAAGGGTTAAAAACTCTTTTCACCGGTGGAGTGTGAGTAGGCGGAAACCGATGGAAAGGGGAGGCACTAGGCCCCAGTGTACTCACCGCATGTGTAATAGCCCGTTCATTCCACGGCGCCCCGGTCAGCCGACCACGCATGCGCCGGAATATGACAGAACTGACGTCACATAATCATGTGACTATCATGTGACCATTCTTTCTCCTGCCGTGTCATCCTGGAGGAAGGAGGTGTCCAGAGCACACACTGCGCTTACGTCAGACATGCTGCGGATCACCCCTCCCACAGAAAACACGGAGCATACACACACATACAAATCGCTGCCAGATGGGGGTCAAGGGTCATATGCTGCGGACCTTACTATCAGCCCGCAACATTAACCCATTCAAGTGACAACCGTGTGTTTCCCCAGGTTACTAGGGCCGCACTACCGTGTCAATCAAAATAATAATTTGCAGCAGTGGGATCTCCTCCACAAGACATACTGCACACAAATCAGGAGTGTAGTGATGTTTGTATATTCATGATGCGATAAGTTTAATATATTATTAATATTGCAGAGTGCACTGGATGCCTATTGAAAAAACCTTGATCCACCTCATCACCTCCACCATCTTCATAATCTAAAAATATCTTCATAATCTAGAAAAAATAGAAAAAACAATGATTACTTTCAAAAATACATTATTTTCATGTATATTCTCAGTGAACAGCCTAGTACACAGGATGATATGCAATTAATCACTTGCCCAAATTGAATTCTACATTGAGACCATAAGGTCTCAGAGTGTTCAATGTATGGATCCATTTCAATTCCTTATTTTTAAGGGACCTAAGCCTGGCACCTCTTCTAGGGATGGGGACATGGTCTATTATCCAACACCTTAGATCATTTTCTCTATGTCGAAACTCAGAGAAATGCTTGGAGACAGGTAAATCCAACTTTTGTTTTCTGATGCTAAATCTGTGATTATTAAGGCGTGTTTTTAGATCTGTGGACGTTTCACCAACGTACAATAACTTGCAGGGACAGGATAATACATAGATGACAAAGTCCGAATTGCAAGTCAAATGAAAGCCAATGCGGTACGAAATCCCTGTATCTGGATGTATAAAGGCATTACCCTTGCAAATGTACCGACAATTTACACAACCCAGGCATGGGAAACACCCCAGTCCTGGTCGTGTTAATGTGGATTGTATAGCTTTTTTACTTGGGCCCACATAGTCTCTGAGGATGCAGAGTTGGAAAGTACTTTGAATATGATGATTGAGAGATTTGTACAACGGGGATATCCTAGAAAAATGCTTGAAAGTCACAAGAGACGAGTTTCAGGACTAGATAGGAGAAATCTTCTGACCCCAAAAAAACGTGAGTCTTCTAACAGAATTTCCTTTGTGTCCACATACACTGAGGCAAGCAATGCCATTAGTGGGATAATTAGACGACACTGGTCTGTGTTATCTAAGTCCATTAGGGACATACCTGAATTAAACATACCCCCTCTTTTCTCATACAGAAGGTCAAAGAGTCTAAGAGATCAACTAGTACACGCCAACTTCAAAATGGCCGCCATGGTCACCACCCATCAAACAGGAAGTTAATATCACCAACCATTCCCATTTTATTAAGGTGTATCCATATAAATGGTCCACCCTGTATATTGGGGAAACAACTACAGATATGAAAGTAAGGTTAAATAATCATCGACAAAGTATTAGGGATGGGAGAAAGGATCTCCCGGTCTCTAAACATTTTTTTTTAAAAAAAAACATAGAGAACAGGATCTGCGTTTTATGATCCTTGAACATATAGCTATGCCAAAAAGAGGAGGGGATAGGGAGGCTCACCTCAAAAAATGTGAATTAAAGTGGATCTTTTGTCTCAACACCTTGAAGCCTGTGGGGCTCAACGTGGAGTTTAGGGTTATTACCACAAGTATGTTCAGTTAAAATCTATCTGAGGCATCCGTGAAACTCAGGGTCATGATTGCCTTTTGGTCTCCGGATGTTTGTATTAGGTGAATTATGCAATTTGGCTATATAATTTTTTCATATCTCACTAGAATGAGATGTACGCCGAGTGCGTGGAAGTCTCCATCTTCCCCAGTTACATGTGATTGCAGCCAAGGTAATTTTAATTTGTATAACCATTGTTCTCCTATTTTATTTTCTAGTATGTCCTGGGTATAATGCAAGCCATGCCTTCTTCTGTTTTTATATATATGCAAAAGAGCACTTTCACTTTATGTACTAAGTACCTTATTATACACATACAGTTTGTACAGCGAAGGAGGACGAGGAACTTTGCACAGAATGAATTGTTTTCACAATGACTTTTTTCTATGTTATTTATCACGTGGACTTAATGATGCACATGTGGGACTAATAATGAATTTTGTATAAAAACACGATGTTGATATGTATAATTCACTTGGCTTGAAAATGGCTCTGTGAGAGGGCTGAAACGTTGCTGTGTAAACATGTGTTAATAAACACACTTTGTTCACTTTTTACCAAAGGAGTGCTGCGCCAATTTGTTGGATATATAGTGAGACCCCATGACCAGGGGTGGACGCGTGCACCACTGAAAGATATTCTAAGGAGTGCTGCCTGATTTCTTCTTTTGTCTATATACAGTCGTGGCCAAAAGTTTTGAGAATGACACAAATATTAGTTTTCTCAAAGTTTGCTGCTAAACTGCTTTTAGATCTTTGTTTTAGTTGTTTCTGTGATGTAGTGAAATATAATTACATGCACTTCATACGTTTCAAAGTCTTTTATCGACAATTACATGACATTTATGCAAAGAGTCAGTATTTGCAGTGTTGGCCCTTATTTTTCAGGACCTCTGCAATTCGACTGGGCATGCTCTTAATCAACTTCTGGGCCAATTCCTGACTGATAGCAACCCATTCTTCCATATTCAATTCTTGGAGTTTGTCAGAATTAGTGGGTTTTTGTTTGTCCACCCACTTCTTGAGTATTGACCACAAGTTCTCAATGGGATTAATATCTGGAGTTTCCAGGCCATGGACCCAAAATGTCAATGTTTTGGTCCCCGAGCCACTTAGTTATCACTTTTGCCTTATGGCACGGTGCTCCATTGTGCTGGAAAATGCATTGTTCTTCACCAAACTGTTGTTGGATTGTTGGAAGAAGTTGCTGTTGGAGGGTGTTTTAGTACCAATTTTTTATTTATGGCTGTGTTTTTGGGCAAAATTGTGAGTGAGCCCACTCCCTTGGATGAGAAGCAACCCCATACATGAATGATCTCAGGATGCTTTACTGTTGGCATGACACAGGACTGATGGTAGCGCTCACCTTTTCTTCTCCAGACAAGCCTTTTTCCAGATGCCCCAAACAATCGGAAAGAGGCTTCATCGGAGAATATGACTTTGCCCCAGTCCTCAGCAGTCAATTCACCATACTTTCTGCAGAAGATCAATCTGTCCCTGACGTTTTTTTTGGAGAGAAGTGGCTTTGTTGCTGCCCTTCTTGACACCAGGCCATCTTTCAAAAGTCTTCGCCTCACTGTGCATGCAGATGCGCTCACACCTGCCTGCTGCCATTCCTGAGCAAGCTCTGCACTGGTGGCACTCCGATCCCGCAGCTGAATCCTCTTTAAGAGACGATCCTGGCGCTTGCTGGACTTTCTTGGACGCCCTGAAGCCTTCTTAACAAGAATTGAACCTCTTTCCTTGAAGTTCTTGATGATCCTATAAATTGTTGATTGAGGTGCAATCTTAGTAGCCACAATACCCTTGCCTGTGAAGCCATTTTTATGCAACCCAATGATGGCTGCACGTGTTTCTTTGCAGGTCACCATGGTTAACAATGGAAGAACAATGATTTCAAGCATCACCCTCCTTTTAACATGTCAAGTCTGCCATTTTAACTCAATCAGCCTGACATAATGATCTCCAGCCTTGTGCTCGTCAACATTCTCACCTGAGTTAACAAGACGATTACTGAAATGATCTCAGCAGGTCCATTAATGACAGCAATTAAATGCAGTGGAAAGTTTTTTTTGGGATTAAGTTAATTTTCATGGCAAAGAAGGACTATGCAATTCATCTGATCACTCTTCATAACATTCTGGAGTATATGCAAATTGCTATTATAAAAACTTAAGCAGCAACTTTTCCAATTTCCAATATCTATGTAATTCTCAAAACTTTTGGCCACGACTGTGTGTGTATATATATATATATATATATATATATATATATTAGTAATTACACATTTATTTTGTGTGATACATTTTTTTTACAATTACTAAAAAAATATATAAAATGATACTTCTGCTGTATATGTATACCTGTATACCAAATACAAGAGAAGCTTCTATGAGGTTTTTCAGCAATGACTTAGCATTGAGCTCTATAGCTCCCACATTACAAACTCATACTGATAGGGAACTAAGATTGTGAGCTCCATTGGAGACAGCAAGTGACGATAATGTCTGTAAAGTTCTGCAAAACATGTTTGCGCTTTATAAGTAAGATAATCAAATAAAAGATAGCTGTCGTCCAAATGATTGACAGCTATTGTACATGTATCACCTTGTTAAGGGGATATGTGGGTTTGAAGATTACTTATTTTCCCACCATTGGAAGCTCAAATACATTAATTGTAATTGATTTTTACTTGCACAACTTGACTAAGTGGTTGAAACCATTTGACAATTTTACAAGTGTTGGTACAGTAAATGTAAATTTTTGTCAGTTGATAAAACAAAATTCTGTGAATGTGAATGTCAATTGCCTTAGTATTAGTCACATTTTTAAAGGAGTGTAAATCTCTTCAAGGAGAAGTTTCTTTTCATCTCCAGTATGTTATAAACTGTGACATTATCAAAACTATTAAAAGCGATTCAATCCTTTCTATACCATGATGGGTATTTACTGTATATGGTAAAAGTTGCCCATAAATGCAATAGATTATACTCCAGTAAAGAACTAGATTGCAGCAACTTTTCAAGGACTGGAAGATGCACTTTCCACTTTCCACATACTCGACCTGCAGACTGGAAACCATCTATAATATATAATCTGAGCCAAATATTCACAAGATGCGGCGGAGACAGCACACCAAAGGATAATAGCAATTGAAGTTTTATTCACGTTCAGTGGTACAAAGGGTTACATTTATTGCAACGTTTCAGGCCCTTGTACAGTGCCCTTTTTCAAGCAGGTAGCAGGAGCACAACAGCATGTGTGATGTGCATGGTCGTAATCTGAGCCAACCTATTACATATTGTCAATGTTTTGCATATCACTATCAATTAACTCTTAGGATACCCGAGGCTTTTTCGTTTTCATTTTTGTTCCCTATCTTCCTTAAGCCATAACTTTTTTATTTTTCTGTTCACATAGCCGTATGAGGGCTTATTTTTTGCAGGACAAGTTGTACTTTCTAATGCCACCATTTACTATGGCATACAATGTAGTGGTAAGTGGGAAAAAAATTCCAAATGGGGTGGAATTGGAAAAATAAAAACACAATTCCTCCACTAATTTATGTTTTTTTTTGTCCCTACGGCATTCCCTGTGCAGCAAAACTGACCCATGCCCTTTATTCTCTGGGTTAGTATGATCACAACAATACCCCTTATGTATATATATATATATATATATATATATATATATATATATATATATTGTCTAAACAGTGTAAAAATAAATTAAAACATTGAAAAAAATAACCCCATAACTTTATTATAGTCAATATCTACTGAGCTGTGTGTGTGTGTGGGAAGGGGGGGTGTGTCATTTTTTGCGGGACGAATGTGTGTGAACTTTTGATCACATTTTATTACTTTTTTTGGGTAAGAGAAGCGATGAAAAAATGGCAAATTGGACATTTTGACGCTTTTTTCCATTACGCCATTTGCCATATTGGAAAAATATTTTTATATTTTAATAGTAAGGGCGGTTTTGGATGTTGTGATGCCCATTATGTTTATATTTTCTGTTATTTATTTTTTTATTCTACAGAAAGGGGGTGATTTAAATTTGTTTTTTTTTTTTTATTATATATATAGCTGTTTTTAAAAAAAATTATGGTTTTATTGTGTTTTTTTGTAAATTCTGTACCATTATTTTTATTACATTTCCATACTGGTACTAGAATTGTTCATTTCTTATGTGGGCCTACCATGCATGTAGATTCATGCATATTTTTTAAATGAAGTGTATTTAGAAATTTGCTAGTTACACCATTGCACTTCAGCATGTTCTATATCTTGCGTTTATATTTATATTTTGAGTTTTTCATGCAGAGCTAACTGATTCCAGTCAATGGGTCAGTAAAAAAAATGAACTACACTAAAGGACACTTCTTCATTGATGGTTGCATTGATGGAAATACTGTGTGTTAATTGTGGGGAGTCGCTCATTGAACAGCGGTGCGGGTGCAGTTTAGAGGCAAAACAAGGAGTCCAGATTGTGCAACAAACAGTGTTTTATTCACACTTGCACACAAAATGAAAAACAGTCTCTTGGTGACAGTTCACACACAACGGAAATAACGTAGCCAAACAAAAACAGTCCAACACAGGTTCAGTCACCTGGGAGGTGTAGGTGCAGGTTCGCACCACGCTGTCGGCCCAGCCGCAGGAGAATCCAGCTTCAGGTAGCCAGGAACAAAATACCTCCTTGCTGAGCTCTTTCCTCCTGGACAGAGAACTCCCAGCCCTGTTAGCAGCTCCAGGATAATCACACTCCCCAGACACAGCTGCTGGCTGCGTTTTATATCAGCCCAAAACATGGACTGGACCGTGGGGAGCAGCCACCCACCCTACTCTTTAGCTGCTCCCAGTAAGAGCCGGCCCGGATCGGCTTTGCAGCCATGCTATTTAACAAAGCCAAACAGCACTAGCTGCTGCAGACAAAAACCCGGCTCTCACCTCACCGAGGCCAGCAACCTCGGTGACACGTACCTGCCATCACATATGACACCTTGCACCTTACCACATACCCCCCTTTGTTCAGCCCTGAGGGGTGAACACACGTGAGGCAGTGGACGCGGGACAGGGCATCTGCGTTGCCCTGCAAGCGGCCTGCCCTGTGTTCCACGGAAAACTTGAAATTTTGAAGAGATAGGAACCACCTGGTGACCCGAGCATTCCTCTCCTTGGCCTGACTCATCCATTTGAGGGGAATGGTCGGTCACCAAACAGATCCTCCTCCTAACAGGTAGTAGCGGAGAGATTCGAGTGCCCACTTGATAGCCAGGCACTCCCTCTCCACTATACTATACCTGGACTCGGCGGGACTGAGCTTACGGCTCAGGAAGACAACGGGATGTTCTTCCCCGTTGACCTCCTGCGACAGTACCGCACCGAGGCCTACCTCCGAGGCGTCGGTCTGTACGACAAACTCCTTGTTGAAGTCGGGTGTCACCAAAACCGGGGACCCACACAGGGCCGACTTCAGCGCGGAGAAAGCCTCCTCCGCCTTCTCACTCCAGCTAACCCTCCCAGACTTTCGCCCCTTCAACAGGTCTGTCAATGGCGCTGCTATTGTGGCAAAGTGGGGCACAAACCTCATGTAGTAACCTACAATCCCCAGGAACGACTTTACCTGCCTGGTGGTGACCGGTCGGGGCCAGTTACGAATGGCCTCTACCTTAGTTACCTGAGGTTTGATGACTCCCGCCCAATTACATATCCCAGATATTTTGTCTCCTCTAACCCTATGGAGCACTTCTTTGGGTTAGCGGTCAGTCCGGCTTTCCTCAGGGCATCCACTACCGCCTGCACCTTGGGTAAATGGCTTTCCCAGTCGGTGCTGTGGATGACTACATCATCCAAGTAGGCCGAGGCGTACCGGCGATGTGGTCGCAGCACTATGTCCATTAACCTTTGGAAAGTGGCGGGCGCCATGCAGGCCAAAGGGTAACACCTTGTAGTGATACAGGCCCTGCGGGTAACAAATGCGGTTTTTCCTTAGCCGACTCCGTTAAGGGTACCTGCCAGTACCCTTTAGTGAGGTCCAGCACAGAAAAATAACGGGCTTGTCCTAAACTTTCAACCAGCTCGTCTACTCGGGGCATGGGATACGCGTCAAACTTGGATACTTCATTTAACTTGCGAAAGTCGTTGCAGAACCGTAACGTCCCATCCGGCTTAGGTATTAGGACTATGGGACTGGCCCACTCACTTTTCGACTCCTCAATGACCTCGAGCTTCAACATTAACTGTACTTCCTCCGCGATGGCCCGTCGCCGAGCCTCGGGTACCCGGTATGGTTTTAACCGGATCTTGGCCTGAGGCTCAGTGGCGATGTCATGTTGGATGAGAGACGTGCGGCCAGGGAGGTCCGAGAACACATCCGTGTTCCGACTGATGAACTCCCTGACTTCCTGAACTTGTTTGGAAGACAGGCTGTCTGCAATTTTACCGTGGTTACTGCTTCACAGGCCTCGAACTGTGGGGCTGGACCCTTTCACCTAGAAGCCCTGGCCGGGGGCTGTGGTCGTCGGCTGTGTCCCTATCTTTCCACGGCTTAAGTAAATTCACGTGGTACACCTGCTCCGGCTTGCGCCGCCTGGCTGGTGTACTTTGTAATTACTTCCCCTACCTTCTCGATCACCTCATAGGGGCCCTGCCACCTAGCTAGGAATTTGCTGTCAAGGGTGGGTACCAGAACCAAAACCCGATCTCCCGGATTGAAGTCCCGTACCCGAGCCTGACGATTGTACACCCTACTCTGGGCTTGTTGCGCTGCCTCCATATGCTCCCGGACCAAGGGCAACACCCTTTCCATCCGGTCCTGCATTTGGGCGACATACTCAATGACACTTTTGTGGGGGACAGGCTGTTGTTCCCACGCTTCCTTAGCGATATCCAACAGGCCCCGAGGGTGTCTGCCATAAAGCA
This sequence comes from Bufotes viridis, assembly GCA_033119425.1. Classification (NCBI taxonomy): domain Eukaryota; kingdom Metazoa; phylum Chordata; class Amphibia; order Anura; family Bufonidae; genus Bufotes; species Bufotes viridis. The sequence continues at coordinate 89,222,821 of CM065594.1, read as the reverse complement.
GTTCGAAGGGCGAGGAGCCCAGTAGAGGCCTGGGGCACCTCTCGCACTGCGAACATGAGATAGGGCAGAAGCAGATCCCAGTCCTTCCCATCTCTAGACACCACCCTCTTTAACATATTTTTAGAGTTTGGTTAAACCTCTCCCACAAGACCGTCTGTTTGCGGATGGTAAGCGGACGTCCGTAACTGCTTTATACGCAACAATTTACACAGTTCCCTCATTACTTTGGACATAAAAGGGGTCCCTTGGTCTGTCAGAACCTCTTTTGGCAGGCCCACACGGAAAACATCTCCATTAACTCTTTGGCAATGAGCTTAGCTGAGGTATGTCGCAGAGGCACCGCCTCCGGATACCGAGTGGCATAGTCGAGAACTACCAGAATGTGTTGGTGGCCCCTGGCAGAACTTTGGTACAGGCCCAATTAAATCCATCGCGATTCGCTCAAGCGGTACTTCAATAATTGGCAGAGGTACCAGGGGACTACGGAAATGTGGCTGGGGGCTAGTTATCTGACAGGTCGGACAGGACTTACAATAATTCTCTACCTCCTTGAACACACTGGGCCAATAAAATCGCTGCAGTATGCGGTCCTGGGTTTTCTGCCACCCCAGGTGTCCCCCAAGAACATGTTGGTGGGCAAGCTCCATGACAAGCTTGCGATACGCTGTGGGCACCACCAACTGTTCAACAGGTTCGCCTCGGATTTGGTTCACCCGATACAACATATCCTGCAGAACAATAAACCGTGGGAACATTAATTCAGCCCCTGGTTTCTGGGGTTTCCCATCAATTTCAGCACATTCTCCCAGGCCCTGGTTAGGGTTTGGTCCCGGTGTTGTGCGGTCCCAAAATTTTCCCCGGAGACATTGAGGTCTGCCAACTCAGGTCCCGGTGGCAAGTCCTCCGTGTCTCCCACCATTACACTCAGTGGGGTTGTCTCCCCCTCTACCGCTGGAGCAGTGGTCACCCCTACCGCCCGGCCCTTCAGACTCGGGCTCCCAGGGTTCTGGCCTTCCAGCGGTATCAGGCCACTCTACTAGGGTCACCCCTGTCTCGGGTCCCTCAGATACCTTTATTGCCGGCCACAGCGCCGGAAAACCGAGGAAGTCCCTCCCAAGTATTAGTTCGTGTGGGAGTTTAGTAGCGACAGCCACCTCGTGGGTCCACCTACCAGCCGCTGTGGACAAAGTCACTAGTGCAGTGGGATAGTCTTTCAGGTCTCCGTGGATGCACAGGACCCCGACTTTACGGCCAGTATACTCCGCCAGGCCGTACAAGTGCAGCCCTTACCAGGGAGACTAAACTCCCGGAGTCCAGCAGAGCCACCGCCAGAGAGTCTCCCACCTCTACCTGACACAGGTGGTTATGGTCCTGCACCTCACGGGTGCCAGTTGCGCACAGCTTCCGTGCATACAGGGAGTGACGACCCCGTGGTTCATATCCATCGGCTCATCCCGATGCGGACAGTCGGCCCTGATGTGGCCTGGCTCCTGACACCTCCAGCATACCACGGGAGGCGGACTCGCAGGGGTATATTCCGGGCAGGCCGCTCTGTCGCGGACGTCGGAACTGGGGCAGAGGCCTCCGGGGTTTGACTGACCCCTTCCCGCAAGAGTCCCCTGCAGGTTTCTGGTGGCCTCGTGGCGCTCCACCAGGTCGACCATCTCCAGGGCATTGGTGGGCGATACCTGGCCGATCCAGTGCTGGAGGGGATAAGGCAGGGCCCTCAAAAGATGTCCGCCAACAGTCGATCCAGCATGGCAGTGGGACTTAGTAGATCGGGCTGCAGCCACTTTTGCAGCCTGTGCAGCAGATCGTAGAACTGCGGCCTAGCGGGTTCAGTCGTTTTAAAGTCCCACTGGTGGACTCTTTGGGCGCGGACCAGCACGTTCACGCCCAGTCTGGCTAGGACCTCTCCTTTCACAGTGTCATAATCTGCCGCTTGGTCATCCGACAAGTCGAAAAACACCTGCTGGGGTCCGGAAGCCAGGAGCGGAGCGACCACCTCAGCCCACTGGTCACGGGGTAACTTTTCCCTCACGGCGACCTTCTCAAAAACCGCCAGGTGCGTCTCAACGTCGTCTGCGGGGGTCATTTTGGGATCGCCGCACGGACCGCTTTCCGGGCATCTTGGGCGTGGTGGGACGCTCCTGCCGCCTGTAATGCCATCACATGTTGTAGCAGTAGTTGGTTGGTCTCCCGCTGCTGCACGTTAGCCTCTATGAGAGCCTTCACAGCAGCCTCCATGTTGCCAGAAACTCCTGCTTGCAGCTTTGCTGGCTTAATATATTCCATACACTTTAGAAAAACAAAACTTCGGCGTTCACGCCAGCCTCACTGCGCATGCCCGCATCCGACACCAAATGTGAGGAGTCGCTCTGGTAGACAGCGGTGCGGGTGCAGTTTAGAGGCAAAACAAGGAGTCCAGATTGTGCAACAAACAGTGTTTTATTCACACTTGCACACAAAATGAAAAACAGTCTCTTGGTGACAGTTCACACACAACGGAAATAACGTAGCCAAACAAAAACAGTCCAACACAGGTTCAGTCACCTGGGAGGTGTAGGTGCAGGTTCGCACCACGCTGTCGGCCCAGCCGCAGGAGAATCCAGCTTCAGGTAGCCAGGAACAAAATACCTCCTTGCTGAGCTCTTTCCTCCTGGACAGAGAACTCCCAGCCCTGTTAGCAGCTCCAGGATAATCACACTCCCCAGACACAGCTGCTGGCTGCGTTTTATATCCAGCCCAAAACATGGACTGGACCGTGAGGAGCAGCCACCCACCCTACTCTTTAGCTGCTCCCAGTAAGAGCCGGCCCGGATCGGCTTTGCAGCCATGCTATTTAACAAAGCCAAACAGCACTAGCTGCTGCAGACAAAAAACCCGGCTCTCACCTCACCGAGGCCAGCAACCTCGGTGACACGTACCTGCCATCACATATGACACCTTGCACCTTACCACAATATATATATATATATATTGTCTAAACAGTGTAAAAATAAATTAAAACATTGAAAAAAATAACCCCATAACTTTATTATAGTCAATATCTACTGAGCTGTGTGTGTGTGTGGGAAGGGGGGGTGTGTCATTTTTTGCGGGACGAATGTGTGTGAACTTTTGATCACATTTTATTACTTTTTTTGGGTAAGAGAAGCGATGAAAAAATGGCAAATTGGACATTTTGACGCTTTTTTCCATTACGCCATTTGCCATATTGGAAAAATATTTTTATATTTTAATAGTAAGGGCGGTTTTGGATGTTGTGATGCCCATTATGTTTATATTTTCTGTTATTTATTTTTTTATTCTACAGAAAGGGGGTGATTTAAATTTGTTTATTTTTTTATTATATATATAGCTGTTTTTAAAAAAAATTATGGTTTTATTGTGTTTTTTTGTAAATTCTGTACCATTATTTTTATTACATTTCCATACTGGTACTAGAATTGTTCATTTCTTATGTGGGCCTACCATGCATGTAGATTCATGCATATTTTTTAAATGAAGTGTATTTAGAAATTTGCTAGTTACACCATTGCACTTCAGCATGTTCTATATCTTGCGTTTATATTTATATTTTGAGTTTTTCATGCAGAGCTAACTGATTCCAGTCAATGGGTCAGTAAAAAAAATGAACTACACTAAAGGACACTTCTTCATTGATGGTTGCATTGATGGAAATACTGTGTGTTAATCTTCCGTTTTCTATGGCACAGTGAAAACTAATGACATACTTGCAGAATAAAATGCAAGGTCACAGAAAATGCAAAAAAAAAAAAAAAAAAGCAAGAAAAAAATCTATTTAGTTGGAGGAAAACAGTTTGACTTTTTTTTTTCACTAACAGAGCTTGCACAAGATTGATATCACTTGTGCGCATGAGCCCTACAGCTTTCCTTTGGGGATCATAGTTCTAAACACATTACAAAAAATAATCTATGACCTACAAAAGATTTGTTAACACAGTCCTCAGAATCCTATCAGTGTTTTCCATTTATAACTTCTCATTACTTTAACATTGTAAGAAAATACCAAGGTCAATATGATGTGTCGCCAGGAAATCAGATGCAGATAATGTGCCAATTACTGAACACTAATCTGAAAATGCTAATTTCTGTGAAAAGCTCCAATCTCCACCGGTTGTGCTCAGCTGGGTTCAGTCAAGATGGTTTAAAACAATAAAATTCCCAAAGAAAAAGAAAGAACATGGATCACACATCCACATGCTATACATTCATCTATCTCAGCATAAATAATAGTATACAATGTGTAAGGGATCACTCTATCTCAGGGGGTCGCAATCACAGATTTCTCCTCTGACAACGGGGTTCAAGTACAAATGGCGCTTTATTCTGGCACTTCAGCCCCATCACAAACATAAACATAAACCAAAATAAACACCTGCCCATCTGGGCTCTAGCTAATACAGAGGTTTTCTCCCTGACTCCCCTCAAAAGATGCAGTTTACACACAGGGTCTCTGGCTCCAATCCTCACTGTAGGGTCACTTCCTCTCCCCAGTCATACACAGAGGGTTGTCTTATCCCTCCTTGATTATAGCCCAGCTGACCTCACCTGTGATCTCCTCAGCTAAAGGTAATATCTTTAGTGGACTATGGGTGTGGACTAAGAGACTCCCCAGACCAACCTGTCTCCCAGTCCAAAGAAATTCAGCCCATACAACTTTAAACAAAACAATCTCCAGCAAGCTATGCCTTGCTGAAGCAGCACTCTTTCTGGATTTCAGTAGTGTTGATCGAGCACCAAAGTGCTCGGGTGCTCGAGTAGAACACCTCGGGATGCTCAGGTGCTCTACCGTGCACCTGAGCACAATGGAAGTCAATGGAAGAACCTGAGCATTAAACCAGGCACCCCCTGCTCTGAAGAGGGGAGGGTGTCTGGTTCACATGAAAAGGTCCGAAATTGATGGAAACACCACTGAAATGGTTCGGGAACAGCATGGGGAGGATGTCTGGATGCATCTTGGACTCCCAGGTCGCTGCTGGGAATGATGTTGTTGCCTGAGTAGTACGCCAATTTTACAGACTCCCAATAATACGCACAAAACCGAAGATTAAATAGATTTTAAAGGAAAAATTGTTAGGAAAAATTATTTCCTGTATATTTTTGCTCCCCAAAAATAATTGTGCTAAGCCGATACTGTGCCAGGGTGCCCACCAAAGTATCAGTGCTCTCCAAAATCCCACCAATAGAAATAATTATCTAGTGTTGATCACGAATTTTCGAATTGCGAATTTTAATCGCGAATATCAGCACTTCGAGAATTCGCGAATATTTAGAATATCGCAAAATATATTCGCGATCGCGAATATTCGCTTTATGCGAATTTTTTATATGCAAATTTTCGCATGCAAGAAAATAATGGCATTATTTTCATGTTTGCGAAAAGTCGCATAAATCACATAAATTAGCGTAAAAATTCGCATAAATTAGCATAAAATTCGCATAAGCTGGTATTTAAAGGTATCTTAAATGCCAGTTTATGCGAATTTTTATGTTAATTTATGCGATTTTTTATGCTAATTTATGCGATTTTTTTATGCAATTTTCGCAAACAAGAAAATAATGGCTGGAGATTACGAATTTGCGAATTTTCGAATATATGGCGAATATTCGCCCAAATATTCGCGAAATATCGCGAATTCGAATATTGCCCCTGCCGCTCATCACTATAATTATCTACCAGACAAGACATAGTAGTAATAGTGCCCCTACAGTAATAATGTCCCCACTGTGTCTCAGAAGTAATAATGCTCCCAATAGTGCTCATGGTGCTCCTTCAACTGTAATAAAGCTCACCATAAAGCCCCTGGTAGTAATAATTCTCTTTATAATGTGTAACAGTAGAAAAATGCCATCTTGTGTGGCAGTATAAAAAATACATCCTCTTAGTTCCCCCTGTAGAGCCAATGTCCCCATAGTACCCACATAATGTGTGCCAATGCCTCCTACTGTGTTCCCAAAAAACCCTCTTAGTGCCCTCAGTTCAACCAAGGTCCCCATAGTGCCCAGTAATTTGTGCCAGTATAAAATACTTCTGTATCATGCACTAAACGTGCGCCTCCCCTTGTCCCTATGGTGCCTGACAATGTGTCAGTATAAAATGCCCCAATATTGTGTGCCAGTATGATGAATCTATATAATGACCCCAATAGAGCTCCTATACCCCCATTCTCCATAGTGGCCCCATGTGTGCCAGTATATAAGATAGGGACCCCATAGTGCTCCCCCCTCCATAGTGCCCCCCCATGTGTGCCAGTATATAAGATAGGGCCCCCATAGTGCTCCTCCCCCTTGATAGTACCCACATGTGTGCTAGTATATAAGACAGTGCTACTCCCCCTCCATAGTGCCCCCCATGTGTGCCAGTATATAAGATAGGGCCCTCATAGTGCTCCTCCCACTCCATATTCCCCCATGTGTGCTAGTATATAAGATAGGGCTCCCATAGTGCTCTGCCCCATCTATAGGGCCCCCCATGTCTGCCAGTATATAAGATAGAGCCCCAGAAGATGCCCCCATAATGATCCTCTCCCCCCTTCTCCATAGTGCCCCCCATGTGTGCCAGTATATAAGATAGGGTCCCCATAGTGCTCCTCCCCCTTGTTAGTGCCCCCATGTGTGTCATTATATAAGATAGGGCCCCCATAGTGCTCATCCCCCTTCATAGTGCCCCCCATGTGTGCCAGTATACAAGATAGGGCCCCCATAGTGCTCATCCCCCTCTACAGTGCCCCACCATGTGTGCCAGTAAATAAGATAGGGACCTCATAGTGCCCCCCATGTGTTCCAGTAAATAAGATAGCGCCCCCATAGTGTTTCTCCCCTCCATAGTGCTCCCCATGTGTGCCAGTATATACAATAGGGCCCTAATAGTACTCCCCATTCATAGTGCCCCCCATGTGTGTCATTTTTCAAAATAGGGCCCCCATAGTGCTCCTCCTCCTCCTCCATAGTGCCCCCTATGTGTGCCAGTACATAATATAGGGCCCCCAGAAATTCCCCCATAAGTGTCAGATAGGACTCTTAGCAGAGTGTAAATAAAAATAAACACATATACTCACCCCCTTGCTGCTTTCAGCGATGGGGTGCAGGCCTCTTCCAGTCTGTGTCCTGCGCTGTACGGCTGAGGCGACGCGATGATGTCATCGCACTGCCTGTCCCAGCCTCTGATAGGATACAGGCAATAGGCCTGCAGCCTATGAGAGGACTAGGGAAGGGAGACGCCTCTCCCCTGCCCCGCCGCAGCATCCATCTCTATCGCCGTCCTAAGGATGGCGATGCAGATGAATATAGAGAGATGAACGTTTCCACAATGGAAGCGCTCATCTCCCCCTGCCGCCGATAAGAAGGGGCCTCCTGCACTGGGCCCCTGTGCACCTGAATGTCCGCCCCTGGTATATTTACTTGTTTATAAAGTGCAAGTGCTGCCAAAAACTACAAGGAAGAGGCACTCCGATACAACTTGTATATCACATAAAGGAGGGCCTCATTCACATTCTGGTACAATTGTTCAGGTAGTGGGACTCCTACACTCATAAAGCCTATGCGATAAGTGAAAGAGCTGCCAAAACTTACAAGGAACGGGCACTCCAATACACCCTTTATTACACATAAAGGAGGGCATAATACACACCCTTGAAAAATTATGATTGATGGCCTGCTGGTGACCCTCAAAAACATTAGTAGCAAGGGCCTGCTGCTGAGCTGACCATCTAAAACATTAGGGGCGTGGTCCTGCTGCTGAGCTGACCATCTAAAACATTAGAGGTGAGGGACTGCTGCTGAGCTGACCATCGAAAAAATTATGGTTGAGGGTCTGCTGGTGAGCTGACTCTCTAAAACATTATGGGCGAGTGCCTGCTGCTGATCTGACCATCTAAAACATTAGGGGCGAGGGCCTGCTGCTGATCTGACCATCTAAAACATTAGGGGGGAGGGCCTGCTGCTGATCTGACCATCTAAACCATTAGGGATGAGGGTCTGCTGCTGAGCTGACCATCTTAAGCATTAGGAGTTAGCGTATGTTGCTGATCTGACTCTCTAAAACATTAGAATTGATGGTCTTCAGGTGAGCTTACTCTCTAAAACATTAGGGGGAGAGTGCCTGCTGCTGATCTGACCATCTAAAACATTAGAGTTGATGGTCTGCAGGTGAGCTGACTCTCTAAAACATTAGGGAAAGAGTGCCTGCTGATCTGACCATCTAAAACATTAGGGGTGAGGGCCTGCTGCTGAGCTGATTTTGTAGAACATTAGGGGCAAGGGCCTGCTGCTGAGCTGACCATCTAATACATTAGGGGCAAGGGCCTGCTGCTGAGCTGACCATCTAAAACATTAGGGGTGAAGGGCTGCTGCTCAGCTGACTCTCTGAAACATTAGTGGTGAGTGCCTGCTGCTGAGCTGACTATCGAAACAATTATGATTGAGGGCCTGCTGCTGAGCTGACCATCGAAAAAATTATGGTTGAGGGTCTGCTGGTGAGCTGACCATCGTAAAAATTATGGTTGAGGGTTTGCTGCTGAGCTGACTCTCTAAAACATTAGGAGCGAGGGCAGCCTAAGAAGCATGTTGATATGATGGAGGAGAACGACGAGAAAAGGAAGATGGAACCATATACCCATTTTGTGGTGCAAGGGGTGCATGGGAATGCTGTGAATTCAATATATCATAAAAGCCACATTTAAAGGGCCTTTATGTTCAGCCGCTTTCCTCTGGTGGAGTAGAGAAGTCAGGGGCAATCCAGGCCTTGTTCATTTTTAGTCAACTGGTCAACATTTTCAGTTGACAGCCAGGCGGATGCGTTTATCAGTTATTATGCCCCCAGCAGCAGTAAATACATGCTCTGACAAAACGCTGACAGCAGTGCAAGCCAACACCTCCAAGGCGTAGAGCGCCAGTCCATGCCACGTGTCCAGCTTGGACAGCCAATAGTTGTAAGGCACTTAGGGATCATTGAGGATGTAGACACAGTCTGCTACGTACTCCTTCACCATCTTCCCAAATGTTTCTCTTCTTGTGACAGTAGGCCACGCATCAGGGTGAGGGTGCTGGCGGGGTGTCATAAAACTGTCCCAGGCCCTAGAGAGTGTTGCCCTGCCTCTGTTGGAACTGCTGTGTGTTCCCATCGTCTCCCCTTCTCGGTTGCCCAAAGAACTAAGTACTCTGCCGTCAGCCTTATCAGCTGGAAATTTTTGGAGCAATTTTTCCACAAGGACCTTCTGGTATTGCACCATTTTGCTAGTCCTCTCCACCACAGGAATGGGAGATGAGAAGTTCTCTTTGTAGCAGGGGTCGAGAAAGGTTAACAACCAGTAATCGGTGTTGGCCAAAATGCATATAACCCATGGGTCACGGGAAAAGCAGCATAACATAAAGTCAACCATGTGTGCCAGAGTCCCAACAGAAAAGACTTCGCTGTCCTCATCAGGAGGATGACTCTCTATCTCCTCATCCTATTCCTCCTCTTCTGCCCATCCACAGTGAACAGATGGCATAAACCTGCTATGGGTACTACCCTCTGTAGCGGAGGCAATCATCTCCTGCTCCTCCTCATCATCCAATTCGTGCTGAGAAGACGAAATGAGGGTGGTCTGGCTATCACCCTGTGTACTATCTTCCCCCATTTCCACCTCTTCCACATGCAAAGCGACCGCCTTCATTGGGAGCAGCGAGAGTTTCAGTAGACACAGAAGTGGGATGGTTACGCTGATAATAGCGGCATCGCCGCTCACCATCTGTGTTGAGTCTTTAAAATTGTGTAAAACCTCACAGAGGTCAGACATCATTGCCCACTCATCGCTTGTGATGAGCGAAAGGCGACGACCATGTTGCAGCTTGTATTCCACTACTGCCCTCTGCTGCTCACAAAGCCTGGCTAACATGTGGAACGTGGAGTTCAAGCGCGTGATTGATAATGTCACTGTCCGAGATTGAGAATATAGTGCTATATTCGATATTCGCTATCTTCATTATATTCTAGCAATACAACCATTAGTAATTCAGCTCTAAGTTGAATTTGCAATGCGAACATATAACTGAGTTCCTAATGGTTGTATTGCTAGAATATAAAGAAGATTGAGAATGTAGTGCTATATTCGATATTCGTTATCTTCGTCAATTCTAGCAATCCAACCATTAGGGGCCATGACAGCCACATAAAATCCAGGGAGTGCGGGCCCAGCATGCATGCTAGGATCCACCGTGCTTATTAACCCTTTTTGGTGCAATAACAGCCTCCATTAGATCCAGGGACGCAGGTACCAACATGCATGCTGAGCCCACTATATACTCATCCTGGAGCCAGATGGTTACTAGCAGGTACAGGAATGCAAGTTCAGTTTTATACTTACTCTGATTAAAACCAGCCTCTAGGGCAGACAAACTAGTCAGGTGTGCACGACTGAAAGGAGGCCGCCACACCTCAAGCATATACTACACAGAAACACAAGGGGGGGTCAGTCAGCACGTCCCTGTATGCAGGTGCACGTAGCCATGGCAAAGTATACATACAAACACAGTAATGCAACAGCACTCTGCAACCAGCACTCTGCCCTGCCTCTATGCTAGAAGTTATCAGAGGCGTTAGTGTACATTTTGATCAAAAAGTAATAAGCCATCCGCCGCGCCAAGGTCGCCTCTATGAGTGGTCCTAACGCTAAATCCTACCTGTTATGGGCCATGACAGCCATATAAAATCCAGGGAGTGCCTGCTTGATCAAACTGTATTACCATCCTCAGGACGGCAATACAATTGGATCTAATGCCCTGCAAGAGCTGAAGGACCTGTGATGACATCACAGTCCATGTGATCAGTGCTATACGCAGTAGCTGTAAAGGACCTGCGATGATGTCACAATCACTGACCAGTAGTGCTGATTGAGCATGCTCGGCCGAGTACCACATGTGCTCGAGCGCAATGCTAGAGTCTCCTCCCCGCACGTTTCTTGACTGCCATGCAGCCAATAAATGTGCAGGGAGGTACTGGCATGCACTGTAATGCCGTAGCAATGTTGGCTACTGGCATTACAGTTATTGGCTGGCCGGAACGCGTCATTGGGTGCTATATAGCACCCGATGACACATTTTTGGCTCAGTATTAGGTCTCATCCAGACAAATGTATGCTGTCCGCAAAAATGTGGATCCGTTTTTTTGCGGACAGTTTAGTATGTCTGCAAAAAAACGGATTGCATTCCATTTTTTTGCTGATCCATAGACTTCAATAGGGACATGTCCTGATTTTCACTGACAAGTGTAGGACATGTTTAATTTTTTTTGCTGAGCCGTGCAATGGAAGAAAAGGGCCCCATAGAAGTGAATTGGACAGCATCTAATCTGCAAAAAAAACTGATCCGCATTTTTGCGGACAGCATACGGCCGTCTGATTGAGCCCTTAGTCAGGGAGAGCGGAGCATAGGAAGGGACAGATAGTGTAAGGAGTGTTATTGGAAGATTTTTATTAGAAAAACTTTTCAGAGACCCAAAAGTCCTTTTAGGACTATTGTGTGTTACAGCAGCAATATACACTCACCTAAAGAATTATTAGGAACACCATACTAATACGGTGTTGGACCCCTTTTTCCTTCAGAACTGCCTTAATTCTACGTGGCATTGATTCAACAAGGTGCTGATAGCATTCTTTAGAAATGTTGGCCCATATTGATAGGATAGCATCTTGCAGTTGATGGAGATTTGAGGGATGCACATCCAGGGCACGAAGCTCCCATTCCACCACAACCCAAAGATGCTCTATTGGGTCTGGTATTGAGATCTTGTGACTGTGGGGGCCATTTTAGTACAGTGAACTCATTGTCATGTTCAAGAAACCAATTTAAAATGATTCGAGCTTTGTGACATGGTGCATTATCCTGCTGGAAGTAGCCATCAGAGGATGGGTACATGTTGGTCATGAAGGGATGGACATGGTCAGAAACAATGCTCAGGGAGCCCGTGCCATTTAAAAGATGCCCAATTGGCACTAAGGGGCCTAAAGTGTGCCCAGAAAACATCCCCCACACCATTACACCACCACCACCAGCCTGCGCAGTGGTAACAAGGCATGATGGATACATTTTCTCATTCTGTTTATGCCAAATTCGGACTCTATCATTTGAATGTCTCAACAGAAATCGAGACTCATCAGAACAGGCAACATTTTTCCAGTCTTCAACAGTCCAATTTTGGTGAGCTCGTGCAAATTGTAGCCTCTTTTTCCTATTTGTAGTGGAGATGAGTGGTACCCGGTGGGGTCTTCTGCTGTTGTAGGCCATCCGCCTCAAGGTTGTGCGTGTTGTGGCTTCACAAATGCTTTGCTGCATACCTCGGTTGTAATGAGTGGTTATTTCAGTCAACGTTGCTCTTCTATCAGCTTGAATCAGTCGGCTCATTTTCCTCTGACCTCTAGCATCAACAAGGCATTTTCGCCCAAAGGACTGCCGCATACTGGATGTTTTTCCCTTTTCACACCATTCTTTGTAAAACCTAGAAATGGTTGTGCGTGAAAATCCCAGTAACTGAGCAGATTGCGAAATACTCAGACCGGCCCGTCTGGCACCAACAACCATGCCATGCTAAAAATTGCTTAAATCACCTTTCTTTCCCATTCTGACATTCAGTTTGGAGTTCAGGAGATTGTCTTGACCAGGACCACACCCCTAAATGCATTGAAGCAACTGCCATGTGATTGGTTGACTAGATAATTGCATTAATGAGAAATAGAACAGGTGTTCCTAATAATTCTTTAGGTGAGTGTATGTTTGTAGCACAATCTGCGATAAATTGCTCAGTCTTAGGGAGAGCTGTGCATAGGAAGGGACAAACAGTGTAGGGAGTGTTATTAGAAGATTTTTATTAGAAAAACTTTTCAGAGACCCAAGAGTCCTAGATTTTTAGCGCATCCTGCACAAAATAGCGTTTAATAGGTCGGTGCGGACAGTTAAATTATCTGCACCCCATTTCCTGTGTAAAGCGTGCGCATCCAAACAATATCAGTGACATCCAGTGTACTTTTCCGTAGACGATGTCTGCTGCTGAAAGTTAAATTATCCGTGCCACATCTCCTGTGTAAAGTGTGCCTGTTGGTACTCTGCCACACATGACTGACTTCATGTTAGGCTGCCTTTCCCGCGACCCGCACGTTATACGCATTTTAGACAACACGGATTACGGGGTTTTGACCCTTTCACCCTTCCTGACCCCCGTTACATAGAGAACTTCTCATCTCTCATTCCTCTGGTGGAGAGGACGAGCAAAACGGTGCAATACCAGAAGGTCCTTGTTGAAAAATTGCTACACAAATTTCCATCTGACAACGCGGCAAAGTCCGTAATTCCTTGGACAACCGAGGAGGGGAGACAAGGGGAACACTCAGCAGTTCCAACAGAGGCAGGGCAACACTCTCCAAAGCCTAGGACAGTTTCATCACACCCCACCAGCATTCTCACCCTGATGCGTGGCCTACTGTCACAAGGAGGGTAAAATTTTGGAAGATGGTGAAGGAGTACATAGCAGACCATGTCAGCGTCCTCAATGATCCCTCAGTGCCTTAAAACTACTGGGTGTCCAAGCTGGACACGTGGCACAAACTGGCGCTCTACATGCTGACAGGTTGACTCTTATAAAAATGAACAAGGTCTTGATTGCAAAAGTAAAAGTATCTAAGTGTCTCAACCAAGTTTTTCAGAGGACGATTGGTGCTCACTCCTCAGGACCCCCAATGGCTGTGGCAGAAGGAAAAAGTTGAATGATAGCTATAGATGGAGGGCACTCAATAGCTGGCAGTAAACGGATATGATTTGGCGCAAATAACGGGCGCAACTATTTATTACTTCAAATATATACACAAATAATTACTATTAATAAACAAATATACATCAATAGTGTGTGCCTACAAAACCAGCAGATAAAGGGAACAATGGGATTTATAAAAAGCGAGTCTAATACACACAGCTATAAAATAATGTGCACAATAAAATAAACAGCAGCAGAAATAGACAAATGACAAATAAAATCTCCGCAATAAATGACTACAGAAAGCCAGAATAAAATCGTAAAAGTTCCAGTGGAGTATCACATAGAAGATATTGCCTGTGATAATAGCTCTGGTGTTTATATTTGTAGGGAGATCCACCTGTATGAGAGTCACTGGTTTATACTGTATTTACTTTAAATCAGTGTATCCTTGAATCAATGAACATTCTCATCATGTATCTTCAATAACATTAAATGAGGTTGTTATAGAGGATCAATAAACATTGTTCTTAATGATCCCCTTTCCAGCGTCAGGCAAAATGTCTATATGCGTTTTTGAATAAGAAAAGATGGTACTTTTTCCAATTGATTTTCATTCGCCTGTATAGGCTGTCCAAATTGGTGAGCTGTCGGGACCTGTGATTCTCAATACTCACTTTAGGTTATGCCCAGCAAGGACCTGTGTAGCTGTATCACTTGACTCACGGAGCGCTCACATGATTGATCAGGTGGTGTGGTGAGAGCGTTCAGTCCCGCCTCCTTTAACTTGTATTCAAATTCCTTGAGGTCCAAATGGAAAGTTAATCAAAGTTCTTTGGAGCTTTCCAAAAAATAGAAAAATTGAAAAATTGCAATGGTGAAATCACAATGTGCAAATCCCTCACTGTTTGATACCAGACATGTTTTAGGGTTAAAAAACACCCCTTCCTCAGTGGCCAAACAGTGAGAGTTCATGATCATCCTTATATATGGTATTCTTACATCAAGCAATGCATGCTGTGATGGTGAGGGATTTGCACCAGCTGTGGAGTAAGGTTTTCAATTGAAATTAAAGATGGATGTTCACAATACCAGAGAAGATTTTTAAACATAATAAAAGACCAAATAAAAGTACAAAATCATGCACCAAATCAACATTCATTCGGTCTATAAAAAGGCACACCTATGTTTTTTGTGTGTTTAATACAGACATTAACCGCTGTTATATTCACCATCTATTTCCCTATATTTCCATAAACCCCTAACTTCTAAAGGGTGTTAGGACTAAAATACATCATAATGTCTGCTGCTGTACCGAAAAGAAAAAAAAACGCACTTGCGCTTTTCATGCATTTTTTGTGCGTTTTTCATGCGTTTTTGCTTTTTCCGTGTTTTTTCCCATTTTTCATGCGTTTTTTATGCATTTTTAGGAGATTTTATCCAAATAATATTAATATCAGCTGTACAATCTATTGAGACAGTGTATGTTCTTAAATGAGTCTGTTCCTGGGTATATCTACATAACTTGCCAATATCTATTAACTTGATTGTGGAAATTGAGATGACAGCCTGTCTCGAAGGGGACCTCTGAGTGCTGATAAGCAGCCAGATAAAGAGATCTCATCCCGAGACAGACAGGCACCCCTATAAAAAAAACAAATAATTATATTTCAGCATTTAGTCCTCTTGGTATCAATGAATCAAACTCAAAAATGGTATTAGATTCCAATCTAGACATTTGTCTGATGTGGTCACCTCCCCTCCATGGTCTTTTTACTTTCTCAAGTGCAATATATATCAGGGTTGAGGGATCACTTTACATGGTAGTCTTTATAGTGTTTAGATAAGGAGTGGAGTTCATATCCTTTACGTATATTAGCAATATGTTCGGAAACTCTCTTTTTTAAAGTTCTCTTAGTTCTACCTACATAATGCTTCTGACATGAACATTGCATTAGCTAAATTACGTCAGTAGAGTCACATGTCAGACCTTCCTTTATATCCATATGAAAAGAATTTTGTGTGGATTGTACCTTTACAGTTTTTTGGGGGAACGAGGTAATCTTACAGTTTGAACAACGTCCACATCTATGGAAGCCGTTAAACGTATGCCAATTAGATTTAGTAGTTGTATTCTTTTTAACAGAGGGAGTTACCTTTAAACCTAAATTAGGGACCTTGGTGTAGACTATTTGTGGTCGATCTGTAAGCAACGGTCCAATTGTCTTGTCGTCTAGCAGATGATGCCAGTGCATTTGATAATGGTTTCAATTGTCTTATATTGGCTATGAAAAGGCAGGATTAACCTGATGGTCTCATCTGCCTATTGTCGCTGATTGTCTACAAAAAAATCACCTCTTTTCATCTCTTTGACTTTATATAGTGATTTCTCCATTATGTGTATGTGGTATTGGGGTATTGTTTGGGGTATTGTTTTTCAAAAAATTTCTGTTTTAAATCCCTGGCCTCTCGTTTAAACTGTTGTTCCTGGGTGCAATTTCGTTTCAATCATCTGAACTGGCTCTTAGGGATGTTAGTTAACCATCTAGGTAAATGACAGCTTGAAAATAGTATATAGCTGTTCTTTGTTACTGGTTTCTTATATGTATTACATACTATCCTTTGTCCCTCTACTTTAACATTAAGATCTAGGAATTGTACATCGGTATAACTAATGTCAGAGGTGAATTTCACATTTCTATCATTTAGGTTGATGTCCTCTAGAAAGGTTTCAAAATCTTGTGGAGTACCTCGCCAAATCAAAATGATGTCATCTACTGTATGTAGCCTCTCCATAGCACCAGGTCCATCCCAAGTAGAGGCTGAATCACCTCAGCTTCCCATTGTGCCATAAATAAGTTGGCATAACTTGGAGCGAACCTGGTTCCCATGGCAGTGCCTGTATGCTGAACATAGAAGACATCATTAAAAACAAAATAGTTGTGTGTCAATATATAACCAACACCCTCTATCAGAAAGGCAATCTGTTCCTCTTTTAATTCGCTGTTTATTATCAGTTGGTTATGTAGAGCCTCCAGACCCTTCTTGTGGTCGATAACCGTATACAAGGAATTGACATCCAATGTGCTCAGGATCCACCCTTCCTCGTAGCTCATCTGTTCTAATGTTTTAATGATATCGGTAGTGTCTTTGATGTATGACGGTGTATTCTTTACTAGCGGTTGTAATAACTTGTCTATATAACATGATAATTTCGAGGAAATGGAGTTGATCCCAGACACTATTGGCCTCCCTCGTGGTTTTTCCATACTTTTGTGAATCTTTGGGATACAGTATAGTACTGGTATCCTTTTTTGTGTGTCCATAATGTATTTTGCTTCCCGTTCTAAAAGGATATTGCAGTTTACCCCTTTTTTACAGTATTGTTCAAGTTGTTTATAATAATGATCTGTGGGGTCAGACTTCAATTTTCTATAGGTTGTCGTATGATCTAGTTGTCTCATACATTCCTGTATATAGTTATCTGTATTGAGAATCACAATAGCCCCACCTTTATCAGCGGGGCGTATTGTGTTCTCATTGTTCCTCTGGAGTTCTTGAATGGCTTCAATTTCTTTTCTAGTAAGATTATATTTCGTTTTCTGATTACGTATTTTTCTTAGATCTTTTTCTACATTCGTTTTGAAAGCAACTATTTGATTACTCATTTCCTGCCTACGGAATTTTTTTGATGTTACTTTTAAATCTGTGTGTAAATATTTCCCTACCTCTATGGATGGGTTTATTTCTCTGATTATTGGGTTTTTAATATAATATTTTCTTAAGCAAATCTTTCTTATAAATTTCTCCACTCCGATGTATGTGGAAAACCTGTCTAATTTCAGAGTGGGGGCATATTTAAGGCCCTTATTTAAAAGGGTACATTGTGCATCCGTTAACTCAATTCTACTTAAATTGACAATATTAGATGTAATTAATACTGGTTGTGTCTGTGATTTCTTGTTCTTATGTCTCCCTCTGCGTATCTTCCCTTATTTCTGTATTGTTGTGTCCTGTTTACTACTTCCATCCCTTGATCTCGTGATGTATAATGATGGTTGTGCTTGTTCTTCATTTTCTGTGGAAAATGCCTCACAGGGGAATACTCCGGTCTCCGTGTTCTCAAGTTGTAATCGTGTTTCCTTTGTGTCTCTCCTCCTTGGGGTCGGTGTACGTGCCTTTCTTATTCTCGTCCTGTAGTGTGGGGGAGTGTAATCTAAAAAAAGGGGTGAGGTCAGTGATTCATATCTATTCGATGTGGCTACTGTGTATTAATTAGGATTTTTTTTCCTATATGTGTCCTGTGTAGTACGTGATTCCACTATTCCTTCCATATCCTTCTCTTGTGTGGTGATACTGTCAGTGTTTGTATAAGTGAAATTCCTTTTCTTTTTGGATTTTCTATTAATTATCTCTTTTTCCAAGGTATCCAAATTTCTACATATCTTCTTATGCCATTTATGTGTGTGGTCATTCACCACCAGTTGATAAGTTTTTTCTTTAAATGTCTTTATTTGTTCCGAAATTTCTGCTAACATTTGTGTGCGTCTTTTAATGATAATATGTATAAGGTTACATGATTATGTTTTTAGGAAGCTGTCCCATTCTTTTTTTAAATTTTCATCTATTAAGTCTGAAGTTGGTGTTTCTGTTAATGTTAAACCCTTTGGAATAATACCGCTTTGTATAAAATGTTCAAGAGATCTAATCTCCCATTTATTGCATATTTGCTTGTGTAAAAGCTTCTCTAGACTACTGAACGTTTTATCTATCTTTTTTTCGGATTGTGTACATTCATCCTCAGCTGTATTAAACATATATGTCTCTATTCTTTTATATTAACCATCCATATGCTGCTAGATATCCATCCTAGAACAACCTGGGAGCTCAACTTTGTTGGGGTAAATGAAAAACAAAAGTAAAAGTATCTAAGTGTCTCAACCAAGTTTTTAAGAGGACGATTGATGCTCACTCCTCAGCACCCCCAATGGCTGTGGCAGAAGAAAAAGTTGAATGATAGCTATAGATGGAGGGCACTCAATAGCTGGCAGTAAACGAATATGATTTGGTGCAAATAATGGGCGCAACTATTTATTACTTGAAATACATACACAAATAATTACTATTAACAAACAAATATACAACGATAGTGTGTGGCTACAAAACCAGCAGATAAAGGGAACAATGGGATATATAAAAAGCGAGTCTAATAAACGCAACTATAAAATAATGTGCACAATAAAATAAACAGCAGCAGAAATAGACAAATGACAAATAAAATTTCCGCAATAAATGACTACAGAAGGCCAGAATAAAATCGTAAAAGTTACAGTGGAGTATCACATATTGAAGATATTTGTAGGGAGATCCACCTATATAAGTCATTGGTTTATATTCACTTCTATCAATGAACATTCTCATCATGTATCTTCAATAACAGTAAATTAGATTGTTATAGAGGATCAATAAACATTGTTCTTAATGGTCCCCTTTCCAGCATCAGGCAAAATGTCTACATCCGCTTTTGAATAAGAAAAGATGGTACTTTACCAATTGATTTTCATTCGCCGGTATAGGCTGGCGGCAGGCCAAATTGGTGAGCTGTCGGGACCTGTGATTCTCAATACTCACTTTAGGTTATTGCCAGCAAGGACCTGTGTAGCTGTATCACTTGACTCACGGAGCGATCACGTGATTGATCAGGTGGTGTGGTGAGGGCGTTCAGTCCCGCCTCCTGTAGCTTGTATTTAAATTCCTTGAGGTTCAAATGGAAAGTTCATCAAAGTTCTTTGGAGCTTTCCAAAAAAATAGAAAAATTGCAAAATTGCAATGGTGAAATCACAATGTGCAAATCCCTCACTGTTTGATACCACACTCGTTTCGGGGTTAAAAAACACCCCTTCCTCAGCAGCCAAACAGTGAGTGTTCATGATCATCCTTATACATGGTATTCTTACATCAAGCAATGCATGCTGTGATGGTGAGGGATTTGCACCAGCTGTGGAGTAAGGTTTTCAAGATGGATGTTCACAATACCAGAGAAGATGAAAAACGCATGAAAAGCGCAACTGCGTTTTTTTTTTTTTTCTTTTTTTTTTTTTGTACAGCAGCAGACATTATGATGTATTTTAGTCCTAACACTCGTTAGAAGTTAGGGGTTTATGGAAATATAGGGAAATATATGGTGAACATAACAGCGATTGATGTCTGTATTAAACGCACAAAAAACATAGGTGTGCCTTTTTATAGGCCAAATGAATGTTGATATTCAAGAAAGTCTCTATTTCCTTCGCCAACTAAGAAGATTCGGCACAGCCAAAGTTCTCCTAAGGTCATTCTAATCCACAACCGTAGAATCGGTCCTGAGCTCATCCATCCTAGTTTGTATGCTGGCTCCTCCACCGGTGACCGGAAAAAAATCCAGCGGGTCATTCGCTCTGTGGAACATATCATCGGCAAATCCCTCCCACCTCTGCATCTCATCCACGACAATAGAATGCGCTCACAGGCACTGAAGATTGCAGGCGATCAGTCTCACCCGGGGCATCGCCTTCTCAGCGGACTTAAATTAGGTCATAGGTTTCGGGCCATCGCCGCCAGGACCACCAGGTGGAGGAACACCTTCTTCCCTACGGCGGTCAGACTTCTGGGCTCTACCAACACCTTACCCACCAAATGCGCCCCCCACTTGCCCGTGGAATCCTACCCGGACTATCTTATCGATACCCCTCTCACCCCCCCCCCCCTCTCCCAGACTACTAACCCCCCACCAATTGTAAACTTGATCATTATAAGTGTAAACTTGATCCGTGTAAACACTGTTCTTGTATGTCATTGTGCCAAACAAAATTCCGGACACAACCCTGTCGTGTTTGGCGAAATAAACCTGATTCTGATTTAGTGCATGATTTTTGTACTTTTATTTGGTCTTTATAATGTTTAAAAATCTTCATTGGTATTGTGAACATCCATCTTTGATTTCAATTTAAAACTTTATTCCACAGCTGGTGCAAATCCCTCACCATCCCAGCATGCATTGCTTGATTTAAGAATACCATATATAAGGATGATCATGAACACTCACTGTTTGGCCGCTGAGGAAGGGTGTTTTTAAACCCTGAAACGCGTCTGGTATCAAACTGAGGGATTTGCACATTGTGATTTCACCATTGCAATCTTGCAATTTTTCTATTTTTTGGAAATCTCCAAAGAACTTTAATGAACTTTCCATTTGAACCTCAATGAATTTGAATACAAGCTAAAGAAGGCGGGACTGAACGCCCTCACAACACTACCTGATCAATCACGTGAGTGCTCCGTGAGTCAGGTGATACAACTACACAGGTCCTTGCTGTGCAAAACCTAAAGTGAGTATTGAGAATTACAGGTCCCAACAGCTCACCAACTTGGCCTGCCGCCAGCCTATACAGGCGAATGAAAATCAATTGGTAAAGTACAATCTTTTCTTATTGAAAGGCGTATATAGACATTTTGCCTGATGCTGGAAAGGGGACCATTAAGAACAATGTTTATTGATCCTCTATAACAACCTCATTTACTGTTATTGAAGATACATGATGAGAATGTTCATTGATTCAAGGATACACTGATTTAAAGTAAATATAAACCAGTGACTCTCATATAGGTGGATCTCCCTACAAATATAAACACCAGAGCTATTATTACAGGCAATATCTTCTATGTGATACTCCACTGGAACTTTTACGATTTCATTCTGGCTTTCTGTAGTCATTTATTGCGGAGATTTTATTTGTCATTTGTCTATTTCTGCTGCTGTTTATTTTATCGTGCACATTATTTTATAGTTGCGTTTATTAGACTCGCTTTTTATATATCCCATTGTTCCCTTTATCTGCTGGTTTTGTAGCCACACACTATTGTTGTATATTTGTTTGTTAATAGCAATTATTTGTGTATATATTTCAAGTAATAAATAGTTGCGCCCATTATTTGCGCCAAATCATATTCGTTTACTGCCAGCTATTAAGTGCTCTCCATCTATAGCTATCATTCAAGGTCTGGATTGCCCCTGCCTTCTCGACTCCACCAGGGGAAAGCTGATAAACATAAAGACACTTTAAATGTGTTGTTTATAATGTACTGAATACACTGTATTCCCATGCTTTTAGATGGTCAGATCAGCAGGCCCTTGCTCCAAATGTTTTTGAGGGTCACCAGCAGGCCATCAATTATAATTTTTCAAGGGTGTGTATGATGCCCTCCTGCTGGTTCCTTGTAATTTTTGGCATCCCTTTCACTTAGTGCATAGGCTTTATGAGTGTAGGCCCTCCTTTATGTGATATACAGGTTGTATCGGAGTGCCTCTTGCTTGTAATTTTTGGCCGCACTTGCACTTTATAGAATGTTTCCTAACAATTTTTCCTCTAAAATCGATTTTATCTTTGGTTTTGTTCATATATTTGTCAGTTTGTAAAAGTGGCGTACTACTCAGACAACATCGTTCCCAGCAGCAACCTGGGAGTCCAAGATGCATCTAGACATTTTCCCCTTGCTGTTCCCGAACCATTTTGGTGGTGTTTCCATAAATTTCTGAACTTTTCCTATGAACCAGGCACCCTCTCCTCTTTAGAGCTGGGGATGCCTGGTTTAATGCTCGGGTTCTTTCATTGACTTCCATTATACTCGGGTGCTCGGTAGAGCACCCAAGCATCCCGATGTGATCAGCCCGAACACCCGAGCACTTTTGTGCTCGATCAACACTAGTGACCAGTGAAGGAGAGGATGGCACTGAGCAGTGAAGAGAAGTCCTCTGAAGAAGCTGTGGTGAGTCTGCTACATGAGGACAGGTAAGTAAAGGGAGAGGCAGAGCAATTCTGGGAGTTGTAGTTATTTAACTTGGACTTTATGTTAGGGCTGAAGGGAGGGAAGTTATTTATATGGGACTGAAAGCTGAGAGGGTGATGTTTTTACATGAGAATGCATGTTGGAGGTGGCTGGGGCAGGGTTATGTTATTTACATGGGACTATATGTTGAAGGCGGCTGTGGGAGGGAGTCACATTATTTACATGGGACTGAATGTTGAGGGGTAATGCTATTTGCATGGGACTGAAAATTGGAGGTGGCTGGGGAGGGGTGATTTTATTTACATGGGACTGTATGTTGAAGGTGTCTGGGGGAGGGGGTGATGTTATTTACATGGGACTGGATATTGAGGGGTTGATGTTATTTACATGGGACTGTATCTTGAAGGCAGCTGGGGAGGGAGGGATGTTATTTATGTGGGACTGTATATTGTAGGGGGCAGGAGAGATGGTGTGATGTTATTTAAATGGGACTGTATTTTGGAGGTGGCTGTAGATATAGAGGGATGTTATTTAAATGTGACTGTATATTGTAGGGAGCTGGACAGATGTGTGATGGTATTTACATGGGACCTTATGGCGGAGCAGGGAAATAATGTTATTTGCATGGGACTGTATAGTGGAGGGGCTGAGGAATTATAATTTTTGAGGACAGTAAATGTAGGAATATTGGTCGACTTAGAGAACTGAGCCATATGCATTGGGGCTTGGTCCGCGGAACTATTGAGACCCTAGCAACACCCCTGCATTGTACTACAGCCATTTACCAGGTGTATTAAAAGAAAATATATGTACATCCCATTAGCTGCTCTGCGGTGAAGTTACATTGTACTTCAGCCATTTTACGGGGTGTATTAAAAGGAAATATACGTACATCCCATTAGCCATTCTGCGGTGAATTATGATTGTTATATTTCTTTTTTTGGGATGTAGTAATAGGAAAAAGAATACGCCTATTTACCGTTCTGCAGTGAATTATGATTGTTATTTATTTTTTGGGAGGGCAATTTATTAATCAGAAAAAAAAAATCTTAATTGAAATTCAGCGGTGAAGTTACATTGTACTACAGACAGACAGGTGACAGGCCCTTCAAAGGGAACGGGCAGTGGCCAAAATGTTTCTGTCACAGGCAGCAGAAGAAAGGGGGGGGGGGTGGCAGAAGGAGACGCAGCGAGAGGCCTGAACTCCAAGGGTCATCTAGCGGTCGTGTCTTGCTCAGCAACCCAGCAGTGCTTGAATAGTTGACCCGGTCTTCGACTTCGTCGCAAGTGACATCAGACACCCCCAGCCAAGAGTCGGTGGGTTACTCTGACATGATGCTTAGTTGCCATTACCTGGGAGCAGGCCCTGTGCCCCCACCTGTCCTCAACCGTCTTCTGTCATTTTCAGTTCCCTCAGCGCGAGAAGTATTATATACTGTAGGCTCAGCTACACTTTTCAGCGAGGACAAGCTACTAGAGGACAGTCAGCAGAAACTGCCCAGCCAAGATCTGGAGGAGACATCCGCTACTTACCCAGGTAGACGGGCAAGTAGTAATGATGAAAGTCGCCTGGGAGCAATTTTTGCGAGCAGTCAGGCTCCTGGCCCTGAGATAAATGAGGGGGAAATCAGTGACGTGCAGACAGTAGCGGTTGATGATGATATAGCCGATTGCACTTGGGAGCCGGGTGAAGAAGGGGCTTCATCATCATCATCAGGAGAAGAGTGTAGCAGCTTGCGCGTCAGGCAGCAGCTGAGCCAGCAGAGTGGTACCGTGGCAGTGGGTCAGCAGAGTGGCAGAAGTGGTAGGTCGGGAGCCAAACGTGCAGGGGTTCACGGAGGCAGCAGTAGCAGGCAGTCAGCGTGAAGTGTTGAGGTCTGCGTGGGAATTTTTTGTTAGGCCGCCAGAGGAAGTGAACATGGCCATTGGCCGAATTTGTGGGCAGAAGGGGAAGCGTGGCCAGGGTGCCAATGTTAGCACCACAGCCCTGCGTTAACACATGCAGCGTCAATATAAAGTGGCTTTGGAGAACCATGGCTCCAATTTGGTGGTCCAGCCTGCCGCAGCAACCGCTGCATCACCCAGTGGCACGCACCCAATTTCATGCAGTCAAGGCTCCACTGCCTCAGCCGAAGGGAGCTGTCTGTCCTTCCCATCATCTGCTGGTCCTGATATTCCTGCTTCTCGCCCTCCTACTCCTCATCAGTCATTCCATCAGCAATCGATCACCAAAGCGATTGCCAAGAGACAACAGTATGCGTGCTCTCATCCAACGGCGCAGAAGCTGAACGTGCTCCTGTCCAAGTTGCTGGTGCTGCAGCCGCTCCCTTTCCAAATGGTGGACTCTGCACCTTTCAGAGAACTAATGGCATGTGCCGAGCTGAGGTAGAGAGTCCCAAGCCGTCATTTCCTTGCTAAAAAGACAGTACCAGCCTTGCACACATATGTAGAACAGAAGGTGGGCCAGTACTTGAGCCTGTCGGTGTCTGCTAAAGTGCACGGCAGCGCCCACGCGTGGAGTTGTAACTACGGTCAAGGACAGTATATGTCCTTTACGGCCCACTGGGTAAATGTGGTTCCTGCACAGCCACACCAGCAACTTGGCCAGGTGAGCAGCTTCCGCCTCCACGTTCTCACGATGTTGGTCCTGCAACAATATCCTCCTCTGCCTTCTAATCCTCCACTGGGTCCTGCAGGGACAATTCACAGTGCCCCTCCAGCATACCATATGTGCAGGGCATGGCGGTGTCACGCTGTTCTGCGCCTAGTTTGGCTGGGCGAATTGAGTCACACAGGGGATTAACTGCTTAGTGTCCTTCATCAAGAAATCGAATCCTGGCTTTCTCCTCTACAACTCAAAATTGAAACCATGGTGACCGACAAAAGGAATAACATGGTGTCTGCGCTGCGTCACCCCATCTGCAAGACATCCTGAAAATAGCCAGGAAACTTTACATGCACTTCAGCCACTTGTACACCGCAAAGCACATCCTCCTTGAGCTGCAGCTGCAGAACGGCATCCCCCAACATAGGCTGATATGCGACGTTTTCACTGGTTGGAATTCCACCCTCCATATGTTGGACCGGTTATGTCAACAGAAAAGGGCCATAAACAATTTCTTGATGATACAGGCGCACAGAGGTACTCCCGTGTAACTTCGATGTTAGCCAGTGGCAGCTCATGCGTGACACCTGCTGTTTGCTCGGGCCCATTGAACAGGCCACTTAATTTGTCAGTTTCCAGGACTATGGGATGAACAACGTCATTCCACTGATTTGTGTCCTGGAACAGATGCTGCTAAATCTGGCTGGCCAGGGGATAGGAGACGTCGCGAGGAGGACATTCGAGCACAAGCAATGCATAGAGAAATTTCTGGTTTTTCTACACAGGTGACAGAAGAGGAGGAGCAGGAGCAGCCGGAGGAGCTACAGGGCGATGAGGCAGTGTGGCATCAGAGCCGATGTTTAGTGCGGCGAGGGCCATAGTTACCCCCAGGAAAACTCGCCTGTCCACCCAAAATGTGGAGAAACTTACCTTTGTGAAGATGAATCAGACGCGGATCAGCCAAGATTTTCAAACACCAGTGCCTGATGCAACAGACTAGATCATTTATGGTGCCACACCTACACTTTGACAAAAGAGACCTGTTTCTTCTAGCTACCTGCTTAAGCTACTATTCTGATGCTCCCACCCACCTGATGCCACAACTGATGCCAGGTGTTCCTACTGCCACCCATCATCTTCAGCTGGTACTGACATTGCCCCCCACCTCCCCACTATGTCACCAGGCCACCCTGGTTTGCTCATGCTGCTGCCAGCTCAACATCATGTCACTGGGCCACTCTGTGGTCTCCTCATGCTGCTGCCACCTCACACTATGTCACTGGGCCACTCTGTGGTCTCCATATGCTACTGTCACCTCAACACTATGTCACTGGGCAACTATGTGGTCCTCTCATGCTGCTGCCACCTCCCCACTATGTCACTGGGCCACTCTGTGGTCCCCTCATGCTGCTGCCAGCTCACCACTATGTCACTGGGACACTCTGTGGTCTCTTCATGCTGCTGCCACCTCAACACTCTGTGGTCTCTTCATGCTGCTACCACCTCACCAGTATGTCAATTGGCTACTTTGTTGTCTCCTCATGCTGCTGCCAGCTCACCACTATGTCACTGGGCCACTCTGTGATCTCCTCATGCTGCTGCCACCTCACCACTTTGCAGTCTCCTCATGCTGCTGCCACATCACCACTCTGTGGTCTCCTCATGCTGCTGCCACCTCACCACTCTGTGGTCTCCTCATTCTGCGGCCACCTCACCACTCTGTAGTCTCCTCATGCTGCTGCCACATCACCACTCTGTGGTATCCTCATGCTGCTGCCACCTCACCACTCTGTGGTCTCTTCTTGCTGCTGCCACCTCACCACTATGTCACTGGGCCACTCTGTGGTCTCCTCATGCTGCTGCCCCCTAAACACTATGTCACTGGGACACTCTGTGGTCTCCTCATGCTGCTGACACCTACCCTCCCCACTCCATGACTGGGCCACTATTTTGCCTTTTTGGCATGGTTGACATCATCATTTATTCGACCCTTCTTCTGATCTGTCAGAAGGAAGGAAAAGTTAAACGCACAACGGATCCTGTCTATGTAGCAGCTGTAAGGCCTGTATGACATTTTGCATCAGAATTGCTTATGATTTGGTAGCCAAAAGCAGGAGTGGGTACAAAACACAGAAGACATGCAAAGATTCCATTCATGTGTCATCTCTGTTTTGGATCCACTCCTGTTTATTTTTGGCTTTAGCAATACTGATGGATTACTGACCAAATGCTGACTGAGTGAAAGATGCTCAATAGACAGGATTCGTTTTTTAGGGGTTATTGTTCTGACGGATCAGAGGAAGGGCAAAATAATCAGTGACGTAAACACAAACTTACTGCTGACACCCTCTCCACTCTGTCAGGGGAGCTCTACTTGTATAAGCGTTTAATAGAACGGGTTCGGTAGACATCTATGTGGAATCAGCTGACGACGGTGTAAAATGAGTGTGCTCTTTCACGCTATAGTAGGATTTTGGGCCTCTGCATGGTTCTTTATACCTGGCGCTAACATTGACCTGTAAGGCAGAGTTCACACTTGAGTTATTTGGTCAGTTTTGGCCCTGTAATTGACCAAATAAGTGAAGTGTGAAGTCATTCTAAGAGCAACGCCTGTCATCTGCGTGTCATACTGACTCACAGCAGACTTACAGCAGACTCCTTATGCGTGTTACTGCAAGACACAGTGTTCTACACCACTTTACAGGCTCTCTACAGCCAGGAAATAGCTGTTTTTTAACGCGATTCGCCACAAATAAATTCGTATGAAATCTTTTTGGAAAATTCGGTGAACCGACCAAATCGAATTTTGGAGAACTCATCTCTAGTTAGGAATGGGCCAGAAAGCGGAGACCAGCAGCCACCTGGAAATCGTTGGGAAGACGATGGCAGGGGATCTAAGAAGTGAATAATGCTTCTTTTAGTTTTTAACCAATTTTGCTCCTATTCTAACACATTTATCCCACCAGACAATCTCTGTAAGACATCTCACCCCTAGATTGTTGGATGGACATATATCTTAAAACAAAATAGGTACCACATAATGCAAAACTTGCAAAACCTGTTTCACATAGCACTATACTCGGTTATTATTAATTTTTCTGGTATTTTATATGGGGTAACAGTAAATCTGATTATAATGAGAAAAAATCATGAGATTATCAGATTGATACATATTTTATGAGATGAGAATTTCATAAGTGTTCTGTGTCTGAAAGATAGGACCAATTATTAATTCATTAGTCAGCTCATGATTAGAATTATGAATTGTTGAAAGGGTCTGTGTCCCCAATCCACCCCCAGCTAAAGTCAAAGTGGTTTTGTTTTTGTAATAACCTCACAATAAAGAAAATTTTAATTACTTTGTAGGCAATTGTAAAGTACATCTACTGTTACAGAAACTTCAGTTCGAGAAAAAAATTCACATAACTGGGGAATGAACAGAACATTTACTGTACATGGTGACCTCCTTTTCATCTTTTAACTGAGGATAATTCGATTTTCAAGCTTCTCTTCTGTCATTCAAGGTGGCACATCACTTCTCAGACTACCAAGAGCATACTGTGGATTTGGTAGCCCAAACATTTTCTGCTGCCTTTGGATTGGCCAGAGCTGCTCGTGTGAACAGTACTGGCCAACCCAAGAGCAGGTCTGGACAAATAGGAAGTGTTTTGGGCTACCAATGCACAGTGTGCATCCGATAGTCTGAGAAGTTGTGCACCCATCTTCCATTGGATAAAAAAAATCCCAGAAATTGATGGATCTGCAGATTAAAAGATGAAAAGCAGGGGAGTAGCTAAAGGTTCATTGGCCCTGGTGCAAAAGTTCAGCTTGGACCCGCTTCCCTCAGTGCTTTGTGGCAAGTGGCAAGGGAGCCCATAGCCTTTCTTCTGCCTAAAGCAAAAATTGAAATGTAACCCCTTCCCCATGCCAAATCAAATTCCTAACAGCTTCCCTCCAGCCAGAGGTGTAACTTGAAGATTCTGGGCCCTAGTGCAAAATCTATGACAGAGCCCTCCCAGCATGCACTTTCTATAATATGCGTGTCTTCTTATGTGGCACAACAGTCTTTGGGCCCCTTCAGGCTCCTGGGCTCAGTAGCGACTACTACCTCTGCACCCCCCTATAGCTACCCCCATGCATGTAAGTGTTTTGTTTATTACCCAGTAGATGTTTTTTTTTTTCTTTAATCAGAGTGTTGCTTTAAATCATTTGTTATAAAACTAGCTGCAGAATATATGATTTGTGGAATTTTGCTACTATACATGCATGGAACTAATAGACACCATACACAGTTGCATACAGATCATACCCTTAATATCAGGAACCCCATTTCAGTTGATGCAGTAGCCCTTAAAGAGGCTTTCTGGGATAACCCAGTGATGGTCTATCCTTTGGATTGGCTGTATAGGTCCCAACCTCCAAAAATACCTCCAGTGATCTTCATGGCCCTTTCAAGATTATTCCAGGTTCATTGGCTCATACATGTTATTGTGTGATTGATTTGCCCATATTCAGTCCCGTTTATTATGGAGATTGTAGGGTCTTGTGCTATTGTGTGTTCAGAAAGATGTTGAAATTGTTACTAGCTTGAAGGAGTGCAAAGCTCATTTATTTCATGGCAAAATTGGGGTGACCAAGCCCCAGGAGTCTTATCACTGTCTGTTTCTGACATGTCTAAGACATAAAGTTAGCCATAGCTGAATATCCTTCTGTCAATCAGTGGAGAAAGTTTCTGGGATGTGAGGCTAGTCATGTAGAACTAGGTATCAAGTGAGGATTTAATTTGTATTTGCTCAGTGAGTCAGACACTCTCTGTACATTTAATCAATCGCCAGTCTACCCGGCCTCTTACAATTTACATTTCAAAAGGTCAGTAAATCCAGATGACTTCCATACAATGATAAACTGTCCAGACTAGTGTGATTCTGGTATTTATAGATATACAGTGATCCTTTCTACCTGTCAGTGGGAAGGTGCAGTGATAATATTAATTAACTGGCAATCCATCGATGTAAGTTATAATGGGTATTAAGCAGACTCATGAGGAATGGCTCAGAGGACTTTGAAAGCCTCGCTATATAGAAAGGAGAAGCATCCACTATTTCATAGATCAGGAAAAGGATAAAAATGGAGACAGAAATACTGTTGATAGCAGAAAGTTTAGTAAATAGAAGAGATCTCAAAATGTAGAAAAATTGGAAGGTGAATGAAAATAGAATTACTTAGAATCAGAATGCACACATAATGTATACTGCAATGAAGCACAGGCAGTGCAATAAATACTATATATACAAGTTGGAGTGTAGGAGCGCAATTTACAGCACAGGCACTGATCCTATTCTATACATTATGGACTGCACCACACTGAGATTCTAATAAAACAAAAACACAAGGCATAGGGGAAGGGGAAAAGGGAGAGGAGTTAAAGGCCAGAAGCTTTAGTGATAGACAGGCACACCAAGGGGAGAGGAGGAAGGAGAGGGGTTTCAGTCCTCATCCTCGCCGACGTCCAGACAGCCCATGATGGAATAGTTTCTGAGCAGGCTTCAAAACAGCCTGTGGCAGTCCTGGTTGGATATCATCTCCCAGTTCATAACCAGGAATTTCCTGGCAAACAACAGAGAATCCTTAAAACAGTTCATAAGGTGCCAGGCTTCCTGGATAGCCTGAACATTGTGGGTCCGCCCGAGACATGAACACAGAGTTGATGCAAGATAGCTGTGAGCCATCAGATGACTTTAACTGTAGTTAACAGAACCAGCCATCATGGAGCCCACAGCATCCTGCAATCCATGCTTGCGTCACTTTCTCGATAAGCAGATTTGAAGATGCATCCAAGTTCTTGCTGAGGTTCGTCTATCTTTTTTGATGGGGCAGTTGAAGTCTGCTCCCAACACTACAGCTCTAGAAGTGACAAGCTGGGTATACAAGGGCTGGAAAAGCTCCAAGCACTGACCTGACCAAGTGGGCGTACAGGCTGATGAGCCTAACCAGCGCCCCTTCTCTGGAGCCGGCTGCGGTCAGTAGAGTTCCTGGACAGAATCAAGCGTGAAGGCGCTCCCATGATAAGGATAGCGACTCCTGTCACACTGGTGCTACCCCGACTTGACCAGATGGCTGTAGGACCTGAAAGAAGACAAAGCACATTCCTGTAGCTCCAAATGCTTACTTCTGAACAGGTAAGCTTACATGTTGATGAACCTATCCGTCTCCCCCGCCCATGAGTCGCCTGCGACCAGTAGCCTGCCGCAGACAAGCTCATGGAAAGAATCAAGCATGAAAGAGCACCCCCTGATAAGGATACTGACTCCTGCAGCACCTGTGCTGCCCCCACCAGACCAGTAGGAAGGGCCGTGAGACCAAGCAAGACTGGCAAGATGGTTGTAGGACCTGAAAGAAGGCAAGGCACATTCCCGCAGCATATAAATATCAAATATCACAACCCTGTGAAGGCAAAAAGGTTATCACAGTCTGCAGGTTAAACCTATCCTTGATTTTTCTCACATTGATGCTAACGATATGAAGACATTCTGTAAGAAAAAAAGGGGTGGTTAGCACAAACCATAAACATTAATTACCACTCCTGTTGGGGAGCTCCTTGTCTTTGGGGCTGTTTGCTAGAGAAGCTCTAGCAGGCCCTCTTCCTCCAGTAGGTCTAGCAGGGAGGGCTCTAATTAGTAAAGAGGTTTTGCGGATGTTTTGAACACCCGTACCTCGATGATCTGATCCATCACCACTTCTTGAGGCAGCAGGTCCTCAGTGAGCTTCACCACCTTCTTTTTCTATGAGTCAGCACATGTGCTGTTCTTTCCATTTCCTCTTCCTCTGCTAGGTACCTGCAGGAATAAAGGGGCGAAAATCCTCCCAGGAGAGGAATGCAGCAGTGGTTGAAGGGAGTTTAATCACTGCTGTGGGGCAGAGGGGGAGGGGGGGTTGTTTAGGGTTCGGAGACACATAGACAAGACCACTTTATGCTGTGACCCTTCTTGCTGCATTTACTGCAGATCTGGAGTATACCAGTGTAAAAGACGAGTCCTGATGAGTTACCCAAATAAAATGACAGGGGCAGATGCTGCACGCCATCAGTCCTTGTGCAAGCCAACAATAACAGACCACTTACCGGTCCAAAAGGCATTTCCAAACAAGATGTGGTTGTAGAAATGCTTGAGAAAGGTCACAATGTCTTAACCTGAGATTTGTGTGTTTCTCATAAAAACAGTCCCTCTCCTTTCTTCTCTTTGGACTGGGCAGTTGCCCACAAAGCAGCTGAAGGGGGATTCCAGCTTTGCAGCTTTCACCATCTCCCAGTGTCAGTTGCAAATTGCCATGAAAGAGATGGAACATCCCAGCAATAGAAGACTGGATGCTGATCATTTTGTCTTTTGATAAGCCTTGGTCCAGGACCATCTGCTTGCTAAACACCTGCTGGCTAATGTTTGGTAGTCTCCAATTAACTTCCCTAACCCCTTACCTGCAGCCTAATGTAAATATCGGGTATTTAAAGATGTCACCCGCTTGCAAGTGTTTTAAACAGCAGACATACGGGATAATATATGCGATTGACGATAATTTCGATTGCACACATTTAAAATGTGACTACGGCATCTGGGAGCTCAAAAAACAGCCGTGCATCGGCACCCCCTAACGAGTATTGGGGGAGCCTGGTGGTGTGTGCAGAAGCCTTGGTCCTCCTGAATGATCTGAGGCTGCGTAGCTATGTTCCTGTGAAGGCCTTGTCTGTAGCAGGGCTCCACAGGAACATAGACTCCAATGCTAATGCATTACAAATTACAATCTAAGAAAGAAGCAATTTAATGATTGCTTGTTCATGTTCCCTATGGGAACTATTAAATGATTTTGGGAGATGCTATCTCTCCTTATAGAGAGCAACAAATCCTTACCTAGGCCTCTCACCCTGTTAAGCCAGTACTGTCTTGCTCTGCACTGATGAGGGGGCAATCACACCAAAACAGCTCTCTGCAGGTGCTGGCTTATTTATTATCCATGTCTTTTCTCCCTTTTTAAAGGGTTGAACATTCACATCTGGTGACATCAGAGGCTGAGCTTGCTAAGAGCTCATTTGCATAGCTTCTTCATACCTTCTTCTCATCAATCTTTTTCTTGTGGTTTCTTTGTGATGATAGCTTACATAGTTCTTAAAAGAACTTTTTAGAGAAGCACCTTAGTGATCATGGTATCTCCCCTGCCAGTTCTCATCTGTGAACAGCTCTTTCCGAGTGATTGCCCTTTTATCTGAGCAAAAACCAGATAGAACATTGCAGCACACTGGGGAAGATTAACTAATAATAGTAAGATAAAGGTGACTGTCTATTCTAAGTTTATACTATCAATAAGTTGTCTTAGTTTTACTCCAAAAATGTGCCAAAATTTTGCCTCATTTTTTGGTGCCTTGACACATGCATAAGTCACACCCCTTATGCTGTAAAGCCACTCTCTCTGTCAGGCAGTTTTTTTTTTTTTTGTAATTGCCAGTTGTCATTGATTTTGTTGATCTAGGGTCCAGCACATAGTGCTACTCATTACTACTGCATATTGAACTCCTGTAATCTGACTTTGTATTGTTTCTGGTTTAATCCCTCCTCTGCTGCTTTAGCTTTTACTGATTCTCCTGGTATTCTGACTTTGGCTTGTTTCTGGAATAACAACGCATGCACTGTTTTCCACTATCTGTCTCCCTGGTTCTGATCCTTCTTGTCTACTGTTCTTTGCACCAAGGTCCTTCTGATAGGCCTACTTAAGCTTGCGACAGTTTTCTGCCGCAGGCTTTGATAAAGAACCTAGAGTAGCCTTAGTTTCCTACCACCCAGAGTGTTTAAGAAAAACTGTTAGCAGGTCCTGAGTTTGCTAACTTTGACGAGGACCATAGTATTCCCTGACAAAAACAAAATTTAGGTCGCAAGCCACAATGGGGACAGGTACCAATGTCAATCTGTGTGGAGCTCTGAGAAATATGTTAGCACTATACAAATGAGTAAAAAAAAAAAAAAAAACTAAAAAATGTTAGGGAAGTTTTATCCAAATTTTAAATAAGAATGTAAAAGTGTGGCTGAAAAAAAGCCAACCTGATCCATTCCGTCTGGAAATGTCCAGAGGTTAAAAATTATTGGCACCATATTGTAACTGATTTGTGCTGATTTTCCGAGCCCTGCTGTAGGGATTGCATCCTGAGCTGCACTCAGCGTGTGATGGCCCATGAGAGACATTGGCAGTTAAATTCATCAAATCTTGAGGTCATCAAATCACAGGGTATTACTTTATTTGAACTAGAAGGTTTTGGATTAGAGAAAGAGAAATTTGGGGGGATAGAAAAGAAAATAGCAGCCCATGTTAAGGAACTTGTGCTATACACAAGGAGCTTCTGCTATATAGAGATTTAAAGATTCAGACCTCTGGACCTTTTCCCTAAAAATATTTGAATGACTAATAGTAATTGGTCTTGTAGGGTTTTACTTTAAAGGGGTTCTCTGGGAATAAGAAAATGAAAATACTTAAATATTACTTTATAATAAATATATTCCCAAACACCTTTCTTTAGGTATAATGGCTTGTTTCGTCTGGGGAGCAATCATTAGGAGAAATAAAATTGCTGCCATCCTATTAGTCCACAGAAAGCCTGTCCTAATCACACAGTCGGACAAGTTACTTCACAACACTGAGGTAAAGAGCTACCTCATCATCCTCTCTGCTCTGCTTATGGCAAATTTAAGTAAAGGTCAGTTTTTGTAAAGCTTCCGAACATTTTATGCAAGCTGGATTTATTGAAAGTATGTGGGGGCGTGGCCTGATGCAGAGCTGAGAAGTTGTGTCCCACTCTGAGCTTTAGCAACCACAGCTAACCACCGCTCTGTATAGTGCAGCACAAACACTCCTAACAGTTTTATGAGGTACTTCCTCCTCTCCTTCCACTGAAGGACACACACCCTTGCTCTTGTTCCATTTTTTTAAATTCATACTTCTCTTCCTCTGCATCTCGCCTTTAATTTTCACCAAGACACTGAACCACTCTGTTCTGATTATATGGCTGTTGGTTAGCCTGAGCTAACTGAACCAGTTTAGTCGCGTTTTACGCAAATACCTTAGTACTGATCTGATACTTCAGTTGTTTAACCTCTGTTTACTACTAATTGTCACCCCCCTGCACAACTTCCCCAGCCCTACACATGGCAGGTGTGAAGGGGATTTGTGATTATTTGGGAATTCTTAGATACCCTACAACTTTTAGTTTATATGTTATTGGTTTTATTTGTCATGAGGGCAATATGTCTATTGTAAGCGTCAGAGACATGATACATTACGTATTTCTATGAACTAAGCGGATATCACCAATTTGGTTTATACCACAAATCCACCTAAATGAACATAATCACACAATCATACTTCCAATATGGCATTAAAAATATCTTCCATTAATGTTAAGAGATTAAACTTCCCCTTCAAAAGATCTAGTCTATGGAGAGAGGCACTAAAACTACAATGCAACATTGTCTGTGTCCAAGAAACTCACTTACTAGCCAAAGACAATTTCAGAATCTATAATGAAATATTTCCCCACATTTTTCACTCACACCCTACCCAAAAGAAAGCTAGTGTTATGATAGCGATTAAAGATACAAATTCATTTAACTTTATCTCATCCCACGCTGACACTCATGGCCGTTATATAATTGTAATCTGCTCAATTTATAACCAAATCTACACTATTGCTTCTCTATTCACCCCTAACAAATCCCAAACCCAGTTCCTTAACAAGTTCCTTATAACCTTAATGCCTCTGAAACGTGGCTCTTTAGTGTTATGTGGTGATTACAATAAAGTCGTAGAACCCACAATGGATAAATCTCCAACAGACATCCGAGACAAGAACTTCTCTTTTCGGGACCTTCGTCACAAAGAAGGATCGTTTGATCCCTGGCGTATTCTATACGCATCGGAAAAAGACTTTACGGTTTTTTCTATTCCTCATAGCTCATACTCTCGCAATTAATACTCCAAAACGTTATCTCTGCAAACATAGGATTACATCCTGGTCGGACCTCGTCCCAACATCTATAACCATCAAAACACAATTCTCCAAATCACACTTTTCACCTTGGAGATTAAATAACTCCATTCTGAATAATCCGGAATACCTAAACGTATTCCATAAAGCCCTACAGGAATATTTTGAAACAAACTCAACACCAGATATCTTCATGGCAACAATATATTGTGTTCATAAAGCAGTGATGAGAGGCCTTTTTTTAAAATACTCAGCCCATGAAAAGAAAAAACACTCTCAAAAGGCGGAACTACTCACTAATAAAATCATACACTTAGAAAATGAAAACAAAAAGTGTCCCAAGACAACACTCACACTGCAACTGAAAGAACTTAGACACAAATTTTATGTCCTAATGCAATCTAGGTTTGAATTTTATCTCCGTAAATCTAAATCAATGTACTACCATAGTGCAAATAAAGCTAATAAATCCCTAGCAAATAGAATCAAAACTAAGTCGGCCAAATCCAGAATCCCTTACCTATACAAAGCAAACCAACAAAAAATCCTAAACCCACAAGATATCGCGAATTAATTCACAACCTATTACCCTGAATTATACAACCTGAATAAAGACAACATGACCTTACAACCCACTCCTGAAACAATTAATACTTTTTAGGCAAGATTTATCTTCCCAAACTAACAAGCACTCAACTTCAAATCCTAAATCAAGATTTAAAAACTGAAGAAATATTGAAAGTTATAGCCTCCCTCAAACTCAATAAATCCCCGGGTCCTGTTGGATTAAATAATGAATATTATAAAGCCTTTTCACCAGTTTTATTAGAACATATGAGAGAGTGTTTTCAACAATTCTTTGCAGGACATCTCATACCCAAAGAAATGTTATCGGCCATGATAGTGACATTTCCTAAAGCAGCTAAAACTCCTGACATCCCAGACAATTTTCGCCCCATATCTCTTCTCAACTCGGACCTAAAGATCTTTGCTAAATTTTTATCTAATCGATTATTAGATATCCTACCCGAAATAATGACCAAGTAGGATTCGTTAAAAACAGACAGACATCAGATGGTACAAGAAGATTTATTGATCTTCTGGACATCATCGATAAACGCAAAACGCCTTCTCTGCTGCTATCCTTGGAGTTAACTGGGACTTCTTGAAGGCCGCATTATTTAAATTCGGTTTCCAAGGTAGTTTTATTACAGCACTCCTCGTCCTATACTCCAGACCTAATGCAACAGTTTATACTTTGGGTTTCCTTTCAGAGCCATTTGACATCACCAGCGACACTCGCCAAGGATGTCCTATGTCCCCTCAGATTTTTGCCCTTATCATGGAACCCCTAGCAGAGAGTATTAGAACTTCTCAGGACATTTCTGGTATTACGGTCTATGGAGCAACACACAAAATTTGTCTTTTTGCTGCCAATACCATCCTAATTATGACACAACCTTCGGTTTTGCTACCAGCAGCGGTAGAGATACTCAATCTATTTAGCGCATTATCTTACAACAAGGTTAGGGTCCATTCACACGTCCGCGTGTGTTTTGCGGATCCGCAAAACACGGACATCGGCGATGTGCGTTCCACAATTTGTGGACCGCACATCACTGGCACTAAATAGAAAATGCCTTTTCTTGTCCGCAATTGTGGACAAGAATAGGACATGTTCAATTTTTTTCGGGAACGCGATTGCGTACCCGGAAGTGCGGATCCGCAATTGCGGACCTGGGCGGGACAACGTCTGTCCCCATTGAAATTAATGGGTCCGCAATTCCATTCTGCAAAATGCAGAACAGAATTGCGGACGTGTGAATGGACCCTTAATGTAAACAAGTCTCAAATACTCCCCATAAACCTTGGGCGAATGGAACTTAAATCCTTAAAATCCAAATTTAACTTACAATTGGTTAAAAGTAACCTTCCATATCTTGGCATAACACTAGCATACCCCCCCATCCCCCAATAATGTTCCAATGCAATTATCTTACCTTATTAGAAGAGATCAAAAGTAAACTGACCTCCTTCAAGATATTCGGTATTTCATGGCTAGGCAGAATTGCTATTTCTAAAATGATGATACTTCCCAAAATTCTCTATACCTTTAAAAATGTGGCAATTTATGTCCCGGTTTCCTACACCAGAACCCTTCAGGCCATTATCATGACGTTTGTTTGGAATGGTAAGAGGGCCAGAGTGAGGGCAGATATTTTGTTTTCACACATGTTTAGAGGAGGGGTGAACTGCTCTTCCTTATCACTATACTATAAATCGGTGATTCTTTCTCATCTAAAATAATTATGGATAAAGGACATTTCTAAGAAATGGGTCCATATTGAACTAGGAATGTTGAATAATCATGACATTTAACACTTTTTGAATGTGCACCTCAACTTTGTACCACTCAGCAAATCCCCTTTCCTATCCTTCACATATCAAGCTATAATACGATTGTGGCTAGACCCAATGACACGCGGCCTCTTCAACACACCAGACATACTTAACATACACATATCTGTTTTTGGGTTATTCATCGCTAACTTCTCTGTGTTAAATTGGAATACCAAAGGTATCAATTGCTTGAGAGATGTGGGTGGAATTGAACTGTATCAATTTCCCAGTTTAACAGAAAAATATGACATAACTCGATCCTTTTACATATCAAAAACTAAGACACTTGCTCAAATCCAAACCCACTATCCCTTCTATTACTCCTCACTCATCAATACTATCATTATGGATGTCCAACCCTAACTCGAATTCACATAGTATTTCTTTTTGTTATAAGAACCTGCTGTTAGAGGGGAAGGACTGGACAGAGGACATCAAGAGCCAATGGCATAATGACCTAAATCAGGTTTTTTCAAATGACCAATGGCAAGTGGCTCTCTTATATATACCAAAATTCTCTAAATGCACTTCTCACCTCGAGACATACCGAAAGGTGTTTTATAGATGGTATCTCACTCCGACCCGCCTCTCTCGAGTTTTTACAGACACATCAAATATGTGCTGGAGATGCGGCACAGAGGAAGGCACATATATTTACATGTGGTGGGATTGTACTTACGTAAAGAGAGTTTGGACACAAGTATTCCTAATTCTAACTAAACTATGTCAATTCCCCATTGATCCTGATCCAGCCCTGGCTCTCCTTTCACTAGGAATAGACAGGCTCTCCTTCTTACATTCCACTATTATTACTCATATGTGTTTTGCAGTTAGACAAAAAAATCGCATTCTTTTGGAAACAAAAGGACATTATACATTTTTCCAGTATCATCAAATCCTTGAATGAACAGTGCTGTTAAGAAAGACTGTCGGCCTCTGCTTTTAGTTGCTCAAACAAACATAGGTCTAGATAGGAAGTTTGAACTTAATCTCTTTTTTACCGACCGTTGCACTGAGATTTATGCCGTCATGCGTCTATGCCAATCCAAGTGTTTGCGATTACTATCCTTTCCTATATAACTCCCCCTTTTAGGACTCTGTCTCTACTGGGCTCCTAGGACAACTGCCATGCTGTAGAATGTAGTCTTCATATTTGATTGCTGTGTTATATCCCTCATGCTATTTGACAAAATGTATTATTTTATTTTCCATTATGTTATTACAAACATATGCATAGAGACACCATGTCAATACCATCTATTGTTCTGATCCATGTAACTGATTATGGTATACCAATAAAAACTATCTTTAAAAAAAAAGTATGTGACCCAGACAGTAAGTGACTTGCTTGGTTTCCATTAGTTAACAACAGCCTGTTTCTGACATAAAAGGGCTTGTCTCTACTGAAGGGCTGACAGGACATCCACAGGGAATTTGAACCCACTGTGTTACTTCTATTATTGACAAAGTTTCCCTTGTAAAGAAAGTGATTATTATAATAAAAACCATCAGTGCTCATATTATAGACCCCCCTGTATTTTCTTCTGAGTGATTGCACAATACAATTCTCATTATTCTTTAATATTCACTGTAGTTTAAAATTTCATTACAACAAGCCCCCAAAGTGCATTAATATTACATTCCCTATATATTTGTAAAGTTAGGTAAAAAAACACAGAGCAAGAGTAAGTGCACCCAATTTGATCTGACCTCCACTCTTGGGACGATTTGGTTAAATATAGGCAAAGTATGGAATTATATGTGTTCTATTTGTCTTCACTTGGCCACAATATGTCACAATGTGGTGTGGTACTCTGAGGACAACAAAATTAAAGAGATAGGGGACTAAAGGTTGTGTAAAGAATGAACAAAGCTTAGTTGTACTTGAGACCCTCCTTTTCTATCACTTTGTGCTGTATTTAATGTTAAATATGTACTGTGACTCCGTCACTAGGATCAACCCTATTAAATCAGGCTGACTTGCTGGTAGGACTCATCATGCTGATTAAAACTATACCTTTCTTTTGCCTGTATGCTAAACAGCTGCAGATAAATCTGCATTTTATTCATATGTAGATAAGTGAGTTGGAGCACCAAGAGGCGGGGCTGAATCCTTGGAGCACTGCTTTGTGGCACTCCTGTGCTCTGCACTCTCCCCCTTCCCTTAATTAACATTAGCATGCTGAGGGCAGAGCTGTATCTTATCAACTACATATCATATACTCTATGAACTATAGCTTCGCCATATTAAGATCTGCTCAGAAAGCTAATCTACATATTACTGCATTATTCACAAGCACAATCTACGATTATAAAGACACCAGTAATATATGTTATCTTCTAAACATAGAAACAACAGGCTTCTCCATGTGGTAATCCTATAGCTTGGTGATACTGATAAGTGCTTGGTTTTGCAAGAGTTCCCAGGTTTGAGTTCTAGAAGAGACTTACATAAACTTTTTTTTTTTCAGTTATTTTTTTTCTTATTTAACCCATAATAAAAGGCCATACTATAATAAATAATTACTATAATAAATAATATATAATCATATAATAACAATAAAAGCGCTTACTATATTGAGAATAGTGGGTTTTGTTTTTTTTGCTTAGAAACCTGAAAACTATTATTGGTTTTTATGATACTAAAGAAACCAGCAATATTTATTAGCTTTTTAAGCCTAAAAACATAATTCTGAATATGATATATAAGGATATAATAAGGATATATACTTTTATCCTGGGTTAAATGTGAAAAAAAAATGGCAGTATTTTCCAAGATTCAATCCTAGGATTCCTACGTGCAAAACCAAGCACTTATCACCAAGATATGGCCTTACCACATAGGGATACATATTTTTCTATCCTTATAAGTAGAGTTGAGCGAACACCTGGATGTCCGGGTTCGAGAAGTTCGGCCGAACTTCACGAAAATGTTCAGGTTCGGGATCCGAACTCGACCTGAACTTTACCCCGAACCCGAACCCCATTAAAGTCAATGGGGACCCTAACTTTTGGGCACTTAAATGGCTGTAAAATAGCCCTGGAAAGGGCTAGAATGCTGCAAAAGGCAGCAAAATGTAGGTAAATGCCCTGCAAACATACGTGAATAGGGAAATGACTTAAAATAAAATAAAATACAGAAAATTAATAAATAAACATTCTAAACTTGAGCCCAAATGAGTGACAGTGGCACCTGTCACCCAGCAAACAGAGGATGTGGCAGCAACGCCACCACATCTGTCATTGTCACCAAGCATCTCCACCAAATCCCATGGAAGTGTTCAGCTATCAGCTGTCCATCTCCCAAACACTGGAGAGAAAAAGAAATAGAAAGAGGAAGTACCCCCCTACCCATGGCTCTGAATGCCTTATTTCAAACTTCCTGTTCCTTTGAAATGCTGTCATTCTGTCTGGTGGACAGTTTTAAAAACCTTAAGGCGGTGGCTATCCCACAGTATGTGTATCCCAGCCGCCGCTACTTTTGCAGGTGAGCCATCCCTTCCCTGCACAACCAAGTGGCGGACAAAATCAAGTGTGCACTGCGCAACGCTATCTGTGGCAACGTCCACATAACCAACAATACAGTGGGTAAATGCAGTGGCTGGCCCAAAGGCGGATAGCATTTTTGCGAATGTCCTTCCGCCCCCGAGGATTGCTGGGCATTTCTCTTTGTATCCTGTTACCTCCTCCTCCTCCTCCTGCTACTCGGATTCCTCCTCCTCTACCTCCTCCTCATCCACTCAGCATAACACCTTAACCACCCACAGCAGCACAGACAGGGGGAAACGACAGCAGGTTGTTTTAGAACTTGTGTGTTTGTGGGACAAACCCCGCACCGCGCAGGAGCTGTGGACAGGCATGGAACAACAGACCGACCATTGGTTGGTGCCACTGAGCCTCCAGCCCAGCCTGGTGTTGTGCGCTAATGGGTGAAATATACTAGCAGGTCTGGGCCTAGCCGGTTTGATACACATCCCCTCCCTGCCACATTTGCTGAATTTGGGGTGCAGAAATTCCTAAACACCAGACAGTGAAAATCAATTCAGTTAATCGAACACACACAACACCCCCACCCCCCCTTTCACTCAAACCATTAACAAACTATTTACAAATTTTCTTAAAAACATATTAAAATAACTATAATGCAGCTAAACTTACTATATAAACAAACAAAACTATATACACGCCTTATACTTAACTTAAGGCCAGTGACATCCAAGTGGCTCGAAGGGTGGGTTCCTGCACCAACATAGTCCCTGGCCTGGAACACAATTGTCCAGCCAGGGCACAGTTCTGGAGGATGAGGAAGATAAATAGGATGAGGAGGAACCGTGTTCTCAGCAGGGTGGCACCAAAGCCAGCTCACGGGCAGCTGGGTCACCATCAGCACCTCAGAAGGCTGGGTTATCATTGGCGAAATGTGGGAAAGCTTTGTCATCATGCCACAACAACCTGCACCACCAGCAGATCTGGAACGTCTTAGTAGGAGGCAGCATTTTAGCAACATGGTGGAAGAGTACACGTACTTACTGATGGGTTTGCCCAGGGGCATAGCTACAGGGAATCGTGGGAAGCACACTGTTTTGGGTCCCTGACCTAGAAGTGGCCCATCCAGGAGGAGGAGGAGGCTAAAAGACTTTGTCAGGGCCCCCTCAACAGTATTAAACAATGAAATTACATGGCAGTATGGAGGCAGTATGGACAGTGTAGAAAGCGGATAGAAAATAAACCCAAACAGCCTCACACCCTACACACATAAACACCGCCCCCCCCCCTTTCACTCAAGCCATAAACAGACTATTTACAAATTTACTTAAAAACATATTAAAATAACTATAAGGCAGCTAAACTAACCATATAAAGAAACAAAACTATATACACGCCTTATCCTTAACTTAAGGCCAACCAAATACAAGTGGCTCGGAGGGTGGGTATCTGCACCAACATAGGCCCTGGCCTGGAACACAATTGTCCAGCCAGGGCACAGTTCTGGAGGTTGAGGAAGAGGAGTAGGAGGAACGCTGGGGGATACAGAGGACGCAGACGATATACCTCCCTCAAAGAGGATAGCTTGTCCTTGCCTATGGGCAACCTGGCAGACATGAGCGACTACATGCTGCAGTGCCTGCGCAACGACCGCCCAGTTACTGCCACATTCTAACTTTTGCTGATTACTGGGTGGCCACCCTGCTGCATCCCCGTTACAAGGACAACGTGCCGTCCTTAATTCCCTCACTGGAGTCTAATAGGAAGATGAGCCA
Source organism: Bufotes viridis (assembly GCA_033119425.1). Taxonomy (NCBI): domain Eukaryota; kingdom Metazoa; phylum Chordata; class Amphibia; order Anura; family Bufonidae; genus Bufotes; species Bufotes viridis. Next base: position 89,178,959 of record CM065594.1, on the reverse strand, counting down.
GCTAGTAGAAACTCTGCTGATGGCATTCATACCTGACACCGGGGACTCAGTGGAAGCACAGGGTGAAGGCAGAGGAGGAGGAGGAAGAATTTGCCAATGCAGCTGGGTCACCAGCAAAACCTCAGAAGACAGGGTTAGCATGGGCAAAATGTGGAAAAGCTTTGTCATCACGCCACAAAAACCTGCACCACCAGCAGATCTGGAACATCTTAGCAGGAGGCAGCATTTCAGCAACATGGTGGAACAGTACATGTACTGACTGATGGGTCTGCCTAGGGGAATATCTACAGGGGAAGCAGGGGAAGCAACTGCTTTGGGGCAGTGACCTAGAAAGGGCCCATCCAGGAGGAGGAGGAGGACTAACAGTATTATACAATGAAATTTTATACAGTGGCAGTATAAACAGTGTAGAAAACGAATGGAACAGCTGCTGGGGCTGGTCTGAGAGAGCGATCTTTAGTAGCCACAGGCATAGCGGAATGAAAGGAAGGGGTTTGCGCAAAAATTACTGGGGGAGGGGGGCCCCATTCAAAAATTTGCTGTAGTGCCCAATCATTTCTAGCTACGCCACTGGGTCTGCCCCATTCAACTTCTGGGTCATCAAATTGGGCACATGTCCTGAGGTTGCCCTTTACGCCTTGGAGGTGCTGGCCTACGCTGCAGCCACTGTATTGTCTGAAGGTGTGTTTAGCATGGCTGGTGGCATTTTCACAAACAAGCACAGCCGCCTGTCCGCAGACAATGTGGTCAAGCTTTCGTTTATTAAAAAGAACCAGGCATGGATCCCACAGGACCTGTTTGTACCTTATGCAGAATAGACATGTATACCGGCCTCATCCAACCACTGTTATACTACCGTGCACTTACACTTTGTTTTATTTTTTATATTTTCACAATGTTTTGGGGTTTACACTAATTTATTTAAAAAAATAAAAAATAAAAAAACAGTTATTGGCGACTACATTTGGCTTCACAGCCCAAAAAGGCTTTATTTCATGCAAGAATGTAACCGCCAATTGTAAGTTCCCCTTCAGTTATGCAGTGCAGGGGTTTGTACCCAACAATTTAAAATCTATCCTTTGCCGGACAGTATTAAACTTGGCCAGCCACAGCTGGAACCAATGATTAACGGTATTGCTATTTTGGCAATTGAATTTCACGCCAGAACAAAATCTATCCTTTGCCGGACACTATTAAACTTGGCCAGCCACAGCTGAAACCACTGATTTACGGTATTGCTATTTTGGCAATTGAATTTCACCCCAGAAAATAATATATCCTTTAACGGACACTATGAAATTTGTCCAGTCACAGCGAGCTGGAACACCAGATTCACGGTATTGCTATTTTGGCAATTGAAGTTCACCCCAGAAAATAATATATCCTTTGACGGACACTATGAAACTTGTCCAGTCACAGCTGGAACACCAGATTTACGGTATTTATATTTTTGCAACTGAAATTCACCCCAGAAAATAATATATCTTTTGCTGGACACTATTAAACTTTGCCAGCCACTGCTGGGACACCAGATTTAGGGGACTGCTATTTTGGCAATTGAATTTCACCCCAGAACAAAATCTATCCTTTGCTGGACAGTATTAATTTTTGCCAGCCACAGCTGGAACCACTGATTAACGGTATTGCTATTTTGGCAATTGAATTTCACGCCAGAACAAAATCTATCCTTTGCCGGACACTAGTGTTGAGCGAACAGTTCGAGAATAGTTCGGGTTCGTACCGAATTTTGGGGTGTTCGGGACACGGACCCGAACCCGAACATTTTCAAAAAAGTTCAGGTTTGGGTTCGTTGTTCGGCGATTACTTCCCGCTTTCTGAAGGTCTGCACAGCAGCCAATCAGCTAGCGCTTTACTTCTTGTCCTAAGAGCCCATCACAGCCATGCCTACTAATGGCATGGCTGTGATTGACCAAGTGCAGCATGTGACCCAGCCTCTATTTAAGCTGGAGTCACGTAGCGCCGCACGTCACACTGCTCTGATTAGTGTAGGGAGAGGACGCAGCTGCTGTGATGGCGAGATTAGGCAGGAAAAAGTCAGAAAAAGCACCTAATGATGTGAACGATCTACAGCTGTGAACGATTGAACTTCTGCTAGTTACTTGCTCACTGGTTTTTAGGCTGCACAGAGCGTTTTTCTGGCACTTATTTTCTGGGGTGATCGGCGGCCATTTTGTGACTTGTGGTGCACCAGAACAAGCTGCCACCAAGTCCATCAATCCATCAATACTAGTTTTTCTTTGCTATATCCTACATCAGGGGCTTGGATGTGCTAATTGTCACCCCTAGAAACTCAGGATAGCAATTTCTATATTTTATTAAGGGGTTAAATACAATTGCTCAAATACCAATCCCCTAAATCTGGTGTTCCAGCTTTGGCTAGCCAAGTATAATGCTGTCTGCTGTCTGGCAAAGGATAGATTATTTTCTGTGGTGAAATTCAATTGTCAAAATAGCAATCCCCTAAATCTGGTGTCCCAGCACTGGCTGGCAAATTATAATAGTGTCCGCAAAAACATATATTTTGTTCTGGGGTGAAATTCAATTGCCAAAATAGCAATACCATAAATCAGGTGTCACAGCTGTGGCTGGCCAAGATTCATAGTGTCCGCAAAAACATATATTTTGTTCTGGGGTAAAATTCTATTGCCAAAATAGCAATACCCTGAATCTGGTGTCCCAGCTGTTGCAGGCCAAGTTTCATAGTGTCTGCCAAAACATATATTTTGTTCTGGGGTTAAATTCAATTGCCAAAATAGCAATACCCTGAATCTGGTGTTCGAGCTGTTGCAGGCCAATTGTAAATCTGTCCATAAAAGGATACCTTTCATCCAGGGCCTAAATACTAGCCCTAAAAGAGATATTCCCTAAATCAGTGGTTACTGCTGTGCCTGGATTAGTGTAATACGTTACATAAATAAATAGGCAGATAGTGTTAGGTGCCTGTAAAAAAGGCCTGAATTTGAAATCAATACATTGGGCCAAATATTTTTTCTTATTGTGGTGCTTGGTGAACGGTAACAATGAGGAAAACATCTAGTAAGGGACGCGGACGCGGTCCTGGTGGTGTTAGTGTACCCTCTGGTGCTGGGAGAGGACGTGGGCATTCTGCCACAGCCACACGTCCTAGTGAACCAACTACCTCAGGTTCCAGTATCCGCCAGAATTTACAGCGATATTTGGTGGGGCCCAATGCCGTTCTAAGGATGGTAAGGCCTGAGCAGGTACAGGCGCTAGTCAATTGGGTGGCTGACAGTGGATCCAGAACGTTCACAACATTATCTCCCACCCAGTCTTCTGCAGAAAGCGCACAGGTGGCACCTGAAAACCAAGCCCATCAGTCTGTCACATCACCCCCATGCATATCAGGGAAACTGTCAGAGCCTCAAGTTATGCAGCAGTCTCTTATGCTGTTTGAAGACTCTGCTGGCAGGGTTTCCCAAGGGAATCCACTTAGCCCTTCCCCAGTGTTGGAAGACATAGAATGCACTGATGCACAACCACTGATGTTTCCTGATGATGAGGACATGAGAATACCACCTCATCGGAGTCCGCACGTCTCTGATGATGACGAAACACAGGTGCCAACTGCTGCGTCTTTCTGCAGTGTGCAGACCGAACAGGCGGTCAGGGAGGAAGACTGTGTGAAAGACGATGGAATGAAGGTCGTGCCACTGACTTTCATACTTCAGAGGAAGAGGCAATGGTGAGACCGAGCCAACAGCGTAGCAAAGAGGGAGCAGGGGGCAAAAGCAGACCAGCTGCCGCCAAGAGAGTTCGCCTGCTACTGGCCACCGCCACAAGGGACCGAGCACCCCAAAGGCAGCTTCAAGGGGTTCTCTGGCATGGCACTTCTTTAAACAATGTGCTGACGACAAGACCCGAGTGGTTTGCACGCTGTGCCATCAGATCCTGAAGCGAGACATTAACGTTCTGAACCTTAGCACAACCTGCATGACCAGGCATCTACATGCAAAGCATGAACTGCAGTGGAGTAAACACCCTAAAAACAAGGAACTCACTCAGGCTCCCCCTGCTCCCTCTTCTGCTGCTGCCTCGGCCTGTTCCTCCGCCTCAGACACCACCACCTGCGTCACCAAGCATCTCCACCACCACCATGTCACACGGCAGCGTTCAGCTCTCCATCTCACAAACCTTGGAGAAAGCGTAAATTCCCACCTAGCCACCCTCAGAGCCTTGGGCCTGAATGCTAGCATTTCTAAACTACTGGCCTTTGAAATGCTGTCATTCAGGCTGGTGGACACAGACAGCTTCAAACAGCTGATGTCCATGGCTGTCCCACAGTATGTTCTTCCCAGCCGACACTACTTCTCCAAGACAGCCGTGCCTTCCCTGCACAACCAAGTATCCGATAAAATCAAGTGTGCACTGCAGCCATCTGTGACAGATCCAGCACCATACGTGGACCAGTAAGCATGGCCAGGGACGCTATATCTCCTAACTGCACACTGGGTAAATGTAGTGGCAGCTGGGCCCCAGGCGGAGAGTTCCTTGGCGCACGTCCTTCCGCCGCCAAGGATCACAGGGCATCATTCTTTGCCTCCTGTAGCCTCCTCCTCCTACTCGGCTTCCTCCTCCTCTGCTTCCACCAGCTCATCCAGTCAGCCACACACCTTCACCACCAACTTCAGCACAGCCAGGGTAAACATCAGCAGGCCATTCTGAAACTCATATGTTTGGAGGACAGGCCTCACACCGCGCAGGAGTTGTGGCGGGGTATTGAACAACAGACCGACGAGTGGTTTCTGCCGGTGGGCCTCAAGCCCGGCCTGGTGGTGTGTGATAATGGGCGAAATCTCGTCGCAGCTCTGGGACTAGCCGTTTTGGCGCACATCCCTTGCCTGGCGCATGTGCTGAATTTGGTGGTGCAGAAGTTCATTCACAACTACCCTGACATGTCAGAGCTGCTGCATAAAGTGCGGGCCGTCTGTGCGCGCTTCCAGTGTTCACATTCTGCCACTGCCGCCTGTCTGCGCTACAGTGTAACTCGGCCATCCCGCTCACCGCCTCATATGCGGCGTGCCCACCAGGTGGAACTCCACCTTGCACATGCTGGAGAGACTGTGCGAGCAGCAGCAGGCCATAGTGGAGTTTCAGCTGCAGCACGCATGCGTCAGTCGCACTGCGGAACAGCACCACTTCACCACCAATGATTGGGCCTCCATGCGAGACCTGTGTGCCCTGTTGCGCTGTTTCGAGTACTCCACCAACATGGCCAGTGGCGATGACACCGTTATCAGCGTTACAATACCACTTCTATGTCTCCTTGAGAAAACGCTTAGGGCGATGATGGAAGAGGGGGTGGCCCAGGAGGAGGATGAGGAGGATGAGGGGTCATTTTTAGCACTTTCAGGCCAGTCTGTTAGAAGTGGCTCAGAGGGAGGTTTTCTGCAACAGCAGAGGCCAGGTACAAATGTGACCAGCCAGGGCCCACTAGTTACTAGGAGGATGAGGAGAGATAAATGAGGATGAGGAGGAACCGTGTTCTCAGCAGGGTGGCACCAAAGCCAGCTCACGGGCAGCTGGGTCACCATCAGCACCTCAGAAGGCTGGGTTATCATTGGCGAAATGTGGGAAAGCTTTGTCATCATGCCACAACAACCTGCACCACCAGCAGATCTGGAACGTCTTAGTAGGAGGCAGCATTTTAGCAACATGGTGGAAGAGTACACGTACTTACTGATGGGTTTGCCCAGGGGCATAGCTACAGGGAATCGTGGGAAGCACACTGTTTTGGGTCCCTGACCTAGAAGTGGCCCATCCAGGAGGAGGAGAAGGCTTAAAAGACTTTGTAAGGGCCCCCTCAACAGTATTAAACAATGAAATTACATGGCAGTATGGAGGCAGTATGGACAGTGTAGAAAGCGGATAGAAAATAAACCCAAAAAGCCTCACACCCTACACACATAAACACCGCCCCCCCCCCCCCTTTCACTCAAGCCATAAACAGACTATTTACAAATTTACTTAAAAACATATTAAAATAACTATAAGGCAGCTAAACTAACCATATAAAGAAACAAAACTATATACACGCCTTATCCTTAACATAAGGCCAACCAAATACAAGTGGCTCGGAGGGTGGGTATCTGCACCAACATAGGCCCTGGCCTGGAACACAATTGTCCAGCCAGGGCACAGTTCTGGAGGTTGAGGAAGAGGAGTAGGAGGAACGCTGGGGATACAGAGGACACAGACGATATACCTCCCTCAAAGAGGATAGCTTGTCCTTGCCTATGGGCAGCCTGGCAGACATGAGCGACTACATGCTGCAGTGCCTGCGTAACGACCGCCCAGTTACTGCCACATTCTAACTTTTGCTGATTACTGGGTGGCCACCCTGCTGCATCCCGTTACAAGGACAACGTGCCGTCCTTAATTCCCTCACTGGAGTCTAATAGGAAGATGAGCCAGCTAGTAGAAACTCTGCTGATGGCATTCATACCTGACACCGGGGACTCAGTGGAAGCACAAGGTGAAGGCAGAGGAGGAGGAGGAAGAATTTGCCAATGCAGCTGGGTCACCAGCAACACCTCAGAAGACAGGGTTAGCATGGGCAAAATGTGGAAAAGCTTTGTCATCACGCCACAACAACCTGCACCACCAGCAGATCTGGAACATCTTAGCAGGAGGCAGCATTTCAGCAACATGGTGGAACAGTACATGTACTGACTGATGGGTCTGCCTAGGGGAATATCTACAGGGGAAGCAGGGGAAGCAACTGCTTTGGGGCAGTGACCTAGAAAGGGCCCATCCAGGAGGAGGAGGAGGACTAACAGTATTATACAATGAAATTTATATACAGTGGCAGTATAAACAGTGTAGAAAACGAATGGAACAGCTGCTGGGGCTGGTCTGAGAGAGCGATCTTTAGTAGCCACAGGCATAGCGGAATGAAAGGAAGGGTTTGCGCAAAAATTACTGGGGAGGGGGCCCCATTCAAAAATTTGCTGTAGTGCCTAATCATTTCTAGCTACGCCACTGGGTCTGCCCCATTCAACTTCTGGGTCATCAAATTGGGCACATGTCCTGAGGTTGCCCTTTACGCCTTGGAGGTGCTGGCCTACGCTGCAGCCACTGTATTGTCTGAAGGTGTGTTTAGCATGGCTGGTGGCATTTTCACAAACAAGCACAGCCGCCTGTCCACAGACAATGTGGTCAAGCTTTCGTTTATTAAAAGAACCAGGCATGGATCCCACAGGACCTGTTTGTACCTTATGCAGAATAGACATGTATACCGGCCTCATCCAACCACTGTTATACTACCGTGCACTTACACTTTGTTTTATTTTTATATTTTCACAATGTTTTGGGGTTTACACTAATTTATTTAAAAAAAAAAAAATAAAAAAACAGTTATTAGCGACTACATTTGGCTTCACAGCCCAAAAGGCTTTATTTCATGCAAGAATGTAACCGTCAATTGTAAGTTCCCCTTCAGTTATGCAGTGCAGGGGTTTGTACCCAACAATTTAAAATCTATCCTTTGCCGGACAGTATTAAACTTGGCCAGCCACAGCTGGAACCACTGATTAACGGTATTGCTATTTTGGCAATTGAATTTCACGCCAGAACAAAATCTATCCTTTGCCGGACACTATTAAACTTGGCCAGCCACAGCTGAAACCACTGATTTACGGTATTGCTATTTTGGCAATTGAATTTCACCCCAGAAAATAATATATCCTTTAACGGACACTATGAAATTTGTCCAGTCACAGCGAGCTGGAACACCAGATTCACGGTATTGCTATTTTGGCAATTGAAGTTCACCCCAGAAAATAATATATCCTTTGACGGACACTATGAAACTTGTCCAGTCACAGCTGGAACACCAGATTTACGGTATTTATATTTTTGCAACTGAAATTCACCCCAGAAAATAATATATCTTTTGCTGGACACTATTAAACTTTGCCAGCCACTGCTGGGACACCAGATTTAGGGGACTGCTATTTTGGCAATTGAATTTCACCCCAGAACAAAATCTATCCTTTGCTGGACAGTATTAATTTTTGCCAGCCACAGCTGGAACCACTGATTAACGGTATTGCTATTTTGGCAATTGAATTTCACGCCAGAACAAAATCTATCCTTTGCCGGACACTAGTGTTGAGCGAACAGTTCGAGAATAGTTCGGGTTCGTACCGAATTTTGGGGTGTTCGGGACACGGACCCGAACCCGAACATTTTCAAAAAAGTTCAGGTTTGGGTTCGTTGTTCGGCGATTACTTCCCGCTTTCTGAAGGTCTGCACAGCAGCCAATCAGCTAGCGCTTTACTTCTTGCCCTAAGAGCCCATCACAGCCATGCCTACTAATGGCATGGCTGTGATTGGCCAAGTGCAGCATGTGACCCAGCCTCTATTTAAGCTGGAGTCACGTAGCGCCGCACGTCACACTGCTCTGATTAGTGTAGGGAGAGGACGCAGCTGCTGTGATGGCGAGATTAGGCAGGAAAAAGTCAGAAAAAGCACCTAATGAAGTGAACGATCTACAGCTGTGAACGATTGAACTTCTGCTAGTTACTTGCTCACTGGTTTTTAGGCTGCACAGAGCGTTTTTCTGTCACTTATTTTCTGGGGTGATCGGCGGCCATTTTGTGACTTGTGGTGCACCAGAACAAGCTGCCACCAAGTCCATCAATCCATCAATACTAGTTTTTCTTTGCTATATCCTACATCAGGGGCTTGGATGTGCTAATTGTCACCCCTAGAAACTCAGGATAGCAATTTCTATATTTTATTAAGGGTTAAATACAATTGCTCAAATACCAATCCCCTAAATCTGGTGTTCCAGCTTTGGCTAGCCAAGTATAATACTGTCTGCTGTCTGGCAAAGGATAGATTATTTTCTGTGGTGAAATTCAATTGTCAAAATAGCAATCCCCTAAATCTGGTGTCCCAGCACTGGCTGGCAAATTATAATAGTGTCCATAAAAACATATATTTTGTTCTGGGGTGAAATTCAATTGCCAAAATAGCAATACCATAAATCAGGTGTCACAGCTGTGGCTGGCCAAGATTCATAGTGTCCATAAAAACATATATTTTGTTCTGGGGTAAAATTCAATTGCCAAAATAGCAATACCCTGAATCTGGTGTCCCAGCTGTTGCAGGCCAAGTTTCATAGTGTCTGCCAAAACATATATTTTGTTCTGGGGTTAAATTCAATTGCCAAAATAGCAATACCCTGAATCTGGTGTTCGAGCTGTTGCAGGCCAATTGTAAATCTGTCCATAAAGGATACCTTTCATCCAGGGCCTAAATACTAGCCCTAAAAGAGATATTCCCTAAATCAGTGGTTACTGCTGTGCCTGGATTAGTGTAATACGTTACATAAATAAATAGGCAGATAGTGTTAGGTGCCTGTAAAAAAGGCCTGAATTTGAAATCAATACATTGGGCCAAATATTTTTTCTTATTGTGGTGCTTGGTGAACGGTAACAATGAGGAAAACATCTAGTAAGGGACGCGGACGCGGTCCTGGTGGTGTTAGTGTACCCTCTGGTGCTGGGAGAGGACGTGGGCATTCTGCCACAGCCACACGTCCTAGTGAACCAACTACCTCAGGTTCCAGTATCCGCCAGAATTTACAGCGATATTTGGTGGGGCCCAATGCCGTTCTAAGGATGGTAAGGCCTGAGCAGGTACAGGCGCTAGTCAATTGGGTGGCTGACAGTGGATCCAGAACGTTCACAACATTATCTCCCACCCAGTCTTCTGCAGAAAGCGCACAGGTGGCACCTGAAAACCAAGCCCATCAGTCTGTCACATCACCCCCATGCATATCAGGGAAACTGTCAGAGCCTCAAGTTATGCAGCAGTCTCTTATGCTGTTTGAAGACTCTGCTGGCAGGGTTTCCCAAGGGAATCCACTTAGCCCTTCCCCAGTGTTGGAAGACATAGAATGCACTGATGCACAACCACTGATGTTTCCTGATGATGAGGACATGAGAATACCACCTCATCGGAGTCCGCACGTCTCTGATGATGACGAAACACAGGTGCCAACTGCTGCGTCTTTCTGCAGTGTGCAGACCGAACAGGCGGTCAGGGAGGAAGACTGTGTGAAAGACGATGGAATGAAGGTCGTGCCACTGACTTTCATACTTCAGAGGAAGAGGCAATGGTGAGACCGAGCCAACAGCGTAGCAAAAGAGGGAGCAGGGGCAAAAGCAGACCAGCTGCCGCCAAGAGAGTTCGCCTGCTACTGGCCACCGCCACAAGGGACCGAGCACCCCAAAGGCAGCTTCAAGGGGTTCTCTGGCATGGCACTTCTTTAAACAATGTGCTGACGACAAGACCCGAGTGGTTTGCACGCTGTGCCATCAGATCCTGAAGCGAGACATTAACGTTCTGAACCTTAGCACAACCTGCATGACCAGGCATCTACATGCAAAGCATGAACTGCAGTGGAGTAAACACCCTAAAAACAAGGAACTCACTCAGGCTCCCCCTGCTCCCTCTTCTGCTGCTGCCTCGGGCCTGTTCCTCCGCCTCGGACACCACCACCTGCGTCACCAAGCATCTCCACCACCACCATGTCACACGGCAGCGTTCAGCTCTCCATCTCACAAACCTTGGAGAGAAAGCGTAAATTCCCACCTAGCCACCCTCGAGCCTTGGGCCTGAATGCTAGCATTTCTAAACTACTGGCCTTTGAAATGCTGTCATTCAGGCTGGTGGACACAGACAGCTTCAAACAGCTGATGTCCATGGCTGTCCCACAGTATGTTCTTCCCAGCCGACACTACTTCTCCAAGACAGCCGTGCCTTCCCTGCACAACCAAGTATCCGATAAAATCAAGTGTGCACTGCGCCAGTAAGACCAGCACCATACGTGGACCAGTAAGCATGGCCAGGGACGCTATATCTCCCTAACTGCACACTGGGTAAATGTAGTGGCAGCTGGGCCCCAGGCGGAGAGTTCCTTGGCGCACGTCCTTCCGCCGCCAAGGATCACAGGGCATCATTCTTTGCCTCCTGTAGCCTCCTCCTCCTACTCGGCTTCCTCCTCCTCTGCTTCCACCAGCTCATCCAGTCAGCCACACACCTTCACCACCAACTTCAGCACAGCCCGGGGTAAACATCAGCAGGCCATTCTGAAACTCATATGTTTGAAGGACAGGCCTCACACCGCGCAGGAGTTGTGGCGGGGTATTGAACAACAGACCGACGAGTGGTTTCTGCCGGTGGGCCTCAAGCCCGGCCTGGTGGTGTGTGATAATGGGCGAAATCTCGTCGCAGCTCTGGGACTAGCCGTTTTGGCGCACATCCCTTGCCTGGCGCATGTGCTGAATTTGGTGGTGCAGAAGTTCATTCACAACTACCCTGACATGTCAGAGCTGCTGCATAAAGTGCGGGCCGTCTGTGCGCGCTTCCAGTGTTCACATTCTGCCACTGCCGCCTGTCTGCGCTACAGTGTAACTTCGGCCATCCCGCTCACCGCCTCATATGCGACGTGCCCACCAGGTGGAACTCCACCTTGCACATGCTGGAGAGACTGTGCGAGCAGCAGCAGGCCATAGTGGAGTTTCAGCTGCAGCACGCATGCGTCAGTCGCACTGCGGAACAGCACCACTTCACCACCAATGATTGGGCCTCCATGCGAGACCTGTGTGCCCTGTTGCGCTGTTTCGAGTACTCCACCAACATGGCCAGTGGCGATGACACCGTTATCAGCGTTACAATACCACTTCTATGTCTCCTTGAGAAAACGCTTAGGGCGATGATGGAAGAGGGGGTGGCCCAGGAGGAGGATGAGGAGGATGAGGGGTCATTTTTAGCACTTTCAGGCCAGTCTGTTAGAAGTGGCTCAGAGGGAGGTTTTCTGCAACAGCAGAGGCCAGGTACAAATGTGACCAGCCAGGGCCCACTACTGGAAAACGAGGAGGATGAGGAGGAGGTGGAGGAGGATGAGGATGAAGCAGGTTCACAGCGGGGTGGCACCCGACACAGCTCAGGCCCATCACTGGTGCGTGGCTGGGGGGATACGGAGGACGATGACGATACGCCTCCCACAGAGGACAGCTTGTCCTTACCTCTGGGGAGCCTGGCACACATGAGCGACTACATGCTGCAGTGCCTGAGCAACGACAGCAGAGTTGCGCACATTTTAACGTGTGCGGACTACTGGGTTGCCACCCTGCTGGATCCCCGGTACAAAGACAATGTGCCCACCTTACTTCCTGCACTGGAGCGTGATAGGAAAATGCGCGAGTACAAGAGCACGCTGGTGGACGCGCTCCTGAGAGCATTCCCAAATGTCACAGTGGAACAGGTGGAAGCCCAAGGCGAAGGCAGAGGAGGAGCAAGAGGTCGCCAACGCAGCTGTGTCACGGCCAGCTCCTCTGAGGGCAGGGTTAGCATGGCAGAAATGTGGAAAAGTTTTGTCTCCACGCCACAGCTAAGTGCACCACCACCTGATACGGAACGTGTTAGCAGGAGGCAGCATTTCACTAACATGGTTGAACAGTACGTCTGCACACCCCTCCACGTACTGACTGATGGTTAGGCCCCATTCAACTTCTGGGTCTCTAAATTGGCCACGTGGCCAGAGTTAGCATTTTATGCCTTGGAGGTGCTGGCCTGCCGGGCGGCCAGCGTTTTGTCTGAACGTGTATTCAGCACAGCAGGGGGCGTCATTACTGACAAACGCAGCCGCCTGTCCACAGCCAACGTGGACAAGCTGACGTTCATAAAAATGAACCAGGCATGGATCCCACAGGACTTGTGCCTCCCTTGTGCAGAATAGACATTTATAACTGCCTCCCCCTCAACCATGTATTCTTGTACTCCGGAGCACTTCTTTATTGAATCCTCATTTTTTTAACTTTACCATGATCTTGCGGTGCAACCCAAAGTTGAATGAACCTCTCCTCTGTCTGGGTGCTGGGGCCGAAATAACTGAAAGTGGCCTTCTCCAGTGGTGGGTGATATGACGAAGTATTCCTTGCTGTGGGACCTCTCTCCTCTGTCTGGGTGCTGGGCGGAAATAACTGAAAGTGGCCTTCTCCAGTGGTGGGTGATATGACGCATGATTCCTTGCTGTGGGACCTCTCTCCTCTGTCTGGGTGCTGGTTCCGAAATAACTGAAAGTGGCCTTCTCCAGCGGTGGGTGATATGACGCATGATTCCTTGCTGTTGGACCTCTCTCCTCAGTCTGGGTGCCTGGCCTAAATAGCTGAAAGTGGCCTTCTCCAGTGGTGGGTGATATGACGCCTTATTCCTTGCTGTGGGACCTCTCTCCTTTGTCTGGGTGCTGGGCCGAAATAACTGAAAGTGGCCTTCTCCAGTGGTGGGTGATATGACGCATGATTCCTTGCTGTGGGACCTCTCTCCTCTGTCTGGGTGCTGGGCAGAAATAACTGAAAGTGGCCTTCTCCAGTGGTGGGTGATATGACGCATGATTCCTTGCTGTGGGACCTCTCTCCTCTGTTTGGGTGCTGGTTCCGAAATAACTGAAAGTGGCCATCTCTAGTGGTGGGTGATATGACGCATGATTCCTTGCTGTGAGACCTCTCTCCTCGGTCTGGGTGCCTGGCCTAAATAACTGAAAGTTGCCTTCTCCAGTGGTGGGTGATATGACGCCTTATTCCTTGCTGTGGGACCTCTCTCCTCTGTCTGGGTGCTGGGCCGAAATAACTGAAAGTGGCCTTCTCCAGTGGTGGGTGATATGACGCATGATTCCTTGCTGTGGGACCTCTCTCCTCTGTCTGGGTGCTGGGTCCGAAATAACTGAAAGTGGCCTTCTCTAGTGGTGGGTGATATGACGCATGATTCCTTGCTGTGGGACCTCTCTCCTCATCTGGGTGCCTGGCCTAAATAACTGAAAGTGGCCTTCTCCAGTGTTGGGTGATATGACGCATGATTCCTTGCTGTGGGACCTCTCTCCAATTGATATTGGTTAATTTTTATTTTTTTTATTTTATTTTAATTCATTTTTCTATCCACATTTGTTTGCAGGGGGTTTACCTACATTTTGCTACCTTTTGCAGCCATCTAGCCCTTTCCTGGACTATTTTACAGCCTTTTTAGTGCCTAAAAGTTTTCGGGAAGTTTGGCTGAACTTCCCGAACCCCAACTTCTAGGTGTTCGCTCATCTCTTCCGGACACTATTAAATTTGTCCAGCCACTGCTGGGACACCAAATTTAGGGGATTGCTATCTTGGCAATATAATTTCACCCCAGAACAAAATCTACCCTTTGCCGGACACTTTTTAACTTGGCCAGCCACAGCTGAAACCACTGATTTACTGTATTGCTATTTTGTCAATTGAATTTCACCCCAGAAAATTATCTATCCTTTGCCGGACACTATTAAACTTGGCCAGCCACTGCTGGGACACCAGATTTAGGGGATTGCTATGTTGGCAATTGAATTTCACCACAGAGAAAAATCTATTCTTTGCCAGACAGCAGACAGTATTACACTTGGCCAGCCGCAGCTGGAACACCAGATTTAGGGAATTGCTATTTTGGCAACTGAATTTAACCCCTCAATAAAATATAGAAATTTCTATCCTGAGTTTCTAGGGGTGACAATTAGCACAGCCAAGCCCCTGATGTAGGATATAGCAAAAAAAAACTAGTATTGATGGATTGATGGACTTGGTGGCAGCTTGTGCTGGTGCACCACAAGACACAAAATGGCCACCGATCACCCCAGAATAAAGTGACAGAAAAACGCTCTGTGCAGCCTAAAAACCAGTGAGCAATTCACTAGCAGAAGTTGAATGATTCACAGCTGTAGATCGATCACTTCATTAGGTGTTTTTGATGAGTTTTCCCTGCTTAATCTCGCCCTCACAGCAACTGCGTCCTATCCCTACACTAATCAGAGTAGATTGAAGTGCGGTGCTACGTGACTCCTGCTTAAATAGAGGCTGGGTCACATGCTGCACTTGGCCAATCACAGACATGCCATTAGTAGGCATGGCTGTGATGGCTTCTTAGGGCAAGAAGTAAAACGATAGCTGATTGGCTGCTGTGCCGAACACCCCAAAATTCGGTATGAACCCGAACTATACAGTTCGGGTTCGTTCATCCCTACTTATAAGCTAATACATATTACTGGTGTTTTTCTAATCATATATTGTGCTTGTGAATAAAGTATTAATATATATATTAGCTTCCTGAGCAGATCTCAGTGTGGTGAAGCTATAGAACATAGAGTTTATAATGTGTAGATGCTAGGACACAGCTCTGCCCTCAGCATGCTGATGTCTAGCCCTGTCACTCAAGGGGAGGGGGGAGTGTGCAGAGAACAGGGGGAGTTACAAAGCAGTGTTCAAATGATCCAGCCCCACCTCCTGGTGTTCGGACATGCTGATTTGCATATAAATACAAATGCAGATAATGTATTGTTTTAATCAGCATGATGAGCCCTACCAGTCAGTATGTCTGGTTTAATAGGGTTAATGCTGGTGACAGAACTGCTTTAAGCAAACTTTCCGCAAATCAATAGTGCAAATGAATATAAGCAACATTGAAATACAAGGTGAGTCAAAAGTGGCAGGACACCCTTTTATTTCAGAAACGAAAGGGAAGTTGAAATATTTGAATACCCCAGCAAATAATGGGTGAGGGGGCCTATCTTTTAGTCTATGTTTCATAACATGGCTGAGAACTTGAAAGCCGCCATATTGGATCAAGGGCAAATTTTTCCAATGGGAAGGGGTCATATAGGATATCAAAGAAGACCAGAAATCAATCTCTTGTGGTCCAAACGTTATCAATGCAGAAATCTCAAAACTTCAAAGCTCGGTGTTCAGCACCAGGGACAACATACTAAACAAGTCAAATAGCTGTGCATCACAGGGAACATCCCCGATTGTTGTTGCAACTTTCTGTATTGATAACTTTTGAAGCACAAGAGATATTGCCATGACCAAAAAAATGCAGCTGTGTTGGATTTTTTAAATTATTCTGGGGTGGTGAAAACTGTTGAGTTGCCCTGCAAACCCATTCAATTCAATGGCTGCTCTGCTAGACAGCAATCTTTGGTTGAGAGGTGTCATGGCCAATATTGCCATGCACCCCCAGCCTTAGGCCACATACACACGACAGTTAAAAATTGCCATGTGACAGCCATTTTTAGCACCAATGAAAGTCTATGGGGTTATTCACATGGCTGTTTTAATGGCCAGTGAATAACAACCGTCAAAAAATAGGACATGTCCGATTTTTGGCTGTTTTCACGGCCAGACAGACCCTATTGAAATCAATGGGACCGTTTTTAACAGCTGCTGATAGGAGTGCATACATCTAACGGCCATTAAAAACAGGTGCACTAGAACAATATGGTCTTTTAGGGGTTAAACAAATAAAAAGTGCCTCATCCACTTGCATGCACAGCGGCAGTTACTCTTTTCTTGATTGAAAAGGACCTGCTGAAGGACCTGCACTAAGTGTGATGAGCGCAGGTTCTTCAGCAGGTCCTTTTCAATTAAGAGAAGAGTGACTGGCTCTGCCCATGCAAGTGGATGAAGTATTTTTTTTATAAAGAAAAATATTACAGCTTGGGGGCCACCAAGAATAGGGGACATTATGGGCCACTATGGGAGACAATACTAATTCTTAGGGCCACTATGGGAGACATTACTTAAGCTGGGAGCCACTATTAGTGATGAGCGGCAGGTGCCATATTCGATTTCGACGAAATTCGCGAATATTCGAATGAATATTCGTTTCATATTCGTCGAAATCGAATATTCGTCATTTTTTCTAGTTATCGCGATTAACATGCGATTTAAATAATCGCATATTGCGATTTGTACTTAAGGCTACTTTCCTATTGGTTTCATATCTAGAATTAGCGAGGATGACGAATATGACGAATGTATTCGTCATATTCCTCAAAACGAAGATAACGAAGTATTCTACATCTTCGTTTTAGCTACCTATTCGTCAACTCAGCTAATTCTAGCAATCAAATAGGAAGGTTGACTTACCAGACAGCTGTGTTTAATTCGCTATGCGATTTTTTTTTTTAATACAATAATTATATTACTTGATAAAATTATTATAAGTATTCTATTTATTAAAAAAATAATAAAAAAAATCGCATAGCGAATTTAACACAGCTGTCTCTATAGTCAACCTTCCTATTTGATTGCTAGAATTAGCGAAGTTGACGAATAGGTAACTAAAGCGAAGATGTAGAATACTTCGTTATCTTCGCTTTGAGGAATATGACGAATACATTCGTCATATTCGTCATCCTCGCTAATTCTACCAAGCCAACCATAACTTCTGTGCTCATGGAGCGTCCCCATCACCATGGGAACGTCTCCATATACTAAAATGTACTGTCGGATTTGAGGAATTACGTTGAAATCGCAATGCGATTAATTCAAGTTATATTAATCGCATTGCGATTTCAACTTAGAGCTGGGTTTATAATGGGTCAGCTTGCTAGAATTAACGAAGTTAACGAATAACGAATTTGGAATATAGCAGCAGTGCTAAGTTGAAATCGCAATGCGATTAATTTAACTTAAAGTATTCGCATTGCGATTCCATCTTAGAGCGGAGTTCCTAATGGTTGTATTGCTAGAATATATTGAAGATTGAGAATATAGCGCTATGTTCTCAATCTTCGTTATATTCTAGCAATACAACTCATTAGGAACCCAGCTCTAAGTTCAATTCGCAATGCGATTAATATAACCTGTATTACTCGCATTGCGATTACAACTTTTACGAAGACTGAATTCTCAATCTTCGTTATATTTTAACAATACAACCATTAGGAACCCAGTTCTAAGTTGAATTCGCAATGCGAACATATACTCGCATTGCGAATTAAACAGAGCTGGGTTCCTAAATTTTGTTAGTTCTAGATAGCCATAGCCAAACAATAGTGAAGTAAGGGCTCTTTAACACTGGCGTTTTATCTTTCTGTCCTAGAGTTCCGTCCTCGGGGCTCTAGGACGGAAAGATACTGATCAGGATAATCCCAATGCATCCTGAATGGAGAGAAATCCGTTCAGGATGCATCTGGATGTCTTCCGTTCAGTACTGAGACTTTTTTGCCGTAGCAAAATCTGGAGCATGATGCGGATTTTTCTCCGGACCCAAATCCTGAAGGCATGCCGGAAAGAAGGATCCGGAATTAATGGCCATTGAAAAGCATTTATCCAGATCCGGCTTTAAGCTAAACGTCGTTTCGGCACATCGCCGGATCCGACGTTTAGCTTTTGTGAATGGTCACCATAGCAGCCAGGACGCTAAAGTCCCGGCTGCCATGGTAAAGTGTAGTGGGGAGGCAGGGGAGAAGTATACTTACCATCTGTGCACAATGAATGATGTCAGAGCGCCCCATGAGCATGGATCACATGATCCATGCGCGTATGGCTCTCTGACGTCATTGTGGTGCACCCCGGGAGCCGCACGGACTGTAAGTATCTGCTCCCCGGCTCCCCACTACTACTATGGCAGCCGGGACTTTAGTAGAGTCCTGGCTGCCATGGTTACCTAAAAGCATATTGAAGATTGATCAGTATTCCAATGCTTTCTGTTGTCTTGCGTTGTGACGGATCCGGCGGGCATTTCTTGCGACGGAAGTGCACGCCGGATCCTCACAAGGCAAGTGTGAAAGAGGCCTAAGTTGCATATACCCCAATGCAAGAATATTACTTTGCATACTTTATTTTTTAAGTACATGTCTCTCTTAAAGGGGTGGTCACTCTTAAAGGGCAATGCCGGGTCATCATCAGCTAGGAGATGGCCAAAAGCACCGTAAAGGGATGCAGAAAATGGAGGAGCTACTTTCCCAACTCACAATGTTCCCATAGAGGCCTTTTTTATTTTGTTAATAAATAGTTTTTTCTGAGTTATAACGCGTGATTTCAGTTTTTTATAATGTTATGTTATGGTGTAATTCTTACTGATAACTTTATTTATTGTAAGGCCCCACCATTAACAAAGACTGCTGCTATTATCCTCACCACTATGAGTTCTTTGTAGGCCTTATACTACCAAATTTCCATGTACCTGCGGCTGCTGTATGTCATCATACTGATGAGTTTTGGATGGAAAAAAATTGCCTTAATGTAACCAGAGTTATTAAAATAAAACAGAAAACCAAAAATGATTTAAAACCAAACCAAACTTTATAAATAAAATAAAAAAATTGTTTAAAGAAACATAAAATAAAAATTAAATAAAACTAAGGCAGGGCTTTCAGGACATCATGCTGGTTGATCAGCTCCGTTATGGCCTTCTGATGCCACTCCTCCATGGCCTTCATTTCTTGGCTGATCTTCAGCTGCAAAGCCCTCATCCGCCTGGAGTGCTCCCGCTGCAGCATAATTATTTTATTTTTCATTTCTTTTATTACTGTACAAAAAAATAATATATTAAAAATCAGATTAAATAACTTTTATTGATTAGTGTATAAAGGAGCTGGCCATTAAAATCACAATCAGTTATATAGTTCTTTACTTAGGAATATTTCAATAGAGTATTTTATTTAAAATATTTGTGGGATCAGTTGACTGTTTGATTGGTACTATTTTGGGGTGCATACGTCTTTTTGATCGCTTGGGTTTGGAATTTATGTCATGGAACGTTACAAAATATGTATACTGTATAAAATATGTCTGTTTTTGACAGTTTTAAAAAAAATATTTGTATGGGATTTGCCAAAGGGGTAAGAACACGCTATATTGTTATAGAGCTGCTTTTTACGGATGCGGCTATACCAATTATGTGCACTATATTATTTATGTAATTTTTAGATTACATAAATGAATATATATGAGAAGACGATCTCTAATTTATTCTTCTTTAAAAAAAAATTTTTAGTCTGTTTTGTCTTTCAATTTTTTTTATTTTGTTTTATGTATCTATTTTCTTTTTATCAAAAACCATCTGCATAGTCTATTGTAATACACTGTATAGTCAGTGCCACACTTACACTAAGGCTGATCAGACCTCAGGGTCTGATCGGCCTTAGGTAAATGGCAACTAGGACGCCATTTGTAAGGCGTCCGGGTGCCATGGAAACCATCTTGCCGTTGCGGAAGCAGCAACGGCAAGATGGAAGAGAGAGGAGCTTTCTTCCTCTCAACCACATAGATGTCGCTGGCCTGAAACAGGCTTTTTTAAAGTGCTGCGCTATGATTGGTTAGTCTGCAGAGACAAAACAATCAGAGTGCTTACTAACAAGGGAACACTCTGATTGGTCCCTTGCCGGCTTACCACTTGTGTCTGCTCCTGGGGAGCTGTGACTCCGGGCTGTGACACTTTATAGTGTCACAGCCCCAGGAGCTGAATTTAGGCGTGGCCGTACATCAAAATGCAGCAAGTCACTTGTTATTTGGTCGTACAGTTATGTCAGAAAGCATGAAGGGGTTAAAGGATAAAGATTTAACATGTTTGTTATGGTTTTCTGGAAGAAACTGACACCAGTGACTGAGTTAAAACACCCACAACACATATTATTTACCCTCCTGGCGGGGGTGGTCACAAGCTCCTCCTCCTCCTCCTCATGAGAACCGGGATGGTCTGAGGGTCCGGCATCCTCATGCTGTGGGGTAGGGGCAGAGGGTCCTGCCTGCTCCTGCTCCTCCTCCTCCGACACCTCCTCCTCCACCACCACTGCCTTTTTTGAAGGCCTGCGGCGGACTGAGGGGACGGGATCACCTATAATGGCAAAATTTTCTTAAGTTATAAAAACCTCGTAAAGCATAACTGTACCTATACATTACAGAGTGTTGCTGAAAGATACAAGAGTCATGTAAGCATTGTACCTGGGCAGATTTTGTTCCGTATCTCAGTGATCTGATCCTGGTGTCTCCTCTTCAGGTCGGACCACTTTTTTATAATGGCCATCCTCTTGTGTGTGACATTGTGGTCACGATATAGCTCATAACCGATCCTCCTCAGGATCCGCTGCTTCTCCAAGTGGGACCTGGTGGTGTCATATTTCATCTCAAGCATTCGCTGCAGGATAAAAATGCAACCATATAATCCCAAATTTGTCAAATAAAAGTATTAGAAATGAATGTCATCATCTTAACACAAAAAAAAATGTTTCAGTGTTTGAAAGTAAAACATTAGATTTAACGTTACAGTTATACAATCGAATTATATTTAAATTGTATGTGTGTGTAGTATGAGCAATCGGATATTGGCCATCTGAGGAGAGATGTACCCGTCTAGTGAGGTAACGGTACAGTATGGGGTGTACAGCTGGTCCGCCTCCACATGGTGCACCCTGGGTAACGCTAAATGAACCAGCAAATAATGGCGGTCAAACATTACTTCTCCTAACCAACCAGACGCATATTAGAATCCAAAGACTATGTGTGTGTGTGGAGGGATATACACTGTGGGGTATACGGTGTGGAGTATACGATGTGGGGTATGCACTGTGAGGCAGGAAAATGGATGTGCATTGTGCATATGAGAGATGTTTCTCTGCTGTCCA
This sequence comes from Bufotes viridis, assembly GCA_033119425.1. NCBI lineage: Eukaryota > Metazoa > Chordata > Amphibia > Anura > Bufonidae > Bufotes > Bufotes viridis. Next base: position 89,157,484 of record CM065594.1, on the reverse strand, counting down.
ATGTGTCCATACATACATGCTACCAGACATAGTGGTGTGATGTCTTAACAGTACTTAGTGCACCTATCATTAACCCCTTCACGCCCAATGACATAGCTGTACGTCATCTGGCGGTTGTGGCACTCTTTGGAGGTGCGCTACTGGAGGTCGGGTTCCCACCCCTTAGTATCAAGAAGGAAATAAACTCCAGTTTATGCGTTGAAGATAAGTTTCTTTTAATCAGAAGTGCGGTAAATCATATACATGCGTGTGACGTTTCGGCCACAATACGGCCTTCATCAGACTGATACCGCTCTGAGGACTGTTTGGAAAATGGGCGTGTTGGTAGCAAAAGTAGACCACTGTCTATGTAGATATGCGGACGCAGGCCTTCCCTGCTATCGGGTCCCCATTACAGCAGCACGGTGACCCGATAGCCACCGCACCCGCCGCCCAATTACACGCAAAAGCCGCAAACCGCAGGTCTGAATTGACCCCCGGCACATTGTCCCAAGGTGCCTGCTGATTGATTTCAGCAGGCACCCAGTTCTGATCACTGCCCGCCGCGTAGCGGTGATCGGAACTATACATGATGTACCGTTGTGTCATGTGTCCTTAAGGGGTTACAAACCCGTAAAAATGGCGTGGCATTGCTTTTATTTTGCAATTTTGGACATTTTGCATTTTGTTTGGCTTCCCAATACATCTTATGCAATATTAAATGGCGGAGTTAGAAAGTACAACTTGTCCCACAAAAACAAGCCCTCATATGGCTATGTGAACAGGCAAATAAAAAAGTGATGGCTCTTTGAAGGCAGTGAGCGAAATAAGAGGCTAACAAAAAAAAAACTCTGGCTTTGACAGGGTTAATATGCCCTGAAGCAAGAAAAAATGTGAATTTGTATAAATACATTGGAATAACAAGCCTGTGATATGTAATACAGTGCTGTAATGTGGAATTACTTACAGTAATCAGGAGATCTTCCTCGACTTCTTTAAAATTGCTTGAGACCATTTTCATGCGCGTCACACACGAGTATTGCACTGCGATTCAACCGTCCTCCTGTCAACAAACTCGCAAGACAAAGCCACACCCGTATAGGCTCACACAAATATTTCAATGCGATTCTCGCGATAGAAACACCATGTGCATATTGCGAATGCAACTTAGGCAACTTCCTATTGGTTGTCTTGATGGAATGAAGGATTATTGACAATATACCCGCTGTAAGTTAGATGCGCAATGCGAGTAAACTTACTCAAATTACTCGCATTGCGCATCCAACTTAGTTCTGTGTATAGGCAACGTCCTAACAATGGTTGGCTTGCTAGAATAAACGAATATGACGAATACGAATATAGCTCGATATTCTCTATATTCGTTAAGTCTAGCAAACAACCAATAGGAACGTTGCCTATACACAGAAATAAGTTGGATGCGCAATGCGAGTAATTTAAGTAAGTTTACTCGCATTGCGCATCCAACTTAGACAACTTTCCGATTGGCAATAGTAGTTGCCGCCTATGCCTAAAGCCTATTCCACGCTCTAAGTTGGATGCGCAATGCGAGTAATTTAAGTAACTTTACTCGCATTGCGCATCCAACTTAGACAACTTTCCGATTGGCAATAGTAATGCCTAATATGCCTAAAGCCTATTCCACGCTTCTAAGTTGGATGCGCAATGCGAGTAAACTTACTTAAATTACTCGCATTGCGCATCCAACTTAGTTGCCTTGCTTGCTAGATTTAACGAATATAACGAATACGAATATAGCGCTATATTCTGTATATTCGTTAATTCTCGCAACCCAAGTACCCCGCCCCTACCATTAGGAACGTTGACTATACACAAAATTAAGTTGGACGCGCAATGCGAGTGATTTTAGTAAGTTTACTCGCATTGCGCATCCAACTTTTACCATGGTCTAGATAACCGTGATTCTCAAATCCGACAGTACATTCTAGCATGGAGGCGTTCCCATGGTGATGGGGACACTCCATGCGCAGAGGAAGTTGGCACTCGGCAGACGGGCACTGACTGGAGCGGGAGGGGAGCATGGAGTCCTCGGACATGTAAGAATAAATGCTTTTGGGAAGTGGGAGGGAACAACTTTAAAAAAAAAAAAAAAAAAAAAAGCGAATATTCGAATTTGCGAATATATAGCATTATATTCGAAATATTCGCGAATTAGCGAAGTGCCGATATTCGCGATTTAAATTCGCTATTCGAATATTCGCGCTCAACACTAGCCACTATGGGGGACATACATAATTCTTGGGGCCACAATGGGAAACATTATAACTGCTGGGGGCCACTATAGGAGACATTATTACTAAAATCTACTTTTTCCCAATCATTCTGCATTCAATACCCCATAATGACAAAGTGAAAACAGAATATTCAAAATCTTTGGGTACTTATTAAAAAGGAAAAAATAAAATCTTGCATTGACATAAGTATTCAGACCCTTTACTCAGTATTTGTCACAGAAGAGAGCAGTGAGCCCTGGACTCCTGCCTGAAACATTGTCCCTACTTATTTACAAGATCCGCCATTGTAGATAGATGCTGGGACCATTCAGGAAAGGAACACAGGGGACAAAAAATATATAACTGACAGTAAGACACAAACAAACAACGGACAAAATCCGCAAACATTACCAAGCCGAAGTCAATACCAGGAGAATCCAAACAACGCCAAATCGAGATCCAGAGATCAGAAACCATACCAGTCAGAAGTGAAAAAACAGAAAGTTGTGTCAAGTCCATATTGTCAGGCAAAAGGAGTAAAGATTTTACTAAACTGAGGACCAATAATCCACAAGCCCAAGTAGAGAAAAGCAGTCTAGTGTGGCGTACAAAAAAACAATCACAGGCAACTGTGGCCAGCAGTTGTCTGTTTAAATAGGCTGGCCTGTGTCATGTATCCGTGATGTCACCCCGCTGGATGTGACAGCGCTTTCCCTCACTGTCTAGCGCTTCTGTGCACAGAAGCCCAGCCTAGTCATTCTGGAAACCTGGTGCCGGCGGCACTGAAATCAGAGATGGCTAAGTGACACTACCCTCCCTTTTACTAGGGGCTACTGGACCCTTAACCAAGAGAGCAGGTTTCTCAGCATGATGAAACCTCCTCCTTATTAATTTATACACATGGAAATACTTGGCAGGTACTCTGGACCTTCGTTCTGGGCCATAACCTTTCCAGTGGACTAGGTATTGCATGGCCCCCTGGACCCTTCTACCATCTAAGACCTTATAGACCTCATACTCCAGTTGTCCTTGAACTTTGACCAGAGAAGGAGGACTCCACAGCAGCATTATTGAAAATACATACTTCTTAACCCCTTAAGGACCCAGCCAATTTTCACCTTAAGGACCAGGCCATTTTTAGCAAATCTGACATGTCACTATATGTAGTAATAACTTTAAAACGCTTTTACTTATCCAGGCCATTCTGAGATTGTTTTCTCATCACATATTGTACTTCATGACAGTGGTAAAACTGAGTCAAAAAATTTCATTTTTATTTATAAAAAAAACAAATTTACCAAAAATTTGGAAAAATTTGAAAATTAGCAAATTTCAATTTCTCTACTTTTGTAATAAATAGTAATATCTCCAAAAATAGTACATTCCCCATATGTATACTTCATGTTTGGATCATATTGAGAATGCTATTTTATTTTTTGGGGATGTTAGAAGGCTTAGAAATTTAGAAGCAAATCTTGAAATTTTTCAGAAAATTTCCAAAACCCACTTTTTAAGGATCAGTTCAGGTCTGAAGTCACTTTGTGGAGCTTACATAATAGAAACCACCCAAAAGTGACCCCATTTTAGAAACTACACCCCTCAAGGTATTAAAAACTGATTTTACAAGCTTTGTTAACCCTTTAGGTGTTCCACAAGTATTAATAGAAAATGGAGTTCACTTTTTTGTCAGATTTTCCATTTTAATAATTTTTTTTCAGTAATAAGGCAAGGGTGAACAACCAAACAAAACTCAATATTTATTGCCCTAATTCTGTAGTTCACAGAAACACCCCATATGTGGTCGTCAACTACTGTACGGGAACACGGCAGGGTGCAGAAGAAAAGGAATGCCATATAGTTTTTGAAGGCAGATTTTTCTGGATTGGCTTTTTAACACCATGTCCCATTTGAAGCCCCCCTGATGCACCCCTATAGTAGAAACTCCCAAAAAAGACAATATTTTGGAAACTACGGGATAAGGTGGCAATTTTATTGCTACTATTTTAGGGTACATTGATTTTTGGTTGCTCTGTATTACACTTTTTGTGAGGCAAGGTAACAAAAAATAGGTGTTTTGGCACCATTTTTATTTTTTGTTATTTATAATGTTCATCTGACAGGTTAGATAATGTGGAATTTTTATAGAGCAGGTTGTTGCGGACGCGACAATACCAAATATGTCTACTTTTTTTTGTTGGATCAGCTTGCAGGAAACAGGTCGAACTGGATGGACAAATGTCTTTTTTCGGCCTTATATACTATGTTACAATGTTACTAAGGTTGGATGGTACTCCAAACGGTTAGGTATGTGGGCAACAGGAGACGGTTCCCAAGCCGAGTTATTGTGGAAACATGGACTCCTATAATCCACTTAATTGCTTTTCAAGAATATGCTTTTATTGAATAGGCGGATTTCCAGTTATAGGATCATAAAACATTTTCGGCATATAGCCTTCCTCAGTACAACTGTATGAGCCGCAAAAATTAGAGCAGAGATGAAAGATAGGATGCCCGCGGTACTGTGGGGCTCTGTGGCCCTGGCTGGCGTATGGTGTGAAGTGGGCAGTAGCCCTGAAGAGAAAGCGCCATGTTTGTTTGTTTCAATTTTACATAATAAAGCATTTTTGAAAAAAATCACGTTTAAGTGTCTCCATATTCTGAGAGCCATAGTTTTTTTTTTTTTGGGGGGGGGGGCAACTGTCTTATGTAGGGGCTCATTTTTTGCTGAATGAGATCACTCTTTGATTGGTATGATTTTGGGGTGCGTATGACTTTTTGATTGCTGGGTATTACACTTTTTGTGATTTAAGGTGACAAAAAATAGCTTTTTTTACACTTTTTTTTACGGTGTTCATCTAAGAGGTTAGTTCATGTGATATTTTTATACAGCAGGTTCTTACGAACGCGGCGATACATATGTCTACTTTATTTTTATTTATTTATTTACGATTTACACAATAACATCACTTTTGAAACAAAAAAAAATCATATTTTAGTGTCTCCATAGTCTGAGAGTCATTTATTTTTTATTTTTTCGGCAATTGTCTAGGGTAGGGGCTCATTTTTTGCGGGGTGAGGTGACGGTTAGATTGGTACTATTTTGGGGGGCATACATCTTTTTGATCGCTTGATGTTGCACTTTTAGTGATGTAAGGTGACAAAAAAAACATTTTTTTGGGCACAGATTTTTTTTTATTTTTTTGACAGTGTTTACCTGAGGGGTTAGCTCATGTGATATTTCTATAGAGCCTGTCGATACCTAATATGTCTACTTTTCTTTTTTTCCCTATTTTTTTTAACTTTATTTTGGGAAACTTTTGAAACTTAAATTTTTTTTGTAAAACTCTTTTTTCACTTTATGTTTTGTCCCACTATGGGACTTCAAGATTTAAGGGTCTGATCCCTGTTTCAATACAGCACAATACATCTGTATTGTTCTGTATTGAACTGTCAGTGTCTTACACTGTAAAACACTAACAGTTGCCTGGTAGACCCAGCCCTGGGGCTGGATCTCCTGGGCTTCCGTAGCTTGCAGTACCAATGCCTGTTCAAGGCATCGGGGCTGACATAGCAACCATCGGGTCCCTGTCACCGCAGCACGGGGACCTGATGGGGATGTACAAACTGCCGCAAATCTCCTGTATGCCGCGGTCAGCGCGACTGCGGCATACAGAGGGTTAATCCACCGGCATCAGTGTTTACACCGATGCTGGCGGATACAGCAGGGGCCCGGCTGTCAGTATCAGCCGGGCCCCTGCTGCTGATCACGGTAGCGCGTGTCGAGGAGTGTGTTAACTCTTGGACGAGAATGCTCATCCTAGTGCATTAAGTAGCCACAAGTTAGGACGAGCATTCTCGTCCAAGGTCCTGGAGGGGTTAAGCAGTGAGCTATGGAACATATTGTGAATCTTAAAGGAAACCGGATGCTTCAAATGATAAGATACAGGGTTGATTTAATTTCAGCAACTTCATACAGACCAATGAAACATAGAGCAAGATTCCCGGATGGTACTTTTAGAGGCAGATTATTTGATGATAACCATACCCTGTAACCCAAAACAATATCTAACCCTTGACAATATCTACCTTTCTTTTTTGTACTTTCTGGGATTTTCTCAGGTTCGACGTAACCAGAGCCCAGGCACAGTTCCTTTTTAACCATATCTACCTTTAGACTGTCAGAAGACAATAAAAAAGACCCACACCCCAGACAAAAACCATAACCGCAGTAAAAAGGAGAAGTATTTCTTAAGGAATTTATGTGATTATAGATGACAAACTCAAAAAGCTCAATATGGCCAACCCAGTCAGATTGATTGTCTGAAATAGAGCACCTCAAATACTGTTCCAAGCCTGGCCTAGTTACTCTGGGAACCATGTGCCATTGGTGCTGAAGGCAGAGATGCGCACTCGCTGGCCCAGATGTGAGTGACAGTACTTAGTTGAAACCAGAGGTTTAATTGGAAATGACTGGGCCACACAGCAAATTTTTGAATGGAGCATCCCACTAATGCAGAGCTCACCATCTCTGCTCCCCACCAGCACACAGATCATCATCTCTGCCCCCACCAGCATACAGGTCAGCAACACAAGTCGCCATCTCTGCCCACACCAACACACAGGTTCGCCAACACAGGTCACTATTTCCGCCACCCAGCATACAGGTAACCATTTCTGCTCCCCCAACCAGCACACAGGTCACAACCTCTGTGCCCCCCCACCAGCGCACATGTCATCAACACAGGTTGCTATTTCTCCCCACACAAATATGTGCTTCAATGAGGTTAAAACTCTTCGTAACTGTATGAAAGGACAATTCTACCACATAAGACTACATCTGCTTCATAGTCAAATGAATTAAAAATATCATGTGACCCTGTGATGTCAGAAGGTCTTTAAGGCACATGAGCTCAGGGTCCTCCTGAGTCTCTGGCCATGAAGCTTACGATGACTAGAGTGGCACAGTGCTAGACACAGGAGTCAGACAGGGGCGGATTAAGACTACTGTAGGCCCTAGGCTGTATTAGGAATGTGGGCACCCACAAGACTAAAGTTAATCACAAGCCATTGTACATATACGGAGCTGGCTGGGACTTTAACGATGGTGTCTGCTCACGAGCTCAGTGGGTGCCTTAGCTGCCAGGTGCCTGCCGTTTCATAGACACCTGCATCTAACAAAATTTAATTCTTCAGATGCAAACGCAACCACAGCATCTGGATGCGCTAAAACCCGGAAGCGCACGCTTACAGGTGTGCTCCCCCAGCAGAGATGGGGGGAGACAGATGCATTGTTCAGCAGTGTCAGCCCTCTGGAATGAACTGAAGATGCCTCACATTGGTTCCTATGGAGCCCCTGCCTGTGGCAGGGCTCCATAGAAATACAGTGTATTTCTCATACACTCCAGTGCTAATGCATTGGAGTGTATGAGAGAAGAAAACTAATGATAGCTTGTTACAGTTCCCTATGAGAACTATAAAAAAAAGTGTAAAAAATAGTTTTAAAAAATAAAAAAAGCAAAAAATATAAAAGTTCTAATCACCCTCTTTCCCCAAAGTGAAAAAATACACATCATGAGCATTGTCGTGTGCAAAACGCCTGTGCTATCAAAATATAAAAATATTTATCCCATATGGAAGACGGCAAAACGCAAAAAAAAGTCAAAATGTACGATTTTCCATTTTTTTTGGTAACTTCTCCTCACACAAAAAATTGAATACAAAGTGATCAAAAAGTTATACTTTTCAATGGTATCAATGAAAAGTACAGATTGTCCCACAAAAAATAAGCCCTCACACAGCTCCATATACATAACTGCAAAAAAGTTATAGGGTTCAGAATATTACGACGAAAAGAAAAAAATATTAAGGTTTTTAATTTTTTTTTGTATAAAAACGCAATAAAACATATATGGTATTGCTTAATCATACTGACCTGGAGAATGAAAATAACTAGTCAGTTTTACCATATAGGGAACACCGTTAAAACAAAACCCAACTTTTGGGCACTAAAATGGCTGTAAAGTAGCTCTGGAAAAGGCTAAAGGGCTGCAAAAGGCAGTAAAATGTAGGTAAATACCCTGCAAACAAATGTGGATAGGGAAATGACTTAAAATAAAATAAATAAAAATTAGCCAATATTAATTGGCAACTTGGAGGAGGAGGTGGAATAGGAGGTTGGGGTGGCGTCAAATGGGAATGTTATGGTATTTGAAGTTCTCCTCACAGCCATAAAGGATTCATGTCTGTCTGCAGCGCCACAGACCTCATTCACAGCTTCAGGCCCATTGCAACAATACATGGGAGTTGGAAAAGTTCTCATCACAGCCAAAAAGTATTCATGTCTGCCAGCAGTGCCACAGGCCACATTCACAGATTCAAGCCCAAGAAAACCATACATGGGAGTTGGAGAAGTTGTCATCACAGCCAAAAAGGATTCATGCCTGCCTGCAGTGTCACAGGCCTCATGCACAGACTTAGGCCCCTGGCATCCACAAATAGGAGATTTCAAATCACGCCAAAACAGTATTGATTTCACCCAGCAGTGCCACATGCAACAATCACTCATTCAGGCCTATGGCCTAGGCCCTAGCACCCAGACAGAGGAGAGCGGCCCTGTAACAGCAGCACAGGCCTCTGGTCAACCTGCAATGGAACAGGCCATTATCATTTATGTAGTCCCTAGCACCCAGACAGAGTTGAGTGGTCCCATAACAGCAAAACAGGCATCATGTTACCCACCAATGCAACAGGCCACTTTCAGCAATTTAGGCCCTTGCACCCAGACAGAGGTGAGAGATCCCATAACAGCAAAACAGGCATCATGTCACCCACCAATGCAGCAGGCGATTATCATTAATGTAGGCCCCTGGCACCCAGAAAGAGGAGAAAGGTCCCATAACAGCAAAACAGGCATCATGTCACAAAGCAATGGAACAGGCCACTTTCAGGAATTTAGGCCTTAGCACCCAGACAGAGGAGAGAGGTCCCATAACAGCAAAACAGGCATCATGTCACCCACCAATGCAACAGGCCACTTTCAGCAATTTAGACCCTAGCAGCCAGGCAGAGGAGAGAAGTCCCATAACAGCAACTCTGCTGTCATTGCGCAGGCGCTGCAGCATGTAGTCGCTCATGTGTGCCAGGCTGCCCCGAGGTAATGATAAGCTGTCCTCTGTAGGTGGTATATCGTCTGTGTCCTCTGTATCCCCCCAGCCACGCTCTAGTGATGGCCCTGAGCTGCGTAGGGTGCCACCCTGCAGTAAAACCGGTTCTTCCTCCTCTACCTCATCCTCCTCCTACTCGTCCTCCAGAAGTTTGCCCTGGCTTTTCACGTGTGTACCTGGCCTCTGCTGTTGCAGGAACCCACCCTCTGAGCCACTTCTGTATGACCTGCCTGAAACCCTGTGAAATGCCCCCTCTTCCTCCTCCTCCTGTGCCGCATGCTCTTTCATCATCGCCGCAATATTTTTTTCAAGGAGATATAGAAGGGGTATTGTAATGCTAACAACGGCCATGTTGGTTGAGTACTCCAATGACCGCAACAAGGTACACAGGTCTCGCATGCAGGCCCAGTCACTGGTGGTGAAGTGGTTCTGATCCGCAGAGCGACTGACCCGTGCATACTGCATCTGAAACTCCACTATCACCCGCTGCTGCTCGCACAGTCTCTCCAGCATATGTAAGGTGGAGTTCCACAAGGTGGGCATGCCGCATATGAGGCGGTGAGCAGGAAAGCCGAAGTTATGCTGCAGAGCAGACAGGCGAGCAGCAGCAGGGTGAGAACGCCGAAAGCGCGCACATACAGACCGCACTTTTAGCAGCAGCTCTGACATTTCTGGGTAGTTTTTAAGAAACTTCTGCACCACCAGATTCCACACTGCGCCAGGCAAGGGATGTGCGTCAAACCGGCTAGTCCCAGAGCTGCAACGAGATTTAGCCCATTTTCGCACACCACCAGGCCGGGCTTGAGGCTCACCGGCAGCAACCACTAATCAGTCTACTGTTCTATGCTCCTCCAAAGCTCCTGTGCGGTGTGGGGTTTGTCACCCAAACACATGAGTTTTAAAATCGCCAGTGCTGACGTTTACCCCTGGCTGCGCTGAAGTTGGGGGTGATGTTCTTGCGATGACCGGATGTGGGGGTGGTAGAAGAGGAGTAGGAGGAGGATGATGCGGAGTAGGAGGAGGAAGCAACAGGAGGCAACGAATAATGCCCTGTGATCCTCAGTGGTGGAAGGACATGCGCCAAACCACTATCCGCCTCGGGCCCAGCCGCCACTACGTTTACCCAGTGTGCATTTAGGGAGATATAGTGACCCTGGCCGTGCTTACTGATCCATGTATCTGTGGTTATGTGGACCTTGCCACAGATGGCGTTGCGCAGCGTACACTTGATTTTATCCTCCACTTGGTTGTGCAGGGAAGAGACTGCTCGCCTGGAAAAGTAGTGGTGGCTGGGAACAACGTACTGGGGGACAGCCACCGCCATCAGCTGTTTAAAACAGTCTGTCTCCACCAGACGGAATTACTGCATTTCAATGGCCAATAATTTTGAAATGCTGGCACTCAGGGCCAGGGCTCGAGGGTGGGTAGGTGGATATTTCCTCCTTCTCTCCAATGTTTGGGAGATGGACAGCTGAATGCTGCCGTGTGACATGGTGGAGATGCTTGGTGATGGTGTCGTATGTGGTGGTGTTGGTGGAACATCCTCTGTTTGCTGGTCGCCAGGTGCCACGGTGACGCCAGAGCTGGAGGGAGAGGCCGAGCCAGCAGCAGGAGAGGTAGCAGGAGAAGCATGAGAAAGTTCCTTGTTTTTAAGGTGTTTACTCCACTGCAGTTCATTCTTTGCATGTAGATGCCTGGTCATGCAGGTTGTGCTCAGGTTTAGAACAATTATGCCTCGCTTTAGGCTCTGATGGCACAACATGCAAACCACTCGTGTCTTGTTGTCAGGATATTGTGTGAATAACTGCCACGCCAATGAACTCCTTGGAGCAGATATTGGTGTGCTCTGTGCCTGGGTGCGGTGGACAGTAGCAGGCGTACTGTCTCTGGAACGGCCACTGCGGTTTTGCACCCTGCTCCCTCTTTTGCTGTGCTGTTGCCTCTGTGCGACCACTGCCTCTTCCTCAGTACTGCATGCCTCACTAGCACAACCTTCAGTCCAGTCTGGGTCTAGAACTTCATCATCATTCATGACCCCTGCCCTCCTCGTCGGTCTGCACATTGCAGAAAGCAGTTGGCACCTGTGTTTCGTCATCATCAGAGACACGGTATTCCCATGTGCTCATCCTGCAACAAAAGTGGTTGAGCATCAGTGCATTCAAGGTCTTCCTCTTCTGGGGCAGGGCTAGGTGGATGGGCCGGGGAAACCCTGCCAACAGAGTCATCAAAAAGCATGAGACTTTCCTGCATGATTTGGGGCTCTGACTGCTTGGCTGATTTGCAAGTGGATGAGGTGGAAAATAGATGCCCATGGCCTGCAGGTGCCAACTCTGAGCTTTCTGCAGAGGACTGGGTGTTAGATACTGTGAAGGAACTGGCGCCACTGTCAGCCACCCAATCTACTATCGCCTGTACATGTTCTGGCTTCACCATCCGTAGAGCGGCATTTGGGCCTATCAAATAACGCTGCAGATTCTGTTGCCTGCTCGCACCAGATGAAAGTTTTTGACTTGGAGCGGTAGTTGGCGCTGAACGGCCACGTCCTCTTCCAGCAACAGGAGCTCCACCAACACGATCATGCCCAAGTCCCTTATTTGATGTTCTTATTATTTGCGTTCACCCACCAAGCTGAAAGATTAGTCTCTCTCCGGTGTCAATTTACCTGCCACTAGTCGATAATTACGTTCGCTAAGGCAGTGCCCGTGTCATAAAAATGCTTTGTGGACCCAGAATAATGCTTTTTGGGCCCAAAATACACTGATTCTCAATTTTTATGCAGAAATGTAAAATTTGTTTTGGTACGCTGTATGCACAAGTGGTTTGTGGAACAAGAACAAGTATTTTTGTAATAAAATACAGAAAATAAGTATTTTACGTCTGTAAATTGAAATTAATTATTTATATGCCGGATGCACAACAGTTTTTTCGGCCTAAAACACGGCTTTTTTCAATAAAACCCCAAAATGCAGTTTTTACCTGCTGTACATTAAGAGTAGATATTTATACTATGTATGGACACCAGATTTGGGGACCCAGAACACGGATTTGATCACCAAAATTCACAGATGCAGTATTTAACTGCTATAAATTGTAAATAATTATTTAAATGACGGAACTGTTTTTTCGGCCTAAAACACAGCTTTTTTAAAAAAAAAACACCAAAATGCCGTTTTTTACTGCTGTAAATTTAAATTAGATATTTATACCGTGTATATACAACTGCTTTGTGAGGCAAGAATATTGCTTTTTTCCCACAAAAAAGAATAATGCACTATTTCTCAGCTGTAATGTGAAATCAGTATTTAAGCGGTGTATTTCAAGATGCTCTGTGGATCAGGATTTGTCCAAAAACATAAACTTATGTTGTATTTTACAGTAGCAATGTAAAATTGGTGGTTGGAATGGGTATTTCAGACTGTTTGGTGGACCATGAATAAAGTTTTTTTTTCTATAAAAAACAAAGAAGCGCTATTTCCCTGCAGAAATATAAAATATGTCGTTGGACGGTGTATGCAGAACTGTTTTGTGGACAAGGAATACGGTTTTCACCCCCAAATTACACGGATTCTCTATTTCACCGCAGAAATGTCAAATGTAAAATAGGCTTGGTGGATCAGGATTTTTTAACTAAAATACACTGATGCACTATTTGATAACTAAAATTGAATATACGGTTTAGTGCATAGTATACAAAAGTGCTCTGTGGCACCACAGAGCCCAGACTAGACAAATGGATTATGTCACGGCTTTTGTCACCAAAATTCACAAATGCAGTTCTTCACTGCTGTAAATTAAATGTAGGTATTTATACCGTGTATGTACAACCATTGGCGGATCCAGGGGGCAACGGGGCAATTGCCCCCGAGAATAAAAGCTGACAGACTGCAGTGTAGGGTGGCCACGCAAGGCATGATGTTTTGTGCACTAAGTATCCCTAACCAATCAGCAGGCTTGTCAGAGACAGTGAGACTGATACAGGCCTGCTGATTGGTTAGGGATAACATCACATGATGTACCAGCCCTCCGCCCCTCCCAGACCTCTGAGGAGCTCGTACTGTTTGTTGTTCGTGCAGGAGCAGGCAAGGCAGCCTCTCCTCTCTCCTCCTCCAGCCAGTGAGCCCGTCTGTGACTCCACCAGCCAGCCTTTCTAGGTAGGGGACCTCCTCCTCCTCCTCAGCACCTCATGCATAGGCTAGTTGTGTGTATTAGTCTCTGGCTCTAGTGAGTGTAGGCAGCACAGCACTCCCCATCATCAGCTTTCATGGCAGATCAGAACCTGAACAGGAAATTCTACAGCTATTCATTTGGATAAAATAATATTTCTGTGGAAATCTGGCAACTGTGAACAGAAGGTTTATTACAACTTGCAGTTTGGGAGCTATTTAGCAAAAATAGGGTTAAAGAAACTGACTGACCAGGACATGTGGATGGTCAGATAACATATACAGTAACATAATTTTTTGCTGTAGGTTTTATAGCAAATCTGCAATGAATCTGTGTTTAAATCCACACAACATACAGATTTTGACACAGATTCATTGCAGATTTGCTATAAAACCTACAGCAAAAATTATTTTACTATATATGACCATCCACATGTCCTGGTCAGTCAGTTTTTTAACCCTATTTTTGCTAAATAGCTGCCAAACCGCAAGTTGTAATAAACCTTCTGTTCACAGTTGCCAGATTTCCACAGAAATATTATTTTATCCAAATGAACAGCTGTAGAATTTCCTGCAAGTTCAACTGATCTGCCAGGTGTGAATACGTGCTGAACAGGCTGGTGTGAATGAGGCCTAACATAAAAACAAACTGAAATGACCAGGACATGTGGATGGTCATATATAGCAAAATAATTTCTAGCTGCATATTTTATAGAAAACTCCAATGAATCTGTGTGAAAATCCGCATGCAGAAAGCATACGGCATATCTATGGGAGAATAGCTGCGGGTGTCCTATGTGTATATAGAGGGGAGAAGGCTGCGGGTGTCCTATGTGTATATAGAGTCCCATGATAACCCTCCTCAGTTATATTACCCCCTGGCCCGCCACAAAACTATCTGGAATTGCCCCTCCCGAGATCAGGCTCTGGATCCGCCACTATGTACAACTGCTTTGTGAAGTAGGAATTTAGCTTTTTTCACTCAAAAAAAGAATAAAGCACTATTTCTCAGCTGTAAAGTAAAATCGGTATTTAGGCGGTGTATTTCAAAATGCTTTGTTGATCAGGATTTCCACTTTATTGTCAAAAAAATACACTTATGCTGTATTTCACAGCAGCAATGTAAAATAGGTGGTTGGAATGGGTATTTCAGACTGTTTGGTGGACCTTGAATAACGCTTTTTTTTCTATAAAAAACAAAAAAGCACTATTCCCCTGCAGAAATATAAAATATGTCGTTGGACGGTGTATGCAGAACTGTTTTGTGGACAGGGAATACGTTTTTTTTCCCCAAAATACACGGATTCTGTATTTCACAGCAGAAATGTCAAATATATATTTTGGCGGTGTAAAATAGGCTTGGTGGATCAGGATGACCACTTTTTTTAACTAAAATACACTGATGCACTATTTGATAGCTGAAATGGAATATACGGTTTAGTGCATTGTATACACAAGTGCTCTGTGGCACCACAGATCCCAGGCTAGACAAATGGACTATGTCACCCTTAAACATACAAAAGGCAATGTAGGGGACTTGAGCAGCCAGAAAAAAATGTTTTTTTCCTTTACTGAGCTACAAAATATGATTAGGCTGATGTCCCAGGCTGGCTGGCACACATGCAGTACACTGCAGTGGCTAATATGGCCGCCGAGCACGACCTCAGTAACAGGTAGATTACAAAAAAAGATTTCCCTTGCAGTGGCTGGGTACAGAAATGTTGGATTGCTGAAGCTCCCTCCCTCTTTTTTTGCTGTATCTTGTGGATTAAAGTAGCACAGGTTCTTCTGATTTCTGCCCTATTCTGTCCCTGATCGCAGCGCCAACATCCTCTCCCTAAGCTCAAATCAGCAGAGTGACGTACGACAGTACGTGACTCCAGTTTATGAAGAGGCTGGGTCACATGCTGCACTCAGCCAGTCACAGCCATGCCATTAGTAGGCATGGCTGTGATGGCTTCTTAGGGCAAGAAGCAAAACGCTTGCTGATTGGCTGCTGTACAGCCCTTCAGAAAGAGTGAAGAAATTGCCAAATAACGGACCCATACCCGAACTTTTTAGAAAGTTCCCAAAATTTGGTATGAACCTGAACTATACAGTAACGGACTTTAGGAATTGTATCGGACTTTAGGAATTTTTGTACCCGGACCCAAACCCGAACATTTTCATAAAAGTTCAGGTTCGAGTTCGGTGTTCAGCCGTTTATTAAAGCTTGTTGAAAGGCTGCAGTGCATGTGTGCCTTTAGAAGCCATCACAGCCATGCCTACTAATGGCATGGCTGTGATTGGCCAAGTGCAGCATGTGACCCAGCGTCTATATAAGCTGGAGTCACATAGCGCCGCATGTCACTCAGCTCTTGAGGAGGGTTATTGGTCAGGCTCCGGGCCTCCACCCCTTTTACCACTAACTTTTCACTTAACTAACTAACTCCAGCCCCTACCCCGAATAACCACACATAGTCACTGGTCGGATTTAAATCGGCCACAGCAGCCGTTTTATTTTTAATTAAATAGCATAAATAAATAAATAACAGAATGCCATAACATTAATAACATATAAACCAGACGCGGGAGGTCGTGGAAGCCGGCCAACTTGCTACCACCAGAAGAACCACCTCAGCGACTCCATCTTGCCCCCAGCCGCATAACACCAGCTCGGGGGCACCCACTGATGGACGCCAACAAAACAACCCGATCCAGCAAGTGAGAGTCCAGCCCCCACCATTGGGGCCCTCCCATTGCACTATATTATCCTGTAGCCCCCAGCTTCCCACGACCTCCCCCCGCTATGACTGCCGTGACAAATGCAACCACCCCCCAAGGGGAGCGGTGGGCCGTCAAGATGCCCACAGAGCACAGAGAGCAACAAACAGACAGACAGTGGAAAAGACTGCCAATAGCAAACGAACATAGAAAATAGGAGAAATATAAGGCGGACAACTGGCAAACAGAGCACAGAAAAGAGGAAAACCGGTAGCTACCCAGGAGAAGAGCCAACTACCACAGAACCCCAGAACCAAACGAAACACGGCCCATAGTAAGGTAGAACAAAATGGGCGGGAGGGTGGGCGCTCGTCCTGTTCCCCACTGAAAGCTGCCGTCCGTTGCTCTGCAGCTTCCCACTGACCAGGTGCCCGCCCCCAGCCTGCCCCTCCCCACACCACGTACTCAGCACCATTAACTCTTACACTCCCTGGGCCCTTCACCACCAAAACCCCTCATGACGGCCTCCCCTTAACTCCGTCCTGTCCGGCCTTCCTTGAGGAGGGTTATTGGTCAGGCTCCGGGCCTCCACCCCTTTTACCACTAACTTTTCACTTAACTAACTAACTCCAGCCCCTACCCCGAATAACCACACATAGTCACTGGTCGGATTTAAATCGGCCACAGCAGCCGTTTTATTTTTAATTAAATAGCATAAATAAATAAATAACAGAATGCCATAACATTAATAACATATAAACCAGACGCGGGAGGTCGTGGAAGCCGGCCAACTTGCTACCACCAGAAGAACCACCTCAGCGACTCCATCTTGCCCCCAGCCGCATAACACCAGCTCGGGGGCACCCACTGATGGACGCCAACAAAACAACCCGATCCAGCAAGTGAGAGTCCAGCCCCCACCATTGGGGCCCTCCCATTGCACTATATTATCCTGTAGCCCCCAGCTTCCCACGACCTCCCCCGCCATGACTGCCGTGACAAATGCAACCACCCCCAAGGGGAGCGGTGGGCCGTCAAGATGCCCACAGAGCACAGAGAGCAACAAACAGACAGACAGTGGAAAAGACTGCCAATAGCAAACGAACATAGAAAATAGGAGAAATATAAGGCGGACAACTGGCAAACAGAGCACAGCAAAGAGGAAAACCGGTAGCTACCCAGGAGAAGAGCCAACTACCACAGAACCCCAGAACCAAACGAAACACGGCCCATAGTAAGGTAGAACAAAATGGGCGGGAGGGTGGGCGCTCGTCCTGTTCCCCACTGAAAGCTGCCGGTCCGTTGCTCTGCAGCTTCCCACTGACCAGGTGCCCGCCCCAGCCTGCCCCTCCCCACACCACGTACTCAGCACCATTAACCCTTACACTCCCTGGGCCCTTCACCACCAAAACCCCTCATGACGGCCTCCCCTTAACTCCGTCCTGTCCGGCCTTCCTTGAGGAGGGTTATTGGTCAGGCTCCGGGCCTCCACCCCTTTACCACTAACTTTTCACTTAACTAACTAACTCCAGCCCCTACCCCGAATAACCACACATAGTCACTGGTCGGATTTAAATCGGCCACAGCAGCCGTTTTATTTTTAATTAAATAGCATAAATAAATAAATAACAGAATGCCATAACATTAATAACATATAAACCAGACGCTGGAGGTCGTGGAAGCCGGCCAACTTGCTACCACCAGAAGAACCACCTCAGCGACTCCATCTTGCCCCCAGCCGCATAACACCAGCTCGGGGCACCCACTGATGGACGCCAACAAAACAACCCGATCCAGCAAGTGAGAGTCCAGCCCCACCATTGGGGCCCTCCCATTGCACTATATTATCCTGTAGCCCCCAGCTTCCCACGACCTCCCCGCCAACAACGCGCAACTTGACTCCCTGCCCTCAAGCTTGCGCTGCTCCTCCACACCCGCAGAGCTGTGTCAATGCCACCCTGCAATGCTAACGACCAGATGTCAATGCCCACAGCATTGAGGTGCACGCCATCATGCCGCCAAAAGCACCCGTGCCGGACTCCAAATCGGGATGCCGTACCGCCACTGCCCCGTGGCGGGCACAGAACCGACCGATCGCCCTGTTCAGCTTAATTCATGCCTTGTTAATCCTATCCACTGACCTGGCCTCCTCCAAGACTTACGAGGCACCACATCGGACCAAACCGTGATCATGGATGGGAACAGGGACCACAACCGCAAGAAGTCAAATTTAATGTCCCGAATAAGTTCCCTGCAAGGACGCACTCCCAAGTCATTACCCCCAACATGGAGAACAAGGACTTCGGGGCCCTATCCAGGCGGGAGTGGCGGTGAACCTCATGCAACACACTGGCCCACAACATACCTCGCCGGCCGATCCAACGCACCACCGCCACTTCCCTCCGAAAACCAAGTTGGCGGCCGCTCGGCCGCACATCTGCTCGCAAGGCACCCCAAAAACGTAAGAGTGTCCTCAAAATCCAAACCAACGGCGTGGCGCCACCTGCAACGACAAAACCAAACCGTCACTCAAAGGGGAACCTGACCCTCCTGTCCCAGCCTAACATACAACCGAAAGCGATTCGATTCCCACCGACCAATGCGCTTGATGACCTCGTCCCCAACACCCAACCGTGCGGCTTCCGTAGCCGCTCCAATCCGGAAAGAATGGCCAGTAAAATGAGTAGGATCCCGACCCAACCTTATTAAGCACTTCCGAAACACTGCCAAAAATTGAAAGCGAGACAAAAAGGAACCATCCTCGTGACGCAACAAGGGGCCCTCACTCCAGGCCAACCCATCCAGATATACCCGTAAACACCCCACCGGACATAACAAACACCCCGGAACAACAAACAAGGTAATATCCCGACCTCTGCCCTCCGGATCCGTCTTTGAAAATCGCAACCTCACCACGATTCTATCACCAAACAGAGCCACATCGTAACCGCAAAAGCCCCCCTGCACACCGCACACTGTTACTAAGTAACTCCCCCAAACGAAAAGCTCCGAAAAAAGCTAGAGAAAAAGCCAACCGAAATAATCTCAACTCGCTGTCAGAGCGACACACAAAAGCCGCCTGAGCCCCCAAACCCATCAACAACGAAAAGGACACAGGGCGCCTATTATCCGGTTGCCGCCTAACTCTCCTGCATCCTTTCAACACCTGACGCACCAAGAAGGTTTTAGTGAAATCCTGCAAATTCCGCAACTTAAACCCGAACACCAAACCCGCCATACAACTATTAATTTGGGAAGGAGACCAACCCTCGTCCCGCACATGCCCCAAAAACAACAACAGCGGAACTTCCCCTGCATCCACACCTACACCCAAAACTCGACACCACCGTTCCCAACTGAGCCAAGCCCTATCATAAGCCCTCCACGTGCCTTCGCTTAACGAAGCCCGTAAGAGGCCCGCTACAGTACCTCCAAGATGTCCCACAGAGACTCCGGACACTCCAACCCGTCTGCACTCGCTTCTGGGGCCAGCTGACGAAAACGATCCAACTGCAAACGAGAAAGCGCGTCAGCAATACCGTTAGAGGTACCCGGAACATGCACTGCCACAACCCAAGCATTAAGCGATAAACACAGAAGAACCAAGTGTTGCAACAACCGAATCACGGGGGGGGAAGAGGCGGTCAAACCATTAATCGCCTGTACCACCCCCAGATTGTCACAGTGAAACCCCACTTTCTGATCCCGGAAACGTGGACCCCAAAAGGTCACTGCCAACACAATGGGAAATAGTTCAAGTAAAGCCAAGTTACGCACCCAACCCTTTAAAACCCACGACTGAGGCCACCGACCCGCACACCACTGACCCTGACAAAAAGCCCCAAAACCCACCGCCCCAGAGGCATCTGTAAACAGCTCAAAATCAAAACAATCTACCGGCTCACCCAAAACAAAAGCCCTCCCGTTAAAACACTGAAGGAATGTATCCAAAACCTCCAAATCCCCTTTTAACTCCCTACCTAACCTGACAAAATCATGGGGAGCAGCCACCCCCGTAGCTGCGGCTAACCGCCTGCTAAAGATACGCCCCATGGGAAGAATACGGCAGGCAAAATTCAACTTACCCAAAAGGGACTGTAAGTCCCTCAAGCGAATCTTTTGGCCCGCAGCAAGCGCGACCCCTGCTCTGAGGTCCTGCACCTTGTCCTCCGGCAGCCTACACTCCATCCTCAACGTATCAATAGCCACGCCCAAAAAACTCAATTCAGTCGTCGTGCAAGCGGCACCCCAAAGGAAACAAAAACTGACTGCAAAGTAGCCAACAACAATGAACACACTCTAGATCCGGCCGGTCCCAGACACAGAAAATCGTCTAGGTAATGAATAATGGAGGCACAGCCGGACTCCTGAACCACTACCCATTCTAAAAATGAACTGAATCGCTCAAAATAAGCACAAGACACTGAGCACCCCATTGGCAAACAGCGGTCCACAAAATAACCATCGTCCCAGTAACAACCAAGCAACGGCATATTATCAGGGTGAACCGGCAACAAGCGAAAAGCCGCCTCTATGTCAGCCTTCGCTAGTAACGATCCGGGTCCCAACTGCCGAACCCAGGCCACAGCCGCATCAAAGGAGGCATAGACTACTGAACAAAGCTCAGGATCAATGCCGTCATTGACCGACGCCCCTTTTGGGTAAGATAGGTGGTGTATGAGCCGAAATTTATTCGGCTCTTTTTTCCGAACCAACCCCAGCGGCGACACACGCAGGTTCGGTACCGGCGGAGAAGTAAAAGGACCATGCATCCTGCCCAATGCCACTTCTTTAGCTAGCTTCTCAGACACGACCCCCGGATGCTCAAGTGCCGAACGCAAATTCCTACGCGACTCCCTCACCGGCAACGGATGAGAGGGAATGGTGAAACCCACCGTAAAACGCACCCGCAAAAATTCTGCAATCTCCCTATGCGGGTATCTACTTAGATACCCCTCCATCCTTGCTACTTGCACCGGAGTCTGACCCTTTTGCAAAAGCGTCCCCACCCCGTTGTCTGCCCCCGCGGAAACACCGAACGGCTCCATGGCTGCCTCCACAGGAGGAACATTCATGCTTAAACCGGCATTTCTGTCCAAATTTGCAGCTGCCTTCGTTGAAAAGGAAGCAAAAACCCCTCGCTGAAGGCGCTGCAAAAGACGACTGGGCCGTCCCCCCACTGTCCCCCCGAAAGGGCTGGGTAATTCTACCCGGCGCCGTAACCCTCATCCACAAACCTATATCCTTGTGGTCCCATCTCATACTAGGACGGACCGCCTTTCGCTGACGAAATTGCTCGTCATACCAAAGCCACCCTGTACCGCCGTACACTCTGTAAGCCTCCCCAATCGCATCTAAGTAACAAAAAAGTGCCGAACAGCAGTCCGGCGACTTTTCCCCAATCACACTTGCTAAGATCGCAAACGCTTGCAACCAATTAGCAAACGTCTGCGGGATTAGTCGATAACGACGTTTATCATCCTCTTCCTTCCGAACCCCGTCCTTCCTGACAATATCCAAATTAAAGCGCTCTAACGGGAGTAATGAAAAAATTTCAATATATTCACTACGCCATATTTTTTCCCGCACTTCTGGTTTCAAATGTGCGCCCAAGGGGCCCTCAAAACATACGTAAATCTCCCCTTTCGCTGCGTCATCTAAGCGCGGCCGATCCTCATCCCCGCCTGCTTGCGTCTGCACCGAAACTGAAGCCCCAGCACTGGTACCCTACGAAGCCTGTGACCCAGCAGCCCCGGATCCCACTCCCCAAGCCTGAAGAGGAGCCGCACCTAATCCCCCCATCCCGGTACTAACACCTGCTAACGTGCACAGTAATTGACCCAAACCTCCAATAATAGTACTACTACTGCCCCCCAAATTAGCTGAATTCTGACACAATGACAATAACGGGCCTAATGAACTCTCACCTAACTGCCCAGGCGCTGTGGACCTGGCAGGCGGTGGTCCTGAATCCGGACGCGCGGCTGCTGGATCCTCAGGAAGGGGTCTCGCCATTGCTGTGTCGGCAGGTGTGGACTGCATCCCAAGTGCAGCAGCACTGGATGCGCTGATGGGGATTCCAGTCGGATCCAGAACTTCACCGCTGGCAGGACCAGCAAATAGCTGTCCGTTATCCTCCTGAGGCTGGCGTGGGCTGGCAGAACACCCCCGCGCCACCTCGTGCAGCATATGAACATCATCACCGTGTGAAGCACTGGCGGGAGCATCACGGTGCATGGGCTGAGGAGGCCTGTGTCGGTTCCTGGCTCCCCCAAACACAGCCCCGTCGTGGCAAGGTAAAGGCTGCTCTGATGAAGGCCTGTGCATGCTGGCTGCGGCAGCCTGCACAGCCCCGCTCACAGATGGTCGTCGTCCCCTACTCCCACGCCGAGCAGTACCTTCCGTGCGCGGTCCTGGGCCTGGAAGTGCTGCCGCTCCTGGTCCGGAAATCCCCACGTGCGTGTCTGGAGGTAGGGGAGGGGTTCCCCCACCGGATCCTGGGTTCCGCCGAACAGGTGGATTCCTCCCACGCCGGGAGGCTGTGGAAGAGACTGGGCTGCGTGCCTCCCGGCGTGGAGGGTCCCCGGAGGGGCTCCGGACACGGCGCCGAACCCTGGGGGTAACATCCGGGCTAAGGCGCGCCGGCGGTCGGGTCCGCCGCGGCCGTCTGTTTGCAAGAGGGGGGCTAGCGGTACCCACCTCCACCCCCTGAAGCATGGTGCCGATTTGACTCTGGAGCCAGTCCTCTCCACGAGTCTCAGCTGCAGCCCGCAGCTGTTGAAGCAGGGTGTCCAGGGAAGACATCAGGTAAGGGAGCCAGGGTGTGAACACACAGGATTGCAGACGGTCGCTCGTCCTGTTCCCCACTGAAACCTGCCGGCCGTTGCTCTGCAGCTTCCCACTGACCAGGTGCCCGCCCCCAGCCTGCCCCTCCCCACACCACGTACTCAGCACCATTAACTCTTACACTCCCTGGGCCCTTCACCACCAAAACCCCTCATGACGGCCTCCCCTTAACTCCGTCCTGTCCGGCCTTCCTTACTACTGTAGGGATAGGATGCTGCTTCTGTGAGGGAGAGAATAGGAAAAAATCTGATATAAGAACTTGCTGTTAACTCTGCGATCTACAGAAATTTTTTCTTGTGGGTGCAATTTTTGTTACCCTGCCCTGAGCCCAGTGACACAGAAAAATAAGTTTTATACGTCTGTTAGTTAGGTGGGTGTCGGTGGCCATTTTGTGCACGTGTAGTGCACTTGCACCTGCATATGTGCCAGGGACAATAATTTATTCCTTTTCTTTTAGTTCAGTGGGCAACATATACCCCTTTTTAAGTGCACCTGCACTGCATAAGGGAAAATAATATGGGTAATCCGTCTGTGAGTTTAGGGACCCAGGGGGTGACATTTTCACATTTTTTTTCTGTAAAGTACCCATGTGAGTGTAATCAATTCAGTAAATCCATCTGTTAGATTCTGGTAGGAGAAATAGATTTTTTTTGGCACAAAGTACATTTGCATCCTGCACTGCATTTGTGATAGTGAACAAAAATCTATTAAATCCACCTGTTTCATTTGAAGGTGAAAAAATCATATCATTTTTTTCAATAAAGTACCTTTTCGGCCTGCACTGCAAATCTTATAGTGAAATATAATCACTAAATCCATCTGTTTCACTGTGGGTGAAAAAATCATCTTTTTTTTCTTCCATAAAGTACCGCTGCGGCCTGCGCTGTGTATAAGTAAATCCAGCTCTTAGATTGTGGGTTGACATTTCCACGGTTATCAGGCCAGTCATTCACAAGTGGCTTGGAGGTTGGGTTCCTTCTGCACTGCATACGTGACTGGGAAATATATTCTGTAAATTCGGCAGCGTTTAAATTGTTGGGTGATCTATATCCCTTCTTTCTGTCAAAGTACCCCTGCACTGCATACCTTACAGAGAAATATATTCAGTAAATTTGGCAGCGTTTAGATTGTTGCGTGATCTGTACCCCTTTTTTCTTTCAAAGTACCCCGGCACTGCATACCTGACTGGGAAATATATTCAGTAAATTCACCAGGGTTCAGATTGTTGGGTGATCTGTACCCCTTCTTTCTTTCAAAGTACCCCTGCACTGCATACTTGACAGTGAAAATAATAATTCAATTAAATTTATCCGTTACATATTTGTGTGAACTAAAGCAATTTTTCCTCTTTATGACACCGGCACTTCATATCTGACAGTGAAATTAATTTAGTAAATCCATCTGTTAGATTCAAGGGGAGCAAATTGACTTTTTGGGTGGTCAGGTACCCCTGCGGCCTGCGCTGTGTATCTGACAGTGAAAATAATTCTATTACATTTGTCTGCCACATTGTTGTGTGACCAAAACTAATATTTTCTCTTTATGACACTGGCATGGCATACCTGACAAGGAACTAATTTTCTTAACTTTGCCTGTTACTTTGTTGGGTGACTGAAAAGAATGAGGAGAGCGTCAAATAAGGGACGTGGCCCTGGTCGTGGTGCTGCTAGTGTTGTTGGAGCTCCAGGGAGAGGACGTGGTTGATCTGTGCCAGCTACACGTCCAAAAAAAACACCTTCCTCAGGTGCACATAGACGACAGAGCCTTCAGCATTATTTAGCAGGCCCGAATGCCGATTTACAAATGGTGAGGCCAGAACAAGTACCGTTCGCTAGTAGATTGGGTGGCTGACAGTGCCTCCAGTACCTTCACATTGTCTCCTACCCGGTCCACTGCTGAAAGTTCAGAGTTGGCACCTGCAGGCCATGGGCATCTATCTTGCACCTCACCCCCTTGCAAATCAACCAAACAGTCTGAGCCCCAAGTCAGCAGTCTCTTATGCTTTATGATGACTCTGCTAGCAGGGTTTCTCAGGGCCATTCACCTAGCCCTGCCCCAGAAGTGGAAGAGATTGAGTGCACCGGATGAGGAAATGGGAAGACCACCGCAGCACGTCTCTGATGATGACGAAACACAGGTGCCAACTGCTTTGGCTTTCTGCAGTGTGCAAACTGACATAGAGGGCAGGGGTGAAGATTGGGTGGAAGATCATGTGGAGGATGATGAGGTCCTAGACCCCACATGGAATCAAGGTCATGTGAGTGACCTGTGCAGTTCGGAGGAAGAAGCGGTGGTCGCACAGATCCACCAGAGCAGCAAAAGAGGGAGCAGTGTGCAAAAGCAGAGCGGCCGTCCCCTAGACAGTACGCCTGCTACTGCCCACCGCATCCAGGGACCGAGCACAACAAATCCAGCTCCAAGGAGTTCCCTGGAGTGGCAGTTCTTCAAAAAAGACATGAGTGGTTTGCACGCTGTGCAATCAGAGCAGCCTGAAGAGATGTATAAACGTTTAAAACCTGAGCACAACCTGCATGACCAGGCATCTAAGTGCAAATCACGAGCGGCAGTGGAGTAAACACCTCCAAAACCAAGAAAGGTCTCAGGCTCCTCCTGCTCCCTCTTCTGTTGCAGTATCGGCCTCTTACGCCACTTCTGGAGTGAAAGTGGCACCATCCTCCCGCAAACAGAGGATGTGTCGGCAGCGCCACCACGTCCGTCACCTTCAACAAGCAGCACCACAATGCCTCATGGCAGCGTTCAGCTGTCCATCTTCCAAACACTGGAGCGAAAGAGGAAGTACCCCCCTACCTACTCGCGATCCCTGGCTCTGAATGACAGCATTTCAAAATTCCTGGCTTTTGAAATGCTGTCATTCCATCTGGTGGAGACGGAGAGTTTTATAAACCTTATGGCGGTGGCTGTCCCACAGTACATCGTTCCCAGCCGCCACTACTTTTCCAGGTGAGCCATCCCTTACCTGCACAAAAAAGTAGGCGGCAAAATCAGGTGTGCACTGTGCAACGCCATCTGTGCCAAGGTCCACATAACTACCTATATGTGGACCAGTAAGCACGGGCAGGGACGTTATATCTCTCTAACAGCACACTGGGTAAATGCAGTGGCGCCTGGGCCTGAGGCGGATAGGCGGATAGCTGTTTGGCGCACATCCTTCCACCACCGAGGATTGCAGGGCATTTCTCTTTGCCTCCTGTTGCCTCCTCCTCCTACTCTTCCTTCTCTAACACCTTCACCGCCAACTTCAGCACAGCCAGGAGAAAACGACAGCAGGCAGTTTTGAAACGTATCTGTTTGGGGGACAAACCACACACAGGAGCTGTGGACGGGCATGGAACAACAGACCGATAAGTGGTTGGTTCCACTGAGCCTCAAGCCCAGCCTGGTGGTGTGCGATAATTGACAAAATCTCGTAGCAGCTCTGGGCCTAGCCGGTTTGATGCACATCCCTTGCCTAGAGCATGTGCTGAATTTGGTGGTGCAGAAATTCCTGAAAAACTACCCTGATATGTCAGAGCTGCTGCAGAAAGTGCGGGCCGTCTGTGCGCGCTTTCGGCGTTCTCACCCTGCATCGTAATTTCGGCCTTCCCGCTCCTTGCACATGCTGGAGAGACTGTGCGAGCAGCAGCAGGCGAAAGTGGAGTTTCAGCTGCAGAAAGCATGGGCGAGTTGCTCTGAAGACAGAGGACACAGATGATACACCTCAAACAGAGGACAGCTAGTCCTTGCCTCTGGGCAGCCTGGCACACATGAGCGACTACATGCTACAGTGCCTGCGCAATGACAGCCGAGTTGCCCACATTCTAACCTGTACTGATTACTGGGTGGCCACCCAGCTGGATCCCGTTACAAGGACAACAAGCCGTCCTTAATTCCCTCACTGGAGCGTGATCGGAAGATGCGCGACTACCAGCGCACACTGGTAGACGCGCTGCTGATGGTATTCCAACCTGACAGCGGGGGCTCAGTGGAAGCACAATGGCGAAGGCAGAGTAGGAGGAAGAGGTCGCCAACGCAGCCAGGGCACCGCCAGCACCTCAGAAGGCAGGGTTAGCATGGCCGAAATGTGGAAAAGCTTTGTCACCACGCCACAACAACTAGCACCACCAGCTGATAAGCAACGTCTTAGCAGGAGGCAGAATTTCAGTAACATGGTGTAGCAGTATATGTGCACACGCCTACACGTATTGACTGATGGATCTGCCTCTTTTAACTTCTGGGTCTCCAAATTGGGCACATGGCCTGAGCTTGCCCTTTACGCATTAGAGATGGCGGCGTTATCACAGACAAGCACAGCCGCCGGTCCATAGCCAATGTGGACAAGCTCACGTTCATTAAAATGAACCAGGCAAGGATCCCACAGGACTTGTCCGTACCTTGTGCAGAATAGACATGTATACCGGCCTCACACAGCCATTGTCCAGCGCACTTTCTCTTTGTTTTATTTTATATATTCCACAATGTTTTGTGGTCTACCCAAATTAAATAAAAAAATAAAATAAAAAAAAGTGTTGGCTACCTCCTCCTCCCCCACCACCGCTTCCACCTACACTGCCACGTCCACCACCTCCTCAACCTCCTACTCCATATGGACCTCCTCCTCCTCCTAGTTCAAGATTATTATTTTTAATTTTTATTTATTTTATTTTAAGTAATTTCCCTATCCACATTTGTTTGCAGGGCACTTGTCATGCTCTTACCCACATTTTGCTGCCTTTTGCCCTTTCCATGGCTCTTTTAGAGCCATTTTAGTGCCCCGAAGTTCGGGTCCCTATTGACTTCAATGGGGTTCCCGAATCCGAACTTTGCGGGGAAGTTTGGCCGAACTCGGCAAACCCGAACTTCCAGGTGTCCGCTCAACTCTAGTTACTGCAGCTGGGTCTCTTAGGCAACTGTCAGCGTCTTACATTGTAAGACACTGGCAGTTCAATACAGTACAATACAGCATTGTGGAGACACTAAAACATGATATTCTTTTTTTTAAAAATGCTTTTATAGTGTTTATAGTGTTTATACTGCGATTTGCAAGTTCCGCGTTCGGGTTATCTAAGAATTCCGTAATGGATTCTGTTATCACTGACCATAACGGAATTATATAACGGCATGCAAAACAGAAGCCTATGCAGTGTCCCCCTCTGTGTTGGAAGTGGGCCCTTTAAATCTAATGTATGTCATCTTATTCCATTGTATTTCTTATGTATTAAGCTGCAAATTCCCTACAACAGGCTGGTAACTGCATTACACCCAGTCATCACTAGGTGGTGCTATCCCATCACATATATAGAACAGGTCAGTCACAGGAAGTTAGATGAGAGCTTAGTAAAGGAGAGGAGAGCATGTAGCTTCTGCTGTGTGCCCCTGGGCACTCTCCAGTAGGGCAGGATTTATAGGAAACCAAGCCCAAGGGTTACTGGATCTCTTTTTGTAGTGCCACTGTCCAGAAGCCAGAGATAAAGTGGACTTATTGTATTAAAGCATCCTGTGCAAATAATGGAGCAGAAGTCTGATGCCTGCCGCTAGGGAGACCGCCCTGTTGGTTGCCAAATTCCAGTCAAAGATTCAAGTACCAAAAGGCTGGGTTATCAGAGCGAGACAAGGAAAGTATTACTCTCTCATTAAAGTCAAGCTGGAACCTGTCTAAAACTGCCCCACCAAGCCTGTTGTCTGGAGTTGCAGCTCAGCATTATTTTGTGAACCAAGGCACTATTTGTGTGGATGATAACTACCTCAAGGCAAATATTTCTAGTAAAAAGTTCCAGTTTGTTCAACTCTTGACTCTCTCCCTATTCAGCACTATCTCTCATTGCACCTTACGGTGCTGGCATCACAAACACCAAGGACCCTGCCTCCATGGCACCTAAAAACCCATTCTACCAAGGGCACCACAATCACCATCTGGTGGGAGTCCCTGGAAAACAGAGTGTGCCCCGAAGGAACTGGTGCTAACCTTCCATTCACTACACGCCGGCCCAGGGAGCTCTACAGAACCGTGAGTAAAACTACTACTACCCCCATCGGCCCACCGTAGCTCAAATACTGTCTGTGCGGCCTGGTCGCTGCACCTATAAGAGGCATTCCATATTGCATTCCGTCATAATTGAAGTCTATGCTGGCCATATTCCTATATTGTGCATTATAGGGTAATATCATCCTAATTGATGCACAATAATAGGAAATAATGCACAATACAGGAAAATAGAGACTATTATAAAGAAACACTGGCATTACATATTAAAAGAGAGGTTGATAGGTCCATCACTCAGTGACGGCCCATGTATCACTTATATAAGAGCACCTAATTTATCTCCTAAAGTTCCATCAACAATAAAACAGAAAAAATCCAGGGACTCTATTTCAAATGGATGGTTTATCCTAAATGGTTTTTATAAATGTGGTAGGTGTGATAATTACAAAATTACAAAATTTCCAAAGAACACCCACAAAGATATGTTCATACAATAACACCTTTTCATGGAAAATAAGAGAAATCTTAACATGTAATTCAGTCAGTGTAATATATATAATAGAATTCCCATTTAAAAAATAATATATTGGGAGGACTAGAAGATTGTTAAGAAAGAGAATCTCTGAACATATAATAAATATTAAAAATGGCTACAAAAAACATTCATTATTTCTACATTTTAAACAATATCATAATAAAAACCCTAGTGGAATGACATTCGCAGTTCTCGAAAAAGTAGATACACATTGGAGAGGTGGGGATCATATCTCAAGAAGGTCAAAACAGGAATCTAGATGTATTTATGAATTTGAAACTCTGATACCTGGAGACCTCAATTCAGAGTTTGAGATTTTTAGCTTCCTTTAGATTTATGGGTGAGGGTCTCTCACTGACAGGACATCAGGTGTCTGGCTGCGTTATCAGCACTACGATCTCCCCTCGGAGGGAGACCACCACCCCTACTTCACTCTTATCAAGAATTATTCTATTTTCATCAAGTTTTCTTGTATCAAGATTAAGATCTATTTGAGGATAGAGAAAAATAAATATTAATCAGCCAAATAAAATGAAAGGTCAGAAAAAGTCTATCCTATTTGCAAATACATTTTTTACTACCGTAAGTTTTATTGAGTTTAAGGGTTATTTTTCAATCAAAAATTCATAGAAAACAATGTAAATATGCAGATGCAACCAAATGATAAAAAATCATCAGAATAAAGCATCAGAATTGCAAAAAACTTATGGAAATCGCAATGAAAATGTAATTGCGTTTTTTAGCATTATTCACTTTTCTTTATATTGTATGTTGTATTTACTTATTTATGAATTTGTGATCTACTGGCTTAGGAATCTTTGATATATTGACATATGTTAAGGAAAGAGTAAGAAATTCCTAACAAATAGAAATGGGATGAACACACAAAAAAATATCAATGCCCTTTGTTAGAAATCCACTCTGGATCTTATATGTATCCTGTGACACGAAAAGTATAAAAAAGGGGATAGATCCAGTCTGAATTATGGCCACTGAGGAAGAGGTTGGAAGACCTCGAAACGTGTCTAAAAAAGACATAGACTGTACTACCCATCAGGATTGATCCAAAAGAATTAGGAATACATCCTTTAAAAATCCCATAATCACCGAAGGTTCGGCATTATGGGTAGAAGCATCACATGACCTACCCCCACATCACGTGATTCACTGCAAACCACGTGGGACGCCAACCTCAGCGTAGAATCTGCAGCACGGACTGACTCAGCAAGAGACCCGGCTTAGAGAGCGTTGCTTCGCAGAAACATTTGGTCAGGTGAGTGGCTAAACATCGGGTGGGATGCCCCCGAAGTCAGCCTGCATAAAAAACAGTCTCTTGTGAGTAGAGACTTACAAACTAAGTAATTAATAGACTCACCCTAACGATTAATTATACGGCTGACTGAACAGATAACCGGACAATTATTTTTCCATGTTTTTTTGGAACTTGCTTTCTCAAAAAACCTTCTCCTCTATCACGTTTTTTGAATTTTTTATCACCAATCATAAAGACCTTGTTTTATGTACTCAGCTTATATAAAGACATATGTATTTAGTCAATATAAAGGTATATTTGTTTACTTCAATTTGACAAAATATAAGAGGACATCCTTATTTTGTCACAGTCACTTCTTAATATTTTTATATACTAAGTCTATATAAAGTTTTATGTATCTAGCTAATACAAAGTTATATTCGTTCACTGTAGTTTGACAAAATATAAGGACATTCTTATTTTGTCACAGCTACTCTTGAATATTTAACATCACTTATTGAGGTTTTTGAGGATTTTAAATTCTTCTCTTTTCAAAACATGAAATATTAGTTATTTATGAAATGGGTCACGATTACGTATTCTTGTTTTAATATAAGCGTTATATTGGTCCGTTATTCACTAATTATTAAATGAAAAGCGCTCAATTGACGTCAACACTAGTTCGTAACAATTGATATTTTTAGATGAATCAACAGATATATTAACCTGCGGGTAAGAAGTATAGTAACATAGTACATAAGGCTGAAAAAAAAATACATCTGTCCGTCCAGTTCCGCCTGTCATCCTGCTAGTTGATCCAGAGGAAGGCAAAAAAAAAAAGAACTGTGAGGTAGAAGCCAATTTTCCCCACTTAAGGGGAATAAAAAATTTCTTCCCGACCCCAATCAGGCAATCAGAAAAACTCCCTGGATCAACGACCCATCTCTAGTAGCTATAGCCTGTAACATTATTACACTCCAGAAATACATCCAGGCCCCTCTTGAATTCCTTTATTGTACTCACCATCACCACCTCCTCAGGCAGAGAGTTCCATAGTCTCACTGCTCTTACCGTAAAGAATCCTCTTCTATATTTGTGTACAAACCTTCTTACCTCCAGATGCATAGGATGTCCCTAGTGATGTGCGGCAGGTGCCATATTCGATTTCGACGAAATTCGCGAATATTCGAAAGAATATTTGTTTCATATTCGTCGAAATCGAATATTCATCATTATTCTAGTTATCGCGATTAATATGCAATTTAAATAATCGCGTATTGCGATTTTAACTTAAGGCTACTTTCCTATTGGTTTAATATCTAGAATTATAGCGAAGATGACGAATATGACGAATGTATTCGTCATATTCCTCAAAACGAAGATAACGAAGTATTCTACATCTTCGTTCTAGCAACCTATTCGTCAACTTTGCCAATTCTAGCAATCAAATTGGAAGGTTGACAACTGTGTTTAATTCGCTATGCGATTATATAATTTTTTTTTTAATAAATAGAATAATTATAATAATAATATCAATTAATATAATTATTCTATTATAAAATAAATAAATCGCATAGCGAATTTAACACAGCTGTCTCTATAGTCAACCCTCCTATTTTATTGCTAGAATTAGCGAAGTTGACGAATAGGTAGCTAAAACGAAGATGTAGAATGCTTCGTTATCTTCGTTTTGAGAAATATAACAAATACATTCGTCATATTCGTTATTCGCTAATTCTACCAAGCCAACCATAAACTTCCGTGCTCATGGAGCGTCCCCATCACCATGGGAACGTCTCCATATACTAAATTGTACTGTCGAATTTGAGGAATTACGTTGAAATCGCAATGCGATTAATTCAAGTTATATTAATCGCATTGCGATTTCAACTTAGAGCTGGGTTTATAATGGGTCAGCTTGCTAGAATGAACGAACTTAACGAATATGGAATATAGCAGCAGTGCTAAGTTGAATTCGCAATGCGATTAATTTAACTTGAAGTAATCGCATTGCGATTTCAACTTAGCACTGCTAGTGCTATATTCCATATTCATTAATTCTAGCCTATGTAAGATAGCAGTGCTAAGTTGTAATCGCAATGCGATTAATATAACTTGAATTAATCGCATTGCGATTTCAACGTAATTCCTCAAATCCGACAGTACATTTTAGTATTTAGTATATGGAGACGTTCCCATGGTGATGGGGACGCTCCATGAGCACGGAAGTCGGCAGAAGCGGCAACGGGCACTGACTAGAGCAGCCAGGAAGCCAGGAATCCTCAGGACAGGTAAGAACTACTTTTGGGAAGTGGGAAAGAAAAAAATATGACAAAAAAAAAAAAAAAGAATATTCGAAATAGCGAATTTATAGCGCTATGTTCGAAATATTCGCAAATTAGCGAAGTGCCGATATCCGCTAAAAAAATTCACTATTCGAATATTCGCGCTCAACACTAGATGTCCCCTTGTCAAAGTCACAGTCCTGGGGATAAATAGATGATGGGAGAGATCTCTATACTGACCCCTGATATATTTATACATAGTTATTAGATCTCCTCTCAGTCATCTTTTTTCTAAAGTAAATAACCCTAATTTTGATAATATTTCAGGGTACTGTAGTTGCCCCATTCCATTTATTACTTTAGTTGCCCTCCTCTAAACCCTCTCCAGCTCTGCTATGTCTGCCTTGTTCACAGGAGCCCAGAACTGTACACAGTACTCCATGTGTGGTCTGACTAGCGATTTGTAAAGTGGTAGGACTCTGTTCTCATCACGGGCGTCTATGCCCCTTTTGATGCAACCCATTATCTTATTGGCCTTGGCGGCAGCTGCCTTGCACTGATTTTTGCAGCTTAGTTTGCTGTTTATTAAAATTCCCAGATCCTTTTCCATGTCAGTGTTACCGAGTGTTTTACCATTTAGTATGTACGGGTAACTTGCATTATTCCTTCCCATGTGCATAACTTTACATTTGTCAGTGTTAAACCTCCTATGCCACTTCTCTGCCCAAGCCTCCAATCTATCCAGATCCCTCTGTAGCAGTATATTGTCCTCTTCCGTGGTAAATACTTTACACAGTTTAGTGTCATCTGCAAAAAATGATATTTTACTATGCAAGCCTTCTACAAGATCATTAATAAATATATTGAAAAGAATAGGTCCCAGTACTGACCCCTGTGTTACTCCACTTGTGACAGTGACCCAATCTGAGTGTGTACCATTAATAACCCCCCTTTGTTTTCTATTACTGTGAAACCTTCAAACAGTTTCTCCACAACAGATGTTAAACTTACCGGCCTATAGTTTCCGGGCTCTGTCTTTGGACCCTTTTTAAATATTGGTACCACATTTGCTATGCGCCAATCCTGTGGAACATTCCCTGTCATTATAGAGTCCGCAAATATCAGAAATAAGGGTCTGGCTATGACATTACTTAATTCCCTTAGGATACCGGGGTGTATGCCATCTGGTCCTGGCGATTTGTCTATTTTAATCTTTTTAAGTCGCTGTTGTACTTCTTCTTGGGTCAGGCAGGACACTTTTAATAGGGGATTTATTTTTACATTCATCATTTCATCTGACAGTTTATTTTCCTCAGTGAATACATTAGAGAGAAAAATATTTAACAGCTTTGCTTTATCCTCATAGCTCTCTGCAACTCCCCCCAGTTACTCTTTAAAGGGCCGACACCTTCAGATTTATACTTTTTAACATTTATATAATTGAAGAACCTTTTAGGGTTAGTTTTACTCTCTTTGGCAATTAATCTCTCGGTCTCTAGTTTGGCCGCTTTTATTTGTTTTTTACATGTTCTATTTTTCCTTATAGTTTTTCAATGCTTCCCTGCTACCCTCCTGTGTTAGTGATTTATATGCTTTCTTTTTGTCATGTATTGCTTTCTTTACATTTCTTAATATCCACATTGGTTTCTTTTTGTTCCTTAACCTTTTATTCCCATACGGTATTAACCTCTCACAATGGGTATTTAGGATGCTTTTAAAGATATCCCATTCTGTGGCTGTATTTTTGTTTTTGAGGACTTTGTCCCATTTAGTTAGGCTTATGGACTCGCTTAGTTGTCTAAATTTTGCTTTTTTGAAGTTTGGTATTTTTGTTCCTCCCTGTAGAAATGCTCTTTTGAATGATAATTGGAAGTTTATTACTTTATGATCATTATTTCCCAGGTGTCCCCCAACTTGCACATCTGTTGTTCTGTCTGGTCTATTGGTTAATACTAAGTCCGGTATGGCCGTCCCTCTATTCGGGTCCTGAACCAGTTGGGAAAGGTAATTGTCTTTGGTTATTGCCAAGAACCTGTTTCCTTTATGCAATGTATAGCTTTCAGTTTCCAAGTCTAAATCTGGGTAGTTGAAGTCCCCCACAATAACCACCTCATTGTGATTTGCGGCTTCGTCTATCTCGTTTAGGGTACTTTCACACCAGCATCAAAGCTTTACGTCATTGAGTTCCGTCCTCGGGGCTCAATAACGGAAAAAAACTGATCAGTTTTATCCTAATGCATTCTGAATGGAAAGTTTGTCTTCAGTTCAGTCCTTTCACTTTTTTGGACGCAGATAAAAGCGCAGCATGTTGTATTTTTATCTCCGTCCAAAAATGCGGAAACATTTGACGGAATGACGGGTCCGCCATTAATTTCCATTGAAATGTATTAAGGGCGGATCCGACATTGAAAATTGACGCATTAATGGATCTGTTTTCCACTTTAAAAATGGTAAAATAATAAATAACGGATCCGTCTTTACGGATAACAACTGAAAGACGGATCCGATATTTGAATACAATTGTCAAACGGATCTGCAAACGGATCCGTTTGCAAATGAAATACGTTTTCAAACGTTTTAACGGATCCGTCAGCAGTTCCATTGACGGAACTGCCTGACGGAATCCTTCAACGTAAGTGTGAAAGTACCCTTAGTAATAGATTTTCTGTGTATATTAGGTGGTTTATAGTAAACTCCTGTTACTAAATAAATGTACATATATTTTTCTACTGAGTTTTTTGGGGACTATGTCTGAATGTATGCATTTTAAGGATTATATGTATATCTTGCATGTTTTAAATAAATGTATTTTAATCTTTGAACTTATGATATAGAAGGTGAGTGCCTGTTTTTTCCTTTTTATAAATATTTCTACTGAATGTTTTGTGACGGGGTGAGTCACTAAAAAGCAGAGCACCTCTACGATCGTTTAAAAAAGGGGGGGCGGGTGAGCCACTATATACAATTTTTGTATTCTTAATAAATAATATAATATATTTATTCTCTGGGTCAGTACGATTACAGTGATACCAAATACATAGTTTTTTTTTACGTTTTACTACTTTTTTGCAATAAAATCCCTTTTTTTCTTTCTATTGAGTTGTGTGGGGGCTTGATTTTTATGGGAAGACTTGTATTTTTTACTGGTATCATTTTGGAGTAAATGGCGCTTTTTGATTGCTCGTTATTATGTTTTTTCGGTGGCAACTAAGAATAAATTAGCAATTCTGTCTTTTTCTTTTTTATTTTTTTACGGCGTTCACCGTAGGGGATAATTTATGTGATGTTTATGTACTTCAAGTCCTTACCGGTGTGGCAATACCAAACATATGGGGGAGATTTTTTTTTTTTTTGCAAATTTATTTCATTTACAAGCGTATTTTCAATGGATAAAAAAGTGTACATTTTTTGGGATGGAATTTGTTTATTTAATAAATGTGTTTTTTTTGTTTGTTTTTTTACCACTTAATAGTCCTACAAGGGGACTATAACAGACAGTATTTTGATTGCTTTTAAAATGCAATGCACTATCCCTATTATGCATTTTATTTTAATGGCAATGCTATTCTAACATAGACCAGCAGGCTGGTCTCATTTGCGGGGTGCCGATAGGAGACAAAGGGAGTCTGCTCCCTCTGTCAGCACTTTACATGCAGTGGGCTCCATTTCCCGTAGCATGTAAAGTGTTAAACAGCCCAGATCGGCACTCCTGCCGGTCCGGGCTGTTAGAGAAGGGCCGCAGCTCTCATGTAAGAGGCGGGTCCCCATTCCCTGTTGCACTTAGACTGGGCCGCTTTAAAAACACGTAGGGTCACTAAGGGGTTGATAAAGTTTAGCTGAAGGTTTAGGTACACTTTAAATAAACATGCTGCGGGTGGGGGCGTGGCCAAGCAGCCGAGAGAGATGGCAGCCTGATCCTGAGCTCCCGCTCCTCCACAGCGTACAAACTCTACTGGACCCCACCAGCACCCACCGAACGACTGCAAACAAAGCCGAGAAAGCTCCTAATCGTTCTCCATGATGACCAGGGGCAAGAAGAGCCTGAAACAGCAAGGCAAACTGGAGTTTTTCTTCAGCCAGGAGTGGAGCAAAGATGGCGCCGGTGGTAAAGACGCGTGAAATTCGTCTAGCTCCAGCCCTCCTCATCTGCAGGCCCGCGCTCTCCAGCTGGCCTGCAACATACCAGAGACTCCCCTTGCATGTCATCTGTCGGGTTGCCAGCAGCAGTGAACTCACCCTGTCTTCTACAGACGGCGCCGGGAACTTCTCCTGCACAGCATGGGAGCGTTGACCCACGGACCTCACCCACAGCCAGCCTGGACAAGCAAAGGCCTAGACACTATGGCCCTCCGGACTCGGGTAAGTGCATCATTCCCCTGTCTGCTCAGCCAGGTTCTCCCCCGCTGCATGAGGCGCTGCAAAACCTACAGACCTCAGATCAGCCCGCATCTGGGACCCTGCTAAAGGACATGCTCCTAGTTTTTCACCAGGCCACCACGGCACAGATCTCAAAGCTATTAGTGCCACATTGAAACAGGTCATCCACTTGTATGGCTCCCTGTCATTTTATAAGCTCAATGTAGGGAAATCTCAAGCTCTTCCCCTTTTTATGCCCAGTCAGACCCTGGAGCAGTTGAAACGTCTCTACCCATGGGACTGGCAGACCACCGGGGTACAATACCTGGGAATTCAACTCACCCCTACTATTCAGCAGTTTTACAAAGCAAATTTCCCACATTTGCTTTTAGAGCTCCAAAAAGAACTAGGAAATTTTGCAAAAACAGAAATCTCATGGCTGGGTAGAATAGCGGCATTTCAGCAGCATGTGCTCCCTAAGCTGTTATACCTTTTTAGAATTCTACCGATAGAGTTACCCCGCTCCTTCTTTAATACCATTAATAGGATGCTCACCAGATTCACTTGGAACAAGGGCCCCCCTCGCATTGCCAGAACGATCATGTGTAGAGTCAAGAAATTCGGAGGCCTTGGCCTCCCGAATGTCTTCGACTACTATGTAGCCACCAGAATACACCAACTTAGAGAATGGTGGTCTTCTGACGAGCCCACACACTGGGTCCACATTGAACAGACGCTGGCCCTGGTCCCCATCCTCAAAGCGCTCCTATTGGCATCCCTGTATGGAAGTGTGCCGTCTTCCTCTTCCCTTCCGTATCTCCTCTCAACCTCAATGAGCATGTGGAAACAGTACCACGGTCGAGCGAATGGCACCAAAGTCTCTATAGCAAATTTCACCCCAATTAAAGCATTACAATTTCTCCTTCCAGATCTGCCTCTGGGGACGTGGAAGAGGGGAGGAGTGGAGACGGTCGCACACCTGCTTTCCCACTCGATTTTAAAACCCTTTGCAGACTTGCAAAACAATATAACATTCACCAGAGGGACTTCTACAAATACTTACGAATAAAACATTTATTAGCAATCAACCCCTCGATGGAAGTAGAAACACACCTTGATCTCGTGAACCAGTGGTCCCTAAAGCAATCCAATTGGAGGGGTGTCCGCCCACTGTACACCTTCCTGGGTAGCAAAAATTCCTTTGTTAAATCTGCTCCCTTGACATCATGGGAGGCGGATCTGGGGCGCTGCATCTCTCCAACACAGTGGACAGAAGCTATACATTTTGGGTCAAAAAAGCTGAAATGTGTCTCACACTTTGAATCCTATGCAAAAACGCTTCTCAGATGGTACTTCACCCCCCTGAGACTAAGCTGTATATTTCCTGGCTTGGAACCACGCTGCTGGAGAGGATGTGGTAGTAAGGGGACTCTGCTTCATATACTCTGGGGTTGTCCTCGGTTGAGAGGATTATGGTCTGACATCTTCCGATTAATAGAGGGAGTTTCCGGCTGCAAGCTGGACATGGATCCTGCACTGGCCTTGTTATTCATAGATCTCACTCTGATCCCCTACAGCCTCAGGACTATCTCCATGCACTTGTTCCTAGCCACGAAACTGGCAATCACTAGAAATTGGAAAAGTACGGTGATCCCAACCGCTCAGGAAATTATGAGGGCTGTAGATACAACACGGTCCTATGAAAGGATGTTAGCACACAAGAACTTTGCAATGAAAAAATTTGAGTCCGATTGGTCAAAATGGACAGACCTTTACCCAAACACACAAAACTGACTGTGGGTCTAACCCATTTGCCCGCTTCATTCATTCACTCCTTCCTCAGTAGACGATCTGGAAAGAGCGAAGGATGACTGCATGACGCACAGACATACACCTGAACAACTTGAAATAATAATACTGAAAACTCTCTGCCCACTGTTCTGTTTATGTCCACGTCTCGTTCTGTTTGTTCTGTTTTTGTTTGTCCTTGTCTCGTGCGGTTTGTCTCTGTCCTTGTCTTTGTCTTTGTCCTTGCAGTAGTTCTCTTATCTCTTGTATTCTTTATAGTTCACACTCATATGCAGCACATAATTACGGTAACCGGTTGACACTCCAATCTGCCAACCCATAAATCACGAAGGACACTCTGCACTGGAGGCTTTCTACCCCATTGCACAGGGCCCTCCTAAACTGGTACGCCTGGGCAGCAAGTGTCACCTTCATCAAGACGAGTACTATCTCATTTACGGATTCTTTGCGCTATGCCGTGTGAATTCTCGAGACCCGCACAATTTGACCCAGGTATTTCAATGTACTGCACTTCTGTGTTATGGTATCTTTAAAGCAGTGTCACAATGGCATCATGTATTAACCTAACCTGGAAAACTACTCTAATACTACTGTATCGAAGATAAGAAATAACATTTCCATCATTCATAGCCAGGTTTAAATTTGTATTGATACTGCATGACGTAAACTCTAATCCGATACACTTCTATCTGCCATTAAATGGTACCATATACTGTGTCATGTTACCGTACTGAATTACTGTTCTCAATGCACTTTATATATTAGGACATGTGCACCTTGTTTTTGTACTTCTCGCAAAAAATGTTTTTCAATAAAAACTTATTGAACGATAAATAAACATGCTGACAAGTAGACAAAGAGACAGGTTGACAGCATTGGCTCTGTGTCCCCACTGCAGGACGACAGATCCCTGTCTGCACAGCTCAGCACCATGGGTCCCAGGGCTGGCTTACCTTATAAGAGACGCAGGCGTCCTCCGGCATATCGCAGCATCCATCCTCACTACCAGGTGTCATCTGAGGCGCTATAGAGCACGCGCGTGCACCTCTCCCACTCTTAAAGGGGATAAGCAGCTGGGTTATGATTATCGTCCACACCCATAGGCGGGTCTTTGAGTATTTTGGGCAGCTTAACTCTGGAGGAGTTTGACCCTGACTCTGCCTACTGTCTTCTTGCTGGATTGCCTGGACTATTGACCCCTGCTCAGTTTGACTACGTATCTGCCTGCCGTCTTTTTGTTGGATCACCTGGATTCCTGACCCTGCACTGCCTGACAACGAGACTGCTTTAATCTGCACACTGCATTGCTCTGAACTTTGTTTTGCCTTTATCTCAAGTGACTTTTGTATAACCGTCTGCAAGTAAAGACCTTCTGTTCTTTTATTCTGCCTTTGTTGGACTCTGTTCACACTGC
Source organism: Bufotes viridis (assembly GCA_033119425.1). Classification (NCBI taxonomy): domain Eukaryota; kingdom Metazoa; phylum Chordata; class Amphibia; order Anura; family Bufonidae; genus Bufotes; species Bufotes viridis. The sequence goes on along the minus strand of CM065594.1, from coordinate 89,116,747 downwards.
TGCAGTTAGCTGCATTCTGGGTGACTGGTGCAAACACCTGTGTTCTGACTCTGTGAGTCAGCAGTCAGCAATATTGGGCTAACTACTAGTCCTCTATCAGCTGACACAGATGATCCACATCCTCTGGTCATAACACAGGTATACATACTGTATACAAATACATATACCGTATGATCTATCTGTAGATATCTGTGTGTATGTATACAAATATATGTACAGCAGACACACATATCTATGTATACACACATGTATATACACGCAAGTATTCACAGTATTTACACACATATGCAGTATCTATACTATATACACACACAGGTATATACAGTATATATGCAGCAACTAGGCTGCAGGGATGGGCGCTTGTGAGGGAGTGGCCAGATAGGGGTAGTAGTTGTAGTATTAATGGTTTTGACGCTTCCTTTTTCGGTTTGCAGTGATGGGAATGGTGCACCTTTTCTTCCTTTCGGGGTACTCTGTGGTTCTGGGGTTCTCTTGCCTGATGATGGCTGAGGTACTCTTGGTGTTTCAGGTTTTGAGGTGCAAGGCAGGGTCCCAACTGTCATGACACCAACACTTTACAGTGTAGTAGTGTAGGAAGCAATGATCAGACTGTAGTGCAACAAAACAGTTCTTTACTGAAGAATTCAAATGCAAACAGATCAGGACAGTTTTTATCATACAATGGACCGGCATTTATTCACAAAATCCACTTTCCACAGATGTTACAGGTCTCATGGCTGCACAGGTAGTTAATAGGTGAAAAGGTGTCTCTTTAAAATAGTCTTCTTTACTTTGCACTGGGGGTACTACAATTGTAAATGGTTTTATATAATAACGTTATGTATTTTATTGTACATTTGTGGCCTTATGTTCCAGTTAAGGATATAGATGGCCTGGAGGGTGAGTTCATGCTGTGACAGGCTTGAGACGCTAGACAGCAGAATAAACTGCTACAATCAGCATTGTAATCAGCATTGGCTGTAATCCCTTACACTACTGCAAGGTAAGGGATTACAGCCAAGACACCCATCACCCTACTAGGCCAGTTCAACATAAGAGCTAAACTGCCACCATCCAACCTGTCTTCATAATCCCTACTGGTGTCAAAATTATGCACTTAAAGTCTGATGCTACTCAACGTATTAGAGGTTCTACATTGCACTTAATAAAAAGACTTTGTTACATTTAATTCTGGCCTTATTCTTCAATACTACATTTCCACTGCACCAATCCCCAATGACCTGAGGGAGCACATAGTGACACAACACTTAAATCGGGCCATTATCCCTCCCATCCTCTGTGCCAGCTCCTCTGGAGCACACCGCACATCCAGATGTGGGGTGTATATTTTATACAACACCAGAGAGCTGTTCCCTCAATGGCAGGCAAATTCTTCTGCACCTTACATGGTGTACTCATAATCCACATCCACGAAATGCACTGTGGTATATGGAGATTCACACGCAGTTGATCAATCTGCTTAAATACATATCCAGGCACCAGAGGCAAACTCCTAGACAAGAGCCTATAATATCCTTTTCTGACAAGTTATCTCTACTGGACTTCCTCTACACCTCTCCTTTAATCTGGCTTGCTATTGTAGTTGTTCTGGTCCTGTCCTGGATACACATCTGCTTACTTCTTCTAGTTATACCTCTTATATATAGTCCTATAGATAGAGGGTGACACTAGCCTCATCTATTGGTAGCTTTGTATATGGCTTATGAATAACTTGTGCAAATACAAACATATACAGGCAATGTACATATTAAAGAAAATACATGTTCAACCCTTTACTTAGCACTTTGCATGATACTGTGACTCTGGAGCAGGACACTGCATACACACTCACATATATATACAGTATATATACACACACATGCAGTGCATACTGACAAATAAACAGTATATACACACATACAGCATAAACACATACTGTATGTACACACATGTATAGAGTATATACCCACAGTACACACACATATATAGTATATACGGTACACATATACAGAGTTACTTACGGGCATGATGTGTCACTTTGGGGCCAGGATAACAGGACATTTTTGTCATATACCTAGCTTTCTGCGCTTCTACTGTGAGTCTGGCTTCAATATGGTGGCGTCTCATCATGGGTAATATTACCATATTTTATCTTTATGAAATATATGTTCACTTTGCATGTTTCTATTAGGGATTGTCACATGTAGAATGGCTATCTAAGCAGTGATTTATTGCCTAATGTGCTCCTAATGACCCAATGGTTCACGCCATTTTTGTAGTCAGTATTGTATTAATGCATTTGCATTCGGACTGGTACTATTTTGGTACTTACTCTGTGGAGCAATTTGTGGCTTTTTTTACTTCTGTATGGTGGCTACTGGCTATGCTTCATGTTGTTTATTATTGACTTTATGATATTATGTATGGTGACAATCTATATCTATGCATGGTGTTATTTTCATATATTTGATTCTATTATTCTGTCCATGTGGATGGTGTTTTTCATCCGGCACTAGTCTCCGGGTGGTCGCCCGGGTTACACCGGGCCTCCAAGTGATTGTTATGTCCCATGTTCTTATATATTTGGTACAATACATTTTGAGATATGTATTTTACATGATACTTTGTGAATTCTTTGTTCAACGCTGATAGCAAAAACTTTTTTCAGTGCTAACAGGACATTGTTATCATATACTTAGTTGTCTGCGCTTCTACTGTGAGTCTGGCTTCAATATGGTGGCGTCGCTCTGTTGCTATGGCAACTAGCCTCGCTGACAGTGGGGCTGCTTAATCTATCAGGGTGCTAGGACTCTGGAACAATCAGACTCTGTCGGCATCACATACCTCCTGAGGCAGTTATCTAAACAAGCAACTGCTGGCCACAGGTGCCTGTGATTCATTTTGTAAGCTTAAAAAGCATCTGTCACTTAGGACGGATCGTGCAAATAGGTAGGGACAGTGGTGCACTGGGCTGCATTGTTCCCTACCCTTTCATAACAAGTGTGGGTTAACCAGAGACAGGGGATAAAGGAGAAGATGATCTTCGACTCTTCACTGCCTACACAGCTGTTTATCTTTGCTTCCTGTTGGGTCACAGGTCATCACTCATTGTCTGCTTGTAAGCCAACAAGATTGAAGCAGTGAAGATTGGCAGTGGAGCAGATTATGATTCACTCCACTGCTACACAGACAGTTAAAGAGCAGGTCCTGTACTGGGGCCTAATGTGCGTTATAATCTGCCATTGGAGTCAGACTGTAGTATGCCAGGCCCCCTCCTGCCACTGGTAGTGGGCCCTGTATGTAAATAATAAATTCTCAACTCCTCTTTGACTGCTATCCCTCCCAGCCACTGCTGCTGCTATGGTGGTAGTTACGCCCCTGGTTGAAGCATCTCTGGCTGAGATTACAGTCTTCTTGGATATGATGCCACACCGTTTGCACACATGGGATTTTCTGCCATTCTTCTCTGCCGATCCTCTCAAGCTTTATCAGGTTGGATGAGCACCATCGGTGGACAGACATTTTCAGGTCTCTCCAGAGATGTTTGGTTGGGTTTAAGTCATGGCTCTGGCTGGGCCACTGAAGTACATTCCCAGAGTGGTCCCTAAGACACTCCTGTGTTGTCTTGGCTGTGTGCTTAGGGTCATTGTCTTTTTGGAAGATGAACCTTCGGCGCAGTCTGAGGTTCAGAGTATTCTGGTTAAGGTTTTCGTTAAGAATATCTCTGTACTTTGCCCCATTTAGCTTTCCCTCAACCCTGACCAGTCTGCCAGATCATGAGTAGTGGTTTTGGTTTCCTCCTGACATGACGTTTAGAATTGAGGCCAAAACGTTCCATCTTGGTCTCATCAGACCAGAAAATCTTGTTTTTTATTGTCAGAGTTTTTCAGGTACTTTTTTTGCAAGCTCCAGGCAGTTTTTCATGTGTCTTTTACTTTGGAGAAACAACAAAAGAAACGGAGTAGGACAGCACCACTAGCTGAAAAATTGCTCAGTGTTATTGCAGCGGTGCTCACGGCGTCAGGTCCCGGCCTCAGAGACCCCTCAAATGCAAAAAGGATTTCAAAAGATGTCGCAGCACTCTCAACAGACGCCCTCCCCACGTGACGAATCAGAGCGTCCAGTCCGCATCCAAGCAACCCCAGGTCCTGCGTCAAACAAACTATGACAGCCAGGACCCAGTGGACCCATTAGCGCGAAATACTGCCTTTAGTGATTTAACCCCATTTTTTTTAAATGTATGGTGTAATGTAGGGGCTGGGACGAATGGCATATGCAGCATCTATTATATTTTATCCCCTTTGTGGAATTTGTAAAGGCTAGTCCACTGGGTCCTGGCTGTCATAGTTTGTTTAACGCAGGACCTGGGGTTGCTTGGATGCGGACTGGACGCTCTATCACGTGATTCGTGACGTGGGGAGGGTGTCTGTTCGTTTTCCAGGCACCGGATCATGTGACTGCTTGTTGATCACATGACTGCGTGTAATCTCGCTCAACAGCGCGGAATCTTACTCACGCATGCGCGACTGCATGCTGGAGACGCCGAACATCGTGCCCTGCTTGCCAGATAGTCCCTCAACTCACCTGTATAGTAAGTGTTGAATGTCTCACATGGTTTGTGATACTATGATGTTTTTATATGCAATTATGTCACTTGTTTTGATTGGGGAAGCTTGTAGGGGGTAGGGATTGACCTTTTAGAGGGACAACCCCCTAACCAATCCGGATCAATTGGAGTATATATATATGTATGTATGTTCACTTGTAAACCACTTGTAGCTTGAGAAAGACCTGTGTGTCAAAACGTTGCTTTTCTTCGGTGTGCATAAACACGAATATTGGATAAAGAGTGCTGCGACGTCTTCTGAAATCCTTTTTCCGACTACTTTACAATAAAACCCAGATTGGTGGAGTGCTTCAGGGATGGTTGACCTTCTAGAATGTTCTTCCATCTGAACGCAGGATCTTTAGAGCTTAGCAAGAGTGACCATTGGGTTCATGGTCCCTTCTCTTACCAAGGCCCTCCCTCAGCCCATTACTTAGTTTTGTGGGATGGCCAGGTCAACAAAGAGTCCTGGCTAATCTAAAATTATTCCATTTAAGAATTATGGAGGTCACTGTGGTCTCGGGAAATTTCAGTGCAGCAGAATTTTTTTGTACCCTTCTCCAGATCTGTGCCTCCACACAATCATGTCTTTGAGCTGTACAGACAGTTCTTTCCACCTCATGGCTTGGTTTTCACTCTGATATCTATGGTCAACTATGAGACCTTATAAAGACATGGTATATTTTTCCAAATCATGTCCAATCAACTGAATTTACCAGAGGTAAACTCCAATCAAGTTGTGGCAGCATCTCAAAGATGATCAAGAGAAATGGGAGGCCCCCAGAGCAAAATTTCATAGATCATAGTAAAGGGTCGGAAATCTGAATAAATACTTTTGTCCAGGTGAAATTTTCCTTTTTCACTTCTGATAATAAATTAGCAAAAATTTCTAAAATCTTGTTTTTACTTTCTCATTACAGGGTACTGAATGCAGAATGTTGGAGGGAACTTGATTTTTATTTTATTTTAGCACAAAGCCGCAACATAACAAAATGTGAAAAAAGTGAAAGGGTCTGAATCTGAAGTCTATCTGAATGTATAGTAGATAAATGCATAGTCTCTGCTCTTTACTCCCTCTCCTTCTGTGTTGTTGCTAGTATTAGATTTTACATTTTGTACGATTACAAAGAAAACTTGTGAGTAGAAAGACAGAAACATCAGGTTCTAAAAAAAAAATTCTCAATCTTATAACACGGTAACCAGACATGAAGGTTTAGAGCAATACCTAGAGATCTGCCTTAAGTATGATATTTGCTTGCTAAATCCTCTGTGTATACCTAATTTAAGACAAGCAAATGAAAAATTGACTTATTGTAAACTGCAATGATGCAGTCATCTGATCGATGCAGAAGCTTATTCCCAATTAGATGAAAAGGTCACAGGTTCTTATGACTTTAGCATCATATCACAACTAATGCCAGAATATTTTATTTTATTGAAGGAATAACGCATGCCTTAGAAAGCTCAGACACTACACTTGTGTGAACCTTTTCTTATAAGCTTATCTCGACCGAACGTTCAGCACCCGCACATATCCTTATCCTTTCAATCCTGCTCCGTATTATCTTCGATCCAGCTAAAACAGAGCGCCCTCGTACAGCAATATTACTTTGCTATCTTAGTGTTCTCACGTCCTCTCTCTCTCCCTTTAAGGGGTATGTTTTTATGTTTTATGGAGATGTCCCTCTTCATTTTGATACCCTGTTTCACCCCTCCCTCTCCCCCCCCCCATCTTCCCTATCCCCTTTGTCCCTTTGTTCTTTGTTTTACCCTCCCTCACACCCCCCCCCCACTCTCTCCGGTCCCCCCTCTCTCTTCTCCTCTGCTAGCTGTAGGATTATATGTCCTCATCGCGTCGAAGGGACCTTTCCTCAAAGTTAATTGTTTACAACTATTGCTCTATTTAAGATTGCTATACAGTGTTATACTGATGTTCACTGTTTTTTTTAGCTCCATTCTTCATGATGTACATTAATACTGTTGTATTGAACAAACCAATAAAAAGAAATTTAAAAAGAAAAAAAAGAAAGCTCAGACACTGCAAACACCTTGCTAAGAAGGCAATATCAGACTACAAAGAGTGTCTACAGTATATGAGGGTTGGAAATGGCCTTGGCCTGCTTACAAAAACAAATCCCTGTATCCTTTAACAGGTTACATTAGTTATATCATTTTGCAATGGGTTACCGTTGACCCTTTTACAGTGGAAATACAACCTTGAACTGTTGAACTAGTAAGTGACTGAATTCTACAAAATATACATAAATATGCACCTAAGGCTACATGCACACGACCGTATGTGTTTTGCGGTCTGCAAATTGCGGATCCGCAAAAAAAAGGATGAGATCCTTTTTTTTGCGGATCCTTTTTCTTTTGCGGATCCATTGTAATAATGCCTATCCTTGTCCGCAAGGCCTCATGCACACGAACATATTTTGTTTCCGTGTCCGTTCCGTATTTTTGCAGATCGGATGCAGACCTATTCATTTCAATGCATCCGCAAAAAATGTGGACAAACCGTGGATGCGCAAAACACGGAAGCTGCTCCACGTTCCGTTACGCAATTTGCAGAACGCGGCCCATTGTAGAAATGCCTATTCTTGTCTGCAAAATGGACAAGAATAGGACATGCTATATTTTTTTAGCGGGGCCACGGAACTGAGCAACGGATGCAGGCAGCACACGTAGTGCTGTCCGCATCTTTTGCGGCCCCATTGAAGTGAATGGGTCCGCGACCGAGCCGCAAAATACGGACACGGACCAAAACAACGGTTGTGTGCATGAGGCAAAGTATGAAGATTATTATATACATTGTACTTCATTATAACACCCCACACTTAACTGTGCCATGTATGATGTGCCATATTGATGTTTCATACTAATTGATGTCATATATGTGCCTTATGCTGTTCTGAGATGCCAGTGAGGTAATGGGAAACTGTAATTGCACTTCTGTGGGTGAAACACTCTGTATGTATTGTAGCTATGTGTATGGTCCTATACTTTATTGCTGATGTCACAGGTAGCCAGTATTAAGGGAGGGGGGCAAACTCTTCCTGGCAGAAAGGGTTTAACTGCCGGAGACGAGCAATACCTGTAGCAAAAGTGATCCACACCTGTATTGCACGTGCAATACTCACATATTACATTTTCACAATCAAGAAAATAATCGCGAATTCGATCATTGCCCCTGCCGCTCATCACTAGTCAGGATTAAAGGCCAGCCAGTTTGCTTCATTAAACATCTGTGTAATTAGAGGCATATAGACTGTGCAGAGTGAGAGTAGTGTGTCACAAGGAGAGAGATACCGTGAAGATCTTCGGAGGCCCATTCAGCCAATCACTGTCCTGAGCCTGTGATTGGCTGAGAGGGCCTTTCTTGTCATTTCTGGTGTTGAGATGTGAAGAGCAGTGGGGACCAGAGGAGAGGAGCATCAGAAAATCAGTGGTAGGGCATTGGTGTAGATGAGTAATTCATCTTTGTAATTTTTAACATTGTCTGGCCCTTTTAACAGTATTTCCTCCCTGTAAAACCTCTTTAATATGAGCACCGTTCCAATACTCACTTGCATTCTTATATGAAATATATGTTATAATATGGAGAGTTTTATTAAGTTGTTTTATAACACAGATACGACACACGACCATAGATCAGGCCTTAACAGATTGAGAATCTGTGTGTTTTCTACTGTGTTTGTTTGCAGGAAAACGTTTACTGGAGCCTAGCAGAACAAGCAAAATCATTACAACTGCCTTATGTTCACTTTTCTACTGGCAAATAGAAGCCTGGCATGTCATCTGATGTGGTACATTTAACAACTATTGTACTGACACATTAAACACTAATAGGAAGGTTCAGCTGTCCCCAATTAACAGGAACCGCATTTGGTCCTAGAGATGAGTCTGTGAGACAGAATCTCTCCCCTTAGGATTTCACAGTTTATTGGCCAGGGATCTATAATCCATCTGGATATAAATCGCAGTACCTGTCAGTGAGAAATCGTAAGCATACTAATAAAAGCTAAGTAACAATGTAAAACGTTTTGGTTAATTTGTACTCAAATATATAGTTGTTTGTACTCCAGTCACATACAGTACTAGCAAAGCCAATTTTCCAGTTCTGCTATGGCTACTTGGAATCGCACTGAAATTTACATTCATTCTTCAGAGAGTCATGTAACCTAGATATTTAGCTCAGTCTTACTGGGCCCATTACACTACCTTTGGGGAATCAGGACCTGTCAGAATTCTAATTTAAACTTTGGTTGTAATTCGGTCTCACACTAGAGTTAAAGGGGTTTTCCGGGTTCAGAGCTGAACCTCGACATATCCCCATTTTGACCCAGGCAGCCCCCCCATTTCATGCTCCGATGCTCTCGCTTGCCCTGCGCCGTATCGAGCAGGGCAAGGTTTTTTCTTTTACATTTTACAATTCTAGCTATGCTCTAGCCGTTTTCCAGGCTAGGGCGGTGCTAAAGCCCGCCCATTAGTGCCGATGACATCACGGGGCTCACTGCTAGGCAGAAGCCTATGCCTAGCTTTACCCACAGAGAGTCCAGTACGTCACGAGATACAGAAAATGAAATGCTTCAATATCATATCAGGGGGGGCTGCCTGGGTGAAAATAGGAATATTTCCAGGTTCAGCTCTGAACCCGGACAACCCCTTTAAAGGGGTTTTCCGAAAGTTTCTAACTGATGATCTCTCCTAGAGGTCATCAGTATCTGATCGGTGAGGATCTGACAACGGGGACCCCTGCCGATCATCTGTTTGAGAAGGCACCGGCGCTCACAGTAATTCTGCAGCCTTCTCACAGTTTTTCCTAAGCCATGTGATGTCACGTTCATCTGTCACATGGCCTAGGCATAGCTCAGACCAATTAATGTGAATAGGACTGAGCTGCGATACCGCTCACAGCCAATGTACAGAATTGTGCTTGCTGAGCTGAGATAAATCCATGACACTACTGCAAGTGCCAGTGCCTTCTCAAACAACTGATAGCCAGGGATCCCAGGTGTCGAACCCTCACCAGTGAGATACTGGTGATGACCTATCCAGAGGATAGAAAAACCCCTTTTGACTTCATAGCAAGCCAAAATAACACAGCAATACATTATAATAGTGTGGGAGTTGCACAGATGCAATGGGAGAACAGAAGAACACCCAAAAAATATAGCCCTGGCTGCAAGGTGCAACACTAATCAGTGAGCTGCCCTATACTCTATCTCACACTATAGAATGGGAGTCTGTGTTCCCCTGTTTTAATAGAGCATAAGACACACATAAGTGTCTGCCGCTAAAGCGCTCGGCTATCTCCAGCAGTCCCATAGAGTTGAATCGAGTAGCAGACCTGCATGCATGTCTGCCACTCCATTTAAATGGGGAACATTGTCCATGGCTCCACTGATCTTTCAGGTCCCCAGTGGCTGGACCCCCTTTAATCAGATACTTGTCCCCTAACTGTGGATAGAGAATAAGTTGTTGTCTTGGGACAACCAGTTTTATGAGGAGAGGACTACATATAACAGTGGTTGTATCAGGATGTGAGTAGGAACATGGAGACAAGTAGGAAGTTGCAGACTGCGAGTGACAGGGTCTCCATTAGTTCATTCTAAGTACAGGAAAGCTGTGGTGTCGATCATGTCTGTTAATGCAAACCACATGAATTCAGCTATACAAAAAAATTTGCTACAATATAAAAGGATATATTATACAAAGAAAGAATTTTGACAAGAGGGGCAGTAAAAGAGTGAACATGGAGTTTAATAAAAAAAAAAGGTTAATTTACATTATCCTCATGTACGTATGTATGTAGTGTCTCACTGCTAAGGTAGTGGTTTCCCTGCAAATGGGTTTAAATTGCAATTTTAATTTATGTATGTGTATTTATGCATTTTCTGTATACCAAGCAGTTAAGAGTTAATAGTCCTCAGCAACCAGTGGCTAGGTGGAGCTGTTGTCACCCTCCTTAGGCCTCTTGCACACGAATGTGCGCAATGCACGGGCACCATTCCGTGGCCATTCCGCATCATGGATGCGGACCCATTCCTTTTAATGGGTCCGCAAATCCAGAGATGCGGAATGGTGCGGAAAGGAATGATGGAACGGAACACTACGGAAGCACTACGGAGTGCTTCCGTGGTGTTCTGTTCCGTACTTCCGTTCCGCAAAAAGATAGAACATGTTCTATCTTTTTGCGGAACGGGCAGATTGCGGACCCATTCAAGTGCGGCTGCCCCACGGTCGGTGCCCATGCAGCACGGGCACGGAGCGCACATGTTCGTGTGCAAGAGGCCTTATAGGGAGTGGTTAAAGCATTCAGTGTACAGACAGTGGGTGTCTGTGTCGTGTATGCCCTGACAAAAAATAGCTCACAAAGAAAGCTTATACATCAGCTAAAGTGAAGAGAAAAGAAGTTATAAATGTGAAAAGTATACCAGTGTCAAGAGAAGGTGCGAGTAGAAGCCCTGTGGATATAAACTGCTTAACAAGAAGCTTAGAGACTGTATAGCATACATTGTGCTGACAGAGAGAGGCTTCCGGCCCTGGACAAGCTTAAACAAGGCAGAATTTGGATATGCTCACTATAGTACATCCCGCAGTGGAAACCTGTAGTAATATAAGCTGTGAGCTTGGCAACCTGTAAAGTAGGTGCTTAATCTGACGTTGAGGTCCACCCCTTGGTTGCATAGTGAAAAGTGTTAGACCTGTATTCTGCATGGAAAAGTCAGCTATAAAACTGCAGTGTCAGAAAAATTGCTGTAAGGAGACATCTTAACTGTTACCGTAGCCGTGTAATCTTTGAGAACTTTGGATATTGCACATTGTTTAAGAACTGACAGTCCATGCATGCTGAGAACTGCAACTGATGGGCTACAGCAAATCTGCCTCACAATTGCCCCCAGTGCTGCAGGGGACCCTGTCTTGCACTTCACAATTCATCACCATCAAGGGCACCCCAAACCACCATCCACAGGAGAATCCCCAGAACCGAGGTGTGCCCTGAAGGGATAAAAGGTGTTCTCTTCCCATCACTGTCCAAGGTAGTGTCAAAGTGAGTAACTACAACCACCATTTTTGCTACCATCACTCCTATCCTCTCCCTTCTGGGCTTGGTGCATGTATACCTATTGTAATTTGAATAACGATTTAAAAAAATATACAAAACAAGTAATTTCTATGTATGATATCTCTTTAAGATTTCATCATGCACAGGAGTTTGTGACACCAGCGGGTGTATAATCCTGCATTTTACCTATAATATTTAATGACATTTTGCATGGTTTGTTTATCACTGTGCATGACTGAAAAATGACAATTTATTCAGTAATTACATCAGCCACTGAAGTGCATAATTACAGATTATGCAAAATGGCTTTTTGTACTTGGCAGCTGAAAAATCAACAGATCTTCTTACCCACAGAAAAAAATAAGTACATCTTCCTTCCAGCCGAGGTCACCAGCCAGTTGCCTGCCACAGTTCAAGCAGAATAGGTCACCCATAGTTCCATAGTGCCCTACAACGGTACCAGACATAGTACCTCCATAAAAGAGCCAGGTACAGTGTTACCATAATTACGACAGACAGTGCTCTTACAATAAAGCAAGCCATAATGGCCCATAATTTGGAAACATTAAGAATAATGGAGGGAACTGTAACTAGGCTGTCCTTCGCCTAGGGCAAAGGTTCATTGACATCATCTATATTATTTCAATTCATAGTATTTCCTCTACTGTTTCATGTTTATTCTTTTATGTTCGTCAGCAATCAGAAGCTTCATAATCACAAGCTTCCAACATATTCATAAGTACGGACGCCTGCGGAGATTCTTCTGTGTCTAGCAGCAGGAAAACACTTTGTTACAGCAACAGCAAATTAGTCTTTAATGGTGAAACAGGGGATGTTTGTATTTGCAGACAACATACGATTAAGAGAGGTCCAGGGAGGAGAGGGGGGTAAGAATCATTACAATGATGGATGTAATCACTGGGAGACAGCTCGCAGAGGAGCAGGATTTACCTTCAAATCGAGATGTCAGTGGGATCGCTCTTGTGGAAAACATTTAACATCACTTTCAATTCACCTCCCCTAACTGGCCTTCAGGTGTTAATATACGTCCTACTTTTTCTATGTGAAAGTTTTGCACAATTGCAAACATTTCTATGTAGCTCTAAAATCACTGTACCTAAGCCTGTCTTGGGTGATACTGTCAGGCAGATATATTAGGGTGGCGTTATAAATGCCAGTCTTAGTATAAAGTCTGTCAGTGCAAAATGAGCTAGCGTAGATTTGAACTATACTTTGTGCCAGTTTCTGGCGTAAATTATAGCAAACCTGATGGGTTGCACAGGCCACACCGCCTCATACTAAGCACCACCCATTTTAATGCCACTTTTGAAAAGTGTCGAGATTAAAATGTTGCAATTTGCAAATTATGGTACAATTATGGAGTGCCTCAAAATTTGCAACTTTTTTATGCCACAAAAGTATAGTAAAAAGCTTAACAAATGTGCCCCAGTGTATCAAAGTTGATCTTGTGTCAGGAGATAAAAGCTTGCATGAACATCCAGGCTTTTGACTGATGCAAATGTGCATTGGCTAGGTTGGAAACTTTCAGCCATGGTCATCCGAAATGATATGTGTATGACTTGATCACCTGAATTTAACCATTTATTTGCCATTTTGCTCCAGGACCTTGGAGTCCGTTTTTTCTTTATAAGACAAAAACTGACTTCCTAGTTGGTCAGTGACATCCCCCCACCACCACCACCACCAAATTCTTGCACAACCTCTTTAATTCTGGCAGAGCACAACCAACCACAACAAAAGAGAAGAGCCATAGTTATTCATGTGTTATTATTTTAGGATTTTTATTAAAGATTTTCATTGTGATATATTGATATACTGTTTATTTGTGATATATTAGACAATACTTGGGGATATATTAGATTTGGTATATTAAAAAAAAAAAACTTTCAGACATTGCTAGTGCTACTTGATGCAGTCATTTCAAATATATATTTTCTTTTGACTGTTTGTTAGGTATACAGTAGACTGTGCTCTTGTAACAACTGTAAACCACATTTATCTGAATCATGATATAAATTGTAGTGAAGGTAATCTTTTTAATGATCCAATAAATCAGCATGCACCTCGACCTATTATTCCAAATACTGCCAACACCTGATCCAGAGTTCACTCCAATATTATCCACAATATATATTTATCACAGGTTTAACCCATAGCCTGAAACATTCTTTATTTCCGGAAACTACTCACTGTTCGTAGTTCTTTTTAGAATCTCTTACTTTATTGATCTTTCTTTCCAGCAATAACAAATCCAATTTAGAGTACTGAAGGTCTTAACATCGCTGACCCTCCGCAATGTAATCCACCTCTGCACAAATTGATCAATAAATTAAGAGATTCTAGCGACAAACTGAGAACAGTGAGTCGTTTTGTGGAAAGAGAGCATGCTTCAGCCCATGTGTTAAACCTCCAAGAAATACAAACTGTGAATCTTTTTACTGATGGCTTCAGTTATGAGATATTTACTCCCTTCTGGTCCTGAACGGCGTCATGTGACCGTCATGTGAGTCTTACGTGTGGACAGGAAGTTAGTTTCTCTATTCATTCATGAGACTGACCTCGAGGCTATCATAAAAATGAATTGAGAAACTGACTTCCTGTTCACGCATAAGACGCTGTGTCAGTTGAGGAATCAGGCTGTTGGTCACATGACACAGCTGAGGACCAGAGTAAAGTAGATAATGCACAAATTCAGTCATCGCTAAAAATATTACCTTCACTATAATTTATATAATGTACCTTTGCAAAAGTCCAGAGAATAAACATTTTTGTGGGAGTGCTTTTTTAAACTGTAAGTACTTGGCAACCACCTGATATTAGCAGGAGTGGCAGACAGGTGAAACCAGTATGTCTATCACTACTTTATGCTTCTGTTATGCAGTATAAAGGAGTTGACAGGTTTCTGTTAAGCCTTTCCTGTAGGATACTGTCTAAGAGAACCATGCAGCACTACATTCTCACCATGTAATGTTATTCAATCTAATTATATAATAATCTCCAGTTGCAGTGTCTCTTAAGCTGGTGCATCTGAGCCTATTATGTCTTATAGTTTGCTGAGCTAGTGTATCTAATCTTGTCATGTGTGATAATACAAATGTATTTATGGGGCATTGGGAACATCTTCACATTACCGGTCAAAAAAGTTGCGTGGGTCTGGTGTTCTGGTGAAGGTATTTCAATGACCTACTTTGTATTTGGGGAGGCAGCTGATCATAGCTCGACCAATTTCATTTAGAATTCAACCATAAAAGATTTAACTCACATTTCACACCCCATGGCAGTCAACAAGAAGTAGAATTTTTAGATCTTTTGATATTTGTTACACATAGTGGGCTAGGATGCACAGCATTTTGTAAACTCATTGCCAGAAATTGTTATAACCTTCCCAGTACCCAGTCATTACCCAGTTTGTTACTCAACATAACCTATAGTCCAGGGATTAGCAACCTCTGGCACTCCAGCTGTTCTGAAACTGCAACTCCTAGCATACTCCATTCACCTCTAATGGAATTACAAGAACAGCCAAACAAGATGGCGGTACTCCATACGAGCGATGCTTCCTATTCATTACCCTGCATTTCCACTCAGATGTGCAGTGTAATACAAGTAGCTGCTCCATTCACTTGGACTACTCCGCTGCTCCACAGGAGACAATACATAGTATAAAGACAAGGAAGTGGCGTTTGCATGAAGTGCTGCCTCCTCTTCCTATACAATAGCTGATCTGAGGGGTCCTGGGTGTCGGACCTCTCCAATATGATATTGATGACCTATCCAGAAGATAGGTCATAAATATAAATTACTACACAACCCGTTTAACTAAGATAAGGGCATTAGGAAAATAGTTTTCAAAATAAAAAAAAAACAAAATGAGAGATGCACAAAATAGAAAAAATAAGCATGTGGACACAGCAGAATTAACTGAAGATAAAATGTTGGGGCCTCTGCTAACACCAACCCCCGCCTTCATTCATACTAAAGCCCCCAATTTTTTTTTTAAATATTCTTTTAAAATATCTCCCACACTAACTCTAACCACACCATCTTCACCAATGCAATCCAAGTCACCTCACATTTACATTGATTCATTCCATTAGGAAGGACTGACGGGGTGAAGACTTTTTAGGAAAAAAGGAGCAGAGTCCAGAATGATATATAATTTAAAAAATTTATATCTAAGGATCTAAATGCAGAAGCAGAATTGTTTGGTTAAGCCGTGTTTTTGATGTTCCTGTCTTCCCCATCATCTCGTCATGCCCCACATCTAGACTTAAAACGTAGGCTATACAATGTTACTGATGGCCATTCGGTACAGCTACTGTATGTGGCCTTATAGATGTCTTCAGTTACAAGTTTATAGACAGATCTATATTTAGACTATCGGTATAGGAAATACAACACTGTTGTGGTCCACATAGTATAGCTATGTGACTCATCAGATTTCTCCCTAATATACATTTATTTAATTGTTTACCGGGTGCACTCAGCATTTTACTCTCTCTCATGACTAGAAATGGCTATTCTTGTCTGCAATGTGGACCAGAATAGGACGTGAAGCATAGGTTATTTTGAGTTTTATTATTGTTGTTTATAAGGTGCACATAAACTTTGTTAATGGATCAGGGTAGTGCGCCAGGAATGGAGGACAAGAGAGGTTCCTGCCTGGACTTGCTCGACCTCCAGCCGCTGTGGCTTCACTGGAAAATTCAGGAGGGGCATCTTGGGAGACACAGTGACACATACACACACTATGCTCATCTAGACCCTGGAGTCATGAGGTGAGACGCGCTGGTCGGACATTATGTCCACATAAGGCAAGGCATTAGATTGGTAATTACAGTAAAGCAATCATTCCATTAGCATAGTTAGTGTTTCGGGGCTTTAAGTAAGCCATTGTTCTAACAGCCCCTACCCCCACAGGGGGTCTCAATTGTAGTCTCAGGTGAGAGGCTCGGCCTCAGGGAAATACATCCACCAATACACAGTTAGCACTGGGGAGATGTTACCAGGAGGACAAGCTCAAGCACAGAGCTGCATTGGGGTACTTAGGACACTAACTCGGGGATGATGGGGTAAGGGCTGGTTGGAGTTTGATCAATGCGCTTAGGTTGTAGTGTCTGTGGTCTGGCTAAGAATCTGCTGTGACTGCAAAATATACTGGTGTACGGTGTCCATATTAGGACATCGTCAGACATCATCCATAACTCCATCCTCCGTCAGGTAAAACACTCTCCTTCGTCAGCCCAAACTCCATCAGTCCTCTTCCCTCAGGCAAAACTCCATCCTCTGTCAGCCAAAACTCCTTTCTTCCTCATACAAATCTGCCTCCTCCCTCCCTTAGACATCAGCCAAAATGCACTCCTCCCTCATCCAAAACTGCCTCCTCCCTCAGCCAAAACGCCCTCTTCCCTCAGCCAAAACTCCATCAAATGTCAGACAAAACTCCCTCAGACTTCAGCCAAAAATTCCGTCAGACCTCAGCCAAAACTGCCTCCTCCCTCAGACAAACGTCCCTCATCCAAAACTGCCTCCTCCCTCAGACCTCAACAAAAACGCCCTCCTTCCTCATCCAAAACTCCCTCAGAAGTCAGCCAAAACGCCCTCCTCCCTAACTCAAAAGTATGTAACATACCAAATTTACCAAAAATTTTGAAAAATGTGCAATTTTCCAAGTTTCAATTTCTTTATTTCTATAATACATAGTAATACCTCCAAAATAGTTATTACTTTAGATTCCCCTTATGTCTACTTCATGTCTAGATCATTTTGGGAATGATATTTTATTTGTTGGGGATGTTACAAAGCTTAGACGTTTAGAAGCAAATCTTGAAATTTTCAAATACCCACTTTTTAAGGACAAGTTCAGGTCTGAAATCACTTTCTGAGGCTTACATTATATAAACCACCCAAAAATGACCCCATTCTAGAAATTACACCCCTCAAGGTATTCAAAACTGATTTTGCAAGCTTTGTTAACCCGTTAGGTGTTCCACAAGAATTAATGGAAAATTGAGATAACATTTCAAAATTTCACTTTTTTGGAAGATTTTCCATTTTAATAATTTTTTTTCCAGTTACAAAGCAAGGGTTAACAGCCAAAGAAACCTCAATATTTATTGCCCTGATTCTGTAGTTTACAGAAACACCCCATATGTGATCGTAAACTGCTGTACGGGCACACGGCAGGGCGCAGAAGGAAAGAAATGCCATACGGTTTTTGGAAGGCAGATTTTGCTGGACTGGTTTTTTGACACCATGTCCCATTTGAAGACCCCCTGATGCACCCCTAGAGTAGAAACTCCAAAAAAGTGACCCCAATTTAGAAACTACGGGATAGGGTGGCAGTTTTTTTGGTACTATTTCAGGGTACATATGATTTTTGGTTTCTTTATATTACACTTTTTGTGCGGCAATGTAACAAGAAATAGTTGTTTTGGCACCGTTTTTATGTTTTGTTATTTACAACATTCATCTGACAGGTTAGATCATGTGATATTTTTATATATCAGGTTATTACTGATACGGAGATACATAATATGTATACTTTTTTTATTTCTGTAAGTTTTACACAATGATTTCATTTTTGAAACAAAAAAAATCATGTTTTAGTGTCTCCATAGTCTCAGAGCCATAGTTTTTTTCAGTTTTTGGGCGATTATCTTGGGTAGGGTATAATTTTTGTGAGATGAGATGACAGTTTGATTGGCACTATTTTGAGGTGCGTATGACTTTTTGATCGCTTGGCATTACATTTTTTGTGATGCAAGGTGACAAAAAATGGCTTTTTTTACAGTTTTTTTTTTTTTTTTTTTTACGGTGTTCATCTGAGGGGTTAGGTCATGTAAAATTTTTAGAGAGCAGGTTATTACGGACGTGGCGATACAAATATGTATACTTTTTTTAAATTTATTTTACTTTAACACGATAACAGCATTTTAGAAAAAAAAAAGAATGTTTTAGTGTCTCCATAGTCTGAGATATATATATATATATATATATATATATATCTTTTTTTTTTTTTTGGCCCATTGTCCTTTGTAGGGGCTCATTTTTTGCGGGATGAGATGGTGGTTTGATTGCTACTATTTCGAGAGGCATACGCCGTTTTCGATCGCTTGGTATTACACTTTTTGTGATGTAAGGTGACAAAAAATGACTTTTTTTACACCATTTGTTTTACGGTATTTACCTGAGGGGTTAGGTCATGTGATATTTTTATAGAGCAGGTTTTTACGGACGCGGCGATACCTAATATGTGTAGTGTATTTTATTTTTATTCAGTGATATGTGGTTTTTATTTTTATTTTTTGACTTTTTGACTTTTTTTTTTACCCAGACCCACTTGGTTCTTGTAGATCCAGTGGATCTGGTGTCTATATAATACAGTACAGTACACCATATAGTGTACTGTACTGTGTTGTTTTTACTTTGCATAGTCTAATCAGACTTTTGCCTTTAGCAGAAGTCTGATTAGACTTACAGTACCATGGCAAGCAGGAAGCCTCTGAAAGCATCCTGCTGCCATGGAAACCATCACCCGCTGCCAGAACAGAGCAGCGGGTGATGGGGAGGGAGGGGGGCTCCCTCCCTCTTTGATCCTATCCTGTCGGGGGGCTGCAAAGGCACAGCAGCCCCCCGATGGGAGAGGGAGGGAGCTCCCTCCCTGTTAACCCCTTCCATTCAGCGGTCCATATGGACCGCGGCATGGAAGGGGTTAAAACTGCTGACATCTGCAGCACAGATGTCAGCAGTTTTTAGCAGAGTGTCAGCAATGTGCTGACACTCTGCTAAAACCACTAGCCACCAGGGAAACATTACAGAGGAGGCGGGTGTGAGATCGCTATTGCGATCCCACCTGCCACACCGCACCGTCTCGTCTAACATCCTAAAAAAATAAAATGACATTTACAGACATCCCAACCGGTGAAAATTCATTTTAGGGAGGTGCACTTCTAATTTCAGGGAGGTTTTCTTTTTTTTCCTTTTTTTTTTTCACGAACTTTTTATTACATTCGTCCGCCCCCCAGTGCCTCTCCATGAGCCCCCAGTGCCTCTCCATGAGCCCCCCAGTGCCTCTCCATGAGCCCCCCAGTGCCTCTCCATCAGCCCCCAGTGCTTCTCCATCAGCCTCCCAGTGCCTCTCTATCAGCACCCCAGTGCCTCTCCATCCGCCCCCCAGTGCCTCTCCATTAGCCCCCAGTGCCTCTCCATTAGCCTCCAGTGCCTCTCCATTAGCCCCCCAGTGCCTCTCAATCAGCCCCCCAGTGCCTCTCCATCAGCCCCCCAGTGCCTCTCCATCAGCCCCCCAGTGCCTCTCCATCAGCCCCCCAGTGCCTCTCCATCAGCCCCCCAGTGCCTCTCCATCAGCCTCCCAGTGCCTCTCCATTAGCCCCCAGTGCCTCTCCATCAGTCCCCAGTGCCTCTCCATCAGCCCCCAGTGCCTCTCCATCAGCCCCCAGTGCCTCTCCATCAGCCCCCAGTGCCTCTCCATCAGCCCCCAGTGCCTCTCCATCAGCCCCCAGTGCCTCTCCATCAGCCTCCCAGTGCCTCTCCATTAGCCCCCAGTGCCTCTCCATCAGTCCCCAGTGCCTCTCCATCAGCCCCCAGTGCCTCTCCATCAGCCTCCCAGTGCCTCTCCATTAGCCCCCAGTGCCTCTCCATCAGTCCCCAGTGCCTCTCCATCAGCCCCCAGTGCCTCTCCATCAGCCCCCAGTGCCTCTCCATCAGCCCCCAGTGCCTCTCCATTAGCCCCCAGTGCCTCTCCATTAGCCTCCAGTGTCCTCTCCATCCAGCCCCCAGTGCCTCTCCATGAGCCCCCAGTGCCTCTCCATGAGCCCCCAGTGCCTCTCCATCAGCCCCCAGTGCCTCTCCATCAGCCCCCAGTGCTTCTCCATCAGCCTCCCAGTGCCTCTCTATCAGCACCCCAGTGCCTCTCCATCAGCCCCCCAGTGCCTCTCCATTAGCCCCCAGTGCCTCTCCATTAGCCTCCAGTGCCTCTCCATTAGCCCCCAGTGCCTCTCCATCAGCCCCCAGTGCCTCTCCATCAGCCCCCAGTGCCTCTCCATCAGCCCCCAGTGCCTCTCCATCAGCCCCCAGTGCCTCTCCATCAGCCCCCAGTGCCTCTCCATCAGCCTCCCAGTGCCTCTCCATTAGCCCCCAGTGCCTCTCCATCAGTCCCCAGTGCCTCTCCATCAGCCCCCAGTGCGTCTCCATCAGCCCCCAGTGCCTCTCCATCAGCCCCCAGTGCCTCTCCATCAGCCCCCAGTGCCTCTCCATCAGCCCCCAGTGCCTCTCCATCAGCCTCCCAGTGCCTCTCCATTAGCCCCCAGTGCCTCTCCATCAGTCCCCAGTGCCTCTCCATCAGCCCCCAGTGCCTCTCCATCAGCCTCCCAGTGCCTCTCCATTAGCCCCCAGTGCCTCTCCATCAGTCCCCAGTGCCTCTCCATCAGCCCCCAGTGCCTCTCCATCAGCCCCCAGTGCCTCTCATCAGCCCCCAGTGCCTCTCACCGGCCCCCAGTGCCTCTCCATTAGCCCCCAGTGTCTCTCCATTAGCCCCCAGTGCCTCTCCATTAGCCCCAGTGCCTCTCCATCAGTCCCCAGTGCCTCTCCATCAGCCCCCCAGTGCCTCTCCATCAGCCTCCCAGTGCCTCTCCATTAGCCCCCAGTGCCTCTCCATCAGTCCCCAGTGCCTCTCCATCAGCCCCCAGTGCCTCTCCATCAGCCCCCAGTGCCTCTCCATCCGCCCCCAGTGCCTCTCCATTAGCCCCCAGTGCCTCTCCATTAGCCTCCAGTGTCCTCTCCATCCGCCCCCAGTGCCTCTCCATCAGCCCCCAGTGCCTCTCCATCAGCCCCCAGTGCCTCTCCATGCAGCCCCCAGTGCCTCTCCATCAGCCCCCAGTGCTTCTCCATCAGCCTCCCAGTGCCTCTCCATCAGCACCCCAGTGCCTCTCCATCCAGCCCCCAGTGCCTCTCCATTAGCCCCCAGTGCCTCTCCATTAGCCTCCAGTGCCTCTCCATTAGCCCCCAGTGCCTCTCCATCAGCCCCCAGTGCCTCTCCATCAGCCCCCAGTGCCTCTCCATCAGCCCCCAGTGCCTCTCCATCAGCCCCCAGTGCCTCTCCATCAGCCCCCAGTGCCTCTCCATCAGCCTCCCAGTGCCTCTCCATTAGCCCCCAGTGCCTCTCCATCAGTCCCCAGTGCCTCTCCATCAGCCCCCAGTGCCTCTCCATCAGCCCCCAGTGCCTCTCCATCAGCCCCCAGTGCCTCTCCATCAGCCCCCAGTGCCTCTCCATCAGCCCCCAGTGCCTCTCCATCAGCCTCCAGTGCCTCTCCATTAGCCCCCAGTGCCTCTCCATCAGTCCCCAGTGCCTCTCCATCAGCCCCCAGTGCCTCTCCATCAGCCTCCAGTGCCTCTCCATTAGCCCCCAGTGCCTCTCCATCAGTCCCCAGTGCCTCTCCATCAGCCCCCAGTGCCTCTCCATCAGCCCCCAGTGCCTCTCATCAGCCCCCAGTGCCTCTCACCAGCCCCCAGTGCCTCTCCATTAGCCCCCAGTGCCTCTCCATTAGCCCCCAGTGCCTCTCCATTAGCCCCCAGTGCCTCTCCATCAGCCCCCAGTGCCTCTCCATCAGCCCCCAGTGCCTCTCCATCAGCCTCCCAGTGCCTCTCCATTAGCCCCCAGTGCCTCTCCATCAGTCCCCAGTGCCTCTCCATCAGCCCCCCAGTGCCTCTCTATCAGCACCCCAGTGCCTCTCCATCCGCCACCCAGTGCCTCTCCATTAGCCCCCAGTGCCTCTCCATTAGCCTCCAGGTCCTCTCCATCCGCCCCCCAGTGCCTCTCCATGAGCCCCCAGTGCCTCTCCATGAGCCCCCCAGTGCCTCTCCATGAGCCCCCCAGTGCCTCTCCATCAGCCCCCAGTGCTTCTCCATCAGCCTCCCAGTGCCTCTCTATCAGCACCCCAGTGCCTCTCCATCCGCCCCCAGTGCCTCTCCATTAGCCCCCAGTGCCTCTCCATTAGCCTCCAGTGCCTCTCCATTAGCCCCCAGTGCCTCTCAATCAGCCCCCAGTGCCTCTCCATCAGCCCCCAGTGCCTCTCCATCAGCCCCCAGTGCCTCTCCATCAGCCCCCAGTGCCTCTCCATCAGCCCCCAGTGCCTCTCCATCAGCCTCCCAGTGCCTCTCCATTAGCCCCCAGTGCCTCTCCATCAGTCCCCAGTGCCTCTCCATCAGCCCCCAGTGCCTCTCCATCCAGCCCCCAGTGCCTCTCAGCAGCCCCCAGTGCCTCTCACCAGCCCCCAGTGCCTCTCCATTAGCCCCCAGTGTCTCTCCATTAGCCCCCAGTGCCTCTCCATTAGCCCCCAGTGCCTCTCCATCAGTCCCCAGTGCCTCTCCATCAGCCCCCAGTGCCTCTCCATCAGCCTCCCAGTGCCTCTCCATTAGCCCCCAGTGCCTCTCCATCAGTCCCCAGTGCCTCTCCATCAGCCCCCCAGTGCCTCTCCATCAGCCTCCCAGTGCCTCTCCATCAGCCCCCAGTGCCTCTCCATCCGCCCCCCAGTGCCTCTCAGCAGCCCCCAGTGCCTCTCCATTAGCCACCAGTGTCTCTCCATTAGCCCCCAGTGCCTTTCCATTAGTCCCCAGTGCCTCTCCATTAGCTAACAGTGCCTCTCACCAGCCCCCAGTCAGGTGACAGAGTGACTCACTCCTGTGCGCAGCCGAGGACCAGGAAGCAGTGAGTACAAAGCCTTCACTGCTTCCTAGTCCTTTTGCCCTGAATGGGAAAGGCGTTCCTGCTGTAAAAAAAAAGTGCAGGAACGCCGTTCCCCCTGGACTCGAGCCCTGCTTTCCGGGATATATTGTTATATATAAGAAATAATATAATATATTGTTATATATTGTTGTTTCACATGCGGGCGTCAGGGAGCCGCTATCTAACAACATTTTTTAAACCAGTTTTGAATAGTTTGAGAGGCATCACAGGTTCTATTATGTAAGTCCACAAAGTGACTTAAGAACTTAACTGATTTTTAAAAAGTAGGTTTTGGAAATTTTCTTAAAAATTTGAATTGCTTCTAAAGTTCTAAGCCGTCTAACATCCTAAAAAAATAAAATGACATTTACAGACATCCCAACCTGTGAAAACTCATTTTAGGGAGGTGCACTTCTAATTAGTGATGAGCGGCAGGTGCCGTATTCGATTTCGACGAAATTTGCGAATATTCGAAAGAATATTCGTTTCATATTCGTCAAAATCGAATATTCGTCATTATTCTAGTTATCGCGATTAATATGCGATTTAAAAATTCGCGTATTGCAATTTTAACTTAGGCTACTTTCCTATTGGTTTCATATCTAGAATTATAGCGAAGATGACGAATATGATGAATGTATTCGTCATATTCCACAAAACGAAGATAACTAAGTATTCTCCATCTTCGTTTTAGCTACTTATTCATTAACTTCGCTAATTCTAGCAATCAAACAGGAGGGTTGACTATAGAGACAGCTGTGTTGAATTCGCTATGCGATTATATTACTTTGCTTTTTTTAATAGAATAATTATATTACTTGATAATTATTATAATTATTCTATTTATTAAAAAAAAATAATAATAATAATATAATCGCATAGCGAATTCAACACAGCTGTCTCTATAGTCAACCATCATATTTGATTGCTAGAATTAGCGAAGTTGACGAATAGGTTGCTAAAACGAAGATGGAGAATACTTCGTTATCTTCGTTTTGAGGAATATGACGAATATATTCGTCATATTCGCTAATTCTACCAAGCCAAGAACGTCTCCATACTAGAATGTACTGTCGGATTTGAGAATTACGTTGAAATCGCAATGCGATTAATATATCTTGAATTAATTGCATTGTGATTTCTACTTAGACCTGGTTTACTATGGTTGGCTTTGTAGAATTAGCGAATATGACGAATGTATTCGTCATATTCCTCAAAACGAAGATAACGAAGTATTCTCCATCTTTGTTTTAGCAACCATAGTAAACCATGTCTGTTGAAATCATATTGCGGTTAATTCAAGTTATATTAATCACATTGCGATTACAACTTAGTACTGCTATCTTACATATTAGTCTAGAATTAACGAATATGGAATATAGCAGCATTTTAGTATATGGAGACGTTCCCATGGTGATGGGGACGCTCCATGAGCACGGAAGTCGGCAGAAGCGGCAACGGGCACTGACTGGAGCAGCCAGGAAGCCAGGAATCCTCAGGACAGGTAAGAGCTACTTATGGGAAGTGGGAAAGAAAAAAATATAACTAAAAAAAATTAGAAAAACCCGAATATTCGAAATAGCGAATTTATAGCGCTATATTCGAAATATTCGCGAATTAGCGAAGTGCTGATATTCACGATAAAAATTCGCTATTCGAATATTCGCGCTCAACACTATTTCTAATTTCAGGGAGGTTTTCTTTTTTTTCTTTTTTTTTCACGAACTTTTTATTACATTCGTCAGCCCCCCAGTGCCTCTCCATCAGCCCCCCCGTGCCTCTCCATAAGCCCCCCAGTGCCTCTCTATCAGCCCCCAGTGCCTCTCCATCAGCTCCCAGTGCCCCTCTATCAGCCCCCCAGTGCCTCTCCATCAGCCCCCCCGTGCCTCTCCATCAGCCCCCCCGTGCCTCTCCATCAGCCCCCCAGTGCCTCTCCATCAGCCCCCAGTGCCTTTCCATCAGCCCCCCAGTGCCTCTCCATCAGCCCCCCAGTGCCTTTCCATTAGCCCCCAGTGTCTCTCCATCAGCCCCCAGTGCCTCTCCATCAGCCCCAGTGCCTTCCATCAGCCCCCAGTGCCTCTCCATCAGCCCCCCAGTGCCTCTCCATCAGCCCCCCAGTGCCTCTCCATCAGCCCCCAGTGCCTCTCACCAGCCCCCAGTGCCTCTCCATTTGCCCCCAGTGCCTTTCCATTAGTCCCCAGTGCCTCTCCATTAGCTCACAGTGCCTCTCACCAGCCCCAGTCAGGTGACAGAGTGACTCACTCCTGTGCGCAGGCTGCAGAGCTGACAGCCGAGGACCAGGAAGCAATGAGTACAAAGCCTTCACTGCTTCCTGGTCCTTTTGCCCTGAATGAGAAAGGCGTTCCTGCTGTGAAAAAAGTGCAGGAACGCCGTTCCCCCTGGACTCGAGCCCTGCTTTCCGGAATATATTGTTTCACATGCGGGCATCAGGGAGCCGCTATCTAATAGCGGGAGACTCCCTGATCATCCGGAAGACTTGAGATCCCTGCATTTACAAAATGATGCCAACATAAAGTAGACATATGGTGAATGTTAACTAATAAATATTTTATGAGGTATCACTTTGTTTTAGAAGCAGAGACATTTTTTTATATATAAAGGTGAAGTTTTTTTAAACTAATGAATTTCTTTTGTGGAGATAATCATTTCTCCAATTGGTTCTATTTATCTATCTTTTTTCGTTTTTGTTCTATAGCCTGCTGTTAAGGATGCAGAACAGTTAGCAGGAACTCATAAATAACGACAGACTGGCTTGATCCAAAACTAAGGAGCATATAGGTGAGCCCTTTAAAACCCTAAGAGATCTCCCTGACCGTTATACGTGCAAAGGCCTCAATGGTAGACGGTTGCATGCCCACATACCTAAGACTGTGTGACACCTGAAAACCTTATAGTAGTGAGGGGACACGGCCACCGGTTCCCTGCACTAAATACGGAGGGAGTAAGGGTCACCTAGAATCAAGCCAGCAAACAAAACACAAAGTAAACGGAATGCACTTATCTTAGAGCAAAACAACTGCAGCCTCCAGCAGCACACACTTCATCCAGGAAGTAATATAAACCCCAAGGAGGAGCAGTATGAGAGGGAATATAAAGCAAGCCAATTAATCAAGATAAGAGGCAGCTGAGGGAGAAGAAAGGAACTGAGCAAAGTGAAACCAAAACAAAAAACGTCATACAGAAGACAGAGAGGAACCTCTCAAGGAACCAAATCCGGGATCAGAGGAAGCGGATAGGGGTCATGAATCATGATACGGTTAAGCTCCCTGAAATCCAGACAAGGTCTTAAAGAACCATCTTTTTTTAACAAAGAAAAAACCAGCGGCAACAGGTGACTTTGAGGGTCTGATATGTCCCTTTCTCAGGCTCTCAGAGATATAAGTACGCATGGCGTCTCTCTCAGGTTGACATTTAGGCAGCTTGGCACCTGGGATGAGATTAATTGGACAATCATACTCCCGGTGAGGGGGCAACTCCTGGACACCACTCTCGGAAAACACATCAGAAAATTCTGAGAGAAAAGAAGGTACGGTCTTGGTAGAAACCTCTGCGAGAGTTGCAGTGAGGCAATTCTCTCTGCAAAACTCACTCCAATCATTTATTTGCCTTGCTTGCTAATCAATGGTGGGATTATGTTTAGTGAGCCAGGGTAGCCCCAACACTAGAGGAGTAGGTAATCCGCTTAAGACAAAACATGACACATCCTCAACATGAGTGTCACCCACAGTCAAACGGATATTGTGAACTATGCCCTTAACGATTTTTGAGAAAGTGAAAGCGGAATCGATAGCAAAAACAGGTATAGCTTTTTCCAAAGTGCACACCT
The DNA here is from genome assembly GCA_033119425.1 of Bufotes viridis. Lineage (NCBI taxonomy): Eukaryota > Metazoa > Chordata > Amphibia > Anura > Bufonidae > Bufotes > Bufotes viridis. The sequence goes on along the minus strand of CM065594.1, from coordinate 89,089,461 downwards.
GGAAACCATGTGTTGTAGCAAATTGACTATCAATGAGATTAACAGCTGCTCCACTATCAACAAAAATCTCACAAACAAAGTTCTTGCTGTCTAGCGCCACCCTGGCAGGTAGGAGAAAACAGGAACTACAAGCAAATGGCAAATCTTCAATTTCCGCATTAACCTTGCCAATTGTAGCAAATGGAAAGTTTTTAGAGGGCTTCTCTTCCCTTTTATTTTTATTACCCTCAGGAAACCCCATGAACCTCCTAGAAGGGCAAACATTAGCTAAATGGTTAATACCTCCACAACAGAAACATACCCTCCTCTGAGAGCTGAATCCTCTAGTATCAGAGGCAACTAAACCCAGCTGCATGGCTTCCTCCTCAGAGAGTATAGAGACAGAGTGAGACCCCTGCGCACTGCATGAGACAATTCCAGTGTCCTTGGGCTGAATATGACAGGAAAGAGTAGTCTCCTCTCTCTCTAAGAGCTCTCCCTGACTGCTACACATGCACGATTGCATGCCCACGTACCTAAGACCGTGTGACACCTGAAAACCCTATAGTAGTGAGGGGACACGGCCACCGGCTCCCTGCACTGAATACGGAGGGAGTCAGGGTCACCTAGAATCAAAGTGGGCGCTGTGTATGGCAGCGTCAGGTGGGCGCTCTATATGGCAGCGTCATGTGGTCTCTTTTAGTGATGAGCGGCAGGTGCCATATTCGGTTTCGACGAAATTCGCGAATATTCGAAAGAATATTCGTTTCATATTCGTCAAAATCGAATATTCGTCATTATTCTAGTTATCGCGATTAATATGCGATTTAAATAATCGCGTATTGCGATTTTAACTTAGGCTACTTTCCTATTGGTTTCATTTCTAGAATTATAGCGAAGATGACGAATATGAAGAATGTATTCGTCATATTCCTTAAAACGAAGATAACGAAGTATTCTCCATCTTCGTTTTAGCAACCTATTCGTCAACTTTGCTAATTCTAGCAATCAAATAGGAGGGTTGACTATAGAGACAGCTGTGTTTAATTCACTATGCGATTATATTACTTAGCTTTTTTTAATAGTAACATAGTATATAAGGCCGAAAAAAGACATTTGTCCATCCAGTTCGACCTGTTTCCTGCAAGTTGATCCAGAGGAAGGCAAAAAACCCCAGTGAGGTAGAGCCAATTTTCCCCACTTTAGGCAGTCAGAACAACTCCTTGGATCAACGACCTATCTCTAATAGCTATAGCCTGAAATATTATTACGCTCCAGAAACACATCCAGGCCCCTCTTGAATTCCTTTAGGCCCTATTCACACATCCGCAATGTAGTCCGCATGTATTCCGCAATTTTGCGGAATACATGCGGACCCATTGACTGTGAATGGGGCCGGGAAAGATGCGGAGAGCACACACTGTGCTCTCCGCATCCGATTTTGCGGAGCGCGCCGCCGATTTTCCGGTCCGCGGCTCCGCAAAAAAATAGAGCATGTCCTATTCTTGTCCGCAATTGCGGACAAGAAGAGGCATTTTCTATGGAGTTCGGGCAATGTGCGGTCCGCAAAAATGCGGAATGCACATTGCCGGTGTGTCCGTGTTTTGCGGATCCGCGGCTCCGTGGATCCGCAAAACACTTGCGGATGTGTGAATAAGGCCTTATTGTACTCACCATCACCACCTCCTCAGGCAGAGAGTTCCATAGTCTCACTGCTCTTACCGTGAAGAAACCTTTTCTATGTTTGTGTACAAACCTTCTTTCCTCTAGACGCAGAGGATGTCCCCTCGTCACAGTCACAGTCCTGGGGATAATTAGATGATGGGAGAGATCTCTGTACTGACCCCTGATATATTTATACATAGTTATTAGATCTCCCCTCAGTCGTCTTTTTTCTAAAGTGAATAACCCTAATTTTGATACCCTTTCAGGGTACTGTAGTTGCCCCATTCCAGTTATTACTTTAGTTGCCCTCCTCTGAACCCTCTCTAGCTCTGCTATGTCTGCCTTGTTCACAGGAGCCCAGAACTGTACACTGTACTCCATGTGTGGTCTGAATAGTGATTTATAAAGTGGTAAGACTATATTTTCATCACGGGCATCTATGCCCCTTTTGATGCAACCCATTATCTTATTGGCCTTAGCAGCAGCTGCCTGACACTGGTTTTTACAGCTTAGTTTGTTATTTATTAAAATTCCTAGATCCTTTTCTATGTCAGTGTTACTGAGTGTTTTACCATTTAGTATGTACGGGTGACTTGCATTATTCCTTCCCATGTGTATAACTTTTCATTTGTCAGTGTTAAACCTCAAAAATAGAATAATTATATTACTTGATAATTATTATAATTATTCTATTTATTAAAAAAAAAAAATATATAATCGCATAGCGAATTAAACACAGCTGTCTCTATAGTCAACCCTCCTATTTGATTGCTAGAATTAGCGAAGTTGACGAATAGGTTGCTAAAACGAAGATTGAGAATACTTTTTTATCTTCGTTTTGAGGAATATGACGTAGAATTAACGAATATGGAATATAGCAGCAGTGCTAAGTAGAAATCGCAATGCTATTACTTCAAGTTATATTAATCGCATTGCGATTTCAACTTCGAGCTGGGTTTATAATGGGTCAGCTTGCTAGAAATAACGAAGTTAACGAATATGGAATATATTATAGCAGTGCTAATTGAAATCGCAATGCGATTAATGTAACTTGGAGTAATCGCATTGTGATTTCTACTTAGCACTGCTGCTATATTCCATATTCATTAATTCTAGCCTAATATGTAAGATAGCAATGCACTGCTAAGTTGTAATCGCAATGCGATTAATATAACTTGAATTAATCGCATTGCGATTTCAACGTAATTCTCAAATCCGACAGTACATTTTAGTATATGGAGAAGTTCCCATGGTGATGGGGACGCTCCATGAGCACGGAAGTCGGCAGAAGCGGCAACGGGCACTGACTGGAGCAGCCAGGAAGCCAGGAATCCTCAGGACAGGTAAGAACTAATTTTGGGAAGTGGGAAAAAAAAAATATAACTAAAAAAAAAAAAAAAGAATATTCGAAATAGCGAATTTATAGCGCTATATTCAAAATATTCGCGAATTAGTGAAGTCCCGATATTCGCGATAAAAATTCGCTATTCGAATATTCACGCTCAACACTAGTCCCTGTGTATGGCAGTTTCATGTGGGCCCTGTGTATGGCAAGGTCAGGTGGGCACTGTGTATCGCAGGGTCAGATGGGCACTGTGTATGGCAGCATCTGGTGGGCACTGTGTATGGCAGCATCAGGTGGGCGCTTTGTATGGCAGCGTCAGGTGGGCCCTGTGTATGCCAGCATCAGGTGGGCCCTGTGTATGCCAGCGTCAGGTGGGCCCTGTGTATGGTAACGTCAGGTGAGTGCTGTGTATGGCAGTGTCAGGTGGGCGCTGTGTATGGCAGAGTCAGGTGGCTGCTGTGTATGGCAGAATCAGGTAGGCCCTGTGTATGGCAGCGTCAAGTGGTCGCTGTTTATGGCAGCATCAGGTGGGCGCTGTTTATGGCAGCATCAGGTGGGCTCTGTGTATGGCATCAGTGGTCTTATGTTTATTGTATGATGTTGGATAAATGTAAAATTGTCTACATTTATTTCTGCATGGGAGACTGGTAATGTCAGAAATATCAGCCTCATAACGTTATGTGGGCCTATGCATTATATATGTGAATTACCGCAAAATTTGTACTTGTCCTCGGCTAAAAATATTCCTAAAAATTGTTAGGAGGAGTATTTTTACTCTTCTGGAAAAAATGTAGTGCGACCTCTGTTGTCAGCTGTAACATACAGCTGACAGTCTGCCTCAAACTACAGACATAACCCCTTCCATGCCATGGTCCTTAGGGACCGCTGTATGGACGGGGCTAACCATCGGGCTGCTGCTCTGCTGTGGCAGTGGCCTTGATGACGTCCCCCCCCCCCATTTCCCCCACCGTGTAGGATGGCCGTCCTCCTTCCCATACAAGCTGTCACCTTCCCTCCCCTTCAGTGTCCCGATGGTTACCATAGCAACCGGACGCCCTCACTGATGCATCCATATTGCCATGGTATAGCTGAGCCTGATCAGGCTTACTGTGAATGACAATACACTGCAGTACACTATACAGTGCACTGCAGTGTATTGTAGTGGAATCAGACCCACTAGATCTTCAAGAACCAAGTGGGTCTGAGTCAAAAAAAAGTGTAAAAAAAAAAAGGTAAATAAATCTAACTTATTTCTATATCCGCACATATAATTAAAAATTTAAAAAATAAAAAAACTGTCAAAATGTTCGTATCGCCGCGTCCATAACAACCTGATCTATAAAATGATCATGTGCTTTTACCAAACGGTGAAAGCCATAAAAAAAAAAAAAAAACTATGATGGAATTACAATTTTGCCGACCACATTTCCCACGAAATGGTATAACTAGTGATCAAAAAAATTCATATGTACCCCAAAATAGTACCAATCAAACCGACATCTCATCCCGCATAAAATGAGCCCCTACCTAAGACAATCACCCAAAAAATAAAAATGATATGGCTTTTAGAAAATGGAGACACTAAAACATGATTTTTTTTGTTTAAAAAATGCTCTTATTCTGTAAAACCAAAATATATAAAAAAACAGACATATTATGTATTGCCGAATCCATAACAACCTGCTGTATAAAAATATCACATGTGCTTACCCGTCTGGTGAACTTACATCACAGAAAGTGCAATACCAAGCGATCGAAAAGTCATATGTGCCCCGAAATGGTACCAATCGAACCTCACCTCATCCCACAAAAAATTAAACCCTTCCTAAGACAATCGCCAAAAAAATTAAAAAAATATAGCTTTCAGAAAATGAAAACACAAAAACATGATTTTTTTTCAAAAATGCTTTTTTTGTGTAAAATAAAATGTAAAAAATGCACATACTGTATTAGGCATCACTGTGTCCATAACAGCCTATAAAAATAGCATGTGATCCACACCATCTGGTGAACACCATAAAAAAAAAAAAAGTGTCAAAAAAGACATTTTTTATCACCTTACATCACAAAAAGTGTAATACCAAACGAAGCATGATTTTTTTTCAAAAATTTTTTTATTGTGTCAATCCAAAATAAAATTAAAAAAATTGACATATTAGGTATTGCCGCGTTGTTATGACCTGCTCTATAAAAATATCACATTATCTACTCTGTCAGGTGGACATTGTAAAAAACAAGAACAGACATTTTTTGGATACCTTGCCTCACAAAAAGAGTAATATATATAGATATACACACACACAATGAACTACTACCTCTAGCAAAAGATTTCTATACTGCAGCAATAACCCTAATATATATATATAACAATGGCAGCACATCAGGTCAAATATCAATATGGCGGTGCAGGCCAATGCATCCGGCAACAAATCCAGGACAATATGAGAATTTAAAAAAATGGCAGTGCTCTCACAAAAAATTTGTGAAAAGAAAAACACTTCACCCCTGTGGTCGCAACCAGGTATGAGCACACTTGTGTTTCAGGTTTGGCATACAAGGTTCAGGTTCGGGTTATGTAAGAATTCTGTTATGGATTCTGCTACTGTGGACCATAACTAAGGGTCCATTCACACGTCCGCGTAATGGGTCCGCACCACCATGAGCTGTCCGCATCCGCACTTCCGTTCCGCTGCCCTGCAAAAAAAATAGAGCATGTCATATTCTTGTCTGCAGTCATGGACAAAAATAGGCATTTCTATCATAGTACCGGCCATGTGCGGTCTGCAAAATGCAAAACGCACATGGCCGGTGTCCATGTTTTGCAGATATGCAATTTGCCGACCGCAAAACAGTTGCAGGCGTGTGAATGGACCCTTATGGTCGGTGGTAGTGATGAGCGGCAGATGCCATATTCGATTTCGACGAAATTCGCGAATATTCGAAAGAATGTTCATTTCATATTCGTCGAAATCGAATATTCGTCATTATTCTAGTTATCGCGATTAATATGCGATTTAAATAATCGCGTATTGCGATTTTAACTTAAGGCTACTTTCCTATTGGATTCATATCTAGAATTATAGCGAAGATGACGGATATGACGAATGTATTCGTCATATTCCTCAAAACGAAGATAACGAAGTATTCTACATCTTCGTTTTAGCAACCTATTCGTCAACTTCGCTAATTCTAGCAATCAAATAGGAAGGTTGACTATAGAGACAACTGTGTTTAATTCGCTATGCGATTATATATATATATTTTTTAATAAATAGAATAATTATAATAATTATATCAAGTAATATAATTATTCTATTAAAAAAAAAAAAAAACGCATAGCGAATTTAACACAGCTGTCTCTAATTAGTCAACCTTCCTATTTGATTGCTAGAATTAGCGAGGTTGACGAATAGGTAGCTAAAACGAAGATGTAGAATACTTTGTTATCTTCGTTTTGAGGAATATGACGAATACATTCGTCATATTCGCTATTTGCTAATTCTACCAAGCCAACCATAAACTTCCTTGCTCATGGAGCGTCCCCATCACCATGGGAACTTCTCCATATACTAAAATGTACTGTCAGAGTTGAGGAATTACGTTGAAATCGCAATGCGATTAATTCAAGTTATAATAATCGCATTGCGATTTCAACTTAGAGCTGGGTTTATAATGGGTCAGCTTGCTAGAATGAATGAAGTTAACGAATATGGAATATAGCAGCAGTGCTAAGTTGAATTCGCAATGCGATTAATTTAACTTGAAGTAATCGCATTGCGATTTCAACTTAGCACTGCTAGTGCTATATTCCATATTCGTTAATTCTAGCCTATGTAAGATAGCAGTGCTAACTTGTAATCGCAATGCGATTAATATAACTTGAATTAATCGCATTGCGATTTTAACGTAATTCCTCAAATCCGACAGTACATTTTAGTATATGGAGACGTTCCCATGGCGATGGGGACGCTCCATGAGCACGGAAGTCGGCAGAAGCGGCAACGGGCACTGACTAGACCAGCCAGGAAGCCAGGAATCCTCAGGACAGGTAAGAACTATTTTTGGGAAGTGGGAAAGAAAAAAATATAACAAAAAAATAAATAAAAACGAATATTCGAAATAGCGAATTTATAGCGCTATATTCGAAATATTCGCGAATTAGCGAAGTGCCGATATTCGCTAAAAAAATTCGCTATTCGAATATTCGCGCTCAACACTAATCGGTGGTAGCGGAATCCACAACGAAAATTCTTAGATAACCTGAACCTTGTATGCCGAACATGAAACACAAGTTCACTCAACACTAGTTTTAGCTCATAGCTTGAAAGAGACTGTGAATGAGCTGAAAACATTGTGACCACAGGGGTGAATAAAGTATTTGAGGGTGCTGTCATTTTTATATATATATATATATATATATATATATATATAATTTATCAAACTGCTTTAAAGTAGAACTGGCTTAGTTGCCAATACCAGATTCCACCTTTTATTTTTTACAGCTTCATTGGAAAATGAAAGGAGGAATCTGATTTGTTGCCATGGGCAACTAAGCCAGTTCTACTTTACAGCAGTTTTGCTAAATCTCCACCACTGTGTACTTATATGTGTACATAGCATTGTGTGTCATCACACTGTACTAATCTGTGTGGGACGAGTGGCAGTTCACTGTGTGGTCTGCCCACAGATACTGTATTCAGAAGAGACTGCATGTAGTGAGAGCTGTTAGTAGTGAGATCTATATCCTGCTCAAAACGCCATGGTTCTGACTGTAGATTGCTGCACTAACGTTATCAGCAGAAATATCTATTGTGTCTACAAATAATGGACCTTCTACAGAATGGAAAGTGAGAAATAGATCTGCTTATTACAGGCTTACAGCATACTGTAAGACTCACCATGTTGTGGATTGGAGTGAAATCTTACAAGTTCCAGCAGCCTATATGTAAGTGGCTGCTTGCTGTGCTGTGTAACAGGATGTGGGGGCGGAGCAGCAGAGCTTGTGCTGGTGCATGTGAAATCCACAGGAACGCCCAAAGAGCCTCACAAGAGATGACAGCCCTGAGCAAAATTTATATCAGAGCATTTCTGAGAATGAAGCAAAGCGGATACCATTAAACAAACAAGTAACATAGTAACATAGTGACATAGTATATAAGACCGAAAAAAGACATCCGTCCATCGAGTTCGGCCTGTTTCCTACAAGTTGATCCAGAGGAAGGCAAAAAACCCCTGTGAGGCAGAAGCCAATTTTCCCCACTTAAGGGGAAAAAAAATTCCTTCCCGACACCAATCAGGCAATCAGAATAACTCCCTGGATCAACGACCCCTCTCTAGTAGCTGTAGCCTGTAATATTATTACACTCCAGAAATAAATCCAGTCCCCTCTTGAATTCCTTTATTGTACTCACCATCACCACCTCCTCAGGCAGAGAGTTCCATAGTCTCACTGCTCTTACAGTGAAGAATCCTTTTCTATTTCCTCCAGACGCAGAGGATGTCCCCTCGTCACAGTCACAGTCCTGGGGATAAATAGATGAGGGAGAGATCTCTGTACTGACCCCTGATATATTTATACATAGTTATTAGATCTCCCCTCAGTCTTTTTTTTTTCTAAAGTGAATAACCCTAATTTTGATAACCTTTCAGGGTACTGTAGATCCCTCATTCCAGTTATTACTTTAGTTGCCCTCTAGAGATGAGCGGCAGGGGCAATATTCGAATTCGTGATATTTCGCGAATATTTGGGTGAATATTCGCCATATATTCGCAAATTCGCAAATTCGTAATCTCCAGACATTATTTTCTTGTTTGCGAAAATTCGCATAAAAATTCGCATAAATTTGTATAAAAATTCGCATAAACTGGCATTTAAAAGATACCTTTTAAATACCAGCTTATGCTAATTTTTATGCTAATTTATGCGAATTTTTATGCGAATTTTCGCAAACAAGAAAATAATGACATTATTTTCCTGCATGCGAAAATTTGCATATAAAAAATTTGCATAAAGCAAATATTCGCGAATATATTTTGCGATATTCTAAATATTCGCGATTCAAAAATTCGTGATCAACACTATTGCCCGCCTCTGAATCCTCTCCAGCTCTGCTATGTCTGTCTTGTTCACAGGAGCCCAGAACTGTACACTGTACTCCATGTGTGGTCTGACTAGTGATTTGTAAAGTGGTAGGACTATGTTCTCATCACGGGCGTCTATGCCCCTTTTGATGCAACCCATTATCTTATTGGCCTTGCAATTTTATTATGTGCTGCATTACAGTAAGATATGGGTTTATTGATTTTTAGTGCACAAAGGTGTCCATAGCCTTTAACTGGTCTGCATAATAGAAGCAGTGCCCACCCAATGGTTCCCACTAAGGTCTTGCAACTAGAAATGTTGTTTTCATCTACTTTCCTCTTAAGGGCTTTTGTCCTGAAGGGGCTACTTGTAGGTGTGAATCGCTTCTCAGACTTTGGCTACATGCACACGAACGTGTGTGTTTTGTGGTCTGCAAATTGCAGATCTGCACAAAAAATGGATGACGTCCATATTTCGAAACCATTGTAATAATGCAAAACAGACAAGAATAGGACATGCAGGGCTACGGAACGGACATGCGGATGCGGATAGCACACGGTGTGCTGTCAGCATTTTTTGCAGACCTATTGAAATGGTCTGCATCCTATCCGCAAGAAAAAAAACGACACGGAAACAAAATACGTTCATGTGCATGTAGCCTTTGGCTCAGATCTGGTGGGAGAAAACTCTGCTGGGTTTGGGTCAGGCCCTAGGTGAACGAGTTGGCATCTTTTTGGAGTGGCAAGATGGTGTCTCATGATAGACAGGATACAATATGTTTCCGGGTGAAGCTTGAATTCAAGGAGGTGGTAACTCTGAAGGTTATTGTGGAAGAAATCATTTTCAAGGTATTGGAATTGAAAGCCAAAGATGTGGAGTATTTGCAAGATTTTCCTTCCCAATGTATGATTTGCCTTTATATACAGAAGCTTTTTGCTTAAAGGGTCCAGGTTCAGAGCTGAAACCGGACATACTCATAATTTCACCGAGGCAGCCCCTCTGACATGAGCATCGAAGCACTTTATGCTCCGATGCTCTCCCTTGCCCTGAGCAAGATCGCGCAGGTCAAGGGCTCTTTTATTTACCATTTACCATAACACACTGCCGGGCAGAGGCTTCCGCCCAGCACTGTGTTCGGTGACGTCACCGGGCTCACTGCTGGGCGGAAGCCTCCGGCTGGCAGCCCTAAGGAGAGCCCGGTTCGTCACCGGAACTCCACAATGCCTTTGCCCTGCACGATTTAGCACAGGGCAAAGGAGAGCATCGGAGCATGAACTGCTCAGATTCTCAAGTCAGGGGGGCTGCCTGGGTGAAAATGGTCCAAGTTCACCCCTTTAAATGCTGTGGGGAATTCTAGCTGGTAGAGCTGCTATTTTACAGAATGTGGATGTGGATGCTGTATTTAAGCAATATCGGAGGAAGCTGATTACTTAATCCCAGGATTAATATTGACATTTTTAAGATGTATCTATATAGATTTTGTGAACATATTGAAGGTGGAGATAAAATGTTAACTAAGTGTGGGATGTATAATGGGAAATTTTTTGTGGTCTTCAGAAAGGACAATGATTCCTTACAGGGGTATATATATCCCCATACAAGTTTTACAATTGGAGGGGATAGAGAATATTGTTTTTATGAAGGACAACCATCCTATCGTTGGAACTGTAACCACTAACCACTACCAAGAATAATTGCCAGAAGGGAGTAGTGTGTAGGAAATCCAGGACATAAAACTATTGATTATAAAAGTAAATGGGTATGTGATCTGTGTGGTGTGACAGGCCTTTTTCCCACAATGGTTCAGAATGTAATGAATGGAAATCGACTGCCGAGGTGCCTTGTGATCAGCTGCTGCAAAGTAGAGCAGAGTGGGGGGGGTCCATCGGCTAAAAATTGTGATGAGAATAAATACTGTAGCAGTGGAAACTCCTCCTGAAAATGAGGAAGGGGATGTGCCCACATAGATACTGCTCCAGATATGAAGCAGACACAAGGCTCTCTGCAGGAAACATTGTGTGAAATGAATGTGGCAGAGGACAATATGGAACTTGTGATTGGTGAAATTTCAAATGTGTTAGGGTACTTTCATACTAGCGTTTTGGATTCCGTTTGTGAGATCCGTTTCAGGGATCTCACAAACGGTCCAAAACGGATCAGTTCAGCCCCAATGCATTCTGAATGAATAAGCATCTGTTCAAAATACATCAGTTAGGCTCCGTTCCGCTTCTATTCTGTTTTGGAGGCGGACACCAAAACGCAGCTTGCTGTATTTCGGTGTCCGTCTGAAGAGGCGGAGCCTAACGGATCTGTTTTGAATTACAATGTAAGTCAATGGGGACGGATACGTTTTCAATGACACAATATTGTGCATTTGAAAACGGATCCGTTCCCCATTGACCTTCAATGTAATTCAAAACGGATCCATTTTGGACTTTGTCATTTTTCTTTAGAACTGATGCAAACGGATCCGTTCTGAACGGATACAAACGTTTGCATTACAGGTGCGGATCCGTCTGTGCAAATAAACAGACGGATCCGCACCAACGCAAGTGTGAAAGTACCCTTAGGTGAGGTGGACAAATTGGATGTGGGAGTCCAATTAGCCCATCTGTTTTGCGTGAGGTGGATTCTGAAGATGGTAAAACACCTGGTCAGATAAGCGGTAGGAAATCTACTGTCGATGAAGAAAGGGTTTGGTCAGAAAGTGGAGCACAAAAAATCTTAAATATGAGCATGCAAATAGGTTTGAAGTTTTGTCTTCCTTTTCAGGGAACAACTTTGATGAAAATTCTCAGGGTCCACCAGGTATGAAATATCTAGAAAAGGAAGAGGTAGAAAGGTTGAAAAGAACCAGTCATTTTAAGTAGGGATTGCAAACTATTATGATGGATAGGGAATATGTGTTGCTTTCCTTATTAGTTGCATCAGCTTACTGGTTGCATCTTTGAATGTGAGAAGTATTGGTAATGTTAGTATAAGAGCTGGTAATTTTGATCAATTGAAAAATATGAAAGCTGATCTTTTTTGTCTGCAGGAATGTGTCATAAATATAGCACCTTTGGAATCAGAGTAGAAGTATGGTATTGGTCTCCGACTCCCGCTGGTGATAATAGGACTGCAGAACTTTGAATTTTGATAAAAAATCATGATATTTTTGTTCAGGGAGTTTTATTATTTTGCAAATAGAATCAAATGAAATCATACAGGAGGTAAGATATCAGGATGCTGGTTTAAAGGGGTTGGCCGGGTTCAGAGTTGAACATGGACATACCCACATATTCACCCAGGCAGCCCCCTGATATTAGCATTGGAGCATTTCATGCGCTGATGCTCTCCCTTGCCTTGTGCTGAATTGCCCAGAGCAAGTGGTTTTTTGTTTATGTTTTTACACTCCTAGGCGGAGGCTTACGCCCAGCAGTGTATTCGGTGACGTCACCGGCTCTGATGGGCGGCTTTAAAGCTGCCCTAACCATTTTACAGGCTATAGCCTGCCCATTATTACCGGTGAGGTCACCGGGCTTCCTGCTGGACAGAAGCCTCTGCCTAGCAGCCCTAAGGAGAGCCTGGTACGTCACCATATCTCCTTAAAATGCCTTTGCCTTTCGCAATTCAGCCCACTACTACCAAGAGAGGAGGAACAGGGTGGTAAGCCCTGTTCCTGCCATTCATTGCCAACCATACCTTCTCTAGCTGGAATATATAGCCTAACAATGCAGAACATAACAATACATAATAAACATTTGCAGATACCTCTAGGTCTGGGGCACTGCATATTGTCTATCTGAGGACTGATTGTAAGAGGTCTACAGGCTGGAGCATAAGCCATAAGCCTATTATATGCGATACCGGTAGTAGTTAGAGCAGACAGCACACATGGGTTACTGTACATAGGAGGGTGCATGCAGGGGCATAACTATAATTCATAGGGCTCATAGCTAAATATAATGGAGCCCCCAGTAACATGTAAGAAAATTAAAACGGCAGCATAAGTAACAATAATATTTAGCGTAATATATCAGAAAACCCACATTATACCAAAAAGCCGCGATATTGTTGTTCTCTACAAAAAGGTACAATGCTCTTGCATCTGATTAGGCCCCCTCAACCTCTTCACCCGATAGCAAAAGCCATGGCTGCTATGTATATACTGTAGACTACATCCATGGTGCATGTCTATGTACCTTTGGTGAAGTAAATATACATACTGTGGACATTGCTTTCAATGCTTAGTCTGTGAAAAGACTTCTCTGTAGGAGCCTGAAGTGTTGCTTCTGAAATAAATCATTACAAACAGAATCGCTCTAGGAGTGCTGTCTTCATATATCATGCATGATACCGTCTCAGAAATACACAGCAGCACCACCTTACAGGGCAACCCATGGTTACATGATTACGGATCATCACGGCTTTGTTGGATGGTTATAAGAGAGAGGTCTTGAGGGTAAATTGAAACACTGAATCTAGCCGGAGCTGTAGCCATCTGTAATTACATGCTGGCAGTAGACGTCAATCAGTAGATGTGTATAGTGTCATATGGACTGAGCTATAATATCTACCATATATGGGGCATAAGAGACACCTGTGGGTGTAAAATAACAGGAGCAATGAGGATGCTACTTGTGATATATAATTAAATGACTTGCGCAGCGGGAGCACAAGTCTAAGGTCAGCAGCTTAATCTAATTTTTTGCTTTCAAGGTTAATTGTTCTGTTTGTTGTGCGAGATCATATCATTTACTGATGGTTTGGGCATCTATTAGCCAAATTGTTTACAGTTTTATAGAAATGGACCCATAGCTGACTTTACTGATTATGTTTTTGCAATGAGGCAGACTGACCAATCTTTGCTGCAGTTCTTTTCAATTCTGTCTGCTGTCAGTAAACAGGAACAATCATATCTGGATCCAGAGGATGAAATCTGCATAGAGCTAACACTGGTTTGCTACAATTGCACCCAGTAACAAAGTATTAGGCCCAAAATACTGCTTTGTACTGCTGATGTGCATAGTTTAACCACTTCAGCCCCCCTAGATTAAACACCCTTAATGACCAGGCCACTTTTTACAATTCTGCACTACACTACTTTTACCATTTATTGCTCCGTCATACAACTTACCACCCAAATGAATTTTACCTCCTTTTCTTCTCACTAATAGAGCTTTCATTTGGTGGTATTTCATTGCTGCTGACATTTTTACTTTTTTTGCTATTAATCAAAAATGACCCAAATTTTTGCAAAAAAATGACATTTTTCACTTTCTGTTGTAAATTTTTTAAAAAAAAACGACATTTCTATATAAATTTTTCTATAACTTTATTGTTCTACATGTCTTTGATAAAAAAAAAAATCCAATAAGTGTATATTTATTGGTTTGGGTAAAAGTTAAAAGCGTTTACAAACTATGGTGCAAAAAAGTGAATTTCCGCATTTTGAAGCAGCTCTGACTTTCTGAGCACATGTCATGTTTCTTCAGGTGCTAGAATGTCAGGATAGTATAAATACCCCCCAAATGACACCATTTTAGAAAGAAGACACCCCAAAATATTCGCGGAGGGGCATGGTGAGTTCATGTATGATTTCATTTTTTTTCACAAGTTAGCGGAAAATGACACTTTCTGAGGAAAAAAATAATAATAAAGTTTCCATTTCTGCCAACTTCTGGCAAAAAAAAAAAATCTCCCACGGACTCACTATGCCCCTCAGGGAATACCTTGGGGTGTCTACTTTCCAAAATGGGGTCATTTGTGGGGTGTGTTTACTGTTCTGGCATTTTGGGTGGGGCTAAATTGTGAGCATCCCTGTAAAACCTAAAGGTACTCGTTGGAATTTGGGCCACTTTGCGCACCCAGTCTGCAAAAAAGTGTCACTCATGTGGTATCGCCGTACTCAGGAAAAGTAGGGCAATGTGTTTTGGGGTGTATTTTTACATATACCTATGTTGGGTGAGAGAAATATCTCTGTAAACTGACAACTTTGTATAAAAAAAATTTAAAGTTGTCATTTACAGAGATATTTCTCACACCCAGCATGGGTATATGTAAAAATACACCCCAAAACACATTGCCCTACTTCTCCTGAGTACGGCGATAACACATGTATGACACTTTTTTGCAGCCTGGGTGCGCAAAGGGGCCCAAATTCCAACGAGTACCTTTAGGCCTCTTTCACACAGGCGTCATGTTTGACGCCCGGATAAGAGGCGGGTGCGTTGCGGGAATATGCGCGATTTACCCGCGCGGGTGCAAACGTTTGTAATGCGTTTTGCACGCGCGTGAGAAATATCGCCATGTTTGGTACCCAGACCTGAAGCGGGACTTCATCACTGAAGTCCGGTTTCGGGTCTTCTGGAGAATGTATTATTTTCCCTTATAACATGGTTATAAGGGGAAATAATAGCGTTCTTAATAAAGAATGCATAGTAAAATGAAGTGGAAGGGGTTAAAAATAATAAAAGTTAACTTACCTTAGCCACTTGATCACGTAGTCGCGATCTGTCCTCTCTTTCCCTGCAGCATCTATGATCTAAAGGACCTGTGATGACGTCACATCACATGGTCCAATCACATGGTCCATCACCATGGTAAGATGGACTATGTGATTGACCATGTGATGTGACGTCATCACAGGTCCTTTAGTTCTTAGCTGATGCTGGAAAGAGAGGACAGATCGCAACTACGCGATCAAGTGGCTAAGGTAAGTTAACTTTTATTATTTTTAACCCTTCCACTTCATTTTACTATGCATTCTTTATTAAGAATGCTATTATTTCCCCTTATAACCATGTTATAAGGGGAAATAATAAAGATCGGGTCCCGTTGCTAAGCAACCATGCGGGAAAATCGCAACGCATCCGCACTTGCTTGCCGATGCTTGCGATTTTCCCGCAGCCCCATTCACTTCTATGGGGCCTGCGTTGCGTGAAAAACGCACAATATAGAGCATGCTGCGATTTTCACGCAACGCAGAAGTGATGCGTGAAAATCACCGCTCATGTGCACAGCCCCATAGAAATGAATGGGTCCGGATTCAGTGCGGGTGCAATGCGTCCTCCTCACGCATTGCACCCGTGCGGAAAACTCGGCTGTGTGAAAGGGGCCTTAGGATTTCACAGGGCATTTTTACGCATTTAGATTCCAGACTTCTTCTCATGCTTTAGAGACCCCTAAAGTGCCAGGGCAGTATAAATACCCCACAAGTGACCCCATTTTAGAAAGAAGACACCCCAAGGTATTACCAACGGTTACCAGTGATGTGCTCGTTTGACAGGTCATCACTTCTTTTATGCAAGACCAATAATCTTAGCTTGACATCAGCATATTGTGTAAACAGGGATTGTACTGTTGACACCAGTTTGCGCAGTACCTCAGAGCAGGGGGTATCTGCAAAAGATTTGATCTTTAATGAAATGTTATGTATGTATTGGAATGCCATTTGTTGCAACCAGTATAGCCAGGTGTGAATTGCACAGCCAAGAGTTGATAATCCTGGCTCAGCCCTTGCAGGTTGCTAGGTGGGTGCCTGGCTCCACCCCTGGCTCTTGAGAGTGGAATGTGAGAGCTCAGAGAGGAAGAAAGCTGTGCCATGTATTCTCTGTTTGTAAGATCTGCAGAAAAAGAGACATAAAGAGAAGGAGAGAAAAGAAGACTCTGCGTGGCCAAGCATAGCAGTCGGTAAGGTTATCTTTGACTACAGCCTTTCAGACCTAACTGCTATGAAGCACACTGTTAAAACACTCTTCATACTTGGACATATCCTGGCCAGATGTACCTTTAAAACCCTGTATCCCGCAGTGGACACTACATTATTTCCAAGATACTGTTGCCAGGTGTATATTCTTCTGAGAGAGACTTTAGTAAGAGTGTACAGAGAGGGCCATAACTGCCATACTTGCCTAATTTCATCCACTGCTATCTGGAAGAGAAATGCACTGTGTACAGTTGGAACTGTGACTGCTATAGCTGGGTGTACTATTACAACCCCTGATCTTCAGTACAGTAAAGAGAGACGCTTATTCTTTGACCACAAGCCTGGTTTTCTGACTCCTACACCATATTCTGGCCATTGCACTTTACACACCCTGCTTTGCATGCATCCAAACACCTAATATCAGGGGCACCCCAGCTACCATCATACAGGAGCTCCAGAATCAGGGTGTGCCCCAAGGCAAGAGAGGGTGCTCCCTCATTTCACTGCATGACCATAAAGAGCAACAGTGTGAGGATAGCTGCCATTATTGACTGTGACAGCCAGATCCACTACCACTCCCACCCTACGTTCCAGCTCCTCATGCGCTTGCTACATTTGCATTGTGTATATTGTTGATCGTGCTCGTTCGGGGCCGAAATTACCCCATCTAAAAAGATCATTAGATGTTAAGAAGAGAGGAAAAATCAAGAATGTGAAATTGTCACCCAAAATTGAATTCTTGTATGATCATACCGTTTTAGTCCTGGGTGGAAGGCATTAAATTGTAAAGGCATTTGTACGGCACTGACATCATAAGGCAATGCAGAGAAATCTCCTCTCTTTTTATAGTATCATTTCAATACTTATCTAACTACTTATTCCTCTTATTTTCCATGTAACACCTATTCTTCTTCAGAGCTCCGCCGGTAATGGCAGGGTAAATTGTTTGAAGATTTTCATCTGTCATGTTCTGTGAAATGCTCATACATAATTCGCAGACTCTCTGTCTTTCTTGCTTTCTTCCTCTTTATCTACTTCTATAAAAGTGCTAAATCTCTTCTACTGCATCACAGAAGGCAGCCTGCAGTAGTAAACCATTAAAGTTTATTCTGCCTAACCCCAGGACGTGCTTGCACATTTTGCTAATTATTAATCCTACCATTTAGACATACTGGACTTTTTCCATGCCCCTTTTTCCACACCACTAAGCCATAGGTCACGTTTAGAGATTAGCGAATTTTTCAAAAATTCAATTTGCCGATTCGCCTAATTTTTCTGGGAAAATTTGATTCGATCCGAATATATTCGCTGCGAATTAAGTTAAAAAACGGCTATTTCCTGGCTGCTGAGAGCCTTTATAATGGTGTAGAACACTGTGCCTTGCAGTAACACGCATAGGGAGTCTACTTTGGTAGTGAAATAATATTGTGAGTCCGTATGACAGGCATCACTCTTAGAATCACTGCATACTTCACTTATTTGGGCGGTCACTGGTCCAAAACTGACCAAATAACTCAAGTATCAACTCAGGCTTACAGGTAGATGCTAGCATCAAGGAGAAGCGCACTCCTTTTACACCCTCGTCAGCTGATTCCACATAGATGTCTACAGAACCTGTTCTATTAAACACTTATACAAGTAGAGCCCCCCTGACAGAGTGGAGAGGGTGTCAGCAGCAAGTTTGTGTTGACGTCACAGATAATTTTGCCCTTCCTCTAAACATTTAGAACAATAAACCACAAATAACGGATCCTGTCTGGGGAGAATACGCCTTCACTCGGTCACCATTAGCTCAATAATCTATCAGTATTGCTAATGCCAAAAAAACAGGAGTGGATCTAAAACAGAGATGACACGTGAATGGAATATTTGCATATCTTCTGTGTTTGTACCTAGTGATGAGCGGCAGGTGCCATATTCGATTTCGACGAAATTCGCGAATATTCGAATGAATATTCGTTTCGTATTCGTCGAAATCGAATATTAAATCATTTTCTAGTTATCGCGATTAACATGCGATTTAAATAATCGCATATTGCGATTTGTACTTAAGGCTACTTTCCTATTGGTTTCATATCTAGAATTAGCGAGGATGACGAATATGACGAATGTATTCGTCATATTCCTCAAAACGAAGATAACGAAGTATTCTACATCTTCGTTTTAGCAACCTATTCGTCAACCTCGCTAATTCTAGCAATCAAATAGGAAGGTTGACTATAGAGACAGCTGTGTTAAATTACGCTATGCGATTTTTTTTTTTAATACAATAATTATATTACTTGATATGATAATATTATTATAAGTATTCTATTTATTAAAAAAAAAAAAAAATCGCATAGCGAATTTAACTACAACTATCTAATCAACCTTCCTATTTGATTGCTAGAAATAGCGAAGTTGACGAATAGGTTGCTAAAGCGAGATGTAGAATACTTCGTTATCTTCGATTTTGAAGAATATGACGAATCATTACGTCATAGTCATCCTCATAATTCACCAAGCCAACCATAACTTCTGTGCTCATGGAGCGTCCCCATCACCATGGGAACGTCTCCATATACTAAAATGTACTGTCGGATTTGAGGAATTACGTTGAAATCGCAATGCGATTAATTCAAGTTATATTAATCGCATTGCGATTTCAACTTAGAAGCTGGGTTTATAATGGGTCAGCTTGCTAGAATTAACGAGTTAACGAATATGGAATATAGCAGCAGTGCTAAGTTGAAATCGCAATGCGATTAATTTAACTTAAAGTATTCGCATTGCGATTTCAACTTAGAGCTGGGTTTATAATGGGTCAGCTTGCTAGAATTAACGAAGTTAACGAATATGGAATATAGCAGCAGTGCTAAGTTGAAATCGCAATGCGATTAATTTAACTTAAAGTATTCGCATTGCGATTTCAACTTAGCACTGCTAGTGCATAGCTATATATTCCATATTCGTTAATTCTAACCTATGTAAGATAGCAGTGCTAAGTTGTAATCGCAATGCGATTAATATAACTGAATTAATCGCATTGCGATTTCAACGTAATTCCTCAAATCCGACAGTACATTTTAGTATATAGAGATTTTCCCATGGAAGGGACGCTCCATGAGCACGGAAGTCGGCAGAAGCGGCAACGGGCACTGACTGGAGCAGCCAGGAAGCCAGGAATCCTCATGACAGGTAAGAACTACTTTTGGGAAGTGGGAAGAAAAATATAACTAAAAAAAAAAAAAAAAAAAACGAATATTCGAAATAGCGAATTTATAGCGCTATATTCGAAATATTCGCGAATTAGCGAAGTGCCGATATTCGCTAAAAAAATTCGCTTTTCGAATATTCGCGCTCAACACTATTTGTACCTACTCCTGCTTTTGGCTACCAAATCATAAGCCAATTCCGATGGGACAATACAGGCCTTAGAGCTGCTACACAGACAGGATCCGTGGTGCATCTCATTTTTCCTTCCTTCTGACAGATCAGAAGAAGTGTCAAATAAATGATGATGTCACCCAAGCCGAAAGCCAAAATAGTGGACCAGTCATGAAGTGGGGAGGGTGGGAACAGCATGAGAAGTCCACAGAGTGGCCCAATGACAGGGTTTGGAGGTGGCAGCAGCATGAGGAGACCGCAGAGCAGCATATTGACAGTCTGGAGGTGGAGGCAGTATTAGGAGGTCACCGAATGGTACAATGACCGAATCTGCAGGTGGCAGCAGCATGAGGAGACCACAGAGCAGCACAATGACAGAGTCTGGAGGTGGCGGAAGTATGAGGAGACCACAGAGTGGCATGGTAACATAGTGTTGAGTTGGCAGCAGCATCAGGAGGATACCACAGAGTGGCAAGGTGATATAGTGTGGAGATGGCAGCAGCAGCAGGATAACACAGAGTGGCGAGGTGACATAGTTCGGAGATGGCAGCAGCAGCTGCTTCAGGAGACTACAGAGTGACCTGGTAACAGAGTGGGCCGGTGTGTGGCAATACCAGTACCCGCTGACGAAGGTGGGTGAAATACGGAGCACTTGACATTAGATGTGTGGAATAAGGCAGGTTGCAGCATCAAAGTAGTAGCTGAGGCAGGTAGTCAGAAAAAAACTGGTCTCTTGCACCAAAGTGTTGGTGTGGCACCATGGATGATCTAGTCTGACGCATCAAGAATTAGTGGTTGGAAATCCTAGCTGATCCACGCCTGATTCATCTTAACAAAGGTCAGTCTCTCCACATTTTGGGTGGACAGGCGAGTTCTCCTTGGGGTAACTGTGGCTAAACACCCGCTCTGATGCCACAATACTGAACGGGCAGGACAGCTTTTCCAGCGCAAACTCTGCTAGTTGTGGCCACAATTCCAGTTTGGCTACTCAGTAATCCAGCGGATCTTCAATGTGGGGTGGCAGTAGGCTGTCCAAGTATGCCATCCCCTGCTGGTTCAGGTCCTACTCCAGGTCTACCTGCTGCTGGTGAGTAGTTTCTTCACTATGCGGGTGAAGAAAGCTACTCATCAGCGACTGTAGACTCAGGCTGCTGCTGATGGAGCTGGTTCTGCTTCTGCCACCACACCCCTCCCCAGCATCCATGGCAGTGGAACATCAGTGCATAGGGCCCCCCGGTCATACATGCGAGAGGATGGACGATGGCGCAGATAGGCAGCACCCAACTGACTACATAGGATGTCTCGATAGTAGTTCAGTTTGTCCTCCCTCTCAGTGGGTGTAAAAAAGGCCCCCATTATGAACCAGTAGCGAGGGTTCATCAAGGTGGAGAGCCAGAAGTCATCCCTCTGCCGAATGGTAGCAATTCGGCTGTCACTACGCAAGCAAGTGAGCATGCATCGGGCCATTTATGCAAGTGACTCGGAGGGACTCCCTGGCTCCATCTCCACTGCATACTGCCACAGTGTGTCCTGGTCCTCTGTCTCGTCTTTCTCATCACCCTGTAGCTCCTCTGGCTGCTCCTGCTCCTCCTGTCCTGTCAGCTGAGTAGAAAAACTCCAGTGTCCTCTTCCTCCTCTTCCACAGAGGCTCATGTGGCCAAGAGATCGAGGCGTCACGTCTTCTGTCCCCTGACCAGCCATTGTTACGGTTCCAGGACATGAAGCAATGGAATGACGTCATTCATCCCGTAGTCCTGGCGACTGAGAAAAAAGTGGCGTCCACAAAGGGCCTGAGCAAACGGCAGGTGTCACGCATGAGCTGCCACTGGTGAACTACAAATTTACACAAGGGAGTACTCCTATCCGCTTGCATCATCAAGAAATCGTTGATGGTCTTTCTCTGTTCGTATAGTCAGTCCAACATATGGAGCCTGGAATTCCAACGGGTGGAAATGTCGCATATCAGCCTATGTTGGGCGATTCCGTTCATCTCAAGGATGGTGTGCTTTGCGTTGTACGAGTGGCTTAAGTGCATACAAAGTTTCCTGGCCATTTTTCAGATGGGTGGAAGACCACACGTTTGCCATGCAGGGTGCATGGATAAGCCTTCCTTGATGCAGTGCCAACAACATGTTCTTCCCGTTGTTGGTCAGTATGGTTCCGATTTTCAGGTGTCACAGAGAAAGCCAGAATTCGTTTTCTTGATGCATCACACGGAGCAGTTCCTCCCGTGTGACTCAGTTCGCCAATGCAAACCAGATGCAGAACAGTGTGACACCGCCGAGCCCTGCACATGTGGTATGATGGAGGGGCACTTTGATTTGTCCCTGCAGTGAAGGCTGACGACACGGTAGAGGATGAGGAGGCAGAGGCGGACACTGTCGCAGGACCAACAGCGTGACAACGGAAGCGACGTGACCTGTCCAAGTCGCTGGTGTGGCTGTGCAGGAACCTGATTCTCCCCGTGGGCCGTAAAGGACATGTATTGTCCCTGACCATAGTTACAGCTCCACACGTCAGCGCTGCCGTGCACTTTGGCAGACACCGACAGGCTCAAGGACTGCCCACCTTCTGTTCTACATGTGTGTGCAGGGCTGGTACTGCCTTTTTCTCAAAGAAATGATGGCTTGGGACTCTCCACCTCGTCTCGGCACAAGACATCAGTTCTCTGAAAGGTGCAGAGTCCACCACTTGGAAAGGGAGGGAATGAAGCACCAGCAACATGGACAGGAGCACGTTCAACATCTGCGCCGCTGAATGCGTGCATGCATACTGTTGTCTCTTGGCAATCGCTTAGGTGATCAATTGCTGAGAGAATGCCTGACGAGGAGTAGGAGCAGGAGCATCTGGACCAGCAGAAGATGGGATTGACAGACAGATCCCTTCGGCTGAGGTAGTGGAGCCTTGACTGGCTGAAACTGGGTGCGTAAAACTGGGTGATGTAGCGGGGTAGCTGCGGCAGGTTGGACCACCGCATCTGAGCCATGATTTTCCCAGGCCACTTTATGGGGACCCTGCATATGTTGACGCTCTGCCATGGTGCTAACATTGGCACCCTGGCCAAGCTTCCCCTTCTGCCCACATATTCTACATATGGCCATGTTGACCTCCTCCGGCGGCTTCACAAAAAACTGCCACACCTATGAGTACCTGATTTTCGCCCGAACACTACTCACAGGCTGACTGCTACCACCGCTGCTTCATTGAACCCGTGTACCACTCCTTTCTGGGTAAGTAGGCTGCTGCAAAGCGGGTGGTCTATCCCGTGCCCGTTTTGCTCCCGGCCTCCCACTGCTGCCACCCTGCTGTCCATGCTAGCGACTTGCTGGCCCAGCCACTGCCTGATGGGCAAGCTGCCACCCTCTCCTCCTGAAAATACACCCTTAGATTCTTTCACCAGAAACAACTGCAATAGTGCATACATATTTTTCTTTTTTTTTACTGAAATACACCTCTCTACGCTTTCACCAGCAATAACTGCAGAAGTGACCTGAGAAAATATATTTCTGGTTGGACTGAAATAGGCTACTGTACGCTTTCACCAGAAATAACTGCAACAGTGCAGTGCGTATATATTTTTCTTTTTTTTACTAAAATACGTCTCTCTACGCTTTCACCAGAAATAACTGCAGAAGTGACCTGAGAAAATATATTTATTGTTGGACTGAAATAGGCCGCTATATGCTTTCACCAGAAATAACTGCAACAGTGCAGTGCATATAAATGTTTCTTTTTTTACTGAAATACGCCTCTCTACGCTTTCACCAGAAATAACTGCAGAAGTGACCTGAGAAAATATATTTATTGTTGGACGAAATAGGCCACTATACGCTTTCAGCAGAAATAACTGCAACAGTGCAGTGCGTATAAATTTTTCTTTTTTTACTGAAATACGCCTCTCTACACTTTCACCAGAAATAATTGCAGAAGTGACCTGAGAATATATATTTGTTGTTGGACTGAAATAGCCACTATACGCTTTCACCAGAAATAACTGCAACAGTGCAGTGCGTATAAATTTTTCTTTTTTTACTGAAATACGCCTCTCTACACTTTCACCAGAAATAATTGCAGAAGTGACCTGAGAATATATATTTGTTGTTGGACTGAAATAGCCACTATACGCTTTCACCATAAATAACTGCAACAGTGCAGTGCGTATATAATTTTCTTTTTCTACTGAAATACGCCTCTCTATGCTTTCACCAAAAATAATTGCAGAAGTGACCCTATACACGTTCACCAGAAATAACTGCAACAGTGCAGTGCGTATATATATTTATTTCTTTTTTTACTGAAATACGCCTCTCTATGCTTTCACCAGAAATAACTGCAGAAATGACCTGAGAATATATATTTCTTGTTGGACTGAAATAGGCCACTACACGCTTTCACCAGAAATAACTGCAACAGTGCAGTGCGTATATATTTTTCTTTTTTTATTATAATATGCCCCTATACACTTTCAACAGAAATAACTGCAACAGTGCAATGCGTAGATATTTTTCTTTTTTTACTAAAAAAAAGCCCCTATTTGCTTTCAACAGAAATAACTGCAACAGTGCAATGCGTAGATATTTTTCTTTTTTTACTGAAATACGCCCCTATATGCTTTCAACAGAAATAACTGCAACAGTGCAGTGCATATATATTTTTCTTTTTTACTGAAATACACCCCTATACGCTTTCAACATAAATAACTGCCGAAGTGAAATGAGTATATCTTTTTCTTGTAGTACTGAATAAGATACTAAGATATAAACCTCTAAAGGCTTTTCAACATAACACTTGCAGCCCAATAACAAAAAGCTGGAATGACAGAGCTGTCTAATGACTATTTGGATCCCCAAATAATATGTGCCTGCACTTGTTAATCACTTTTCTATCAATGTCCCTAGCGCCTTCTGAAGTCTCTCCCTGCACTAAGATACTGTGAAATGATTCCTCCCTATCCTTTCCCTGCACTTATAAATCACTTTCCTATCAATGTCCCTAGCGCCTTCTGACGTCTTTCCCTGCACTAAGATGCTGTGAAATAATTCCTCCCTATCCTTTCCCTGCACTTATAAATATTTTTTTCTGTCTTTTTTTTCCACAATTGTTTTTCCACTTGCTGTCCCGAGAACCTTCACACGTCTGTCCCCGCATTCTGAACGCTGAAAAATGACTGTAAGATGGCCGCCATATTTATAGGACTGTGACATCACAGGGCTGGCTGGCTGCTGATTGGCTGTATGCAGGCATGTCAATCTGGGTGATACCACCTTCCCAGAGTTCCTTGCTCCATGTCCTCAGTCCTCACATGTGTAGCCGCCATTTTAGTAAAACTGAGATTTGTTACCACAAAGCACAAGAAAATTCGCATTTTTTGCGAATCAAAGTTTTCCTGAAATTCTAAACGAATTCCACTTCACCAGCTTCAATTCGCTCATCTCTAGTCATGTTTTTTTCATGGTGCACCACACCCCACAATTCTGGTTTGAGTCTTATGACTAGTATTGAGCGAACAGTTTGAGAATAGTTCGGGTTCGTACCGAATTTTGGGGTGTTCGGGACACGGACCCGAACCCGAACATTTTCAAAAAAGTTTGGGTTCGGGTTCGTTGTTCGGCGATTTCTTCCCGCTTTCTGAAGGGCTGCACAGCAGCCAATCAGCTAGCGTTTTGCTTCTTGCCCTAAGAGCCCATCACAGCCATGCCTACTAATGGCATGGCTGTGATTAGCCAAGTGCAGCATGTGACCCAGCCTCTATTTAAGCTGGAGTCACGTAGCGCCGCACGTCACACTGCTCTGATTAGTGTAGAGAGAGGACGCAGCTGCTGTGAGGGCGAGATTAGGCAGGGAAAAGTCAGCAAATGCACCTAATGAAGTGATCAATCTACAGCTGTGAATGATTCAACTTCTGCTAGTTACTTGCTCACTGTTTTTTAGGCTGCACAGAGCGTTTTTCTGTCACTTTTTTTCTGGGGTGATCGGCGGCCATTTTGTGACTTGTGGTGCACCAGAACAAGCTGCCACCAAGTCCATCAATCCATCAATACTAGTTTTTTTTTGCTGTATCCTACATCAGGAGCTTGGCTGTGCTAATTTTCACCCCTAGAAACTGAGGATAGCAATTTCTATATATTATTAAGGGGTTAAATACAATTGCCAAAATACCAATCCCCTAAATCTGGTGTTCCAGCTTTGGCTAGCCAAGTATAATGCTGTCTGCTGTCTGGCAAAGAATAGTTTATTTTCTGTGGTGAAATTCAATTGCCAAAATAGCAATCCCCTAAATCTGGTGTCCCAGCACTGGCTGGCAAACTATAATAGTGTCCGCCAAAACATATATTTTGTTCTGGGGTGAAATTCAATTGCCAAAATAGCAATCCCCTAAATCTGGTGTCACAGCTGTGGCTGGCAAACTATAATAGTGTCCGCCAAAACATATATTTTGTTCTGTGGTGAAATTCAATTGCCAAAATAGCAATACCATAAATCTGGTGTCCCAGCACTGGCTGGCAAACTATAATAGTGTCCGCCAAATCATATATTTTGTTCTGGGGTGAAATTCACTAGCTAAAATAGCAATCCCCTAAATCTGGTGTCCCAGCACTGGCTGGCAAACTATAATAGTGTCCGCCAAAACATGAATTTTGTTCTGTGGTGAAATTCAATTGCCAAAATAGCAATACCATAAATCTGGTGTCTCAGCACTGGCTGGCAAACTATAATAGTGTCCGCCAAAACATATATTTTGTTCTGGGGTGAAATGCACTTGCCAAAATAGCAATCCCCTAAATCTGGTGTTCCAGCACTGGCTGGCAAACTATAATAGTGTCCGCCAAAACATATATTTTGTTCTCAGGTGAAATTCAATTGCCAAAATAGCAATACCATAAATCAGTGGTTTCAGCTGTGGCTGGCAAAGTATAATAGTGTCCGCCAAAACATATTTTGTTCTGGGGTGAAATTCAATTGTCAAAATACCAATACCCTGAATCTGGTGTCCCAGCTGCTGCAGGCCAAGTGTTAATCTGTCCGTAAAAGGGTATATTTTGTTCTCAGGTGAAATTCAATTGCCAAAATAGCAATACCCTGAATCTGGTGTCCCAGCTGTTGCAGGCCAAGTGTTAATCTGTCTGTAAAAGGGTATATTTTGTTCTGGGTTGAAATTCAATTGCCAAAATAGCAATATCATAAATCATTGGTTTCAGGTGTGGCTGGCAAAGTATAATAGTGTCCGCCAAAACATATGTTTTGTTCTGGGGTGAAATTCAATTGCCAAAATAGCAATACCCTGAATCTGGTGTCCCAGCTGTTGCAGGCCAAGTGTTAATCTGTCCGTAGAAGGGTATATTTTGTTCTGGGGTGAAATTCAATTGCCAAAATAGCAATACCATAAATCAGTGGTTTCAGCTGTGACTGGCAAAGTATAATAGTGTCCGCCAAAACATATATTTTGCTCTGGGGTGAAATTCAATTGCCAAAATAGCAATACCCTGAATCTGGTGTCGCAGCTGTTGCAGGCCAAGTAAAATATAAATAGTACATAAATAAATAGGCAGATAGTGTTAGGTGCCTGTAAAAAAAGGCCTGAATTTGAAATCAATACATTGGGCCAAATATTTTTTTTCTTATTGTGGTGCTTGGTGAACGGTAACAATGAGGAAAACATCTAGTAAGGGATGCGGACGCGGTCGTGGTGGTGTTAGTGGACCCTCTGGTGCTGGGAGAGTACGTGGCCATTCTGCCACAGCCACACGTCCTAGTGAACCAACTACCTCAGGTTCCAGTACCTGCCAGAATTTACAGCGATATTTGGTGTGGCCCAATGCCGTTCTAAGGATGGTAAGGCCTAAGCAGGTGCAGGCGCTAGTCAATTGGGTGGCCGACAGTGGATCCAGCACGTTCACAACATTATCTCCCACCCAGTCTTCTGCAGAAAGCGCACAGGTGGCGCCTGAAAACCAAGCTCATCAGTCTGTCACATCACCCCCATGCATATATCGTGGTGGTGTTAGTGGACCCTCTGGTGCTGGGAGAGGACGTGGCCATTCTGCCACAGCCACACGTCC
Organism: Bufotes viridis; assembly: GCA_033119425.1. Classification (NCBI taxonomy): domain Eukaryota; kingdom Metazoa; phylum Chordata; class Amphibia; order Anura; family Bufonidae; genus Bufotes; species Bufotes viridis. The sequence continues at coordinate 89,061,274 of CM065594.1, read as the reverse complement.
TAGTGAACCAACTACCTCAGGTTCCAGTACCTGCCAGAATTTACAGCGATATTTGGTGGGGCCTAATGCTGTTCTAGGGATGGTAAGGCCTAAGCAGGTACAGGCGCTAGTCAATTGGGTGGCCGACAGTGGATCCAGCACGTTCACAACATTATCTCCCACCCAGTCTTCTGCAGAAAGCGCACAGGTGGCACCTGAAAACCAAGCCCATCAGTCTGTCACATCACCCCCATGCATATCAGGGAAACTGTCTGAGCCTCAAGTTATGCAGCAGTCTCTTATGCTGTTTGAAGACTCTGCTGGCAGGGTTTTCCAAGGGAATACACCTAGCCCTTCCCCAGTGGTGGAAGACATAGAATGCACTGATGCACAACCACTGATGTTTCCTGATGATGAGGACATGGGAATACCACCACGTCTCTGATTATGACTAGTGTTGAGCGAACAGTTCGAGCATAGTTCGGGTCCGTACCGAATTTTGGGGTGTTCGTGACACGGACCCGAACCCGAACTTTTTCGTAAAAGTTCGGGTTCGGGTTCGTCGTTCGGCATGTATTTTGGCGCATTTTGAAAGGCTGCAAAGCAGCCAATCAACATGCATCATACTACTTGCCCTAAGATGCCATCGCAGCCATGCCTACTATTGGCAAGGCTGTGATTGGCCAAGTGCAGCATGTGACTCAGCCTCTTTATAAGCTTGTGCGCACGTCGGGACGTGCTCACTCCCGATGTGAATAGAACAAGTGAAATGAGTATATCTTTTTCTTGTAGTACTGAATAAGATACTAAGATATAAACCTCTAAAGGCTTTTCAACATAACACTTGCAGCCCAATAACAAAAAGCTGGAATGACAGAGCTGTCTAATGACTATTTGGATCCCCAAATAATATGTGCCTGCACTTGTTAATCACTTTTCTATCAATGTCCCTAGCGCCTTCTGAAGTCTCTCCCTGCACTAAGATACTGTGAAATGATTCCTCCCTATCCTTTCCCTGCACTTATAAATCACTTTCCTATCAATGTCCCTAGCGCCTTCTGACGTCTTTCCCTGCACTAAGATGCTGTGAAATAATTCCTCCCTATCCTTTCCCTGCACTTATAAATATTTTTTTCTGTCTTTTTTTTCCACAATTGTTTTTCCACTTGCTGTCCCGAGAACCTTCACACGTCTGTCCCCGCATTCTGAACGCTGAAAAATGACTGTAAGATGGCCGCCATATTTATAGGACTGTGACATCACAGGGCTGGCTGGCTGCTGATTGGCTGTATGCAGGCATGTCAATCTGGGTGATACCACCTTCCCAGAGTTCCTTGCTCCATGTCCTCAGTCCTCACATGTGTAGCCGCCATTTTAGTAAAACTGAGATTTGTTACCACAAAGCACAAGAAAATACGCATTTTTTGCGAATCAAAGTTTTCCTGAAATTCTAAACGAATTCCACTTCACCAGCTTCAATTCGCTCATCTCTAGTCATGTTTTTTTCATGGTGCACCACACCCCACAATTCTGGTTTGAGTCTTATGACTAGTATTGAGTGAACAGTTTGAGAATAGTTCGGGTTCGTACCGAATTTTGGGGTGTTCGGGACACGGACCCGAACCCGAACATTTTCAAAAAAGTTTGGGTTCGGGTTCGTTGTTCGGAGATTTCTTCCCGCTTTCTGAAGGGCTGCACAGCAGCCAATCAGCTAGCGTTTTGCTTCTTGCCCTAAGAGCCCATCACAGCCATGCCTACTAATGGCATGGCTGTGATTAGCCAAGTGCAGCATGTGACCCAGCCTCTATTTAAGCTGGAGTCACGTAGCGCCGCACGTCACACTGCTCTGATTAGTGTAGGGAGAGGGCGCAGCTGCTGTGAGGGCGAGATTAGGCAGGAAAAGTCAGCAAAAGCACCTAATGAAGTGATCAATCTACAGCTGTGAATGATTCAACTTCTGCTAGTTACTTGCTCACTGGTTTTTAGGCTGCACAGAGCGTTTTTCTGTCACTTATTTTCTGGGGTGATCGGCGGCCATTTTGTGACTTGTGGTGCACCAGAACAAGCTGCCACCAAGTCCATCAATCCATCAATACTAGTTTTTTTTTTTGCTATATCCTACATCAGGAGCTTGGCTGTGCTAATTGTCACCCCTAGAAACTCAGGATAGCAATTTCTATATTTTATTAAGGGGTTAAATACAATTGCCAAAATACCAATCCCCTAAATCTGGTGTTCCAGCTTTGGCTAGCCAAGTATAATGCTGTCTGCTGTCTGGCAAAGGATAGATTATTTTCTGTGGTGAAATTCAATTGCCAAAATAGCAATCCCCTAAATCTGGTGTCCCAGCACTGGCTGGCAAACTATAATAGTGTCCGCCAAAACATATATTTTGTTCTGGGGTGAAATTCAATTGCCAAAATAGCAATACCCTAAATCTGGTGTCACAGCTGTGGCTGGCAAACTATAATAGTGTCCGCCAAAACATATATTTTGTTCTGGGGTGAAATTCAATTGCCAAAATAGCAATACCATAAATCTGGTGTCCCAGCACTGGCTGGCAAACTATAATAGTGTCCGCCAAATCATATATTTTGTTCTGGGGTGAAATTCAATTGCCAAAATAGCAATACCCTAAATCTGGTGTCCCAGCACTGGCTGGCAAACTATAATAGTGTCCGCCAAAACATATATTTTGTTCTGGGGTGAAATTCAATTGCCAAAATAGCAATACCATAAATCAGTGGTTTCAGCTGTGGCTGGCAAAGTATAATAGTGTCCGCCAAAACATATATTTTGTTCTGGGGTGAAATTCAATTGCCAAAATAGCAATACCCTGAATCTGGTGTCCCAGCTGCTGCAGGCCAAGTGTTAATCGTGTCCGTAAAGGGTATATTTTGTTCTCAGGTGAAATTCAATTGCCAAAATAGCAATACCCTGAATCTGGTGTCCCAGCTGTTGCAGGCCAAGTGTTAATCGTGTCTGTAAAAGGGTATATTTTGTTCTGGGTTGAAATTCAATTGCCAAAATAGCAATATCATAAATCATTGGTTTCAGCTGTGGCTGGCAAAGTATAATAGTGTCCGCCAAAACATATATTTTGTTCTGGGGTGAAATTCAATTGCCAAAATAGCAATACCCTGAATCTGGTGTCCCAGCTGTTGCAGGCCAAGTGTTAATCTGTCCGTAGAAGGATATATTTTGTTCTGGGGTGAAATTCAATTGCCAAAATAGCAATACCATAAATCAGTGGTTTCAGCTGTGGCTGGCAAAGTATAATAGTGTCCGCCAAAACATATATTTTGTTCTGGGGTGAAATTCAATTGCCAAAATAGCAATACCCTGAATCTGGTGTCCCAGCTGTTGCAGGCCAAGTGTTAATCTGTCCGTAAAAGGGTATATTTTGTTCTGGGGTGAAATTCAATTGCCAAAATAGCAATACCCTGAATCTGGTGTCGCAGCTGTTGCAGGCCAAGTAAAATATAAATAGTACATAAATAAATAGGCAGATAGTGTTAGGTGCCTGTAAAAAAGGCCTGAATTTGAAATCAATACATTGGGCCAAATATTTTTTCTTATTGTGGTGCTTGGTGAACGGTAACAATGAGGAAAACATCTAGTAAGGGATGCGGACGCGGTCGTGGTGGTGTTAGTGGACCCTCTGGTGCTGGGAGAGTACGTGGCCATTCTGCCACAGCCACACGTCCTAGTGAACCAACTACCTCAGGTTCCAGTACCTGCCAGAATTTACAGCGATATTTGGTGTGGCCCAATGCCGTTCTAAGGATGGTAAGGCCTAAGCAGGTGCAGGCGCTAGTCAATTGGGTGGCCGACAGTGGATCCAGCACGTTCACAACATTATCTCCCACCCAGTCTTCTGCAGAAAGCGCACAGGTGGCGCCTGAAAACCAAGCCCATCAGTCTGTCACATCACCCCCATGCATATATCGTGGTGGTGTTAGTGGACCCTCTGGTGCTGGGAGAGGACGTGGCCATTCTGCCACAGCCACACGTCCTAGTGAACCAACTACCTCAGGTTCCAGTACCTGCCAGAATTTACAGCGATATTTGGTGGGGCCTAATGCTGTTCTAAGGATGGTAAGGCCTAAGCAGGTACAGGCGCTAGTCAATTGGGTGGCCGACAGTGGATCCAGCACGTTCACAACATTATCTCCCACCCAGTCTTCTGCAGAAAGCGCACAGGTGGCACCTGAAAACCAAGCCCATCAGTCTGTCACATCACCCCCATGCATATCAGGGAAACTGTCTGAGCCTCAAGTTATGCAGCAGTCTCTTATGCTGTTTGAAGACTCTGCTGGCAGGGTTTTCCAAGGGAATACACCTAGCCCTTCCCCAGTGGTGGAAGACATAGAATGCACTGATGCACAACCACTGATGTTTCCTGATGATGAGGACATGGGAATACCACCACGTCTCTGATTATGACTAGTGTTGAGCGAACAGTTCGAGCATAGTTCGGGTCCGTACCGAATTTTGGGGTGTTCGTGACACGGACCCGAACCCGAACTTTTTCGTAAAAGTTCGGGTTCGAGTTCGTCGTTCGGCATGTATTTTGGCGCATTTTGAAGGCTGCAAAGCAGCCAATCAACATGCATCATACTACTTGCCCTAAGATGCCATCGCAGCCATGCCTACTATTGGCAAGGCTGTGATTGATCAAGTGCAGCATGTGACTCAGCCTCTTTATAAGCTTGTGCGCACGTCGGGACGTGCTCACTCCCGATGTGAATAGAACAGGGATAGACGCAGCTGATGCTAGGGCGAGAATAGGCAGGGATAATTGAATAACTGGAAGCAAATTTCTCTCCTCCACCTGTGATTCATCTGAACAACTGCAGCTGAGCTGCTTTTTGATAGGGATTGGCTATTTTTAGAGTGGCCAGAGTGATTTTCCATCCACATGTACCTGGGCTGACCGCCGGCCGCCATTTGCGACTTGTAGTGCTGCAGCAGAAGCTGCCACAGTGTGCATTCAAAGCTCCAAACAAGTCAGACATCTACACCTGGGATTCAGACCAATAGCGATTTAGCAGCACAGTCCAAGGCTATTTTTTTAAAGGTTGTGCAGACCATTTTGTGGCACATGTTACTGGGCTGATAGGCGGCGGCCATCTTGGGACTAGTGCTGCAGCACAATCTCTCCCAACGTCCATTAATCACTTGTAATAGTGGTCTGTGCCATAGAAATCCTACATCAGGGACTTGGGTGTGCTTGTGTCACCCCTACTAATACCAGTCCACCTGTAATCCATACAGTGAAAAGCCATAAAGTATTCCAGTGAGGGAATTTTTTTATTTAAAAAGGCCAAGTTAGTTTATCTGGCGTTCAATATACTAGATACAGTTAGGCCTGCGTTTCATACATCTGGAATTAGCAAACTAATGTGCTGGGGTTGGGAAAACATATATGTACCCATACTAGAATCTGTCAAAGAAAGCGGTACTCACATATAACAGTCATTCCATCTGTAATCCATACAGTCAAAAGACTGAAAGTATTCCAGTGAGGGAATTTTTTATTTAAAAAGGCCAAGTTAGTTTATCTGGCGTTCAATATACTAGATACAGTTAGGCCTGCGTTTCATACATCTGGAATTAGCAAACTAATGTGCTGGGGTTGGGAAAACATATATGTACCCATACTAGAATCTGTCAAGAAAGCGGTACTCACATATAACAGTCATTCCATCTGTAATCCATACAGTCAAAAGACTGAAAGTATTCCAGTGAGGGAATTTTTTATTTAAAAAGGCCAAGTTAGTTTATCTGGCGTTCAATATACTAGATACAGTTAGGCCTGCGTTTCATACATCTGGAATTAGCAAACTAATGTGCTGGGGTTGGGAAAACATATATGTACCCATACTAGAATCTGTCAAAGAAAGCGGTACTCACATATAACAGTCATTCCATCTGTAATCCATACAGTGAAAAGCCATGAAAGTATTCCAGTGAGGAATTTTTTTATTTAAAAAGGCCAAGTTAGTTTATCTGGCGTTCAATATACTAGATACAGTTAGGCCTGCGTTTCATACATCTGGAATTAGCAAACTAATGTGCTGGGGTTGGGAAAACATATATGTACCCATACTAGAATCTGTCAAAGAAAGCGGTACTCACATATAACAGTCATTCCATCTGTAATCCATACAGTCAAAAGACTGAAAGTATTCCAGTGAGGGATTTTGCTTATAAAAAATAATATATTTCATTGTAGTGCGAGTTGAATCGCAACAATGAAGAAAATACTATTAAGGGACGAGGGCGCGGTCGTGGTGGTGTCCGTGGAGCCTCTGTTGCTGGTAGAGGACGTGGCCGTTCGGCCCCAGGCGCACACAGTAGGGAGCGAACTCCCTCAACTAGCCGGCAGAATGTACCGCAATATCTCGTGGGGCCCAATGCCGCTCTTAGGATGGTAAGGCCTGAGCAGGTACAGGCATTAATCGATGGGTGGCCGACAGTGCTTCCAGCACGTTCACCACATGGTCTTCCACCCAGTCTTCTGCGGAAAGCGCACAGGTGGCACCTGAAAACCAAGCCCATCAGTCTGTCACATCACCCCCAAGCATATCAGGGAAACGGTCTGAGCCACAAGTTATGCAGCAGTCTCTTCTTCTGTTTGAAGACTCTGCTTCCAGGGTTTCCTAGGGGCGTCCACTCAGCCCTTCCCCAGTGGAGGAAGACATACCATGCACTGACGCACAACCACTTATGTCTCCAGATGAAGAGGACATGGGAATACCACCACAGCAGAGTCACCGACTCTCTGATGATGACGAAACACAGGTGCCCACTGCCGCGTCTTTTGCAGTGTGCAGACTGAACAGGAGGAGGTCAGGGAGGGAGACTGGGTGGAAGACGATGCAGAGGGACGATGAGGTCTTAGACCCCACATGGACTGGAAGGTCGTGGCGATGACTTTCACAGTTCAGAGGAAGAGGTAGTGGTGAGACCGAGACAACAGCGAAGCCAAAGAGGGAGCAGGGGGCCAAGCAGACGAGCCGCGCCCCAGAGTTCGCCTGCTACTGGACATCGCCAACAGGGACCCAGCCCACAAAGGCAGCTTCAAAGAGTTCCTGGCATGGCACTTCTTAAACAATGTCCTACCGACAAGACCCGAGTGACTTGCACGCCTGCCATCAGAGCCTGAGGCGAGGCATTAACGCTTCTGAACCTCAGCACAACCTGCATGACCAGGCATCTACATGCAAAGCATGAACTGCAGTGGGGTACACACCTTAAAACCAGGCACTCGCTGAGGCTCCCCTGCTCCCTCTACCGCTGCTGCCTCGGCTTCCGCCTCGAGAGGAATGTTGCCACCTGCCGAGCAGCAAACAGAGGATGTGCCACCGACACCACCACCACCGCCACCGTCAACTAGCGTCTCCACTATATCACACAGCAGCTGCTCAGCTCTCAATATCTCAAACCTTAGAGAGGAAGCGCAAATTCCCCGAGTCACCCTCGAGCCTCTGGCCTGAACGCCAGCATTTCTAAACTGCTGGCCTTTGAAATGCTGTCATTCCGGCTGGTGGACACAGACAGCTTCAAACAGCTGATGGCCATGGCTGTCCCGCAGTATGTGGTTCCCAGCCGCCACTACTTCTCCAAGACAGCCGTGCCTTCCTGCACATGCAAGTGTCCGATAAAATCAAGTGTGCACTGCGCAACGCCATTTGTGGCAAGGTCCACCTAACCACAGATACGTGACCAGTAAGCACGGCCAGGGACGCTATATCTCACTAACTGCACACTGATGAATGTAGTGGCGGCTGGGCCCCGGCGGACAGTTCCTTGGCGCACGTCCTTCCGCCCCTAGGATCGCAGGGCATCATTCTCTGCCTCCTGTAGCCTCCTCCTCCTACTGGCTTCCTCCTCCACTGCTTCCACCAGCTCATCCGGTCAGCCACACACCTTCACCACCAACTTCAGCACAGCCCGGGTAAACGCCAGCAGGCCATTCTGAAACTCATATGTTTGGGGGACAGGCCCCACAGCGCAAAGGAGTTGTGGCGGGGTATTGAACAACAGACCGACGAGTGGTTTCTGCCGGTGGGCCTCAAGCCAGGCCTGGTGGTATGCGATAATGGGCGAAATCTCGTGGCAGCTCTGGGACTAGCCGGTTTGACGCACATCCCTTGCCTGGCGCATGTGCTGAACTTGGTGGTGCAGAGGTTCATTCACCACTACCCCAACATGTCAGAGCTGCTGCATAAAGTGCGGGCCGTCTGTGCGCGCTTCCGCCGTTCACATCCTGCCGCTGCTCGCCTGTCTGCGCTACAGCGGAACTTCGGCCTTCCCGCCACCGCCTCATATGCGACGTGCCCACCCGGTGGAACTCCACCTTGCACATGCTGGAGAGACTGTGCGAGCAGCAGCAGGCCATAGTGGAGTTTCAGCTGCAGCACGCCGCGCCAGTCGTACTCGCCGAACAGCACCACTTCACCACCAATGATTGGGCCTCCATGCGAGACCTGTGTGCCCTGCTGCGCTGTTTCGAGTACTCCACCAACATGGCCAGTGGCGATGACACTGTTATCAGCGTTACAATACCACTTCTATGTCTCCTTGAGAAAACACTTAGGGCAATGATGTTAGAGGAGGTGGCCCAGGTGGAGGAGGAGGAGGAGGATGAGGGCTCGTTTCTAACACTTTCGGGCCAGTCTGTTCGAATTGGCTCAGAGGGAGGTTTGTTTAAGCAGCAGAGGACAGGTTCACAAGTCGCCAGCCAAGGCACTGTACTGGAGGACGAGGAGGATGAGGAGGAGGAGGTGGAGGGGGACGAGGATGACGCAAGTTCACAGCGGGGTGGCAGCCCAGGCCCATCACTGGTGCGTGGCTGGGGATACGGTGGACGATGACGATACGCTCCCACAGAGGACAGCTTGTCCTACCCATGGGTAGCCTGGCCCACATGAGCGAATATATGCTCCAATGCCTGCGCAACGATCAGCAGAGTTGCCCACGCTTTAACGTGTGCAGACTACTGGCGGCCACCCTGCTGGATCCCCGGTATAAAGACAATGTGCCCACTTTAATTCCTGAACTGGAGCGCGACCGCAAGATGCGCGAGTACAAGCGCACGCTGATAGAGGCGCTCTTGAGAGCATTCCCACATGTCACAGGGGAACAGGTGGAAGGTGAAGGCAGAGGAGTGGCAAGAGGTCGCCAACGCAGCTGTGTCACGGCCAGCTCATCTGAGGGCAGGGTTAGCATGGCAGAAATGTGGAAAAGTTTTGTCTCCACGCCACAGCTATCTGCACCGACACCTGATACGGAACGTGTTAGCAGGAGGCAGCATTTCACTAACATGGTTGAACAGTATGTCTGCACACTCCTCCACATCCTGACGGATGGTTCGGCCCCATTCAACTACTGGGTTTCGAAATTGTCCACGTGGCCAGAGTTAGCATGTTATGCCTTGGAGGTGCTTTCCTGCCCGGCGGCCAGCGCTTTATCTGAACGCGTATTCAGCACGGCAGGGGCGCCATTACTGACAAGCGCAGCCGCCTGTCCACAGCCAACGTGGACAAGCTGACCTTCATAAAGATGAACCAGGCATGGATCCCACAGGACCTGTCCCTCCCTTGTGCAGAGTAGTCCTTATTAACTGCCTAAAACATGTCTTGTTGTGCTACGGGCCACTTCTTTATTTGATACAAATTTTATGAAACCCACAGTTGAATGAAACTCTTCTCTGTCTGGGCGCCGGCCTAACCAGATGAAAGTGGCCGGTTAAACTAACGGGTGACATGAAGCCATAACCTCTGCCATGCTACCTCTGTCTTCTGTCTGGGTGCTGAGGCCTAAGTCAAATAAAGCGGTCTTCTGCTGTGCTGGGGGATATGAAGCTAATCTCTGACCTCTCTCCTCTGTCTGGGTCCAAAGGCCTAAATCACTGAAAGAGGCCTTCTCCTGTGGTGTGTGATATGATGCCAGAATATGTGCTGTGGGGCCTCTCTCCTCTTCCTGGGTGCAGGGGTCAAATAAACTAAATTGTGGCCTACTCCTGTGGTGGTTGATATGATGCCTGATTCTCTGATGTGGAACCTCTCTCCTCTGTTTGGGTGAAGGGGTCAAAGTAACTCAATGGTGGCTTCTCCTGTGGTGGCTGAGTATGATGCCAGAATATGTGCTGTGGGGCCTCTCTCCTCTTCCTGGGTGCAGGGGTCAAAGTAACTCAATGGTGGCTTCTCCTGTGGTGGCTGATATGATGCCAGAATATGTGCTGTGGTGCCTCTCTCCTCTTCCTGGGTGCGGGGTCAAAGTAACTCAATGGTGGCTTCTCCTGTGGTGGCTGATATGATGCCAGAATATGTGCTGTGGGGCCTCTCTCCTCTTCCTGGGTGCAGGGGTCAAAGTAACTCAATGGTGGCTTCTCCTGTGGTGGTTAGTATGATGCCAGAATATGTGCTGTGGGGCCTCTCTCCTCTTCCTGGGTGCAGGGGTCAAAGTAACTCAATGGTGGCTTCTCCTGTGGTGGCTGATATGATGCCAGAATATGTGCTGTGGTGCCTCTCTCCTCTTCCTGGGTGCAGGGGTCAAAGTAACTAAATGGTGGCTTCTCCTGTGGTGGTTGATATGATGCCTGATTCTCTGCTGTGAAACCTCTCTCTCCATCTGGGTGTAGGGGTCAAAGTCTTTCAAAGTCGCCTTCTCCTGTGCTGATTGATATGAAGCTGATGGTTGTGCCATCTGACATGGCTGCCGGGGTCCCATTAAATTGGGGCCTACTCCTGTGGTGGTTGATATGATGCCTGATTCTCTGATGTGGAACCTCTCTCCTCTGTTTGGGTGAAGGGGTCAAAGTAACTCAATGGTGGCTTCTCCTGTGGTGGCTGATATGATGCCAGAATATGTGCTGTGGGGCCTCTCTCCTCTTCCTGGGTGCAGGGGTCAAAGTAACTCAATGGTGGCTTCTCCTGTGGTGGCTAGTATGATGCCAGAATATGTGCTGTGGTGCCTCTCTCCTCTTCCTGGGTGCAGGGGTCAAAGTAACTCAATGGTGGCTTCTCCTGTGGTGGCTGAGTATGATGCCAGAATATGTGCTGTGGGGCCTCTCTCCTCTTCCTGGGTGCAGGGGTCAAAGTAACTCAATGGTGGCTTCTCCTGTGGTGGCTGATATGATGCCAGAATATGTGCTGTGGGGCCTCTCTCCTCTTCCTGGGTGCAGGGGTCAAAGTAACTCAATGGTGGCTTCTCCTGTGGTGGCTGAGTATGATGCCAGAATATGTGCTGTGGTGCCTCTCTCCTCTTCCTGGGTGCAGGGGTCAAAGTAACTAAATGGTGGCTTCTCCTGTGGTGGTTGATATGATGCCTGATTCTCTGCTGTGAAACCTCTCTCCTCCATCTGGGTGTAGGGGTCAAAGTCTTTCAAAGTCGCCTTCTCCTGTGCTGATTGATATAAAGCTGATGGTTGTGCCATCTGACATGGTTGCCAGGGTCTGATTCAATGGGGGCCTACTCCTGTGGTGGGTGATCTAAATGCCTGATTCTCTGCTGTGAAACCTCTCTCCTCCGTCTGGGTGTAGGGGTCAAAGTCTTTCAAAGTCGCCTTCTCCTGTGCTGATTGATATGAAGCTGATGGTTGTGCCATCTGACATGGTTGCCGGGGTCCCATTAAATTGGGGCCTACTCCTGTGGTGGGTGATCTAAATGCCTGATTCTCTGCTTTGAAACCTCTCTCCTCCGTCCGGGTGTAGGGGTCAAAGTCTGTCAAAGTCGCCTTCTCCTGTGCTGATTGATATAAAGCTTATGCTTGTGCCATCTGACATGGTTGCCGGGGTCTGATTCAATGGTGGCCTACTCCTGTGGTGGGTGATCTAAATGCCTGATTCTCTGCTGTGTAACCTCTCTCCTCCGTCTGGGTGTAGGGGTCAAAGTAACTAAATGGTGGCCTACTCCTGTGGTGGGTGATATGATGCCTGGTTCTCTGCTGTGGGACCTCTCTCCTTTGTCTGGGTGCTGTGGTCAAAATAATAGTAAGTGACCTTCTCCATTGGTGGGTGACTTGAAGCCTGATTCTGTGCTATGGGACCTCACTCCAATTAATATTGTTTAATTTTTATTTATTTTATGTTAACTCATCATTTCCCTATCTACATTTGTTTGCAGGGGATTTAACTACATTTTGCTGCCTTTTGCAGCCCTCTAGCCCTTTCCGGGTGTGTTTTACAGCCTTTTTAGTGCCCAAAAGTTCGGGTCCCCATTGACTTCTATGGGGTTCGGGTTCGGGATGAAGTTCGGGTCGAGTTCGGATCACGAACCCGAACATTTTTCGAAAGTTCGGCCGAACTCGTCGAACCCGAACATCCAGGTGTTTGCTCATCTCTAATTATGACGAAACACAGGTGCCAACTGCTGCGTCTTTCTGCAGTGTGCAGACCGAACAGGAGGTCAGGGAGGAAGACCTTGTGGGAGACGATGCAGGGGACGATGAGGTCCTAGACCCCACATGGAATGAAGGTCGTGCCACTGACTTTCATAGTTCAAAGGAAGAGGCATTGGTGAGACCAAGCCAACAGTGTAGCAAAAGAGGGAGCAGGGGGCAAAAGCAGAACAGCCTCCGCCAAGAGAGTTTGCCTGCTACTGGCCACCGCCACCAGGGACCGAGCACCCCAAAGGCAGCTTCAAGGAGTTCCCTGGCATGGCACTTCTTTAAACAATGTGCTGACGACAAGACCCGAGTGGTTTGCACGCTGTGCCATCAGAGCCTGAAGCGAGGCATTAATGTTCTGAACCTTAGCACAACCTGCATGACCAGGCATCTACATGCAAAGCATGAACTGAAGTGGAGTAAACACCTTAAAAGCAAGGAACTCACTCTGGCTCCCCCTGCTCCCTCTTCTGCTGCTGCCTCGGCCTCTTCCTCCGCCTCGGGAGGAACATTGGCACCTGCCGCCCACCAATCAGGATGTGCCACTGACACCACCACCTGCGTCACCAAGCATCTCCACCATGTCACACGGCAGCGTTCAGCTCTCCATTTCACAAACTTTGGAGAGAAAGAGTAAATTCCCACCTAGCCACCCTCGAGCCCTGGGCCTGAATGCCAGCATTTCTAAACTACTGGCCTTTGAAATGCTGTCATTCAGGCTGGTGGACACAGACAGCTTCAAACAGCTGATGTCCATGGCTGTCCCACAGTATGTTCTTCCCAGCCGACACTACTTCTCCAAGACAGCCGTGCCTTCCCTGCACAACCAAGTATCCGATAAAATCAAGAGTGCACTGCGCAACGCCATCTGTGGCAAGTTCCACCTAACCACAGATATGTGGACCAGTAAGCACGGCCAGGGACGCTATATCTCCCTAACTGCACATTGGGTAAATGTAGTGGCGGCTGGACCCCAGGCGGAGAGTTCCTTGGCGCGCGTCCTTCCGCCGCCAAGGATCGCAGGGCATCATTCTTTGCCTCCTGTAGCCTCCTACTCGGCTTCCTCCTCCTCTGCTTCCACCAGCTCATCCAGTCAGCCACACTTCTTCACCATCAACTTCAGCACAGCCCAGGGTAAACGTCAGCAGGCCATTCTTAAACTCATATGTTTGGGGGACAGGCCCCACACCGCGCAGGAGTTGAGGCGGGGTATTGAACAACAGACCAACCAGTGGTTTCTGCCGGTGGGCCTCAAGCTTGGCCTAGTGGTGTGCGATAATAGGGAAATCTCGTGGCAGCTCTGGGACTAGCTGGTTTGACGCACATCCCTTGCCTGGTCCATGTGCTGAATTTGGTGGTGCAGAAGTTCATTCACAACTACCCCGACATGTCAGAGCTGCTGCATAAAGTGCGGGCCGTCTGTGCGCGCTTCCGGCGTTCACATCCTGCCGCTGCTCGCCTGTCTGCGCTACAGCGTAACCTCGGCCTTCCAGCTCACTGCCTCATATGGGGCGTGCCCACCAGGTTTAATTCCACCTTGCACATGCTGGAGAGACTGTGCGAGCAGCAGCAGGCCATAGTGGAGTTTCAGCTGCAGCACGCACGCGTCAGTCGCACTGCGGAACAGCACCACTTCACCTCCAATGATTGGTCCTCCATGCGAGACCTGTGTGCCCTGTTGCGCTGTTTCGAGTACTCCACCAACATGGCCAGTGGCGATGACAATGTTATCAGCGTTACAATACCACTTCTATGTCTCCTTGATAAAACGCTTAAGGCGATGATGGAAGAGGAGGTGGCCCAGGAGGAGGAGGAGGATGAGGGGTCATTTTTATCACTTTCAGGCCAGTCTGTTAGAAGTGGCTCAGAGGGAGGTTTTTTGCAACAGCAGAGGCCAGGTACAAATGGGGCCAGCCAGGGGCCACTACTGGAGGACGAGGAGGATGAGGTTGAGGTGGAGGAGGATGAGGATGAAGCAGGTTCACAGCGGGGTGGCACCCGACACAGCTCAGGCCCATCACTGGTGCGTGGCTGTGGGGATACGGAGGACGATGACGATACGCCTCCCACAGAGGACAGCTTATCCTTACCTCTGGGGAGCCTGGCACACATGAGCGACTACATGCTGCAGTGCCTGCGCAACAACAGCAGAGTTGCCCACATTTTAACGTATGCGGACTACTGGGTTGCCACCCGGCTGGATCCCCGGTACAAAGATAATGTGCCCACCTTACTTCCTGCACTGGAGCGTGATAGGAAGATGCACGAGTACAAGCGCACGCTGGTAGACTCGCTCCTGAGAGCATTCCCAAATGTCACAGGGGAACAGGTGGAAGCCCAAGGCGAAGGCAGAGGAGGAGCAAGAGGTCGCAAACGCAGCTGTGTCACAGCCAGCTCCTCTGAGGGCAGGGTTAGCATGGCAGAAATGTGGAAAAGTTTTGTCTCCACGCCACAGCTAACTGCACCACCACCTGATACGGAACGTGTTAGCAGGAGGCAGCATTTCACTAACATGGTTGAACAGTACGTCTGCACACCCCTCCACGTACTGACTGATGGTTCGGCCCCATTCAACTTCTGGGTCTCCAAATTGTCCACGTGGCCAGAGTTAGCCTTTTATGCCTTGGAGGTGCTGGCCTGCCCGGCGGCCAGCATTTTGTCTGAACGTGTATTCAGCACGGCAGGGGGCGTCATTACTGACAAACGCAGCCGCCTGTCCACAGCCAACGTGGACAAGCTGACGTTCATAAAAATGAACCAGGCATGGATCCCACAGGACCTGTCCCTCCCTTGTGCAGAATAGACATTTATAACTGCCTCCCACTCAACCATGTATTCTTGTACTCCGGGGCACTTCTTTATTGAATCCTCATTTTTTTAACTTTACCATGATCTTGCGGTGCAACCCAAAGTTGAATGAACCTCTCCTCAATCTGGGCACCAGGGCCTAAATAACTGAAAGTGTCCTTCTCCAGTGGTGGGTGATATGACGCATGATTCCTTGCTGTGGACCTCTCTCCTCTGTCTGGGTGCTGGGGCCGAAATAACTGAAAGTGGCCTTCTCCAGTGGTGGGTGATATGACGCATGTTTCCTTGCTGTGGGACCTCTCTCCTCTGTCTGGGTGCTGGGGCCGAAATAACTGAAAGTGGCCTTCTCCAGTGGTGGGTGATATGACGCATGATTCTCTGCTATGGGACCTCTCTCCAATTGATATTGGTTAATTTTTATTTATTTTATTTTATTTTAATTCATTTCCCTATCCACATTGGTTTGCAGGGCATTTACCTACATGTTGCTGCCTTTTGCAGCCCTCTAGCCCTTTGCTGGACTATTTTACAGTCTTTTTAGTGCTTAAAAGTTTGGGTCCCCATTGACTTTAATGGGGTTTGGGTTCGGGATAAAGTTCGGGTCGAGTTCGGATCCCGAACCCGAACATTTTCGGGAAGTTCGGCCGAACTTCTCGAACCCGAACATCCAGGTGTTCGCTCATCTCTACTTATGACGCTATATTTTGGCACCACAAAGAGCTGTTTTGCTGGAGAAACTGGACCTGTATACAGAACTTGGGAGATTTGCCAACTCTACCAGGAGTCCAGGAAGTCTCTACTTTTTTTTCTAGGAGCCTCCTAGATGTTTTCAGAAAAATTGCCAAGTATGCATTTAAGGGATTATGAATTTATAAGTTTACCAACATCCTGTCAATGTCATTTTGAAACTTCCTTGGTACTTTTTTCCCAAAGTCTGGGAGATTTACTAAGCTGAATGCACCAGAATTAGGGCTCAGTTTACAGTAAAAACTGACATACATGCCTCGCACCACATTTCTTGGCTGAAACATGCAGCACAGAGCAATGCACACCACAATGGACTGCTGATGGACCCCATTATAAGTCAATGGGGCCTATTGGGATCAACTGTTGGTGCCATCATGTGATGAATCAAGCACTGTGTCATGGGTTCCAGACAGAAATGGGGAACAAAAAGCGGCATGCTAAGTGTGTCGACTGTTGAGCAAAATTTTGTTCAAATGCCCAACTGACACACCTCAGCCTACAGCATTTGACTCACACATGTTAGAACCACAGATCTCTGGTATCCGAATTAAATTAATTTCAATAACATACTTACAAAAGGAAAATGTGTGTTCCTCTCACTGAAACACAACAGCATCACATCAAACAGCTTAAAAGAAGTTGCACAAATTGCCATATTGCCTTGTCTAACCAACACCTCTGGGTGCTACTTCAACATCCAAAATCAACATGTGCCTGTAAACTCATGAAATATGGGCATTTATTACTGACTGTAAGAACTTAGTTGCCATAGTTTGGAATCTAAAGATATCAGCACACTCCGTAGAAGTCACTAACAACATATAACTGTCATCTCAATTCACGTGATTCTCCTCTTTTTGTGTGGTGCCAAATCAGTTAGAAGGATAAGTATGTAGGTATCATACTGTTTTTATAATGAGACCAGACACACACATTGGTTTCATGGAAGCATCTTCTCATTCCGGAGCAAGAGAGCTTTATTCAAGTTACATGTACTTAAATAGCAGACATGATATCACAAAAGGGGTGTGCCTTAATAAAAGACTATTGGCTCCTTAACTTGATAGGAGTGGTTTCAGCAACTTCAAATCTCATAGGTAGCTTTAAAAATTGCAACCTAACTCCCCCTCCCCCTCCCCAGTGACCTTACACACACATGGCTCACACATCTGGATAGCGGCCATCTTGTGGACAAAAATGTGTACTACAGAATGTTCACATTATATTTAAAAACCTATCTCTCACATTACTGACCTTGAAAAATAGAAAAATAATATGGTACATCTTATAACATCATGGTGCAACACCAGGAACTACCAGTCATATCAAATGCTGAATGGGCATCTACCTACAAATACACTGCTGTACAGAGGACCCCAGTGGACCGGAAATTGGGTCAGTTGAACATGTGAACCACTGGAGAGCCCTGAAAAGCACATCACACAGAGACAGATAGAGACATGCCTTAGCACTACCAGCTCCACAAGTTTCCGGTATTTGATGGGCTTCATGTTAGGGGCACAATGCTACACCTGACTCATGGATGATCCTCCATGAGCTGCCACAATACCCTTCATAATTGCCAAATTAACCTTGTAGTACTGTGCTCTAACAAAGAAAACTATCACACACTGTGCCAAGCTAAATTGTATACTCCGTTCTGTTTCTGCCGCACTCACTACATATATTGCTTGATATCGCACATAGACAGACTTACTGTTTGTACATGGTGTTCAGGCATTAGTAGTAGAGGGATGGCTGGCTGAGCGGCAGGCACACTGCAGGGAGACGCTACACGTGGAGACACGCCCCGGCCGGTGGCGCGGCTCCTGTAGTGGGTCGCGCGCAAACGCACGCTTGTGACGTCACTGCCTGTGACACAAGGTCGCGGGCACCACTAATTCCTCTACGCATTTCGGATAGTAAACGCTATCCTTCCTCAGGAGTGTTTCTTTACCCCCCAGTGTCTTCCCTATATATATCATGTATGCCTGTTCTTCCATTTGCCTAGCCTGCTGTCAATCATTCTGCACCTCCTTCTATTCTGTATTATAGTAAATGTATATATCTCAATTTCGCTATTGAGGCCAAAGGGGACCAGGGGACTTGTTAGTGGAAGAAAGAGTGTAGCGCTCTAGGATTCCGTTTCTTGAAGTGTGTGTAACCCTTCATAATTGCTCATACAACCCCTAGCCCAGGAATGCTGGTAAAGTTCACACTACTGTCCAGGCTTTGCCTCACCACAGCAGCTTGTTTAAACTGAAAAATCACTGCTAACATAAGAAGTCTCCTTACTTGCAACTAGCTGCTCATAGATTTTTCACCATAGTCATTGCAAATGCTATACATATAGCATTGAGGCACTCTTCCTCTTCAATACATGGGTTATTGTGTTGAATTTTTTCTCCAGGCCATGGAGTGTACCTCCATTATGCAGTAAGCTCCCCCTAGTATTGGCTCAAAGCAGCCACAAATGTCTTCTGTAACTGCAGCGACTGGGACAGCAGGGGTGCAATATGTAAGTGCGGTGGGCCGATGGGTAGTTGTACTCACAGTTAGCAGCTCCCTGGGCCGGCATGCAATGACGGGAATGATAGCACTCGTGTTGAGGGATCTCCTGCCAGATGTTGGTTGAGGTGCCCTTGGTGGTATGGTTTTAGGTGCAGGGAAGTCAGGGTCCCTGGTGTTGGTGACGCCAGCACTCGTGGGTGCAAATGAAAAACTGGAACATTTACTGATAATCAGTTGCCTTGAGGTAGTTGTACAAGTTCATTGACATGGCAGTGGTAGTTATAATCCATATAAAGCACATTACAGTTATCTGTAATCTGTAATCCTAGTAACAGGCTCCTGGTGAGTTATAGCTTCGGGTCTAACTCAGGCTGGGGTAACTTCTGGCGGACTTTCTTTCAGGTGTGGAGTATACATCAATAAACTGCTTCACATGACTATTACACATATATCTTGCCTTCTTGGCTTACTCACAATTGTCCACACTGTCCATAGAGGAATGCGGCTCTGCATATAGCTTGTACTTCACTGTAGACCGTGAACAGGCACCGTAAGCTAACTCCTATCTCACTTAGGTTACTAGAGGTTCCATAGGCTGAGGAAACCACTCTCATCTCCACTAGGCTCACTTTATACTCTCTCATAACACACTGGATCACATTTGTCTTTGTATTCAGCCCTACCCTTGGTCTGCGCACAACTCAGAGGGGTAGCTTCTTGTCAGCTCCTGCAGGTACAGCAGCTCCAGCCCTAGCCTTGGTCCTCTACTTCATTTAGCTGTCTCGCTTCAGTCTGGCTCAGACCTCTAACTCCTGTGGATCTCCCTTACCTGGGGGCAGCCTCCCTTACCTAGGGGCTAAACATGTGCTGCCCTTGCTGCACTTCACACTGCACTCCTCTTGCTCTACTCCGCTAACTCTGCACTGCTCTGCCATACACTGTTATATATCTATGTTATGCCCGCGCCACCTAGGGGTGAATGGATGTAATAACATGTGCAGGTGTAAACAGCCTGTTAGAAGTTATTACAGGATTGTACATACATAAAATCCCATGACATACTGCAAATACCCATATGTATGCAGGGCCCCACTACTGACACGGAGTGGGACACTGCATAACTGTTTGTGATGGTGAGTTGAAGCTCAATATTGCAAAACTGAACTCTGACTACTATAAAATTATCTTAGGAAGTCATTCATCACAGAACTAGGAACATAAAACCAATGTAAAAAGGCAGTATACTTATCTTTATTGTACTATGAACTGAACACCAGCAGATTTCTTAATTCCGGTCTGGATATAGTTCAAGTATAAGATATAAAAAAATTGGGATAAGAGATAATTAAAGCAAATTATTTGTATTGTGACTCAACACTTGAAATACTAAGAACTGGAGCTTCACACCAATAAACTGCAATACCCTGTTGGGTGCCAGGTCTGTTTTAACCATAATGTTCAACATAAATTGCTATTCCACTGCAGGACATCAAACTCACTATCAGCATTAACACTTGTTTAATGTATTTTTAATTTATTTTTTATTCATTGGGGAAAATATTGCATTTAAATGATCTCTGGAAGTAAAAGACTAAGATTTACTTATGTAAGGTTTCCCTATTTTACTTTATTTGAATTTAATTTTCTTGCCCTGGTTGCTGTTTTTAACTCAGATGATCTACATTAAAGGATAGGTCATCAGAATCTGATCAGTGGGGGGTCTGATGCACAGGACCCCCACTGATCAGATGTTTGACAAGGCACCGCCACTTCTGTGAGTGGCACCGCCTTCTCTGTGCTTACTAAGCACAGCGCCGTACATTGTATAGTCGCTGTGCTTGGTATTGTGCTAAGCCCTATTCAATTCTATGAGGCTGAGCACAACACCAAGCACAGCAACTATACAATGTACGAAGCTGTGCATGGTAAACACAGAGAAGGCTGCACCACTTACAGAAGCGCTGGTGCCTTCTCCAACAGCTTGGACCACCGCCAATCAGACACTGATGACCTAAGCTGAGGATAGGTCATCAGTGTTAAAATCCCTGAAAACCCCTTGATTTTGACCTTTTTATGTTCAGTGGCTATTCACTGGATGCCATAAATGTTTTCTAAATTCAATCTCAATCCTTAACCAGAGAGGGCTCTATTACAGTGTATATATATATATATATATATATATTAATTATATTGTAATAGTTATATTCCTGTACATAGGGGCAGTATATTGTTATACATAAGAGACCGTATTATAGTAGGTATATTCTTGTACATAGGGGACAGCATTATAGCAGTTATATTATTGTACATAATAGGCACTATTATAGTAGTTATATTCTTGCACATAGAGAACAGTATTATAGTAGATATCTTTGTATACATAGGGAGCAGTATTATAGCGCACATTTTCTTAGGGTACTTTCACACTAGCGCCAAAGTTTTCCGTCATTGAGTTCCGTCCTCGGGGCTTAATAACGGAAAAAAACTGATCTGTTTTATCCTAATGCATTCTGAATAGAAAGCAATCCATTCAGTTTGCATCAGTTTGTCTTCATTTCAGTCCTTTCACGTTTTTTGGACGCAGATAAAAGCGCAGCATGTTGTATTTTTATCTCTGTCCAAAAATGCGGAAACACTTGACGGAATGACGGATCCGCTATTAATTTCCATTGAAATGTATTAAGGGCGGATCCGACATTGAAAATTGACGCATTAATGGATCCGTTCTCCCACTCTGCGCATGCGCAGACCTTTAAAAATGGTAAAATAATAAATAACGGATCCATTT
This sequence comes from Bufotes viridis, assembly GCA_033119425.1. Taxonomy (NCBI): domain Eukaryota; kingdom Metazoa; phylum Chordata; class Amphibia; order Anura; family Bufonidae; genus Bufotes; species Bufotes viridis. The sequence continues at coordinate 89,040,044 of CM065594.1, read as the reverse complement.
TTACGGCTGACAACGGAAAGACGGATGCCTGATGGAATCCTTCAACGCAAGTGTGAAAGTGCCCTTACTCTGTAATTTTGCTTTCCTCAAGTCCGTAGGCAGCACAATAGGGATAGCCTTACACTTCTATCAGACTCTAAAAATAGTAAATAAAAAAATCCGAATTCGATACAAAAAAAGTTTATTTGGGGAGAAACTTGAGCTGTCTATGGCCTTGAAGAAAGAAAAATTACACTGTAAGAAATCTTTCCTCGTTGACCTACGTCATCACAATAAGATTTAGCAAGCAGAAGGAAAGAGGAAAGAGGGTGAAAGAAAAGAAAATGAACTGAGCACACCAGTGACAAAGACTGAACCTCTAGAAACTTTGATGTCAAGCCTATAATGTTGGACAAGCATAGAGGATGATGACCAAGAAGCTGCACTACAGATATCATGAAGGGATGTGATGCTTGCATGTTTTCAGCCCAGAAAGCTACAGTTGATCTTGTAGAAAGGGCCCCAAGGGAGGCTGGCAGAGAAAGATCTTGAAACCTGTAAGCCTCTGTAATTGCCATCCTGATCCACCTGACAAGGGAGACTTTGGATGCTGTGTAACCTTTTTTTATTCCAGCAAACAATACAAAAAGATTTTCTGATTTTCTAAAGCTGTTTGTTTTCTCTGTATAAACAGAAGGAGCTATTTTGACATCTAGCTTGTGCAAGTTTCTTTCTAGTTCATTGGTAGGTTGTGGATAAAAGGTAGGTAAGAACGCTTCTCTATTAATGTTCTGTACAGATGTCACTTTTGGTAAAAAAAAAAAGGGGGTAGTGCCCTGTGCACAACTTCTTTTGGCACAAACTTTAGAAAAGATGGGTTTGCAGATAAGGCTTGCAACTCTTCGACACATCTGGCTGAGGTGATGGCTACTACTAGAAATATTATTTTGAGAGGATGGATTAATCATTCAAATTGGGGAGACATCAATCCATTGATCACAATGCATAAATCCCAGGACAACCCAAAATGTTTAATTATTGGTCTCAATTTCTTAAGGGCTTTAAAGAAACTAGCAATAACAAATGACAAGACAGGTGCACTCTGCGGTCTTACTAAGCCCTCAAACTGATGTTAAAATTGAGAGATTAGTCGACATGTCCTGCAGTGGCGGACATGTCATAAGCCCGAGCACCACACCAAGGTTTCTCAAGAAGCTCGAGACCTAACACTCACCTACCTGTGCCGTATAGCCAATACCAGGGGCCAGTGGGCAAAAATTACAGGAAAGTATAAGCCGACTTGCAACATACTCCTCAGTTACCTCCAGCATGTAACCATGCCTGCAATGGGAGAAGGGAGAAGGCTGTGAGCCCCACCCAAGACTGGCTGATATGGCCCAGGCCGCACAGGTGCACCAAAATGTACCCTTTGGATGCAAAACAGACTACATCTATATAAGAGTTTATACACTTCAAAAATTACATATACAAAACAACTGAAAGGTGGCATGAAGCAGGATGTGCTCAACACAAAAATGCAGTTGTGCATATATATATACAGATGAGCAGATCCTGCACTTGTTGCCCGTTGTTAATGGCGATCCCCAGCAAAAATGCATACGGTGGAGGATGCCCGCAGCGGACCACAAGTACCACAATAGACATCCTACACAAGATGGCAATTGTGTGGATGTGATAAATAATATAACAATATAGCAATAACAAATTACAAGACAGGTGCACTCTGCGGTCTTACTAAGCCCTCAAACTGATCTTAAAATTGAGAGATTAGTCGACATGTCCTGCAGTGGTGGACATGTCTTAAGCTCGAGCACCATGCCAAGGTTTCTCAAGTAGCTCGGGACCTAACACTCACCTACCTGTGCCGTATGGGCAATACCAGGGGCCAGTGGGCAAAAATGACACTTGTGATCCGCTACGGGCATCCTCCACTGTATGCATTTTTGCTGGGGATCGCCATTAGCAACAGGCCACAAGTGCAGGATCTGCTCTTCTGTATATATATGCACAACTGCATTTTTGGGTTGAGCATGTCCTGCTTCATGCCACCTTTCAGTTGTTTTGTATATGTAATTTTTTGGAGGTGTATAAACTCCTATGTAGATGTAGCCTGTTTTCCATCCACAGGCTACATTTATGTGCACTTGTGAGGTCTGGACCATATCAGCCAGTCTTGGGTGGTGCTCACAGCCTTCTCGCTCCTCCCATTGCAGGCATGGTTACATGCTGGAAGTAACTGAGGAGTTTGTTGTGAGTCGCCCCTGGTATTGCCCATACGGCACAGGTAGGTAAGTGTTAGGTCCCGAAATACTTGAGAAACCTTGGTGTGATGCTAAGGCTTAAGACATGTCCACCACTGCAGGATATGTCAACTAATCTCTCAATTTTAACATCAGTTTGAGGGCTTAGTAAGACCGCAGAGTGCACCTGTCTTGTCATTTGTTATTGCTATATAGAGATGGCCCGAACTATTCGCCAGCGAACAGTTCCCGGCGAACATAGCTTGTTCGCGTTTGCCTCAGCGGGCGAACATATGCGATGTTCGGTCCGCCCCCTATACATCATCATTGAGCAAACTTTGACCTTGTACCTCACAGTCAGCAGACACATTCCAGCCAATCAGCAGCATACCCTCCCTCCCAGACCCTCCCACCTCCTGCACAGCATCCATTTTAGATTCATTCTGAAGCTGCAGTCTTAGTGAGAGGAGGGAGAGTGTAGTTGCTGCTGATTTAATAGGGAAATTGATAGCTAGGCTAGTGAATTCAGTGTCCACTCCAGTCCTAAAAGACTCATCTGATCTCTGCTGTAAGGACAGCGTCCTGACAGCACCCCAAAAAGCCCTTTTTAGGGCTGCAACATTAGTCTGCTTTTTTTTTCTCTCTATATACATATTGCAGTTGCCTGGCCTGCCCGTGTGTGAGGAGCTGCAGGCCCACAGACTGTAGTGTGCCCACTGCCAGTGCCCACCCCTGTCATCCCATGTGGCACAGGACTTTGCATCAAACAAAGGCATTTAATTTTTACCCTTTAATCTAAGGTTAGTTGCCTGCCAGTGTGTGTCAGGCCGACTTCCACAGACTGTAGTGTGCCCACTGCCAGTGCCCACCACCACTCATACCGGGTGGCACAGGCATTTAATTTTTACACTTTAGTCTAATTTCAGTTGCTTCCTGCTGCCAGTGTGTGTCAGGCCGACTTCCACTGACTGTAGTGTGCCCACTGCCAGTGCCCACCACCACTCATACCGGGTGGCACAGTAGCTTGCCGATAAATAAGGCATTTAATTTTTACACTTTAGTCTAATTTCAGTTGCTTGCCTTCTGCCAGTGTGTTTCAGGCCGACTTCCACTGACTGTAGTGTGCCCACTGCCAGTGCCCACCACCACTCATACCGGGTGTGACAGTAAATTGCACGGTGCAGATGCAGTGACCGTGGATTAAAACAAAAGGGAGGGAGCCAGCGTTTTTTTAACCATCTCCCTGTTCGAAAAATCAATTCAATAAATGGACCCCAGATTGGGAACCCTAGAGGGATTAAACTGATGAGAATAGTACTACAGAAAATACCACTCATATCGGGTGTGACAGTAAATTGCACGGCGCAGACGCAGTGACCGTGGATTAAAACAAAGGGGAGGGAGCCAGCGTTTTTTTAACCATCTCCCCGTTCGAAAAATAAATTCAATTGACCTTTCGGGGACCCTTGGTGTTGTACATGGCTGGGTGGAGGAAGAAACCTTCAATGACATCACCGGGACGTGGCTAGCTTGGTATCCAACCTTGTGCAAATGGGGAGTTTGCGGTTGTGCAAATGAACTGTTTGTGGTTATTTGCGGTGCATTAAAAGGGGAGTTTGGTCTGTCAATGTCTGTGAAGCGGGCGTAACCCTTACACTACCTGATCGATACAACATCATACCTGATCGTATACACACACTGGATGTTTTAAAGCATGTTATTCCGAACAATTTAGGAATGTTAGTTGATTTATGCCCTTTATGGATTAAAACCCGACTCTGCGTCCACTACGTAATTTTCCATGAGAGTTTTGCCATAGATCCCCCTCCGGCATGCCACAGTCCAGGTGTTAGTCCCCTTGAAACAACTTTTCCATCACTATTGTGGCCAGAAAGAGTCCCTTTGGTTTTTAAAATTTGCCTGTCTATTGAAGTCTATGGCGGTTTGCCCAGTTCACCTGTTCGCGAACATTTGAGGAAGTTCGCGTTCGCCGTTCGCGAACTGAAAATTTTATGTTCGCGACATCACTATTGCTATATTGTTATATTATTTATCACATCCACACAATTGCCATCTTGTGTAGGATGTCTATTGGTCCGCTGCGGGCATCCTCCACAGTATGCATTTTTGCTGGGGATCGCCATTAGCAATGGGCCACAAGTGCAGGATCTGCTCCCCTGTATATATATGCACAACTGAATTTTTGGGTTCAGCACATCCTGCTTAATGCCACCTTTCAGTTGTTTTGTATCTTTAAAGAAACTACCAAGAAAAGGTTGCTTATGAACTTCTTGCCAATAAAGCCTTTAAAGGGGTCATCAGGAAAAGATATTTATGACTGATTCTCAGGATAGGGAGCCTGAATTGCTCACCAGAGCTTTAGTGAACAAAGCAGCTCCCATAGCTAAGCTGATCGGCAGGGCTGCCATGACTTAGACCCCTGCTGAGGTAATAATTATGACCTATCCTGAGCATAAGCCATCATTATCTTTAGCTAATCGAATTTTTCTTGAAATTCGGATAACACTAGTATATATAAATGTATCAAATGGAAGAGACCTAGGACAGATGTATGCGATCCGCCATAAGGCTGATCACATACATTTAACCCCTCAGCTGCCGTGGTCAAATGTGACCAAGACATTTTAATGGGACAGCTGTGGGAGCCGCGCTCCTGCGCCGTAACTGCATTCCCCGGCTGAGATGGGGGAAGTTGTTACATTACAGTGAGAGCTCGGAGCCTCAAGCAGGCTCCAATACCCATCACTAGTATATTCCAATACAGGCTTGCAGGTGGCAGCACTGTATTGAAATGCAGTGAATGCCTGTTCTATGATGGATAAATACCATCACAGAACACAATTGGCAATCTAGGATGACTTTAAAAAAGTTTTTAAAAAAGTTCTTAAAAAGTTCAAATCATCCCCCTTTCCCCCAAATCAAATGAAATAAACAGGAGAAAATTTTTTATAGGCATCACCTTGTCCGAAAACACCTGTACTATTACAATATAGCAATATTTATCCCATTTGAATGGGAATGAACACCGTAACGGAAAAAAAAATTCTAAATAGCCAATTCACCATTTTTTTGTCACTTCACCTTCTCTAATTCACATTTTTTTTGTCACTTCACCTCCCCCCAAAAATGTTTAAAAAAGTGATCAAATGCACATTTCAAAACGATTTCACGTATGACCCCTATATAGCTCTGTACACATAACTATAAAAAAAAAAGTCAGATTATAAAGGGGTCAGATTATGGCGTTGAAAAAAATTAATTTTCAAGTTTTTTTTTTCAGTATTAAAAAGCAAGGAAAATTTACCGTGGTATTGTTGCAATTATACTTACCTAGAGAATGAATAAAACAGGTCAATTTTACCACAAAGGAAGTTCTGTAAAGAAAAAAAAACCTTAATACTGTGACAGAATTGCATTTTTTTCCCAATTCCACCTCATTTGGATTTTTTTCCTGCTATCCTCTACATTGTATGCAATATTAAATAGTTCCATTAGAAAGTACAACTTGTCCCGCAATAAACAGGCCCCCATAAGGCTATGTGAACAGGAAAATAAAAAAATGATTGCTCTGGGAAGGCGGAAAGTGAAAAAGTGAAAAAAAAGGAAAATAGCAAGGCCCTTTTAAGGTTAAATGGTGGCATTAGAAAGTATAACTTGTCCCGCAAAAAACAAGCCCCCACACAGTTATGTGAATGGAAAAATAAAATAGTTATGGCTCCATAAGGATAGGGAAGAAAAAAGAAAATGCAAAAACGAGAAATTATCTCGGGTATTCAAGGGGTTAATATACAGCTAATATATAGCACATGGACATGAATGTATTAACACCTGTGATTTGTATGTCTTCTGCAGCCTAGACATGTATATTGTAATACATGGAGGGAACAGTGTTATAGTACATATATTCTTATGCATAGAAGCAGTATTATAGTAGTTATATTCTTCAACATAGGGCAGTATTATAGTAGTTATATTCTTGAACACAGGAGCACTATTTATATTTAGAGATGGGCGAATCCAAGCTGACGAAGTAGAATTCGATCTGAAATCAGGACAAATTCGATTGGCACCGAATCCAAATTTCCTCATGCTTTGTGGTAACGAATCACATTTTTTCCTAAAATGGCTGCTGCACATATTAGAACATGGAGCAAAGAACTCTGGGAACGAGGGATCACCCACAATACCATGCATGCAGCCAATCAGCAGCCAGCCCCTGTGATGTCACAGCCCTATAAATACCCTCAGCCATTTTGGATTCTACCATTTTCCAGTGTGCTTAGTGCAGGGAGAGATGTCAGCAGGCGCTAGGGACAGTGTTAGAAAAGACTTTATTGTGCTGAAAAAAAAAACATTTACAAGTTAAGGGAAAGATTATTCAAGGTGAAGAGAAAGCATATGCAGGCATCGGCCACGCTATAAAAGGAGAACAGGGTGCAAAAGGAGTGTACAGCCTAGGAGCGAGTCTATTACACCTTGCTGCACTTATTGGGGATCAAATTGCTATTATACTGCTGCTTTTAGGTTTGCACTAGATGATACCTGTGTAATTCCAACAAACCTTGTTTGTTATTGGGGTACAAGTGCTGTGTCGCAGAATGTATTTATAGGAAATATATGTACGTCATTAACCGTTCTGCGGTGCAGTTACATTGTTCTACAGCTTTTTAGGGGGTGTATAAGTGTAAAAAAAGTACGTCTTATTTGCTGTTATGTGTTGCAGTTACTTTGTACTACAGCCTTTTTTGGGGTGTATAAGTGTAAAAGAAAAGGACATCTTATTTGCCGTTCTGCGTTGCAGTTACTTTGAACTACAGCCTTTTTTGGGGTGTATAAGTGTAAAAAAAGGGATATCTGATTTGCTGTTCTGCTGTGCAGTTATATTGTTCTACAGCTTTTTTGGGAGTGTATAAGTGTAAAAAAAAGTATGCCTTATTTGCCATTCTGCGGTGCAGTTACTTTGTACTACAGCTTTTTTGGGGGGTGTATAAGTGTAAGAAAAGTACATCTTATTTGCCATTCTGCTGTGCAGTTACACTGTACTACATACTTTTTTGGGGGTGTTTTAATAGCATAAAAAGTACGTATTATTTGCCATTCTGCGGTGCAGTTACATTGTACTACAGTCTTTTTGGGGTGTATTAGTAAAAAAAACAAGTACGTTTTATTTGCCGCTCTGTGGTCAAGTTACATTGTTATGCAGCTTTTTTGGGGTGTATTAATTTCTTTTTAATCTAATTATTTTATTTAACAGTATGTCACTATGTCAATGGGACACTCTGTGGTCTCATTATGCTGCTGCCACATAACTACTCTGTGGTCTCCTCTTGCTGCTGCCACCTCAATATTATGTTACAGGGTCACTCTGTGGTCTCCTCATGCTTCTGCCACCTCCCCACTCATCCACTGGGCCACTCTGGGGTCTCCTCTTGCTTTTGCCACATCACTACTCTGTAGCCTCCTCATGCCTCTGCCACCTTCCCACTCTGTCACTTGGCAACTCTGTGGTCTCCTCATGCTGCTTCCACCTCACCATTATGTCATTGGGCAGCTCTGTGGACTTCTCATGCTGTTCCCACCCACCCTCCTTCATGACTGGGCCACTATTTTGCCTTTTTGGCCTGGCTGACATCATCATTTATTTGACCCTTCTTCTGATCTTTCAGAAGGAAGGAAAAATGAGATGCACAATGGATCCTATCTATGTAGCAGCTGTAAGGCCTGTATGACATGGTCCCATCAGAATTAGCTTATGATTTGGTAGCCAAAATTAGGAGTCAGTACAAAACACAGGAGACATGCAAATATTTCATTCACGTGTCATCTCTCTTTTGGATCCACTCCTGTTTTCTTTGGCTTTAGCAATACTGATGGATTACTGACCAAATGCTGACCGCATAAAGGCAGATGCTTAACAGACAGGATCCGTTTTTGGGGGGTTATTGTTCTGATGGGCAAAATAATCAGTGACGTCAACACAAACTTACTGTTGACACTAGGGATGCGCAAATCGACTTCGGATGAAACATTCAAAGTCGATTTGCATAAAACTTCATTCCAATACTGTACGGAGTGGTACCTTGGAACCAAACCCGAGTTTGGGAAATGTTTTTTTACAGTACAAATTAATGTATTAAGTTATTATCCGACGTCTCACGAGACTTCGCAAAGCAATGACTTCAGCTCATCGGAGCCAATACATTCTAATACTGTACAGAGCTCCTGTTTCATCCGAAGACGATTCGCTCATCCCTAGCTGACACTCTCTCCACTCTGTGATGGGGACTCTACTTGTATAAGCATTTAATAGAGCAGGTTCTGTAGACATCTATGTGGAATCAGCGGAATGCACTTCTTCTTGATGCCAACATCGACCTGTAAGGCTGGGTTCACACTTAAGTTAGTTGGTCAGTTTTGGCCCCGTAACTGCCTAAATATGTGAATTATGCAGTGTTTCTATGAACGACGCCTGTCATCTCTGTGTCATACTGACTCACAGTATTTCACTACCACAGCAGACTCCCCATGCGTGTTACTGCAAGGCACAGTGTTCTACATCTACACCACTATACAGGCTCTCTACAGCCAGGAAATAGCAGTTTTTTATGCGATTTGCCACAAATTAATTCGGATCGAATCAAATCTTTTCAGAAAATTCGACGAACCGACTGAATCGAATTTTTGAGAAATTCGCTCATCTCTAGTTATATCCTTCCTCCGTAGGAAGAAGTATTATAGTACAGTAGTTATATTCTTGTAGATGGAAGGCTGTGTTATAGTAGTTATAGTACTGTTCATAGGAGCAGTATTATAGTAGTCATATTCTTGTACATTAGGCAAAGTATTATAGTAGTTATATTCTTGAACATAGAGAGCAGTATTATATAATACATGGGGGCAGCATGATAGTAGTTTTAATCTTGTACATAAAAACAGTATTATATTTTATTCCTTTTCATAAGGGGCGGTAATACAGGCATATTCTTTTCCACAGAGGTCAATTTTATGTTAGTTACATCCTAGTTCATAGGATCAGAGGCAGGGCCTAGAAGCAGTGTTATAGTAGTTAAATTCATGTAAAGGCACAGTAAACCAGTGATGTTAATATCAGTACTGACTGAAATTACTCTTGTAATGGTAAGCAGTTTTCAGTAAAGGTTGGTAGATATTGCACGACAAGTACAGTATCAAGGATTCTGTTGCTGCTTTGTATAACAGCTGTAGCTTCACCTTTTGCTTAAGCTCTTATGTTTTTCTGTCCAGAATTGAGTTTTTGTTTGAATAGGAGTTAAAATCTGAGCTTGTTCTGTTTTTCTATGCTTACAAAAGTGAGGGGGCTTCTGGGCTGGTTGCTATGGTACCTGCATGTCGTAAGAGAGCGATTCTCTATGGTATTAACATACTAATAACAGGAAAGGTTTTTTATGAGATATTAAAAGGGCTGGCTATTTAGATCCCAACTCTGCAAGAGAAGGTCTGTTTCTCTGATAGCGCAGTTACTACTATTACTGATACAGTGGAGTCTGCAAAACTATTCTGAATGACATATTAGATTAGATGCACCTGCAAACTTTATATAATGAAAACTAAACATGCTGTATAGTAAATAAATGGCAAATTTATGTTAGCCCTAAAGGGAAACTATTACTTTGAAAATGCAGACAGACAGCATGTTATAAAGCAGGAGGAGCTGAGCAGATTGAAATATTGTTTTATGAGAAAACATTCAATAAAACTTGTAATATATTAATTTAAACCTCTTTTCATTCTCGGCTTAGGAGTCACATGGGCGGTGTTATGGCACTGATAAGAAGTCCCATAGGGCTCCTAAGCAAAGAATGTGCAGAGGTTTAAATGAAACAAATTTTATCTGATAAAAAGGTATTTCAATCTGCTCTGTATTTTCATGGTGACATGTTACATTTAACCCCTTCGCTAGCAACACTGTAAATGTACATGCAGCGGGCGCCATGGCTGGGGGGTATCCACTGTTTCGAATAGCAGAGACCCATGGCTAATGACTGCCAATCACAGTCATTAAAGTCTTTAGATGTCGGCATCTAAAGGGTGAAAAAAACGGAAGCTTGCACTTCCGGGATTCTTACTGGCATCCTCTGCAGCCAATGAGGATACCGGTAATTGATTTCAATATACTGGGTCTCTCTGAAGAGACCCAGGGTATTGAAGCTGCAATTCATATTTTGGCCAGCAGGTCAACATAAGAAATGAGCAATTATGTATCAATATGGATATATACTAAACATAATGGACAGAAAAAAATAAATAAAGAGTTTTGAAGGCTCACACACAAGCTACAAAACCATAAAAAAGTAAAAAAAAATGTTAAAAAACATATAGACATTTAAAAAAATATACAAGTTTAAAGCACCCCCCTTTCCGTAAAATAAATAATTAAATTCAGTATTTTTTGCCCTATAAGACGCACTGGCCCATAAGACGCATATAGGTTTTAGGGGTGGAGAATAAGAAAAAAGGTTTTTCTTTAGATCTCATGTCAGACCACCAATCAGACCCCCAATGTTAATCAGACCTCAGCTAACAGCCCTAATCAGACCCCCAATGTTAATCAGACTGCAGCTAACAGCCCCAATCAGACCCACAATGTTAATAAGACCCCAACAAGACCTCAGATCAGACCCCCCCAATCAGACCTCATCTAAGACCCCAATGTGAATTACCCTCAAACAGACCTCAGATAAGAGATCCATGCCTCTCATCAGCCCCATATGCCCCTCATCAGCCTCCAGTAGTCTCATATCAGCCCCCAGTAGCCTTTCATCAGTGCCCATATGCCTCTCATCAGACCCCAGCAGTCTCATATAAGCCCCCAGTAGCCCCTATTGCCACTTATATCAGCCCCCAGCAGCCCCCATTGCCTCATATCAGCCCCCAGTAGTCCCATTGGCTCTCATATGAGCCCCCATTGCCTCTCATGTTAGCCCCCAGCAACAGAGCCTTTATCGCTTCCTGGTCCTCTGGTACTAATGAGCGCTTCCATAATTGAATTGCACATTAGTATTCGCCCCAGAAGACGCAGGGACATTTTCCCCACTTTTGGGAGAAAAAAATGCATCTTATGGGCATCATGGGCATCATCGCATCTAAAAACACCCGTACTATTAAAATATAAAAATATTTTTCCAATATGGAGAATGGTAGAACAGAAAAAAAGGGTCTAAATGGCCGATTCCCCATTTTTTCATCGCGTCTCTTACCCCAAAAAAGTAACAAAATTAAAATCAAAAAGTCACACACACTTAAAAATGGTATCAATAAAAACTAAAGATCGTCCGGCAAAAAATGACAATCAGCTCAGTAGATATAACTATTAAAAAGTTATGGGGAGTCCAAATATGGTGATGTAAAAAAAAAATGTATTCTCTAACTTGGGTACATGATGTAAACTGCAGTGAAGTTAATATTCTTACCAGTGACTCTGCTCCTTAGCTGTGTCATGTGACCAACACTCTGACTCTCGAAATAACAGCATCTTATGTGTGGACAGGAAACCAGTTTCTCTATATATTCATATAGGATCCTCGTAGGAATGAGCCTCTGTCAGTTGGAGATCAAAGTGTTGGTCACATGACACAGCTATGGATCAGAAAGCAGGTTATAACTAAAGATGAATCGGAATTTATTAACAGCGAATTTCATAAAAAAATGTGATTTCCTGGCTGCAGAGGGCCTTTATTATGGTGTAGAACACTGTGCCTTGCAGTAACACGCATAGGGAGTCTGGTGTGGTAGTGAAATAATACTGTGAGTCAGTATGACATGCAGATGACAAGTGTCCCTGATTCCACATAGATGTCTACAGAACCTGTTCTATTAAACACTTATGCAAGTAGAGCCTCCTGACAGAGTGTAGAGGGTGTCAGCAGATTGTGTTGACGTCACTGATTATTTTGCCCTTTCTCTGATCTATCAGAACAATAACCCCAAAAAAACGGATCCTGTCTGTTGAGCATCCGCCTTCACTCGGTAAGCATTTGGTCAGTAATCCATCAATATTGCTAAGGCCAAAAAAAACAGGATAAGATCCAAAACAGAGATGACACGTGAATGGAATATTTGCATGTCTTTTGTGTTTTGTACCCACTTCTCCTTTTGGCTACCAAATCTGCCAATTCTGATGGGACCATACAGGCCTTACAGCTGCTACACAGACAGTATCTGTTGTGCATCTCATTTTTCCTCCCTTCTGACAGATCAGAATGAGGGTCAAATAAATGATGTCAGCCAGGCTGAAAGGCAAAATAGTCGCCCAGTCATGAAATGGGGAGGGTGGGAACAGCATGAGAAGTCCACAGAGTGGAAAGGTGACCTAGTGTAGAGGTGGCAGCAGCATGAGTAGGCCACAGAGTTACAAGGTGACATAGTGTGGAGGTGGCAGCAGCATGAGGAGGCCACAGAGTTACAAGGTGACATAGTGTAGAGGTGGCAGCAGCATGAAGTGGCCAAAAAATGCCATGATGAAAGTGTGGACGTGGCTGCAGCATCAGGAGGCCACAGAGTGGCACAATGAAAGTGTGGAGGTGGCGGCAGCATTAGGAGGCCACAGAGTGGCAAGGTGACATATTTTTGAGGTGGCAGCTGCATGAGGAGACCACAGAGTGGAAAGGTGACATAGTGTAAAGGTGGCAGCAGCATGAGTAGACCACAGAGTGGCAAGCTGACATAGTGTGGAGGTGGCAGCAGCAGGAGGAGACCACAGAGTGGAAAGGTGACATAGTGTGGAGGTTGCAGCAGCATCAGGAGGCCAAATGTGATGCTCTGATGCCACACTACTGGCCTGGCAGGTCAGCTTTTCCAAGGCAAACTTTGCCAGTTGCATCCACAAATCCAGTTTGGATGCCCAGTAGTCCAGCAAATCTTCAACTTTGGGTGGCAGGGTGCTGTCCAAGTATGCCACCACCTGCTGGTTCAGGTTCTGCTCTATGTCTAGCTCTTGGTGAGTAGTTTCTTCACTATGCGAGTGAAGAAAGCTGCTCATTAGCGACTCTAGACTCAGGCTGCTGCTGATAGAGCTGGTACTTCTCCTGCCAACCCACCCCTCCCCAGCAGCCATAGCAGTGGAACCTGAACGCAGAGGGCCCCCCGGTCAGACCTACGAGAGGATGGACAATGAACCAGATAGGCAGCGGCCAACTGACATAGGATGTCTCTATAGTAGTTCAGTTTGTCCTCCCTCTCAGCGGATGTAAAAAAGGCAGTACATTTTGGACCAGTAGCGAGGGTCCATCAAGGTGGAGAGCCAGAAGTCATCACACTGCCGAATGCTGACAATTCGGCTGTCACTACTCAAGAAAGGGAGCATGCAGCGGGCCATTTATGCAAGTGACTCGGAGGGACTTCCTGCCTCAATCTCCATTGCATACTGCCACAGTGTGTCTGGGTCCTCTGCCTCATCGCCCTGCAGCTCCTCTGGCTGCTCCCGCTCCTCCTGTCTAGTGTTAAACGAACAGTTTCGAGCATAGTTCGGGTTTGTACCGAATTTTGGGGTGTTCGTGACACGGACCCGAACTGAACATTTACGTAAAAGTTCGGGTTCAGGCTCGTTGTTCGGAGATTTCTATGGCACATTTTGAAAGCCTGCAAAGCAGCCGATCAACATGCGTCATACTACTTGCCCCAAGATGCCTACTATTGGCATGGCTGTGATTGGCCAAGTGCAGCATGTGACCCAGGCTCTATTTAAGCTGGAGTCAGGTAGCGCCGCACGTCACTCTGCTTTGATTAGTGTAGGGATAGGATGCAGCTGCTGTGTAAGGGCAAGATAGGCAGGGATTAACTCATCAAAAACACCTAATGAAGTGAAAGATCTACAGCTGTGAATCATTCAACTACTGCTAGTGAATTGCTCACTGTTTTTAGGTTGGGCAGAACGTTTTTCTGTCACTTTTTTCTGGGGTGATCGGCGGCGGACATTTTGTGTCTTGTGGTGCACCAGCACAAGCCTCCACAAAGTCCATTAATCCCTCAATAGTAGTTTTTTTTTGCTATATCCTACATCAGGGGCTTGGCTGTGCTTATTTTGTCACCCCTAGTAACTCAGGAAAGATTTTTCTATATATTATTGAGTGGTTAAACTGAAATTCACTTAAATAGCAATCCCCTGAATCTGGTGTTCCAGCTAGGCTAGCCAGCCAAGTGTAAAACTGTCAGCCACAATTAAAAAAAAAATCTGGGGTTGAAACTCAATTTCCAAAAAGCAATCCCCTGAATCTGGTGTTCCAGCTGTGGCTAGCCAAGTGTAATACTGTCTGCTGTCTGGCAAAGAATATATATTTTTTTTTTCTGGGGTGAAATTTAATTGCACAAATAGTAATTCCCAGAAACTGGTGTTCCAGTCGTGACTGGATAATTTCCCTAGTGTCCGTCAAATTATAGATTTTGTTCTATGGTGAAATACAGTTCCAAAAATAAAAATACAGTAAATCTGGTGTTCCAGTTGTTGCAGGCCTAGTTTAAATCTGTCCGTAAAAGGTTATATTTCCTTCTGTGGTGAAATTTAATTGCACAAATAGCAATTCCATAAATCTAGTGTTCCAGTTGTTTCAGGCCTAGTTTACATCTGTCTATAAATGGGTATATTTCTTTCTGTGGTGAAATTTAATTGCTAAAATAGCAATTCCATAAATCTAGTGTTACAGCAGTTGCAGGTCTTGTTTAAATCTGTCGGTAAAAGGGTATATTTCTTTCTATGGTGAAATTTAATTGCTAAAATAGCAATTCCATAAATCTAGTGTTCCAGCAGTTGCAGGCCTATTTGAAATATGTTCGTAAAAGGGTATATTTCATTCTATGGTGAAAATTAATTGCTAAAATAGCAATTCCATAAATCTAGTGTTCCAGCAGTTGCAGACCTATTTGAAATCAGTCCGTAGAAGGGTATATTTCTTTCTGCGGTGAAATTTAATTGCTAAAATAGCAATTCCATAAATCTAGTGTTCCAGAAGTTGCAGGCCTATTTGAAATATGTCCGTAAAAGGGTATATTTCTTTCTATGGTGAAATTTTATTGCTAAAATAGCAATTCCATAAATCTAGTGTTCCAACAGTTGCAGGTCTTGTTTAAATCTGTCGGTAAAATGGTATATTTCTTTCTGTAGTGAAATTTAATAGCTGAAATAGCAATTCCATAAATCTAGTGCTCCAGTTGTTGCAGGCCTAGTTTAAATCTGCCCGTAAAAGGGTATATTTCCTTCTGTGGTGAAATTTAATTGCTAAAATAGCAATTCCATAAATCTAGTGTTCCAGCAGTTGCAGGCCTATTTGTAATCAGTCCGTAAAAGGGTATATTTCATTCTATGGTGAAATTTAATAGCTAAAATAGCAATTCCATAAATCTAGTGTTCCAGGAGTTGCAGGCCTATTTGAAATATGTCCGTAAAAGGGTATATTTCATTCTATGGTGAAAATTAATTGCTAAAATGGCAATTCCATAAATCTAGTGTTCCAGCAGTTTCAGGCCTATTCGAAATCAGTCCGTAGAAGGGTATATTTCTTTCTGTGGTGAAATTTTATTGCTAAAAAGCAATTCCATAAATCTAGTGTTCCAGCAGTTGCAGGCCTATTTGAAATATGTCCGTAAAATGGTACTTTTCTTTCTATGGTGAAATTTAATTGCTAAAATAGCAATTCCATAAATCTAGTGTTCCAGCAGTTGCAGGCCTATTTGAAATCAGTCCGTAAAAGGGTATATTTCTTTCTGTGTTGAAATTCTATTGCAAACATTGCAATTCCCTAAATCTGGTGTTCCAGCAGTTACAGGCCTATTTGAAATCTGTCCGTAAAAGGGTATATTTCTTTCTGTGGTGAAATTTAATTGCTAAAATAGCAATTCCATAAATCTAGTGTTCCAGCAGTTGGAGGCCTATTTGAAATCAGTCCGTAAAAGGGTATATTTCTTTCTGTAGTGAAATTTAATAGCTGAAAAAGCAATTCCATAAATTTAGTGTTCCAGTTGTTGCAGGCCTAGTTTAAATCTGTCCGTAAAAGGGTATATTTCCGTCTGTGGTGAAATATAATGGCTAAAATAGAAATTCCATAAATCTAGTGTTCCTGCAGTTGCAGGCCTATTTGAAATCTGTTCGTAAAAGGATACCTTTCATACAGGGCCAAAATACTAGGCCTACAATTGATATTCCCCAAAATCAGTGGTTACTGCTGTTGCTGGATTAGTGTAATACGGTACATACATAACTAGGCAGATAGTGTTAGGTGCCTTCAAAAAAAGGCATGAATTTGACATCTTCACATTGGGCCAAATATAATTTTTATTATTGTGGTGCTTGGTGAACTGCAACAATGAGGAAAACATCTAGTAAGGGATGCGGACGCGGTTGTGGTGGTGTCAGTGGACCCTCTGGTGCTGGGAGAGGACGTGGCCATTCTGCCACAGCCACACGTCCTAGTGAACCAACTTCCTCAGGTTCCAGTACCCGCCAGAATTTACAGCGGGTTCTAAGGATGGTAAGGCCTGAGCAGGTACAGAAGCTAGTCAATTGGGTGGCCAACAGTGGATCCAGCATGTTCACAACATTATCTCCTACCCAGTCTTCTGCAGAAAGCGCCCAGATGGCGCTCGAAAACCAAGCCCATCAGTCTGTCACATCACCCCCATGCATATCAGGGAAACTGTCTGAGTCTCAAGTTATGCAGCAGTCTCTTATGCTGTTTGAAGACATAGCATGCACGGTGGAAGACAACCACTCATGTTTCCTGATGATGAGGACATGGGAATACCACCTCATTAAAGTCAACAAGTCTCTGATGATGACGAAACACAGGTGCCAACTGCTGCGTCTTTCTGCAGTGTGCAGACTTAACAGGAGGAGGTCAGGGAGAAAGACTGGGTGGAAGACGATGCAGAGGACGATGAGGTCATAGACCCCACATGGAATGAAGGTTGTGCCGCTGACTTTCATAGTTCAGAGGTATAGGCAGTGGTGAGACCGAGCCAACAGCAAAGCAAAAGAGGGAGCAGAGACCAGCGCCACCAGGGACCCAGCACCCCAAAGGCAGCTTCAAGTAGTTCCCTGGCATGGCACTTCTTCAAACAATGTGCTGATGACAAGACCCGAGTGGTTTGCACGCTGTGCCATCAGAGCCTGAAGCGAGGCATTAACGCTCTGAACCTTAGCACAACCTGCATGACCAGGCATCTACATGCAAAGCATGAACTGAAGTGGAGTAAACACCTTAAAAACAAGGAACTCACACAGGCTCCCCTGCTCCGTCTTCTGCTGCTGCCTCAGCCTCTTCCTCCACCTTGGAAGGAATGTTGCCACCTGCCACCCACCAAACAGAGGATGTGCCACCGACAACACCACCTGCGTCACCAAGCATCACCACCATGTCAAACGGCAGCGTTCAGCTCTCTATCTCACAAACCTTGGAAAGAAAGCGTAAATTCCCACCCAGCCACCCTCGAGCCCTGGGCCTGAATGCCAGCATTTCTAAACTACTGGCCTTTGAAATGCTGTCATTCAGGCTGGTGGACACAGACAGCTTCAAACAGCTGATGGTCATGGCTGTCCCACAGTATGTTGTTCCCAGCTGCCACTACTTCTCCAAGACAGCCGAGCCTTTCCTGCACAACCAAGTATCTGATAAAATCAAGTGTGCACTGCGCAACGCCATCTGTGGCAAAGTCCACCTAACCACAGATACGTGGATCAGTAAACACTGCCAGGGACGCCATATCTCCCTAACTGCACACTGGGTAAATGTAGTGGCGGTTGGGCCCCAGGCGGAGAGTTCCTTGGCACACGTCCTTCCGCCGCCAAAGATCGCAGGGCATCATTCTTTGCCTCCTGTAGCCTCCTCCTCCTACTCGGCTTCCTCCTCCTCTGCTTCCACCAGCTCATCCAGTCAGCCACACACCTTCACCACAAACTTCAGCACAGCCCGGGGTAAACGTCAGCAGGCCATTCTGAAACTCATATGTCTGGGGGACAGGCCCCACACCGCGCAGAAGTTGTGGCGGGGTATTGAACAACAGACCGACGAGTGGTTTCTGCCGGTGGGCCTCAAGCCCGGCCTGGTGGTTTGCGATAATGGGCAAAATCTCATTGCAGCTTTGGGACTAGCCGGTTTGACGCACATCCCTTGCCTGGCGCATGTGCTGAATTTGGTGGTGCATAAGTTCATTCACAACTACCCCGACATGTCAGAGCTGCTGCATAAAGTGCGGGCCGCCTGTGCGCGCCTCCGGCGTTCACATCCTGCTGCTGCTCGCCTGTCTGCGCTACAGCGGAACTTCGGCCTTCCCGTCATATGCGACGTGCCCACCAGGTGGAACTCCACATTGCACATGCTGGAGAGACTGTGCGAGCAGCAGCAGGCCATAGTGGAGTTTCAGCTGCAGCACGCACGAGTCAGACGCACTGCGGAACAGCACCACTTCACCACCAATGATTGGGCCTCCATGCGAGACCTGTGTGCCCTGTTGTGCTGTTTCGAGTGCTCCACCAACATGGCCAGTGGCAATGACACCGTTATCAGCGTTACAATACCACTTCTATGTCTCCTTGAGAAAACGCTTAGGGCGATGATGGAAGAGGAGGTGGCCCAGGAGGAGGAGGAGGAGGAGGAGGATGAGGGGTCATTTTTAGCACTTTCAGGCCAGTCTGTTAGAAGTGGCTCAGAGGGAGGTTTTTTGCAACAGCAGAGGCCAGGTACAAATGTGGCCAGCCAGGGCCCACTACTGGAGGACGAAGAGGATGAGGAGGAGGTGGAGGAGGATGAGGATGAAGCAGGTTCACAGCAGGGTGGCACCCGACACAGCTCAGGCCCATCACTGGTGCGTGGCTGGGGGGATACCGAGGACGATGACGATATGCCTCCACAGAGGACAGCTTGTCCTTACCTCTGGGGAGCCTGGCACAAATGAGCGACTACATGCTGCAGTGCCTGCGCAATGACAGCAGAGTTGCCCACATTTTAACGTGTGCGGACTACTGGGTTGCCACCCTGCTGGATCCCCGGTACAAAGACAATGTGCCCACCTTACTTCCTGCACTGGAGCGTGATAGGAAGATGCGTGACTTCAATGGGGTTCGGGATAAAGTTAGGGTCGAGTTCGGTTCCCGAACACGAACATTTTCGGGAAGTTCGGCCGAACTTCTTAAACCCGAACATCCAGGTGTTCGCTCAATTCTACTCCTGTCCTGTCACCTGTGTAGAAAAACCACCCATTTCGCTACACATTGCTTGTGCTCCAATGTCCTCCTCCAGTTCAGCCCCCACATGGCTCATGTGGCTGTGAGATCTAGGCGCCAAATCTCCAGTCCTCTGAACAGCCAGATGTACCAGCATCTATTCCAGGATATGAAGCAGTGGAATTACATTGTTCATCCCGTAGTCCTGGCGACTGACAAATAATGTGGCCACCTCAAAGGGCCTGAGCAAATGGCAGGTGTCACGCATGAGCTGCCACTGGCTGACATTGAAGTTACACAGGGGAGTACTCCTGTCCGCTTGGATCATCTAGAAATCGTTGATGGCCTTTCTCTGTTCGCATAGTCGGTCCAACGGTGGAAATGTTGCATATCAGCCTATGTTGGGGGATGCTATTCTGCTGCTGCAGCTCAAGGAGGGTGTGCTTTGCGGTGTATGAGTGGCTGAAGTGCATGCAAAGTTTCCTGGCCATTTTTACGATGTATTGCAGAAGGGTGGAAGACTTCAGGAACCGCTTGACAAACAGATTAAACACGTGTGCCATGCAGGGCACATGGTTCAGCCCTCCTTGACGCAGCGCCGACACCATGTTTTTTCCCTTGTCGGTCACCATAGCTCTGATTTTCAGTTGTCATGGAGAAAGCCAGGATTAAATTTCTTGATGAAGGACACGGAGAAGTTCCTCCCCTGTGTGATTCCATTCGCCCAGGCAAACGAGGTGCAGAACAGCGTGAAAACACTGTTACCTGCACATGCGGTTTGCTGGAGGGCCCCTTTTGAATTGTCCCTGCAGTGGAGGCTGAGGACACGGTGGAAGATGAGGAGGCAGGGGCGGACATTGTCGCAGAACCAACGGTGTGCGAACAGCGAGGCGAAAGCGACGTCACCTGGCCAAGTTGCTGGTGTGGCTGTGCAGGAACCACATTCACCCAGTGGGCTGTAAAGGACATGTATTGTCCCTGACCGTAGTTACAGCTCCACATGTCAGCACTGCCGTGCACTTTGGCAGACGCCGACAGGCTCAAGGACTGGCCCACTTTCTATTCTATATGTGTGTGTGCAGGGCTGGTACTGCCTTTTAAGCAAATAAATGACGGCTCAGGACTCTCCACCTCGGCTCAGCACTAGCCATCTGTTCTCTCAAAAGGTGCAGAGTCCACCACTTGGAAAGGGAAGTACTGCAGCACCAGCAACATGGACAGGAGCACATTCAGCTACTGTTGTGTTGGATAAGTGCACACATACTGTTGTCTCTTGGCAATGGCTTCGGTGTTCGATTGCTGACAGAATGCCTGAGGAGGAGTAGGAGGGCAAGGAGCAGGAGCATTAGGACCAGCAGATGATGGGAAGGACAGACAGCTCCCTTTGGTTGAGGTGGTAGAGCCTTGACTGCCTGAAACCTGGTGTTGCTGCTGCAGACTGGATCACCACATTGGAGCCACGGTTCTCCCAGGCCACTTTAAGGTGATGCTGCATATGTTGACGCTGGCCACGCTTCACCTTATGCCCAGAGGCTTAACAAAAAAACTGCCACACTGCTGAGTAGGTGATTTTACCCCCAACACTACACACTCACTGATTAAAACTGCTGCTGCCTCTGTGAACCCATGCACCACTACTTCCCGAAGTAGGTGGTCTACCCTGGGCACATTTGGCTCCCGACCTCCCACTGCTGCCACCCTGCTGACTCCCGGCCACGCTAGCGACTTGCTGGCTCCACCGCTGCCTCACTTGCAAGCTGCCACCCTCTTCTCCCGATGATGATGAAGCCCCTTCGTCACCCAGCTCCCAAGTGCAATCAGCTACATCATCATCGAGTACTCTCTGCAAGTCACTTATGTCCTCCTCTTCCGTCTCTGGCTCAGGAGCAACACCGGCTCGCAACACCAGCTCGCAACACCAGCTCCCACGCCACTCTCCTCATCACTACTTGCCCGCCTACCGGAGGAAGCGGTGGATGTCTCCTCCAGATTTTGGCAGGGCAGTTGCTGCTGACTGTCCTCTAGTAGCTCGTTCTTGCTGAAAGGTTGAGCCGAGCCTACGTCATTCAATACTTCTCACGCTGAGGGAACTGAAAATGACAGAGGAAGGTTCCAGACAGGTGGGGCACACGGCCTGCTCCCGGGCCATGCCACCTAAGTGTAGTGTAAGATGAACCCACCTACTCTTGCCTGGGGGTGTCTGATGTCAATTGGGATGAAGTGGATGACCAAGTCTACCATTCAAGAACCGCTGGGTTGCTGGTCAAGGCACGACCGCTAGATGACACCGGGAGCTCAGGTCTCTCGCTGCGACCCCTGCTGCCACGCCCCCTTATATTTTTTCTTTTTCCACTAATACACAAAAAAAGGGTTTTCTAACATATAACTGAATGACTACTCCATATCCTGTCCCTACACCTTGAAAAATCTTTCCCTGTAAATCGTTTTTTCAAAGCACAATTAAGTCTTTTATAGCACTGTCCCTAGTGCCTGCTGACATCTCTCCCTGCACTAAGTACACTAGTAAATAGCAGAATCTAAGATGGCTGCCGCTATTTATAGGGCTACAAAATCACAGGGCTGGCTGCTGATTGGCTGCATGCATGGCATTATGGGTGATTTCGCCTTCCCAGAGTTCCTTTCTCCATGTCCTCACAAGTGCATCAGCCATTTTAGGAAAAAAGCGATTCGTTACCACGAAGTGTGAGGAAATTCGGCTTCGGTGCAATTTGAAATTTTTCTGAAATTCAGTTCAAATTCCACTTTGTCAGCTTCGATTCGCTTATCTCTACTTGTAATGTATATATTTATATCTCTGTTTTTCCACTCCAGCTCTCAGTACATAGGTGAGGTGGTATCAGTGACTGACAGCTATCTATATGTATAAACTTTTACAGATCTGTTTTGTATTAATCTGCTGCTGGGTATTAATTTGCTGCTTGAGATAAAATTGGATTGTTTTCAAACATCACTGTAAAAGTGATGTGATTAATAGATGTTTTAAAAAACATCTCCAGAGTCAACCCCTAATCTTGTTACACTGCTTTAATGAATTGAAGAAATTGTCAAGCAGGAGAACATGGGCACTTAACAAGTGATAAGATGATGCTCTATGAAGTCTACACTGTCTAATAACTGTCCAAGATGTTGCTACATCCATACACTCCAGCTATTGATGAAACAATCTAAGGCCTTAATTGTGTTTCTGCGGCCTCTGAGAGGTCCATCAATGCATCAAACAAGTAGAGTTGAAGAGCCTACAGCTATAAAGTCATCTAATAAACACAAAAAATTCAGCAAAGCAGCCGAATCTAATTTTTAGGAACTTTGCTCATCTCTAGTGGTGAAACTTGTGGCACTAGTAGCACTGTGCAATAATGCCTGTAGGTCAGGTTTGAGGTGAGTCATTATCTTAAAACAGGCATGCTCAACCTGCGGCCCTCCAGCTGTTGCAAAACTACAACTCCCAGCATGCCCGAACAGCCTACAGCTATCAGCCTACAGCAGGGCATTGTGGGAGTTGTAGTTTTACAACAGCTGGAGGGCCGCAGGTTGAGCATGCCTGTCTTAAAACATAACTTTTATTGAATACTAGAAAAAAACATTATATTATAAAATCTCAGGGTCTGATACAATTCAAAAATTGATACTACTGGGATATCAAAATACATTTCAGGGTACTAAATCCAATCAAATATCTACACAATACCACATAAATATGCAATTAAGGGGCCAAAATAATTTTTGTGAAAATCAACACCGTCACTACAGTACTTATAAGATAATTATATCACTATGATATAGTTACGACCAGATGAGCCCAATATAAGGAGTCTGAGTTCTGAACTTGATACACTTTCATTAGCGAGAATCTTCAGGCATCAGAGCACCTCTTATGTTCTCTCCATCAGATCAAACATGGATTTCCCTAGATTTGTACATTCTTGTTTTCACAATTGACCAGATGAGCCCAATATGAGGAATAGGAGGTCTGAACTTGCTACACTCCCATTAGTAAGGATCTCAGGACATTAGAGCGTCTCTTATGTGTCACACTTATCAAAGTGTTATTGTTAGGAATGAGCGGACCAGTGGATGTCCGGGTTCGAGGGGTTTGTCCGAACTTCATTTCAAAGTTCGACTCGGGTTCCGAACTTAACCCCGAACAACGAACCCCATTGAAGTCAATTGGGACCCAAACTTTGGGGCACTAAAATAGCTGTAAAAAAGTCATGGAAAGGGCTAGAGGGCTGCAAAAGGTTTCAAAGTGGACGTAAGAGCAGTACAATTGCCCTGCAAACAAATGTGGATAGGGAAATTACTTAAAATACCATAAAATACATAGAAATAAAAAATAACAATTTTGAACAAAGACGCGGAGTTCCAAGTGGAGTAGGAAGTTGAGGAATTTGTGGATGTGGCGGTGTAGGTGGAAGAGGCAGAGGAGGTGGAGGAAGAAGCCAAAAAATATAAGACATAATAATCTTGAGCCAAGTGGTGGAGGTGGCAGATGTGGTGGTGCAGTCGGAAGAGGCGGGGAGGAATGCAACATTGTTCCTGTTTTGTTTTTTTATACACTGTGTGACTGTTAATTCTGTGTGCAACCTTTAGCCATTTTTGGGGGTGGTACTGGTATATGTCTCTACTCTGCCAATATTAGACTAATAATCTTGAGCCAGGAAGTGGAGGTCCGAGTGGAGAAGGAGGAGGCAGACATGGCATTTCAGTCTGAAGAGGCGGACGTGAGGGTGCAGGCGGATGTGGCGGTGCAGGCAGAAGAGGCAGAGGAGGTCACCAACCTTTTTTTTCTTATATTTTCTTTTTTCTTGTTTTTTGCATTGGGAAATAGCAAAGAGAGC
Source organism: Bufotes viridis (assembly GCA_033119425.1). Lineage (NCBI taxonomy): Eukaryota > Metazoa > Chordata > Amphibia > Anura > Bufonidae > Bufotes > Bufotes viridis. Next base: position 89,015,736 of record CM065594.1, on the reverse strand, counting down.
ACACAAACTGCATTGGCGTATAACAATGGCTGGGTGCGGCCAGTATACCTTTGTACTGTGGCCAAGATACGGACAAGTCCTGTGGGATCCATGCCTGGTTCATTTTAATGGAAGTGAGCTTTTCCACGTTGGCTGTGGATAGGCGAATGTGCCTGTCCTTCTGTGATCACCCCCCCCCCCCTACCCCCACCATGCTAAACATACGTTTGGACAATACACTTGCCACAGGGAAGGCCAGCACCTTCAAGGCATAAAGGGCAAGCTCAGGCCATGTGCCCAATTTGGAGACCCAGAAGTTAAATGGGGCAGACCCATTAGCAAGTACATGCAGATGTGTGGACACGTACTGTATCGCCATGTTGCTAAGACGGTTCATATTAGATGGTGCTGCTGGATATTGTGGCATGCAGACAAAGCTTTTCCATATTTCCGCCATGCTAACCCTCCCTTCTGAGGTGCTGACGGTGCCCCTGCTGCGTTGGCAACTTCCTCCTCCTCCTCCGTCTCCGCCTCATGCTTCCACTGAGCCCCAGCTGTCAGATGAGAATGCTATCAGTAGTGCCTCTACCAGCGTTCGCTTGCAGTCGCGCATCTTCCGATCACGCTCCAGTGATGGAAGTAAGAATGGAATGTGGTCCTTGTAGCGGGGATCCCGCAGGGTGGCCATCCAGTAATGAGCACTGGTAAGAATGAGGACAATTCAGCGGTCGTTGCGCAGGCACTACAGCATGTAGTCGCTCATCTGTGCCAGAGACAATGGCAAGCTGTTCTGGGTGGGAAGTGTATCGTTTATAGCCTCTGTATCCCCCCAACCATGCTCCAGTGATGCATGTGAGCTGATTTGGGTGCCACCCTGCTGTGAACGGGGATCCTCATCCTCCTCATTCTCCAAAACTGTGCCCTGGCTGGACAGTTGGGTACCTGGTCGCTGTTGGTGCAGGAACCCACCTTCTGAGCCACCTGTGGATGACTGGCCTAATAACCATGGGTATGATCCTTGCTCCTCCTCCTCTTCCTCCTGTGCTACATCCCCATCCATCAGCGCCTGACGCGTTTTGTCAAGGAAACATAGAAGTAGGATAGTAGCGCTGATGACTGCGTCATCACCCCTGGCCATGTTGGTGGAGGACTCGAAACAGTGCAACATGGCACACACGCTCCGCATGGAGGCCCACTCGTTGGTGGTGAAGTGGTACTGTTCTGCAGAGCGACTCACCCGTGGGTGCTGCAGCTTAAACATCACTATCTCCTGCTGCTGCTCGCACAGTCTCTCCAGCATGTGCAAGGTGGAGTTCCACCTTGTGGGTACGTCGCATATTAGGTGGTGAGCGACAAGGCAGAAGTTACACTGCAGCACAGACAGGCGAGCAGCAGCAGGGTGAGAATGCTGAAAGTGCTCACAGATGGCCCTCACTTTCTGCAACAACTTTGACATATCAGGGTAGGCCCAGAGCTGCTATGAGATTTTGTCTATTGTCCCACACCACCAGGCCGTGCTTGAGGCTCAGCAGCACCAAACACTCATTGGTCTGTTCTTCCATGCATGCTACAGCTCCTGCTCGGTTTGGGGTCTTTCCCCCAAACATATGAGTTTCCAAACAGCCCGCTATCTTTTCCCCCTGGTTGTGCTACAATTTGGTGGTGCAGGTGTTGCGCTGATGTGATGAGGAGGCGGTAGAGGAGGAACTGGAGGAAGAAGCAGAGTAGAAGGAGGAGGCGACAGGAGGCACCGAGAAACGTTTAGCAACGTTTGTTGTTAGCGCTACCTTTTCTTCTCCATCAGTTTCAGACCGCCATGATGATGGCCTCACCATTCGTGCTGCCTCTGGAGTCACAAAGCATTGCATACGAGTGGCTGGTGCAAAGGGTTTCATCCCTTATATCTATAGCAGCCCGGAAGGTTCAGGCAATAGCCACCAACCATCTTAGACACAATTGGTCCATTAAGCTTCACCAGAGACTGTACAAGTATTTTGCAACTGTTCCACTGTTACACTTGGCCCAATAATTGTGAGAGAAACCAGCAAGCTGTATTCCTCTTCTAGAGATTATTAGAATTATGTTTGTGTACCACTTCAACTCAAAGTAACACCAAAGATACAGGCGCCTCATTTTGAGAAAAAAATTATTCTAGTTTGCTTCAAAATGGGTCTGCAACATTACAATGGGGTACAGAACCACCTCTCTCAAAGCCTGTATTCATCTTCAACTGGTAGAAGATAGGTGTCATAATGTGAATGTTAGTGTCACAGGGCGCCGGCTATGCGCCTCTTCCCTCCTACACCGCTGGCGCCCTGCTCTGTCCTGCTGCGAGTGCTGAGCGGAGAACTGCTCGGCGTCCTGGTCACCAGGGCAATGGGGGGCGGTGTGCGCCCAGCCACACGCTAACTCTCTGTGCGGCTGGCGTTCCTCGTTCTAGTGGAAACAGTGTAGGGGCCGATCAATTGTCTAGGGCTCTCTGATACTGCTACTTCTGTGCTATTTGGATTTGGACCTGTGCTAGTTTTTGACCCGCTACTTCTTGCTCCCTTGATCCTGACGTGACCTCTTGGATTGACTTTTGGCTTGTTACCTGACCTGACTTCGTATTTCCCCTATGTTCTGACGTGACCTCCTGCTTTGACCCTTTGGCTCGTTTATGGACTTGTCTTGTCTCGCTTCTCTGTAGTGACACGACCTCAGTGTTTGTACCCCGCTAGTGAGTCGCCATATAGCTTTGCTCAGTCTGCTACTATTGCCACTACGCCGCCCGCCTATCTGTCCCTGTCCTCCTTCTCTCCTCCGCACTTACTGAGGTTAGGGACTGCCACGCAGTTGTGCGCCGTTATCTAGGACGGGCAAGTGCAAATAGGTAGGGACTGAGGCTTGGGTGGCAGACAGGGGGTGAATGAACTCTCTTCCCCTTGTGCGGCGGGACAGTTAGTCTATATCCATGGTCTTCGACCTCCATCATGCTGGTTATCAAGGCATACTGTGAGTTGTAGTTTTGCAACATTTGAAGGGCTACAGATTAGAAAATAATTGTATATATTTTTTCATGGTCACTGCTGCCTTGTTTGCTTTCTCCCTATCTGTTGTTGTATTAGAAAAAGAAGACTGAAAGAGAAAAACCCTTTTAATACCCATCACTTTTTCAGAAGTGATTATTTCCCTTGTTTTATCATCTCCTCTCCCGTGAATCCTCTTCTCAGTTTTTCCCAGTTCATAAAGTAGCTGCAATTTTCTGTGAAACAAATTTATGTTTTTGGATATCTAAGGAGGACAATGATATTATTTGGATTTCCAGAGGGAAATTAAATGGAAGAAAATGAAGTATAACACTTTTACTCTCTGGTAAATGAGGAAAATGTTAACTACATCATTGCCTGGCATCAGAGATATTATCTATCCATATATACAATAGGGTGTTCCCTTGAATAGGCCCTTTTGGCTTTCAGAATGCTCTAATAGGGTTCAGCAGTCACTGGAAATCTGCCTTGGGGAAAATTCCCAAAACAATGAAATATGCAAATAGAGAGTAAAATTCCACCAGGATAATGCATTTCTCTGGCACCTGAATGTGAATTTAGGCAGCCAAACAAAGGGATGAAGTTCAAACCTTATTGGCTGCATGTCTAAATTTTATATATGTTGTATGTTGTACATATTATATATGTTGTAGGTAAAAATACCTTTTTCAGATGTTCTGATTTGTATGGCACTGTCATAGGATGTAACATCTCCAACTTAGTTTGTTAAATTCCTGTTATCCTATAGGAGCCTGGCCATCTATAAGTGCAGTTATTGCAATGTAAAAATCTTTCAAAAATGCCTCTTTTAACCAGTAGGAGGCGATCTGCATATGGTCTTGTTGAGGGGAGTGAATACCCAAGTGCTATCAAAACTGTATAGAAGATTTATGCAAGCAGGAGTAAAAGGGAACAGAAAACTACCATAGCATTGTCTCATTTATTAATTTTTTTACGGAAATGAGCCAAATCGTTTACACTTTGACTTAGAAAATAAATTATAGCGGTAATCGCTTATCAAGACGGATAATATTTCAGTATCACCGCTTTTAACAGCCATTAGTTATCTCTCTATTTAGTTGAATATGGTATAGAAGTGATGCTACTTTTCACTCAATGTATGTTATATGACCATGCATCTTATATTTAAAGGGAATCTGTCACCAGATTTATACCTATGAAAATGGCTGACCTGTTGTCTGTGATGTTTTAATATATGCAAATTAACCTCTAGGAGCAGCAGGGGGCGTTACCATTACACCTAGATGCTCTGTTCTCTCTGCAACTGCCACACACTCTCCACTTTGTTTGACAGTGTCAGGCAGTGTAAACATTTGTACTGCTTAGCCCTATCATTCAAAGTACAGAGGGCATGGCATTTGCAGAGAGAAAAGAGGCCCTAGCTGTAAGAGCAACTGCCCCGTTGCTCCTAGAGGTATATCCATGTTCCTTTTCAGATTAGTTGCTCTTCTTTGTACTTTTTGAGCTCTAGGGCATCCTTTTTATGAAACTATGCCCAGAATTAAACTGCATATTCCTGATGAGGTCACACCAAAGCTTTGTAAAGTGATAATATTACATCCCTCCCTCACAAGTTTATGCCTTGTTTAATACATGACAATAATCCTGCTGCCCTTAAAAGAAGCTGACATTGCTTGCGGTTATTTAGTCTATAATCTACAGTCTATAGAATATTTCAGCGCTTTATAAGTGAGCAAAATAATAATAAAAATTATAATAATAAATCCCATTTTACAAGTTGATACCCAAACACCCTGAGTGTCCAGCTTGTAGTTTATGGACATCTTCCATAGAGCGCATTACTACATAGCTTGGTGTTGATGCTCTCAAAAACAGAAACAATACAAATATTGCAATTTGATACCTTTTAATGGCTAACTAAAATAAATGATGTTATTGGGCAAGCAATTGAGACGCTGGGTTCCCTTCTTAAGGCCAGAAATGAGAAAATCTCTAAAGAAACATGGATATACACAGGAAAGAACAGCTAGCTGGAGTAATAAATTGCTGAGCACCAACAAACCGAGGAATGATCCTTAATTATGGAGATTGCAGTAAGCACAACCCAATACGCAGGTGCACGTTGCTATGGTGAAATACACATACAAACGTATGGTCCCTAACATTAATTCTTGGGTTGTGCTGACTGCAATCTCTTTTTTTTTCCTTTGTAGCATATATGGGAGGCGTGGTGACCTCCATGCAGTCATGCACACCTGACTAGTGAATCCGCCCTGTAGGCTGGTTTTAAAGTCAGTATAAAACTGAGTCTGCTTTATAGAACTTACCAGAAGCCATTTGGTTCCAGGAGAAGTACTAGTGGGCTCAGCATGCATGTTGGTATTTGCATCCCTTGATCTGATGAACACTGTATGGCACCAGACGGGGTTACAAGCAGAGTGTATCTGGCTTGCATGCTGCACCTGCACTCCCTGGATTTTGTGTGGCTGATATGGCCCATAAAAGGTAAGAATTAATGTTAGGGACCACTCGAGAGGCAGCCGTGAAGTGGTGGGTGGCTTACATAATTTGGCCAAAATATAAACTAATGCCTCATCTAACATCCAGCATAGTGGCAGGACGGAGCTCTAGCTGCAGTGTGCCATTGCACCTTTGTTTTTATGATCCTTAATTAGTTTACAGATAACCTGTGTGAAAGTTTGTTAGTCTCTGAGTTTAGAGAGGAGACGACTAGGGTTGAGCGAACCTGAACTGTATAGTTCAGGTTCGTACTGAATTTTGGGGTGTTCGGGACCCGGACCCGAACCTTTTCATAAAAGTTCGGGTTCGGGTCCATTCTTCTACGATTGTTCCTGCTTTCTGAAGGGCTGCACAGCAGCCATCAGCAAGCGTTTTACTTCTTTGCCCTAAGAAGCCATCACAGCCATGCCTACGAATAGCATGGCTGTGATTGGCTGAGTTTAGCATGTGAGCCTCTATTTAAGCTGGAGTCATGTAGCGCCACACGTCACTCTGCTCTTCTCAGTGCAGGGATAGGATGCTGCCGCTTCTGTGAGGGACAGATTATGGAAGAAATCTGCAGTATCTGATGTACATTAATCCACAAGATACAGCAAATAGAGAGGGAGAGAACTTCAGCAATCCTACATTTCTGTACCCAGCCACTGCCAAGGATTTTTTTTTTAAATACATCTGTTACAGAGGTGGGGGTCGGCGGCCATTTTAGCCACTGCAGTGTACTGCATGTCTGCCAGCCTGGCAGGGACATCAGCTTAATCCTTTTTGGTAGCTCAGTGAAGGAGAAAATGCTTTTTTTCTGGCTCAAGTCCCTTAAATTACCTTTGGTATAATTAAGGGGTGACATAGCCCATTTGTCTAGTCTGGGACCTGTGGTGCCACAGAGCACTTGTGTATACAATGCACTAAACCGTATATTCAATTTCTGCAGTATTTTTGTGATAAAAAGCTGTGATCCTGGTCCCCAAAGCAGTTTGAAATACACCGCCCAAATACACATTTGACATTTCTGAAGTGAAATAGTGAACACATTTTTTTTTGTGGCAAAAAAGCAATATTCTTGCGTCACAAAGCAGTTGTGCATACAACGTACAAATACATATTTCATATTTCTGCAGAGAAATAGTGCATCAATGCGTTTTAGGGGAAAAAAACGTTATTCTTTGTCCATGAAACAGTTTGAAACAAATACACATTTAACATTTCTACTGTGAAATAGAGCCTCAGTGTATTTTTGGGAAAAATAGAAGTATTCCTGGTCCACCAAGCAGTGTTAAAAACACCGCCCAAATACATATTTTACATTTCTTCAGTGAAATATAGAATAATTGTATTTTTGGCAAAAAAAATACGTATTCCTAGTGTTTAAAACAGTTGTGCAGACAGCGTACAAATACATATTTAATATTTCTGCAGGGAAATAGTGCATCAGTGTGTTTCCTGGGAAAAAAAACATTATTCCTGGTCCACAAAACAGTTTGAAATTCCCCGCTCAAATACACATTTGACATTTTTGCCGTGAAATAGAGCCTCAGTGTATTTCGGGAAAAAATAGATGTATTCCTGGTCCACAAAGCAGTTCTAAATACACCACCCAAATACACATTTTACATTTCTGCAGTGAAATAGTGAATTCATTTTATTTTATTTTTTGTGGTAAAAAAAAGCAATATTCTTGCTTCACAAAGCAGTTGTGCATGCAGCATAGAAATACCAACGTTTTTCTGTGTTTTATAAAAAAAAATCCTTGTTCTGGGCCCATAAACCACTTGTCCATGAACCATACAGTGGCTACGGAACTCAGAGCTCATCATCAAGCCGGTGGACAAGGGGGGCAATGTTGTGGTCATGTCACGGGATTATTATGTTACTGAGGCAGGGAGGCAATTAAATGATAACTCCACATACGAGAGGTTGTCCTCGGACCCAGTGCCCGGGATTAGTAACAAGTTAGTTATATTGTTGCGGAGATACATTGAGGCGGGCGTCCTCCAGGGCAACACTATTGACAAACTGGTCCCTCCCGACCTTAGTAAGCCGACCTGGTATTTCCTCCCTAAGGTGCATAAGTCACTGGCCCAGCCCCCTGGACGACCTATTGTGTCGGGGGTTGGTTCAGTGACTGAACCTTTGTCGAGGCACCTTGACTGGCTGCTGCGTCCCATTTTGTGCAGGTTTCCCACCTATCTGGGTGACACCAACGACTTCCTCCGGGCACTGGAAAATTTTCAGTGGCAGGAGGGTTGGAGCCTGGTGTCCCTAGACGTGGTGAGCCTGTACACACGTATTCCACAACGGGCAGGAGTTAACGCAGTTCTCGAGCTTATCGAACACACCGGTAGGGACCCGCAATTTGGGGAATTTGTAGAGGAATCTCTATTATTTGTTCTGGAAAACAATGTTTTCCAGTTTAATGAACAATTTTTGGGACCGCCATGGGGACACCCGTCTCATGTACTTTCGCAAATATTTTCTTAGGCAGGTTTGAGGACAAATTTGTCTTTTCTACTTTGAATCCCTTCCTCGGTTCTATATGCTTGTTCTTGCGCTATGTGGATGATATCTTAATGGTGTGGTCAAGGACACAGGAGCAGTGTGAGCATTTTGTGGCACATCCCAACGGCGTGAACGACATGAACATGATGTTCACCCTCAATTTTGGAGGGCCATCCATCGAGTTCTTGGATGTCTGTGTAACCATGGTAGATGGTGCTTTAAGTACCGAAGGGTACCGAAAACCCACTGCGACCAATACACTACTGCACCGTGACAGCTATCATTCACGTAGCATGAAGGAATCAGTTCCGTATGGACAATTTTTAAGACTCAGACGTGTGAATAGTAAGATGACACGTTTTTGAGGCAGTCTGAGGAACTGAAGAATAGGCTGATCCAGTGGGGATATCTACCTGATCAGCTGGATATAGCCCTAGAAAAAGCGAAGAGCCATACGCAGAAATCACTACTAGCGAGGAGTGGCCGCAAAAAGAAGAAACTAGAAAAGGGTCAGGATAGATTTGTGTTTATATTTAAACATAGCCCAATGGCGAATAATATAAGGAAATGTATCTTGAGTAATTGGGAGATTCTAAGGTCTGTGGATAGTCTGAAGAATCTAGTAGAACAAAAACCTATTATAACGTTTAGGGGATGCCGCACGTTCAGAGATGTGTTAGTGCGCAGCCGGTTTAGCGAATGCAAGGAAAAGGATTGGTTGTCGTTAAGAAAACCCTTGGGGAATTATCGCTGCGGTAATTGTTCACTATGTAGCTATATGTCGCAAGGTTGCCATTTGTATTTTGGAGGCATTGAACATTATGTTGGAAAGGATGTACTCGTCTAATCGAGCATGCGAGACATCGGCATGGAGGAGATGCTAATCTTTTGAGGTTTGCAGGTTTGGAGAATGTACCCCCACAGTATATGGAGGGAATAGACATCGCTCACTGCTACAGAAGGAAGCGAAATTTATTATAAGAGCTGATGCCACAGGCCATTTAGGTTTGAATGAACTTAATGACCTGTCGATGTTCACATGATACGATTGCTACTCTATCGTGGTCGTTGCAGTAGACGTGTTTCTATCCGGGTGCGATTTTTCGCATCCGGAATTTTTGCCTCTCTGTGCACTCATGGTAACCCAAAACCCTCTCCAAAATGTCCAGAGTAGACATGGTAGTAACCGGCTTGGTCGCGATCTATTGCGATCCATTGTTTTCCATGTGTCTAATATGCTGCTTTTGTCTTTGTTTTTAATATTTTCGTCTTGAATCACTGTGTAGCGCAGGCACTGCTTGTGGAGCGTCATATGTTGCTAGGTGATAGGCAGGTTGTGTCCCACCGGCAGTGACGCTTATAACCAGCGTGAGCGCGATCTTTTGATTGACTGAACAGCCAGATGAAGCGGTGAATCCACAAAACAGCCGTCGCTGTAAATATGCAATTCATGTGAGTCCCCCTGTCTACGTATGCTTTCTTTGCAATAAAGAAGATTTTTAAAGGGATGCCTATCTACTCTACTTGACGTGTTGCATTTGTTTCTCGGAGGCTATAGCACCCCGATCCTGGTATTGTCGGATGAGGCCGTAGTGAGGTTCCAACATGAAATATGCAGGTACAGGACAGTGCCCTCATTCATTCTATGTGTGTTCAGTGCATCAGTGTGTTTCCTGGGAAAAAAACGTTATTCCTGGTCCACAAAACAGTTTGAAATCCCCCGCCCAAATACACATTTGACATTTCTGCCGTGAAATAGAGCCTCAGTGTATTTCGGGAAAAAATAGATGTATTCCTGGTCCACAAAGCAGTTCTAAATACACCACCCAAATACACATTTGACATTTCTGCAGTGAAATAGTGAATTTATTTTATTTTATTTTTTGTGGTAAAAAAGCAATATTCTTGCTTCACAAAGCAGTTGTGCATGCAGCATAGAAATACCAACGTTTTTCTGTGTTTTATTAAAAAAATCCTTGTTCTGGGTCCATAAACCACTTGTGCATGAACCATAGAAATAGATATGTTTTATTAATAGCAGTGAAATACTGATTTTCTGTGTTTTATTAAAAAAAATCCCTGTTCTGGGTCCACAAGCCACTTTTGCATAAACCGTAGAAATAGCTACATTTTATTAATAGCTGTGTAATACTGATTTTCTGTGTTTTATTGCAAAAATCCTTGTTCTTGGTCCACAAACTACTTTTGCATACAGCGTACAAATACCAATTTTAAATTTCAGCACGAAAATAGTACTTTACTGTGTTTACTGAAAAGAAAAAAACATGTTCTGGGTTCACCAAACAGTTGTGCATACAGCGTTCAAATACATATTTTTCATCTCTGCAGTGAAATTGAGAATCAGTGTGTTTTAGGCCAAAAAAACTTTATTCTTGGTCCACAGAGAATTTTTATGACATGGCACTGCCTTAGTGAACTTAATTGTTGACAATTGGCAGTTAAATTGACACCGGAGAGAAACCATCTTTCAGCTTGCTGGGTGAACGCAAATAATGAGAACATCAAATATGGGACGTGGGCATGGTCATGGTGGTGTTGGTGGAGCTCCAGTTGCTGGGAGAGGACGTGGCCGTTCAGCGCCAACTACCAGTTTAAGTGAAACACCTTCCTCTGGTGGGAGTAGGCGACAGAACCGGCAGCGTTATTTGGTAGGCCCGAATGCAGCTCTACAGATGGTTAGGCCAGAACAAGTACAGACGATAGTAGATTGGGTGGCTGACAGTGCCTCCAGTTCCTTCACAGAGTCTCTCACCCAATCCTCTGCAGAAAGCTCAAAGTTGGCAGCTGCAGCCCATGCTCATCAGTCTTTCACCTCACCCCCTTGCAAATCAGCCAAGCAGTCTGAGCCCCAAGTCAGCAGTCTCAGCAGTTATGCTTTATGATGACTCTGCTGACAGGGTTTCCCCGGCCCATCCACCTAGCCCTGCCCCAGATGTGGAATACCTTAAATGCACTGATGCCCAACCACTTATGTTGCAAGATGAGGACATAGGAAGACCGCCGCAGCACATCTCTGATGATGACGAAACACAGATGCTGTGGCTTTCTGAAATGTGCAGACCGATGAGGAGGGCAGGGGTCACGAATGGGTGGAAGATGATGTGGAGGATGATGAGGTCCTAGACCCAGACTGCTGAAAAAGAAAATAAAAGTGGTGGGGTGGGTTGTTTAGACAAGCAGCGGTACCCAAACAGGAGTAGGTTAGTTCTCCCAAGCACAAAGCAGAAAAAAGAAAATGCGTGACCGTGCTAGAAACGGCAGTTTTTTGCACTAATAATGATAAGCTTACAGTACTGTAGATAGTATGTCCTGCTCCCAGAAATATAAGTTAAATCCACAGTGTTCTTTCACATGTATGAGCTCCTGGGTGCTTCCAGCTGATTTTCCAATCCACCTGAAGCCTCCGACCACTAATTTCACTCTCAGGAATTTGACCCTTCATAGAGAACAAATGGATGGTGCAGTACCTCTGATGTAGATATATTACACACGCTTTATTATACTCACAATTTTCAGATAAAAGTGCACATATAAAATACAATGCCCGACCCAGGTTTCGCAGTAAGCTTCTTCAGGGGCCTCAGTAACCACACCGCCAGTGTCCAAAAATAAATAGATGATCATTTACCCCGGAAGCAATCCACACTTCCACTAATTAGTAACATGTCAATCAGCTGTATAGATGAATAGAACTAAAACTTTTCAGCAATACATAATTAATAAAATTTCACCATGTACAATTATATCCATATGTTAAAATAAAATCAATACATAAAATTTGATAAAACAAATCAGACTATACAAACGGCTTTAATATCCCATTCTATATTATGTCCCAGAGGCTGCAGGGTACCCATTTCGTATATCCACTGTGCCTCCTTTTTGTTAATCTGTGTGGCAAGATTTCCTCCCCGCCAATGGCGTTTAACCATTTCCACGGCATAGAATTTCAGACCGGTGGGATCCTTGTTATGACATCTTTTGTAATTTGCAGAGACACTGTGGGTCTCAAGACCCTTCTTGATATTCTATATGTGCTCTGCTATACGCACCTTCAATTTTCTCAATGTTCTGCCAATATACTGGAGTCCACAAGGGCACTCAAGTAAATAGATTAAACCCATAGACTCACATGACATATCCCTTTATTTTGTTCTGTGTTTGTTTAGAAAAAGAGACAACCTCTTCTATCCTAGTTTCCTAGTATCCTAATTGCAGAGGATTAAGAGAAATTGCTCTAGTTTGGAAGATTATGAAACTCAGAGCAATATTATTGTGGAACGGTTTATTGAGAAGGGTTACAACCAAGAGGTGCTTTATAATCAAAAGGAGGAGGTGAAAAGTAGTGTGCCTAATATTAGAGGGATAGAGATAAGTGACGAACACAAGAAAAAGGTTAATGACAAGTATAAATTTGCCTTCTCCACTACTTATTCAACTTCGTGTCCCCAGATAAAGAAAGTGATCTGCCAGAATTGGAATGTCCTCAAAAATGATACGGTAATTGGTGATGTTATACCAAAGAAACCTTTGTTTATATTTAAAAGAGCCCCTATAGTTAGAAATCGCATAGTGCACAGCTATGTGAAAGAAGAAATCAATATAGTGAAACCTAGGGATGTGTTCACATGGTGCGGTTTTTGCACAGGATGAAAGAGCCGCTCCCGGGAAGAAAAGAAAAAAACTAGGATAGAAGAGGTTGTCTCTTTTTCTAAACAAACACAGAACAAAATAAAGGGAAATATGTCATGTGAGTCTATGGGTGTAATCTATTTACTGGAGTGCCCTTGTGGACTCCAGTATATTGGCAGAACATTGAGAAAATTGAAGGTGCGTATAGCAGAGCACATAAAGAATATCAGGAAGGGTCTTGAGACCCACAGTGTCTCTGCACATTACAAAAGATGTCATAACAAGGATCCCACCGGTCTGAAATTCTATGCCGTGGAAATGGTTAAACGCCATTGGCGGGGAGGAAATCCTGCTACACAGATTAACAAAAAGGAGGCACAGTGGATATACGAAATGGGTACCCTGCAGCCTCTGGGACATAATATAGAATGGGATATTAAAGCCGTTTGTATGGTCTGATTTGTTTTATCAAATTTTATGTATTGATTTTATTTTAACATATGGATATAATTGTATATGGTGAAATTTTATTAATTATTTTTTGCTGAAAAGTTTTAGTTCTATTCATCTATACAGCTGATTGACATGTTACTAATTAGTGGAAGTGTGGATTGCTTCCGGGGTAAATGATCATCTATTTATTTTTGGACACTGGCGGTGTGGTTACTGCGGCCCCTGCAGAAGCTTACCGCGAAACCCGGGTCGGGCATTGTATTTTATATGTGCACTTTTATCTGAAAATTGTGAGTATAATAAAGCGTGTGTAATATATCTACATCAAAGGTACTGCACCATCCATTTGTTCTCTATGAAGGTTTTCTTACTGGATAGTGGAAACAGCAGTTGGTGATGTAGTGCCTCTACCCGTTATTGAAAACAGTGGCTGGTGATATGCACTCAATTATCTGGATATTGTGAGTATAATAGAGGGTGGGCACTCCACATATCTCAAAGGTACTGCACCATCTATTTGTCTTCTCTGAAGGGTCAAATTCCTGAGAGTGAAATTAGTGGTCGGCGGCTTCAGGTGGATTGGAAAATCAGCTGGAAGCACCCAGGAGCTCATACATGTGAAAGAACACTGTGGATCTAACTTATATTTCTGGGAGCAGGACATACTATCTACAGTACTGTAAGCTTATCATTATTAGTGCAAAAAACTGCCGTTTCTAGCACGGTCCCGCATTTTCTATTTTCTCCTAGACCCAGACTGGACTGAAGTTTGTGCTAGGGACATGTGCAGTTCTGAGGAAGAGGCAGTGGTCGCACAGAGGCAACAGCACAGCAAAAGAGGGAGCAGGGTGCAAAAGCGCAGCGGGCGTTCCCTAGACAGTACGCCTGCTACTGCCCACCGCACCCAGGCACCAAGCACATCAAGGTCTGCTCCAAGGAGTTCATTGGCGTGACAAGACACAAGTGGTTTGCACGTTGTGCTATCAGAGCCTAATGCGAGGCATAAACGTTCTTAACCTGAGCACAACCCGCATGACCAGGCATGTACATGCAAAGCACAGGCTCCTCCTGCGCCCTCTTCTGCTGCTGTCTCGGCCTCTTCCTCCACCTATGGTGTCAACGTGGCACCTGCCAACCAGCAAACAGAGTATGTCCCACAAAAACCACCACCACCTCCGTCACCATCACCAAGCATCTCCACCATGTCACAGGCAAGCGTTCAGCTTTCCATCTCCCAAACACTGGAGAGAAAGAGAAAATACCCACCTACCCGTCGTTCCCAGCCGCCACTACTTTTCCAGGCGAGCAGTCCCTTCCCTGCACAACCAAGTGGAGGATAAAATCAAGTGTGCGCTGCGCAACGGCATCTGTGGCAAGGTCCACATAACCACAGATACATGGACCAGTAAGCACGGCCAGGGCCGCTATATCTCCGTAACTGCACAGTGGGTAAACGTAGTGGCGGCTGGGCCCGAGGCGGATAGCGGTTTGGCGCATATCCTTCCACCATCGAGGATCGCAGGGAATTATTCTTTGCCTCCTGTTGCCTCCTACTCCGCATCCTCCTCCTCCTCTTCTACCACCCCCACATCCGGTCATCGCAAGAACCTCACCCCCAACTTCATCAAAGCCAGGGGTAAACGTCAGCAGGCGATTTTAAAACTCATGTGTTTGGGTGACAAACCACACACCGCAGGCTGCCAGTGAGCCTCAAACTCGGCCTGGTGGTGTGCAATAATGGACGAAATCTCGTTGCAGCTCTGGGACTAGCCGGTTTGACGCACATCCCTTGCCTGGCGCATATGCTGAATCTTAAAAACTACCCAGACATGTCAGAGCTGCTGCTGAAAGTGCGGTCCGTCTGTGCTTGCTTTCAGCGTTCTCACCCTGCTGCTGCTCGCATGTCTGCTCTGCAGTGTAACTTGGCCTTCCAGCTCACCGCCTCATATGCGACTTGCCCACCAGGTGGAACTCCAGCTTGCATATGCTGGAGAGACTGTGCGAGCAGCAGCAGGCGATAGTGGAGTTTCAGCTGCATCACGCACGGGTCAGTCGCTCTGCGGATCAGCACCACTTCACCACCAGTGACTGGGCCTGCATGCGAGACCTGTGTACCTTGTTGCAGTCTTTTGAGTAATCAACCAACATGGCCAGTGCTGATGACGCAATTGTTAGCATTACAATACCACTTCTATGTCTCCTTGAAAAATCAATTACGTTGATGATGGAAGAGGACGTGGCAGATGAGGAGGAGGAAGAGGGGGTATTTCACAGGGTTTCAGGCTGGTCATTCTGAAGTGGCTCAGAGGGTGGGTTCCTGCACCAGCAGAGGTCAGGTACACATGTAGCCAGCCAGGACACAGTTCTGGCAGACAAGGAGGAGGAGGTAGAGGAGGATGAGGAACTAGGTTCATTGAAGGTGGCACCCAAAGCAGCTCAGGGCTATCACTGGAGCATGGCTGGGGGGATATGGAAGGACACAGACGATACACCACCTACAGAGGACAACTTATCCCTACCTCTGGGCAGCCTGGCACACATGAGCGACTACATGCTGCAGTGCCTGCGCAGCGACAGCAGAGTTCCCCACATTGTAACTTGTGCTGACTACTGGGTTGCCACCCTGCTGGATCCCCGGTACAAAGACAAGTGCCCACCTTAATTCCCTCACTGGAACGTGATAGGAAGATGCGCGAGTACAAGTGTTACGGTATAACCCGGTATAGTGAGGGTTAATACCGTTCGGGCTATTCCCCTGGAGAAGAGCACAGCAACCCACAACCGCTGGAATCCACCGAACTGGAACCATACGAAGTCCTCCTCTCCTGGAACAGGCAAGAGAACGTTCTGATGTAGCAATTCCCCCCAAGTACGAGACGAGGCTCCGTATTAATGGTTAAACAGGAATTCTCACTATATTGAGGGCTACCTGCCCGGTATTTATGCAGGTCTCCCACCTGGTGGACACTCCCCTAGGGGACCAGAAGGAAGACTGCAACACAGGGGATACAGCAGCCAATCACACACAATGGGACAATACAGACACCCCCAGCATATCCCTCCCCTCTGCCTGTGATACAATTACCCTACACAGGTTAATGTAATCATCACAGGCAGGAGAATACACAATGTCTTCTGTCCTGGAGACAATCGAGGACTCATTCAATTATCTCTCAGGACAAAGGGAAATCGCCAATACACACGTGGGGACAATAGGACAGACATCATTATTCAATATACCATGTCCCACCCTTTACAGTACACACAGACATTTAACATATCCCCAGATGGCTTGGATCTGAGCGCTCAATATATTCAAACAGCGCTCAGATGCCACAAACACAGTCAAATCGCCATGGGGTTTAAGTTTAGCGTGGGCTGATGAGCGGGCCCATAATCCTGGGGCAAGAGGCTGGCAATCTGTCCCCTCCAAAACTCAGTGGCGAGTTTGGTTTCGCCACAACAAGCACATGCGGGTAGACGCGCTCCTGAGGGCATTCCTAACTGACACTGGGGGACAAGTGGAAGCACAAGGCGAAGGCAGAGGAGGAGGAGGAGAAGAGGTCGCCAATGCAGCTGTGTCACGGCCAGCTCCTCAGAAGGCAAGGTTAGCATGGCCGAGATGTGGAAAAGTTTTGTCACCACGCCACAACAACCTGCACCACGAGCTGATACGGAATATTTGAGCAGGAGGCAGCATTTGAACAACATGGTGGAACAGTACGTGTGCACACACCTCCACGTACTGACTGATGGGTCTGCCCCAATTAACTTCTGGGTCTCCAAATTGTCCACCTTGCCTGAGCTTGACCTTTATGCCTTGGAGGTGCTGGCCTGCCCTGCAGCCAGTGTATTGTCTGAACGTGTATTTAGCATGGCAGGGGGTGTCATTACAGACAAACGCAGCCGCCTGTCCACAGCCAAGGTGGACAAGCTCACGTTCATTAAAATGAACCAGGCATGGATCCCACAGGACTTGTCTGTACCTTGTGCAGAATAGACATTTATAACCGCCTCAACCATTCATTCTTGTACTCCAGTGCACTTATTCATTGAATCCTTTTTTTATTTCTACCATTATTTCAGGGGCTACCCCAATTTGAATGAACCTCTTCCCTGTCTGGGTGCCTGCGGTCTAAATTTCTGAAATGGCCTGTTGCTTTGGTGGGTGACATGAAGCTTGTTTTGCCGTGCATTGACCTCTCTCCTCTGTCTAGGTGTCTGCGGCCTACATTTATGATAATCGCCTGTTGCTTTGGTGGGTGACATTAACCTCTTTTTTCCATGCATTGACCTCTCCTCTGTCTGGGTGCCAGGGGCCTACATTTATGATAGTCGACTGCTGCCTTGCTGGGTGACATGATGCCTGTTTTGCTGTTACATGTCCTCTCTCCTCTGTCTTGGATCCAGGGGCCTAAATTACTGAAATTGGCCTGCTCCATTGAAGGGTGACATAAGGCCTGTTTTAGTGTTACGTGACCTCTCTAATCTGTCTGGGTGCCTGCAGCCTAAATTACTGAAAATGGCCTGTTGCTTTGGTGGGTGACATGAAGCCTGTTTTGCTGTTACAGGACCTCTCTCCTCTGTCTGGGTGCCTGCAGCCTACATTGATGATAATCGCCTGTTCCATTGCTAGGTGACGTGAAGCCTGTTTTGCTGTTACGGGACCTCTCTCCTCTGTCAGGGTGCTAGGGCCTAAATTACTGAAAGTGGCCTGCTGCATTAGTGGGTGACATGAAGCCACTTTTGCCTTGCGCTCTCCTCTGTCTGGGTGCCAGGGGCCTACATTTCAGATAATCGCCTGTTGCTTTGGTGGGTGACATTAACCTCTTTTTGCCATGCATTGACCACTCCTCTGTCTGGGTGCCTGCGGCCTACATTAATGATAATTGCCTGTTCCATTGCTGGGTGACATGAAGTCTGTTTTGCTGTTACAGGACCTCTCTCCTCTGTCAGGGTTCCTACGGCCTAAATTACTGAAATTGGCCTGTTGCTTTGGTCGGTGAAATGAAGCTTGTTTTACCATGCATTGACCTCTCTCCTCTGTCTGGGTGGCTGAGGCCTACATTAATGATAATCGCCTGTTTCATTGCTGGGTGACATGAAGACTGTTTTGCTGTGACGGGACCTCTCTCCTCTGTCTGGGTGGCTACGGCCTACATTTATAATAATTGCCTGTTGCTTTGGTGGGTTACATTAACCTCCTTTTGCCTTGCATTGACCTCTCCTCTGTCTGGGTGTCAGGGGCCTAAATTACTGAAAATGGCCTGTTCCATTGCTGGGTAGTGTTGAGCGCGAATATTCGAATAGCGAATTTGTTTAGCGAATATCGGCACTTCGCTAATTCGCGAATATTTCGAATATAGCGCTATAAATTCGCTATTTCGAATATTCATTTTTTTTTGTTTTTTTTTGTTATATTTTTTTCTTTCCCACTTCCCAAAAGTAGTTCTTACCTGTCCTGAGGATTCCTGGCTTCCTGGCTGCTCTAGTCAGTGCCCGTTGCCGCTTCTGCCGACTTCCGTGCTCATGGAGCGTCCCCATCACCATGGGAACGTCTCCATATACTAAAATGTACTGTCGGATTTGAGGAATTACGTTAAAATCGCAATGCGATTAATTCAAGTTATATTAATCGCATTGCGAAGTTTATGGTTGGCTTGGTAGAATTAGCGAATAGCGAATATGACGAATGTATTCGTCATATTCCTCAAAACGAAGATAACGAAGTATTCTACATCTTCGTTTTAGCTACCTATTCGTCAACCTCGCTAATTCTAGCAATCAAATAGGAAGGTTGACTAATTAGAGACAGCTGTGTTAAATTCGCTATGCGATTTTTTTTTTTTTTTATAGAATAATTATATTACTTGATATAATTATTATAATTATTCTATTTATTAAAAAAAATATACATATATATAATCGCATAGCGAATTAAACACAGTTGTCTCTATAGTCAACCTTCCTATTTGATTGCTAGAATTAGCGAAGTTGACGAATAGGTTGCTAAAACGAAGATGTAGAATACTTCGTTATCTTCGTTTTGAGGAATATGACGAATACATTCGTCATATCCGTCATCTTCGCTATAATTCTAGATATGAAACCAATAGGAAAGTAGCCTTAAGTTAAAATCGCAATACGCGATATTTAAATCGCATATTATTCGCGATAACTAGAATAATGACGAATATTCGATTTCGACGAATATGAAACGAATATTCTTTCGAATATTTGCGAATTTCGTCGAAATCGAATATGGCACCTGCCGCTCATCACTATTGCTGGGTGAGCTGAGGCTTCTTTTGCCGTGCATTGCCCTCTCCTCTGTCTGGGTGCTAGGGGCCTACATTTCAGATAATCGCCTGTTGCTTTGGTGGGTGATATTAACCTATTTTTGCCATTAAATGATCTCTCCTCTGTCTGGGTGACAGGGGCCTACATTTATGATAATCGACTGCTGCATTGCTGGGTGACATGATGCCTGCTTTGCTGTTACATGACCTCTCTTCTCTGTCTTGGTGCCAGGGGCCTAAATTACTGAAAATGGCCTGTTCCATTGCTGGGTGACATGAAGCGTCTTTTGCTGTGCATTGACCTCTCCTCTGTCTGGGTGCCAGGGGCCTAACATTTCTGAGTATCTCCTGTTCCATTGGTGGGTGAAATAAACCCATTTTTGCCAGCGATAAGCCACAGATGTTACTGATTAAAAGATGCGTGACTACTGACTACAAAACGCATGCTTGTAGACGTGCTGCTGATGGCATTCCCACCTGACGCCTCCCCAACCTCCAATTCCACCTCCTCTTCCGAGTTGCCAATTAATATTGTTTCATTTTTAGTTATTTTATTTTAAGTTATTTCCCTATCCACATTTGTTTGCAGGGCACTTACCCACATTTTGCTGCCTTTTGCAGCCCTCTAGCCCTTTCCAGGCTATTTTATAGCCAATTTAGTGCCCATAAGTTCGGGTTCCCATTGACTTCAATGGGGTTTGAGTTCGGGGTCAAGTTCGGATCACGAACTCGAACATTTCCGTGAATTTCGGCATCCAGGTGTCCGCTCAACTCTAGAGACGACCCCTCTTTCTCCATAGGCTACTTTCAGACTAGCGTTTTTTGCGGATCCGTCATGAATCTGCAAAAACGCTTCCATCACAATAATACAACCGCATGCATCCGTCATGAACGGATCTGGTTGTATTATGTCTTCTATAGCCATGACGGATCCATCTTGAACACCAATGAAAGTCAATGGGAAACGGATCCGTTTTCAATTGTGCCAGATTGTGTCAGAGTAAACGGATTTGTCCCCATAGACCTACATTGTGTGCCAGGACGGATCCGTTTGGCTCCATTTCGGCAGGCGGACAGCAAAACGCTGTAGGCAGCGTTTTGGTGTCCGCCTCCAGAGCAGAATGGTGACTGAACAGAAGCAAACTGATGCATTCTAAGCAGATCGTTTCCATTCAGAATGCATTGGGGCAAAACTGATTTGTTGTGGACCGCTTTTAAGAGCCCTGTGAAAGTACCCTAAATATTGTAACAGACCATAAAACCTTGAGACAGATTCAGACAGTCATGAATTTGTACTCCCAAACTCATCTATCCTTTTGGGATTTGAAGTGATCCATTAATATTAATACCTGGGAGTCTGTAATGCTATCACCAGGATCACCAAACAAAATGTTTGGCAACAGGGAAAGTTGTCTTTTCATCCTATCTAGAGTGACGGTGAGACCTTATCATCGCCCTGAGTGTCTGCCCTGTTTCTCCCACATAAATACCCTGAGTTGTACATTTAGTGCACATAATGAGGTACACCATATAAGATTTCGAATTCTCAACAACATTGCCTGACTTGCACGGTTTAGGCAAGTTTTACATCTGTGGTTGCGATGCCGGCAGGTTGTTCCGGCAGTGCCGGATGCCCTTTGGCCCCATGAACTATAATAGGGTATGACAAAGATCCAACCACAATCCAGCAAAAATGCAGAGAATTGGCTGGACAGAAACCATTGCATGCTGCAGTTTGTGTTTGGCCGGTGATTCCCGGCTTTCTCTGCCGGAACTGGCTTTCGGATAACTGGCCGCAGATGATAAAGCAACCTTAAAGAGATTTCCAACTTTTTTTTAAAAATTGCCTTCTGGCAAATATATGGATAGTAAAGCTTTTACTTGCCTTTTATTACGTGGGGAAGGCCTAGAGTCCTTTTTGAATATGGGCACCACATTTGCATTGCCACCATACCAATCACTAGACAATCTCCAGAAATCATGTATAAGAGCACATCAATAATGTTCATCGATCACATGGCCTAGGAGCAGCTCAACCCCATAGAAGTGAATGGGGCTGAGCGCAATACCAAGCACAGCCACTATACAATGTACGGCGCTGTGCTGGCGAAGCATAGAGAAGGGTGCGGCAATCACAGGTGCACTGATGCCTTCTCAAAAAGCTGATCAGCGGGGGTCCTGAGTTTCGGACCCCCATGAATCACATACAGTATTAAAATCAAGGAAAACCCTTTTAACTAACATAGCATGGACCATATCTAAAGTTAGCCGTTTTAACATATTACTGGATGTATTGACAGCTCTGCCACCACCTACAACAGCTGTTTTCTCTCCTTTTGCATATACAGAGTAAAAAAAAAAAACATTTAGTAGCTCTGCCTTTTCAGAATTCTTAGAGAACCCCTCCCCCCTTTATTTAGGGGACCCACCTTGGTTTTTTGGCATCTATATTATTAAAAAATATTATGCCTGTGTGAAAACTGAAGGATTATATCCACTTTTTAAAAATATTTTGAAATTAAAAAATGTAAAGAAAACCTTAAAAATTCAAAAAATATATATTTAACATAAACACATTTACTAATGACACATTCCCTTTAAAGCTTTCCCATTTTTCATCTGTATTATTATGTGACAATCACTGCTTCCAGTCTATGTCCTGAAGTGCTGCCCTCAACCCAAGAGCGCCTTTTTATAATTTTTTTTGCTCTCCAGGACAGAGCTTGTTTTTCACAGCTCAGGGGGAACATAATTACAGTATATCTTGGTCACTGTTACCAAGTGTTTCATGAACAGCAATATTTCCAACAAGCTCTGCCACACTAACTAAAGCTATGTGTTCCTCTAGTAATGAGCGAGCATGCTTGGCCAAATATCTGTTCAGCTCGAGCATCTCTATGCTCGGCACATGGCGGTATGTGCTCAAGCGCAATGTTCGAGTCTCCGCACCGAACGTTTCAAGGGTTTTAAGCAGCCAATAAAGGTGCAGGTAAGTGCTGCCCTCACTGTAATGCCAGTAGCCATGTTGGCATCTGGCATTGCAGTGATTGGCTGGCTGGAACTGGTCATTGAGTGCTATATAGCACCTGATGATACATGTTCGGCTCAGACGTAGACAGGGAGAGCAGAGCGTAGGAAAGGAAAGACAGAGTAGGGAGCGAATTTCACAGTTTTTATTCTAAAAAGCTTCACCAAGACCCAAAAGTCCTTTTAAGGACTACGGTGTGTGTGTGTTCTTTAGAGCAGCAATCTATTTACCTCCTGCAGTCTCAGGGACAGTCCTTCGGAAGGGACAAATTTGCTGTTTTTACTACCAAAAGCTTTTCAGGGACTACTGTGACTACTGTGTCTGTTTGACAGCAGCAAGATATTTTTATCTTATACCTATTAGTGACATATACTATACATCATCCGCAGACTGTGTCTTTAATAATCTGGGCCACATCTAGTGTCCATAGTGTGTGGCTTTGTGTAAAAAATAATGAACTAAATCTGCAAACAGTACAAATTTCAATAATCTGGGCCTAATATAGTGTCCATAATCTGTGGTGTTCTGTAACCAATACTGTACTACATCTGCAAACAGTGCCTATATTACAAATTCCAATTACCTGGGCCTCATATAGTGTCCATAATCTGTTGTGTTCTGTAACCAATACTGTACTGCATCTGGAAACATTAACTGTATTACAAATTCCAATCATCTGGGCCTAATATAGTGTCCATAATCTGTGGTGTTCTGTAACCAATACCGTACTACATCTGCAAACAGTGTCTGTCTTGCAAATTCCAATAATCTGGGTCTAATAAAGTGTCCATATTCTGTGGGTTTCTGTGACATATACTGTCCTGCATCCGAAAACTGTGTCTTTAGCGGACAGTTCAATCTGCGCCACTTCTAGTGACAAAACCATTAAAATGAAGAGAGCGAGCACTAAGGGACAGGGAAGTGGGTGTGATGGTGATTGTGCACGCAGAGGCAGTGGCCCTGGGTGCACCAAAAAAAAAAAAAACATCCACCGTACCCAGCTTCATGTCCAACTTAGCTGGGCGGCGCAGGACAACATTGTCCAAGACAGACCAGTGCGGATATTCCGAGGAACTCTTTCCAGCGCCACTATTAGATTTGGCCCTCTCGCCCAGCATGCTTGAAGAGGGACCTGAGATATTGTGCCCTGATTCCCAACCTCTTGAGCCTACACAGTCTCAAGAAGATGACGGTGGTGAACGGACAATCATTCGTTCAGAAGGTGGATGATGATGAGACACAGTTGCCAATCACTGAGGTTGTGGTTAGGTCAAGTCAGGTGGATGACCAGAGTGGGGAAGTGGAAGAGGAGATGGTGGACGATGAGGTCACTGACCCAACGTGGGAAGGAGAAAAGCTGAGCGAGGACAGCAGTACAGAGGGGGAGGGATCTGCAGCACCGCAACAGTCTGGAAGAGGCACACGGGTTTGCAAAAAGGAGAAGTCGGCCCACACCAAACAGGCCCGCAACCGTTACACAGAGCACCCCCACACGTAAATCTACCTTGTCAAGGGGTAGGTGTTCCGCAGTATGGCAGGTTTTTGAGGAAAGCGCAGACGACAAAAGAGTCGTAATTTGCAACCTGGGCAGTACCAAAATGAGCAGGGGCGTAAACACTAGCTAACTCCCCACCACCAGCATGATCCGCCACATGGCATCCAAGCACCCTAATAAGTGGGGCAAATGCCTGGGTTCACAATCTGCTTCTGCGTGTCACACCACTGCCTCCTCTTCCCCTGTGTTACGCACTGCTGGCCAATCCCCTGTCGAAGGCGCAGGCCCGGATGCCTCTTGCCCTGCACCTGGACCTTCGCATGAGCCGTCAGTGACAACATCCACTTTCCTGTCCCAGCGCAGCGTCCAAATGTAGATAACACAGGCATTTGAACGCAAGCGCAAATATCCACCCACCCACAGGTGTTAGCAGTAAATGCGCAACTTTCAAAATTACTGGCCCTTGAAATGTTGCCATTTAGGCTTGTGGACACTGAGGCCTTCTGCAGCCTGATGTCGGCAGCCGTCCCTTGGTACGCAGTCCCCAGCCGGCACCTTTTTTTACTGTGTGCCGTGTCCGCCTTACATCAGTATGTGTCCCAGAACATCACTCATGCCCTTACCAATGCACTTACTAGGAAGGTCCATTTCACCACACATGGACAGGTGCTGGTGGCCAGGGACACTACATTTCCCTGACCACACACTGGGGTGGGTCGTATCCTATAATGGCACAGGTGCTACCCACGCCCAGGATTGCGGGCCCAACGTCCATCAGGGTCTCCGCGCCAGCAGCTATGTTACTGGCTCCAACCCCCACTTCTCCTCCTCCGCCGCCTCCTCCTCCACCTCCAGCAGCAGTCAGCCATCAGTTTCTAGCTGGAAGCAGTGTAGCAATGCTGTGGGCAGTGGCGTACCGCCAATAGAGGCAGACCACGCCACTGCTATGGGGCCCGCACCACAGGGGGGGCCGGAGCACATGGAAGGCCCCGCCCCCTATGTCTACTTTGCTGCACAGACAGTTCTCTCTCCTAACCCCGCCCCCCCATGCGCCTGGACGCAGCACAATGGCTCCTCATACTTCCAGTTACTGAGGCAACAACGGGCGCCCGGCTGTGGAGACTTATGAAGCTGCGGGATCCGGCGCCTGGGGAGACGTGAGCAGACAGGTAAGTGTGCCCAGCATGTGGACGGGAGCAGATGGTGTATGGAGCTGTCTCCCGCCCCTCTGCTGCAGAATCCGCTCTCTGACACTCCCGCTGTGGAACTTTTCTGTGTGTGGCCGCGCTGACTTAAGCCGGGATGGCTACCTGCACTTCCTTATTTGTCCCTTCTTCACTACGTCTCCTCCTCCCAGCAGGGCTGGTCTCCTGCTCATGTGCTACAATTGCTACGTGGGGCAAATTACTATATGGGGCAGTATGGGGGAAATGACTCTATGGGGGCAGTATGGGGGAAATGACTCTATGGGGGCAGTGTGGGGGAAATGACTCTATGGGGGCAGTGTGGGGGAAATTACTCTATGGGGGCAGTGTGGGGGAAATTACTATATGGAGGCAGTGTGGGGGAAATTACTCTATGGGGGCATTGTGGGGGAAATTACTATATGAGGGTTATGTGAGGGAAATTACTATATGGAGCAGTGTGGGGGAAATTATTATATGGGGGCAGTATGGGGGAAATTACTATATTGGGGCAGTGTGGGGGAAATTACTATATGGGAGAGCAGTGTGGGGGAAATAACTATTTGGGGGACATTACCAAGCAGCCCCCTTTCTCCCATTGCCAGAACAGCATAACAGAGGAATTCAGCGGCAGCCGTGGAGGCATCAGGAGCGACGTGGGTGTCGGGGAGCGGAGTAAGTATTACCTGTATGCGGTGCCCGGGCATTTTGGGGGGCATAATAGGGAGGGGGCAGGGGAGGAGCCAGGGCAGGTGGTGGGATGGGCCAGAGGGGGGGAAGTGAGCGGAGTTAGGGGGGCCCAAATTAGATTCTTGCTATGGGGCCCAATGACTTCTATGTACGCCCCTGGCTGTGGGTAAGCGTCTACAGGCCGTGCTGAAGCTGATCTGCTTAGGGGACTAGCAGCACACTGCCGCAGAGCTATGGCAGGGTATAAGGGACCAGCCCGAGCTGTGGCTCTCGCCACTTAACCTTCAACCAGGCTATGGCTTTGTCTGACAATGGCCGTAACTTGGTGGCGGCTTTGGAGCTTGGCAACCTGACACATATCCCATGCCTAGCCCATGTCATAAACTTAGTGGTTTAGCGGTTTATCAAAACCTACCCCAATTTGCATGAGCTACTAGTGAACGCATGCCGTGTGTGTGCCCATTTCTGCAAGTCGTCCACAGCTTTAGCTGGTCTGTCAATGCTGCAGCAGCGCTTGTGGCTTCCAGCTCACTGGTTGTTGGGCGATGTGAGCGCGCGCTGGGACTCTACGTTCTACATGTTGGCCAGGCTTTGTGAGCAGAAGATGGCAGTTGTGGAATACCAGCTGCAACATGGTCGTCGCCTTTCGAGTCAACTGCCACTATTCACAAGCGAGGAGTGGGCATTGATGTTAGACCTCTGTGAGGTTTTAAAAAACTTTGATGAATCCACTCAGATGGTTAGTGGTGATAACGCTATTATCAGTGTAACCATCCCACTGCTGTGTCTACTCAAACCATCGCTGTTCACAATTAAGGAGGACACTCTGAATGTGGCAGATGAGGAAATGGGAGAGGACGTTAAACAGGGTGATAGCTAGACCACCCACAGTTTTGTCTTCTCAGCGCAAATTGGACCATGAAGAGGGGGAGGAGGAGGAGCTGGAGACAGTTGCCTCTGCTATAGAGGGTAGTACCCATGGAACTTTAATTCCATCTGTTAATCGTGGATGGGCAGAAGAGGAGGAGATGGAAAGTCATCCTGATGTCGACATCGACGTCTTGCCTGTTGGTACTCTGGCACACATGGTTGACCCTCGCGTTATACGCATTTTACATAACACGGATTACTGGGTGTTCACCCTTCTCAATCCCTGCTACAAAGAGAACTTCTCATCTCTCATTCCTGTCGTGGAGAGGACGAGTAAAACGGTGCAATACCAGAAGGTACTTGTTGAGAGATTGCTTCAAAATTTTCCATCTGACAACACGGCCAGTAGAGTACATACTTCCTTAGGCAACCAAGGAGGGGAAAACACAGCAATTCCAACAGAGGCAGGGCAACACTCTCTAAGGCATGGGACACTTTCATGATACCCCGCCAGCAGCCTCACCCTGAGGCGCTGCCTAGTGGTACAAGGAGGGAAAGTTTTAGAAGATGGTGAAGGAATACATAGCAGACCATGTCAGCACCCTAAATGATCCCTCAGTGCCTTACAACTACTGGGTGTTTAAAGCTGGACACGTGGCATGAACTTGCGCTCTATGCCTTGGAGGTGCTAGCCTGCCCTGCCACCAGCTTTTTGTCTGATCATGTATTTAGTGCTGCTGGTGGCATTATAACAGATAAGCGTATCTGCTTGTCCATTGGCAATGCTTACAGATAAACTCAGATAAAAATGAACAAGACCTGGATAGTCCCTGACTTCTCAACTCCACCAGAGGAGAGCTGAGCTGATGATGAACATAAATGCAATGTCAATCTATCATTTATAATGTACTTAATCTACTGTAGTGTATTCCCATGCACCTTTTTCACCACAAAAAAGAGTATATGGTTGAATCTTGTCTTCTCCTCCTCCTCATCCAGATTGTATATATTCCCTCCACTCAGATTTTTTTTATAGGTTCAGCTCAACTGCAGGCCCTCAACTCAAATGTTTTTATAGGGTCAGCTAAACAGCATGCACTCGCATATAATGTTTTAGAGCGTCAGCTGTACAGCATGCACTCGCATATAATGTTTTAGAGCGTCAGCTAAACAGCATGCACTTGCATATAATGTCGTAGAGTGTCAGCTGAACAGCATGTACTTGCATATAATGTTTTAGAGCATCAGCTGAACAGCATGCACTCGAATATAATGTTTTAGAGCATCAGCTCACCTGCAGGCACTCGCATATAATGTTTTAGAGCGTCAGCTCACTTGCAGGAACTCGCATATAATGTTTTAGAGCAATTATACAATTGAATATACAGGAAAGAATGTTTCCTAACAATTTTTCCTGTGAAATTGATTTTTTTTGGGGGGGGGGGTTTGTGCATATTTTTGTCAGTCTGTAAAAGTGGCATACAACTTGGACAACATGGTTCCCAGCAGCAACATGGGAGTTCAAGATGCATCCAAACATCGTCCCTATGCTGTTCCCTATCCATTTCGGTAGTGTTTCTGTCACTTTCTAATCTTTTTCCAATGGACCAGGCATCCTCCCTTCTTCAGAGCAGGGGTGCCTGGTTGTCTCCCGTTGACTTCCATTGACTTCCATTATACTCGGGTGCTCAGTCGAGCACACGAATAAAACAATGTGTTCGGGCCGAACACCCGAATGCTTTGGTGCTCGATCATTACTATCCAGCTCCCATTTTGCTTGCTAGCCTTCTGATATTTGTGATCATACATTTTAAATTACTATTTAAGACTAAATTCCTGGAATGTGAATTCTTGAGATTTCATGGGCACCTTATTTTTTACTGTTAGTTTGTAACATGTAGATGTTCCTATCCGCTGCCCTAATAACCCCTCATCATCCAATTATCCACCCACTAATACAGGGATGCTCAACCTGCGGCCCTCCAGCTGTTGTAAAACTACAACTCCCATGATGCCCTTCTGTAGGATAATAGCTGTAGGCTGTCAGGGAATGATAGGAGTTTTAGTTTTGCAACAGCTGGAGGGCCGCAGGTTGAGCATGCCTGCACTTATATATTCTGACCCCTCTCTGATATATCCACTACCTTAACTTTCTTCCTTTCTGCCTCCTCCCTCATTCCTAGTTTAAATACTGCTCCAACCCTGCTAGAATTCTCTCTCCCAGCAGAGTAGACCCCTTCCATTTAGGTGCAATCCATCCCTGAAATACAGTTTGTACCCAAATGAAAAGTCGGCGCAGTGCTGTAAGAACCCAAAATCTTATGCCCTTGCAGCTATTATGTTTTTTTGTTGACCCATTGAAGTGAATGCTTCGGCATATGTGCCACAAAAAAAGGAACGGACACGGGAAACAAATACTTTTGGGTGCATGAGCCCTTTTAGGAAGACATCACATTGTCTTTCTAACATTACAGATTTCTTCTCCCTGAAACCCTGGGCTAGGGAATCTCGTTGCACGAAAACCCCAGGCCCCAGGAATCTGAAGTACAATAACCAATGTGGGCTGCTGCTACATGTGTATGAAGCTCTTTATAAAGTGCCTCTTCTGAAGCAGCAACCCCCAGTGGTTATTGTACTTCATATGCCTGGGCCCAGCATTGATGTGCAGTGAGCTTCCCTGGCATAGAATTTTAGAGAGAAAAAATTAGTGACGTCGGCAAGACAGTGTGAGGTGTTCCAACAAGAATGGGGAGGGAATATGAACAGCAAGGTCCGGAGGCCACGGGCACTCGCAGCGAATGTATACCCTGAAAGAGCTGGATTACAACCTTTTAGGGCTGTTATAGAGTGCAGTATACTACATTTAACACGATAAAGCCCCCTATTCACTACTAAATATTGCCATAGCCAGACAGATTTGCCCTTCGGGGGCCTGAGAAAGCTGGGTCACTTGCTGTATGTAAAGGTAACATTATCTGGACAGTGTTTACAGCTCCATAAAACTTGCAATCCAGGTCTTTAACACTGAAGAATGTCAAATTTGCCTAAACAGACAGTGAGAAATCCCTCCCGACTATATAGAAACTTGACCTGGGAAAGCTAGCTTGCATTTTCTGTAATATCAGTAGCCTGGTACTGCTTAGTATCCCTGTACACATACAGGGGAGGTTTTGAGTTTTTTCCATCTTCCATATTCTTTCACAGTGTCCACTAAATTGAATGCATTGACATTCACATGGCCACGCTGTGGTTTATGATCCGCAAATTGCGAATCCGCAAAATACAAATACCACCTGTGTGTGTTCTGCAATTTGTGGAACGGAACTGGCGGCCCATTAAAGAAAAGCTTAATAAGACATGCTTTATATTTTTTTGCAGGGCCGCGGAATGGGACAACAGATGCGTACAGCACACAATGTGCTGTTCTCATCTTTTGCGGGCCTATTGAAATGAATGGATCCGCACCCGTTCTGCAGAAATTTTCAGATGTCCAAGAAGAAAAAAACTAAACACAAGCTTTCCTGAGCAGATTATGGGGCATATTTATTAAGACCAGTTCAAAATGTAAGACAGCATCCTAACTGTCTTACATTTAGACCTTTTTCTACGCCTACAACAGGCGTAGAAAATGGTAAATGAGACGGGCTCTTTATAGTTAGTCACGCTATAAGAATCGTTGACTTCTTATTATACAGTACCTTGTTGGAAATAGTTTTGAACAGAATAGAAGGAAAACATTGCCAGCTGCTTTAGTGTTTTGCAACATGGGGCAAAAGCTTTTTGTTTTATATATCAATCTGTTATTTGTTCTCTAGTACTAATATGCAAGAACAGATGCCTGATTTCTCTCATTTCTTCCAAAACAGCAAAAGCAGCAGTCATTGTTTCAAGATCAGCGGTGAGCTGCAAGCACAAGTAGTGTTTCATGTTTTACAAAATTCATGTTAGGACCACCAGGATCTGTCCTAAAACTTTTTTTCAACCTTAACATTACTAAAGTATCTTCACTGGTGTGTCTGAGCCTTTTGTTGAAGGTATAGATTTCCTAACATATACCCCCAAAGGAAAGCTCCAACATACTCCACTTTAGGGTCATATGTAGCCCATAAGATCCCGATCACAGCATACTGTATGTGTCTTGGCTGTGGCGCTCTGTAGAGGAAAGCATACTCTGCTGCACTACCCTATACAAATGAAAAAAAAAAGGTATTTCATCCCGAGAAAGAGCAAAAGGACACAGATTCAGTCCAAACTTTGCTATTTTTCAGATGGATGATGAACCTTAACCTTTTCAGGCTTGTTCCGAACAAATCCACTAAAATGATGCGTAACATTATTTTAGAGCAGATTTTGGTGGGAAAAAAGCACTAGGAAGGAAGAAGAAGGGTTCTCACATGACCCTGAGAGAAAGTGGAAGGGAGGGCTTGCCCGGATTGCATCCAGGCTTACAGGCAGACTGGATGAGCCTATCAGTGCTGCAGCAGGCAAGGAGGTGCCCTAGCAGAACGAGCAGAATTTCATTCTGTGCTGGGCTGTGAACCAGGGTGATCGGGTCTTACAATGTCTGCCAGAAAAACCATCTTAGCAAGTCAGAGACAGTAAGAAATCAATCAAGCTTGTATTCTATTGCCAGAGACAGTGAAGGGAAAGGCTAGAATTACAAAGAAGAATTGTGTGTGTAGAATAGGGACAAGCAGGGAAGATGTCAGCCAGGGAGTGAGAAGTGAGGAGTTGAAGCTCGGTGTGCCTCCCAGCAAAACTGCAGTTGTTGCAAACCTAAGGAGCGGCCACCTGCAAGGACATTCATTTCTTTCCCGTTTTTACAGAAATCCTTTTTTTTGGGGGGGAGACGGGTAGAATAAAAGAAAAATGTACGACAGATGTTCTACTGTCAATCTAGCATAGCATATAGAACACTGGTGAGAACTAGTAATATTAGGGTTAAATATGTTAATTATCTCCACACACACACACAGTTCCAATTTTTTTTATTTTTTGTATATTGCCAATAGGCAGGGTACAGCAAAAATTTACCTGTGACTGTTAACGTGAAAATAAGCGTCAGGCCTCAATCGTCCATTTCCGTTTATTATCCACACAGTTGGAATTGTTTTTTTCTAGTACTTGTTCAATTTAAGTAAACCAGAATATAGGTGATCAGTAAACCAATACACAGGGTATGGCAACAATTTACCTGTGAGTGTTAACACGATATTAGGCATCAGGCCTCAATCGTCTGTTTCTGTTTATTGTATCTCAACACGGTTGGAATTTCATTTCTTTGGGGACATTTCCAATTTAATTAAACCAGCATATAGGTGATCAGTACACCAATACACAGGGTATTGCAACAATTTACCTGTGACTGTTAACATTATATTAAGCATCAGGCCTGGCTTTCAATCATCCATTTCCATTTATTCTATCTCGACGCGGTTGGAATTACATTTTTTTGTAAAGTTGTTAAACTTAATGAAACCGGCATATAGGTGATCAGTACACCAATAACCAGGGTAGTGCACTACATGATCTGTGAGTGATAATGTGACAGATAAGCAAAATGTGCAGATAGCAAAGCAGGCGGTGAGGCACAGCTGGGGAAAAGGAGAGAAGAAAGTGTGACATTAGCAATCCTTACTGGGTGACAGAAGTAGTGAAAAAAGTGTGCAGAACGAGCAGTGTGGCTGGAGGGAGTGGAGAATGTGAGGGTGTCACTAGAGAACAGATGAAGTAGAAGAGAAGATAGACACAGCAGAGGGAGAATAGCGGGTAAAAGGGCAGCCAGTCAAGGATAAGGGGTGTCTGGGTCAAGGGGAATATACCTAGACAATGGGAAGGATAGCAGCAAGATAGTGATAAATAATTAAAGTGCATAGATCTCAGTAACATAGAATTACAAACATCCTTTTATTATAAAGGAAAACATTATTTTAGGAAGTTTTTTTCTTATCAGACTACTCGATTAATCATTGGAATAAAAAGTAGATTACTTGATTAGTAAAATAATTGATAGCTGCAGCCCTAAACATGATATTAACTATCAGTCCTCAATAATCCATTTCTGTTTATTTCTTTTTTCACACAATTCCAAATTTTTTGAGGGTTGTTAAATTTAATAAAACCAGTATATACGTGATAAATACACCAATACAAAGGGTATTGGACAAAATTGCATGTAAGTGATAAAAAATTTAGGCCTAAACCATTTTTTAAGGAGTGAGCGAACCCGAACTGGATAGTTCGGGTTCGTACCGAATTTTGGGGATTTTCGTGACACGGACCCGAACCCGAACATTTACGTAAAAGTTCAGGTTCGGGTTCGTTGTTCGTCGATTTTTATGGCGCATTTTGAAAGCCTGCAAAGCAGCCAATCAACATGCTTCATACTACTTGCCCCAAGAGGCCGTCACAGCCATGCCTACTATTGACATGGCTGTGATTGGCCAAGTGCAGCATGTGACCCAGCCTCTATTTAATCTGGAGTCACGTGGCGCCGCACGTCACTCTGCTCTGATTAGTGTAGGGAGAGGATGCAGCTGCTGTGTTAGGGCGAGATTAGGAAGGGATTAACTCAGCCAAAACACTTAATGAAGTGATCGATCTACAGCTGAGAATCATTCAACTTCTGCTAGCTAATTGCTCACTGTTTTTAGGCTGGCCAGTTTTTCCGTCATTTTTACTGGGGTAATCGGCGGCGGCCATTTTGTGTCTTGTGGTGCGCCAGCACAAGCTGCCACCAAGTCCATTAATCCATCAATAGTAGGGTTTGTTTTTTTTGCTATATCCTACATCAGGGGCTTGGCTGTGCTTATTGTCACCCCTAGAAACTCAGGATAGAATTTTCTATATTTTATTGAGGGGTGAAAGTCACTTCCAAAAATAGCAATCCCCAAAATCTGGTGTTCCAGCTGTGGCTAGCCAAGTGTAATACTGTCTGGCAAAGAATACATTTTATTTTTCTGGGGTAAAATTAAATTGCAAAAATAGCAATACACTAAATCAGTGGTTTCTGCTGTGGCAGAACAAGTGCTATAGTGTCCATCAAAGGATAGCTTTTGTTCTGGGGTGAAATTCAATTACCAAAATTGCAATACCGTAAATCTGGTGTTCCAGCTGTGACTGAACAAGTTTAATAATATCCGTCAAAGTATAGATTTTGTTCTGGGGTGAAATTCAATTGCCAATATAGCAGTACCCTGAATCTGGTGTTCCAGCTGTGACTGGATCATTTTCATATTGTCCGTCAAAGGATTGATTTTGTTCTGGGGTAAAATAAAGTTACAAAAATATAAATACAGTAAATCTGGTGTTCCAGCTGTGACTGGACAATTTTAATAATATCCGTCAAAGGATAGATTTTGTTCTGGGGTGAAATTCAATTGCCAATATAGCAATACCCTGAATCTGATGTTGCAGCTGTGACTGGATAATTTTCATAGTGTCCGTTAAAGGATACATTTTGTTCTGGGGTGAAATACAGTTGCAAAAATATAAATACAGTAAATCTGGTGTTCCAGCTGTGACTGGATAATTTTCATAGTGTCCGTCAAAGGATAGATTTTGTTCTGGGGTGAAATAAAGTTACAAAAATATAAATACAGTAAATCTGGTGTTCCAGCTGTGAATGGACAAGTTTAATAGTATCCGTCAAAGGATAGATTTTGTTCTGGGGTGAAATACAGTTGCAAAAATATAAATACAGTAAATCTGGTGTTCCAGCTGTGACTGGACAATTTTAATAATATCCGTCAAAGGATAGATTTTGTTCTGGGGCGAAAGTCAATTGCCAATATAGCAATACCCTGAATATGATGTTCCAGCTGTGACTGGATAATTTTCATAGTGTCCGTTAAAGGATAGATTTTGTTCTGGGATGAAATTCACTTGCCAATATAGCAATACCCTGAATCTGGTGTTCCAGCTGTTGCAGGCCAAGTGTTAATCTGTCCGTAAAAGGTTATATTACACTCAGCGTGCATCTCCAAGTATATTTCTTTCCGTAAAAGGGTATATTACAAAAAGTAGTAATGGAGAGTCCAGGGGTTGGTGGCACTACAGCAGAATATCGCAAACACCACCGGTCATATGGAGGAAGCAGGTAGTCACGTTATATCTGAAAAACAGGTGGTGCACTGCTTATAAGATCCAAATGAAATTCCACAGATAAAGAGAAATGAGTGGCACTCACCATACGATGCAATCCTTTTTTATTGGTGCAGAGAGGGAAAAATCGAACAGTGCAAACACGAGAACATGGCAAAAAGTGTTACATTACAATTGCTGAAAGCATAATCCTGTAAATCTGCACGCACTATTGTGCATCTCATAGTGTATTTCTGTCCGTAAAAGGGTATATTACACTCAAGGTGTATATACAAGTGCTGAGAGGGTCATCCTCAATAACTTCACACGCTACCGTGCATTTCCAAGTGTATTTCTGTCCGTTAAAGGGTATATTACACAAAGTGTTAAAATACAATTGCTGAAGGCATAATCCTACATATTTTTTCACACGCTACTGTGCATCTCCAAGTGTAAATCTGTCCATAAAAGGATACCTTTCATCCAGGGCCTAAATACTAGGCCTACAATTGATATTCCCCTAAATCAGTGGTTACTGCTGTGCCTGGATTAGTGTAATACGGTACATAAATAAATAAGCAGATAGTGTTAGGTGCCTGCAAAAAAGGCCTGAATTTGAAATCAATACATCGGGCCAAATATTTTTTTTCTTATTGCGGTGCTTAGTGAACGGTAACAATGAGGAAAACATCT
This sequence comes from Bufotes viridis, assembly GCA_033119425.1. NCBI lineage: Eukaryota > Metazoa > Chordata > Amphibia > Anura > Bufonidae > Bufotes > Bufotes viridis. The sequence continues at coordinate 88,980,286 of CM065594.1, read as the reverse complement.
ATTAGGGACGCGGACGTGGTCGTGGTGGTGTTAGTAGACCCTCTGGTGCTGGGAGAGGACGTGGCCGTTCTGCTACAGCCCCACAAAGTAGTGAACCAACTACCTCAGGTCCCAGTACCTGCCAGAATTTATAGCGATATTTGGTGGGGCCCAATGCCGTTCTAAGGATGGTAAGGCCTGAGCAGGTACAGGCATTAGTCGATTGGATGGCCGACAGTGGATCCAGCACGTTCACAACATTATCTCCCACCCAGTCTTCTGAAGAAAGCGCACAGATGGTGCGTGAAAACCAAGCCCATCAGTCTGTTACATCAGGGAGTCTGCTGGCAGGGTTTCCCAAGGGCATTCACCTAGCCCTTCCCTAGCGGTGGAAGACAGAGTATGCACTGACGCACAACCACCTATGTTTCCTGATGATGAGGACATGGGAATACCACCTCATCAGAGTTAGCACGTCTCTGATGATGACGAAACACAGGTGCAAACTGCCGCGCCATACTGAAGTGTGCAGAGGACGATGAGACTCCATAGAGTCATAGACTCCACATGGAATGAAGGTTGTGCCGCTGATTTTTATAGTTTAGAGGAAGAGGCAGTGGTGAGACCGAGCCAACAGCGAAGCAAAAGAAGGAGCAGAGGGCAAAAGCAGAACAGCCGAGAGAGTTCGCATGCTACTGGCCTGCGCAACCAGGGACCCAGCACCCCAAAGGCAGCTTCAAGGAGTTCTCTGGCATGGCACTTCTTCAAACAATGTGCTGACAACAAGACCCGAGTGGTTTGCACACTGGGCCATCAGAGCCTGAAGCGAGGCATTAACGTTCTGAACCTTAGCACAACCTGCATGACCAGGCATCTACATGCAAAGCATGAACTGCAGTGGAGTAAACACCTTAAAAACAAGGAACTCACTCAGGCTTCCCCTGCTCCCTCTTCTGTTGCCTCGGGAGGAATGTTGCCACCTGCCGCCCACCAAACAGAGGATGTGCCACCGACACCACCACCTGCGTCACGAAGCATCTCCACCATTCCACACGGCAGCGTTCAGCTCTCCATCTCACAAACCTTAGAGAGAAAGCGTAAATTCGCACCTATCCACCCTCGAGCCCTGGGCCTGAATGCCAGCATTTCTAAACTACTGGCCTTTGAAATGCTGTCATTCAGGATGGTGGACACAGACAGCTTCAAACAGCTGATGGCGATGGCTGTCTCACAGTATGTTGTTCCCAGCCGCCACTATTTCTCCAAGACAGCAGAGCCTTCCTTGCACAACCAAGTATCTGATAAAATCAAGTGTGCACTGCACAACGCCATCTGTGGCAAGGTCCACCTAACCACAGATACGTGGACCAGTAAGCATGGCCAGGGACGCTATATCTCCTTAACTACACACTGGGTAAATGTAGTGGCGGCTGGGCCCCAGGCGGAGAGTTCTTTGGCGCACGTCCTTCCGCCGCCAATGATCGCAGGGCATCATTCTTTGCCTCCTGTAGCCTCCTCCTCCTTCCACCTGCTCATCCAGTCAGCCACACGCCTTCACCACCAACTTCAGCACAGTCCGGGGTAAACGTCAGCAGGCCGTTCTGAAACGCATGTGCTGAATTTGGTGGTAAAGAAGTTCATTCACAACTACCCCGACATGTCAGAGCTGCTGCATGAAGTGCGGGCCATCTGTGCGCGCTTCCGGCGTTCACATCCTGCCGCTGCTCGCCTGTCTGCTCTACAGCGTAACTTCTGCGTTCCCGCTCACTGCCTCATATGCGACTTGCCCACCAGGTGGAACTCCACCTTGCACATGCTGTGCGAGCAGCCCGCACGGGTCAGTCGCACTACAGAACAGCACAACTTCACCACCAATGACTGGGCCTCCATGCGAGACCTGTGTGCCCTGTTACGAGTACTCCACCAACATGGCCAGTGGCAATGACGCTGTTATCAGCGTTACAATACCATTTCTGATGATGATGGAAGAGTAGGTGGCCCAGGAGGAGGGGAGGATGAGGGGTCGTTTTTAGCACTTTCAGGTCAGTCTGTTAGAAGCGGCTCAGAAGGAGGTTTTTTGCAACAGCAGAGGCCAGGTACAAATGTGGCCAACCAGGGCCCACTACTAGAGGATGAGGAGGATGAGGAGGAGGTGGAGGAGGATGAGGATGAAGCAGGTTCACAGCGGGGTGGCACCCAACACAGCTCAGGCCCATCACTGGTGCGTGGCTAGGGGGATACGGAGGACGATGACGATACGCCTCCCACAGAGGACAGCTTGTCCTTACCTCTGGGCAGCCTGGCACACATGAGTGACTACATGCTGCAGTGCCTGCACAACAACAGCAGAGTTGCCCACATTTTAACGTGTGCGGACTACTGGGTTGCCACCCTGCTGGATCCCCGGTATAAAGACAATGTGCCCACCTTACTTCCTGCACTGGAGCGTGATAGGAAGATGCGCGAATACAAGCGCATGCTGGTAGACGCGCTCCTGAGATCATTCCCAAATGTCACAGGGGAACAAGTGGAAGCCCAAGGCAAAGGCAGAGGAGGAGCAAGAGGTCACCAACGCAGCTGTGTCACGGCCAGCTCCTCTGAGGGCAGGGTTAGCATGGCAGAAATGTGGAAAAGTTTTGTCACCACGCCACAGCTAACTGCACCACCACCTGATATGGAACGTGTTAGCAGGAGGCAGCATTTCACTAACATGGTTGAACAGTACGTGTGCACACCCCTCCATGTACGGACTGATGGTTCGGCCCCATTCAACTTCTGGGTCTCCAAATTGTCCACGTGGCCAGAGCTAGCCTTTTATGCCTTGGAGGTGCTGGCCTGCCAGGCAGCCAAGTTTTGTCTGAACGTGTATTCAGCACGGCAGGGGGCGTCATTACTGACAAACGCAGCCGCCTGTCCACAGCCAACGTGGACAAGCTGACGTTCATAAAAATTAACCAGGCATGGATCCCACAGGACCTGTCCATCCCTTGTGCAGAATAGACATTTATAACTGCCTCCCCCTCAACCATATATTCTTGTACTCCGGGGCACTTCTTTATTGAATCCTCTTTTTATAATTTTACCATTATATTGCGGTGCAACCAAAAGTTGAATGAAACTCTCCTCTGTCTAGGTGCCAGGGGCCTAATTATCTGAAAGTGGCCTGTTTCAGTGGTGGGTGACATGAAGCCTGATTCTCTGCTATGCAACCCCTGTCCTCTGTCTGGGTGCCGTGGGCTAAATATCTGGAAGTGGCCTTCTCTATTCCTGGGTGACATGAAGCTTGATTCTCTGCTATGCGACCTCTCTCTTCTGTCTGGGTGCCAGGGGCCTAATTATCTAAAAGTGGCCTTCTTCATTGGTGGGTGACCTGACAACTTATTCTCTGCCACGCGACCTCTGACCTCTGTCTGGGTGCTGGGGTCCAAATAACTGAAATCAGCCTTCTCCATTAGTGGGTGTCTTGAAGCCTGATTCTCTGCTATGGGACCTCTCTCCAATTGATATTGCTTAATTTTTATTTATTTTATTTTAATTCATTTCCCTTTTGCAGCCCTCTAGCCCTTTCCTGGACTATTATGCATCCTTTTTAGTGCCCAAAAGTTCGGGTCCCCATTGACTTCAATGGGGTTCAGGTTCGGGATGAAGTTCGGGTCAAGTTCGGATCCCGAACCCGAACTTCTCGAACCCGAAGGTGTTCACTCAACTATACCATTTTTGTTTATTTCTATCTCCACACGTTTCTAATTCATTTTTGGGGTTGGTGAATTTATTAAAACCAACATATACATGATTGCTATACCAATACACAAGGTAGCTCACAAAATTATATTAGAGTTATAATGAACTTAGGCCTAAGTCAGTTTCCGTTTATTTCTGTCTCCACACATTTCCAATCAAATTTTTTGGGGGTTGTTCAATTTAATAAAACCAGCATATGTGTGCAGTAAACCAATACACAGAGTAGAGTACAAAATTATACATATGTTAGGCCTAACTCTGTTTCCATTTATTTCTGTCTCCACATGTCTCCAATAAAAAAAATTGGGGTTGTTGAATTTTTTAAAAGCAGCATATACAGTACATGATTACTACACAAATACACATGGTAGCTCACAAAATTATATGTGAGGGCCAAAAATGTATACAGCAGTGGCATGATTGCAGCGGTGGCATGATGGAGGAAGCAGAAGCTGTACAGGGCTACAGAAGGCTTCCCAACAAATGACCCAGAGCTAGAATGTGGGTTGTAGCAGCACCAGCTACAGCCATAAGTAGTAGTAGCAGTAGGCCTCAGTTGTCCCTAGCTTCGGAAAGGTGCAACATTAATTTTTAGGAGAAGAGGACGAGATTGTGGATTGGATGGCTCAGTCCTCTTCTCAGTTGCAGCAGGATGATGTGGAGGGGACTTCGGAGTCGTGGAGCAAGGGTCACTCACAACATTTCTCCTGCTCCTCCTTGCAGCCCCAGAGAAGGCTTTAATTGGAGTCTGCCCCTTCCCAGTGGGATGCTTTTTTCCCCCCTAAGAAGTGCCACAAAATTCCCACCAAACCCTATGACAGATAGTCAAGAGAGTCTTCCTGTTCACGACTTGTGTGAGGGCCGTCACCATTTGGACTGCCACATCAGTGAGCAGTTGCTAAAGTACATAAAGAAGCAAAAATCCCACTGGCTGTCACCCCGCCGACTTCAACTGGGCAAGGTGGTCTGCAACAATGGGCGCAACATCCTGGCTACCCTGAAGCTGGGGGAAATAACACATGCTCCCTGCATGGCCTTTTGAAAAAATGAACTGGCTTGTGCAAGGTGCTGACAATGTCCAGGAGATTGTCCCTCTTTTCAGCTATTCTCATATGGTGAGGAACACTCTCCAGGACTTGTAGTGTCAGAATGATCTGCAGCTACACTGCTTAATCTGTGATGTTCCAAATCACTGATATTTAACATTGCACATGTTAGAGTCTGTATGAACAGCAGAAAGCCATGAAGGATTTTTTCATGCACCATCCCCTTTTTGAAGAGACGCTGACGCTCATGTAACAGGTGGCAACGGAGAAGGAGGAAGAGGAACAGCTAACGCATCTTGCTATCCTCCCTGTAGCTGTTGAGAACCCACAATGAAAAACCCCCATGGGGGAGGAGGAGGAAGTGCTGCCACTGGAGGAGAAAGAGGAGTTGCAGGAGCAAGAGGATGATGATGACAGTCACACAAGCCATGACACCCAATTGCAGTGACAAGTGGATCAGTAACATCAAGCAGTCTGATGATTACTGGATAGCCATGATTTTAGACCCTCGCTTTCAAAGCAAAATGGGGAAATGTTTTGCTCCCTCAACAGGAAGGAAAAATTGCGTTATTACCAGGAAACACTGTGTATGTCGCTTGCCACAGCTTACAGCTAGCAAACATCTGCCACCAGCCTGTCTCCTCCCCCCGCTGAGTCACCTCCTCCAGCCACCATAAGCAGCAGAAGCTGCAGCAGCAGCAGCAAAAGACAGTTCAGCCTTCTCAACATAATGGAGTCAACAGCTCCCACCTCTATGACTAGATTCAGTCGTACCTACCCTCTGCCCACTCTCTGGCATATAACCTGTTCCCTGACCCCACAGATTTCTGGGCAGGCAGACTGGAACAGTTACCTTAACTGGCACAGCACTCTCTCTTTCTTCTTCTTCAGCCTCCAGTCTCATTTTGGAGAGGATGGGGCCTAGCGACACACAGATCAAGTTGTCCATCGCCAGTGTCCAATACATCACTTTTGTCTAAATAAACCAAGCCTGGATTTGGGCCTTGTTGATGGTGCCCCCTCTTGTCACTGGCCTTGCTGACAATGCCCCATCATGCCACTGCTACGGCCTGCCAACCATCATCTTCTGTACGGTTGCTGAGCCTACATTATGCCACCTCCACCAGCATGCCCACTGCTGCAGCCTGCTGACCATCATGTTCTGTATGGCTTTTGCTGCTGCCTTCATTGTGCCAACACCCCCATCATGCCACTGCTGCGGCCTACCAAGGATTATGTTCTGTACAGCTTCTGCGGCCTCCATCATGCCACTGCCGTGATCATGCCACTGCTGCCACTGCCACCATCATGCCACTGCTCCAGCCTGCCGACCATCATCTTCTATACGGCTGCTGTTGACTCCATCATGCTGCTTCCTGCCTGCCAACATGTACCATATGGCTGCTGCTGCTGCCTCCTCAGCTGCTGCTGCTCTCTGATAATACCTTACTGCCATCATTATTAACGCAATGCATCTGCCACTACTACCACTAACACCACCACCATCCCCTACCCATTGACAGTCAACCTACTGCCTTGTATGTTCCATGCTATGCTGCTTCTGCTGCTGCTACTATTAAGGCTATGCACCTCTAATACTTTATGCTTTCCACATCCACTGCAATGCTGCTGCTCCTGATTAAAACAGAGAATTTTCTTAGGCGCGTTCACAACGAGCCACTTTTTCTTCTGACAATCAACACTTGGTCCCCTGAGCCACTTTTTTTTTACTCCCATAATACCGTCTGTGTTTAAACATCATCTGGGACAATTTTAGAACCTTTGGAATATGAAAAAGTGTAACACACATGCCTGAACGGTGTGTTTTTAAACACACTGTATATAAACACTGTGAACTGTGCGTTTACCCATAACTATATATGTCAGAGTCATAAAAAATAAATAAAAAAAGATAACAAGTTTTCCTAAAAATTCTAAATCCTTGGAGACTTTTTTCAGGGCAATTGGAGCAACTTTGGTTTGGTCCAAAACGAGTTGGATCTGATCAAAACTTTTTAGAAAATGAAACCTGAACCAAACCAAATCTCGAGTGGTTCACTCATCTCTAGAACACTCTTTTGGCCTCAGTGAGATAAAGGAATATGTTTACTGTATATATGGGAGCTTTTCCCAGTGTATTCTGTGTAGCTTTCCGATGCAATATGCAATGAGCCTTAACCTCACTTGCCAAATCCCATACATTCAGATAGACTCCTTAAGAAAAAATAAAGATCTACCGGACTCCAGGAAGAGCCATCAATTCTTCCTAATCCCGTGACCCCCCCCCCCCCCCCACACACACACACACACACACACACATGCCAGCACAGTGCAGGAGCAGGTATAGATGATTACAGGCTTCAGTACCAGCTCTTCTATGCCATTGTAGCCTTTTCCAATCACCAAACCATCTCTGACTTTGAAAGGTTATGCTCCCATATAAACTAGAATGAAGAATGCAATGTGTCTGGGGAACACTGAGTGTGAGGTGTTCTTGATTTTGGTGTAGTAGCAGGCTTGAATGTAGCAAAGTCATTTTACTAAGTGCAAAAAAAAAATTGAGAACACAAATAGTAGCAGCAAACTTTTGTGAAATTCTCTTCTGGCACCAGCTGAGAAGGTATGGTGGCAGGTTGGTAGGTGGCAATTCGGTACTTAGTTGACACTGGCCTAGAGATGGTTTGGTGAAAATAATAATAGTTTATAAAAGTTTTTAAGCCTAAAAAAGGACATCTGCCAATCCAGTTCAACGTGTTATCCTGCAAGCTTATCCAGAGGAAGGCAAAAAGACCCCTGTGAGGTAGAAGCCAATTTTCACCACTTTAGGGGATAAAAATTCCTTCCCGACAACAATCAGGCAATCAGAATAACTCCCTGGATCAACAACCCCTCTCTAGTAACTATAACCTGTAATATTATTACACCCCAGAAATACATCCAAGCCCCTCCCATCCTGAGCCTTTTCCCTGTCCTGAGCCTTTTTCAAATGGTTGAAAAAAGCTCGCCATTACGGATCGAAATGTGTCTCCTTATTGCAACTGATGTATGAATAAACATATTGAACGAAGGATGTTAGTGCTAGGATTTTTCCTATTTGTCATCATTATTATGACCACCGGAGTCGGGCTGCAAGTGTTGTGCCCTGCAGCAGGGATAATTTGAAGTCTGAACATTTGCCCCTGGTCTCCCTATGCAAAGTCATCAACTCCTAACTTTATTTCACTTAACTTTTATTTTTATGTTGTGATATATATATATATATATATATATATATATATATATCCTTTTCATTTGCACTGTTTGCATGGCACTGTGGAAAGAGTCAATGAACACTCAGATGTAAACAAAGTTGAGATCTGCACTACTCATTCACAATTGCGTTGGTGCTAGCGAAATGACCGGGTGGTCAGTGCATCAAGTTAAGAAAGATCGCTGCACTCCACTGATATATTGTTCTCCCTGACGCCATACTACTACCACAGGTCATACCGCTGAAGAAGGTCCACTCGGACTGAAACGTTTAGTGATTTAGTGTGGAATATTAACTATAATTATGTCTGGATCAGAAACCTTTTTGATGTCTTTGTAAAGGTAAATAAATTATATCTTTATTTGCAATATATCACTGATATAGCAGCATGTTTTGGAGGGAAAAAGTCAGACTTGTGTGGCTGGGTTCACATCGCGTTTTTTTTTCCCCCATCCGTTTAACATATCCAAAAAAATGTAAACGTTAAACGAATGCATCACCATAGAGTTCCATTGTAAAAAAAAATAACTTTTTTACCATTGTGAGAAAATGTATACCTTTTTTTTACCAGACGGTGCGGTATACAAGAACGTGGTGTGCTGCGTTTTAGTATCTTTTTTTTCTAACATATACTTCAAACAGAGGCATAAAACATGATTCTTAGCCAATATATTTTGATCAAGACATATCTGTGCCCACCTACCAGCGACAAAGTGATCTCAGTCAGGCAGGACCTACTCTAAACTTATCTATGCCGTTGGGTATATACATTTAGTAGAGCAGACCTTTCACATATAATGTGCTGCTCCTTGTTACCTCTGTATTCACCCTCAAGTCTGAATGCGCTCCTATTTCACATTGGAAGTATTATTTTTGTGCTCTTTTGGCCTGCCTATTTAACAAGCGATTTTGATTAGGTGGTATATATAGCAGTGCATACCCTTCCTCTTATTGGATGATTGACCGCACACAGAGGTAACAAGTAGTAGCACATTATATGTGCAGGGTCTTCTCTCCTGAATGTAGAAGCACAACGGCATAGATAGGTTTAGAGTAGGTCCTGTATGACAGAAATCACCTTGTCGCTTGTTGGCGGTGTATTGTATGGGTATTTTTAAGTACTGATTGGTTCTGTCCCCTTTAATCTTGTCTTTTTTATATTACTTTTAATATTCTGTGCAAAGATATTGTAATTCCTTGTAATGTAGTACCCATCCCCCATTGTACTGATAAGGCTACATTCCTGAGTGATCTCAGAGACATACGTGATGCACACTGCAGGAAAGGCTGATGGGAATAACTGTGGTCTGCACCAACAATTAGGTGGGACTCCACTTAGACCTTCATCCTAGGTAGGATGTAAGTATTGAGGGTGTCGGTCATGTGTTATAACGTGGTAGACAGCCATATTGCATATTTATTGCATATTGCTAAGGATGTTTGTTTACTTTATATTATTTTGTATGTGATTTGTCTATGTTATCTTATATTTAATCACACTTAGTAAATATATTTATTCACTTAGCCTGCATAAGCTTATTTATTCTCAACGCTTTTGAATTCACGTTACACTTGGTGGCAGTGATGGGATTTAAATTAGAAATATGCTTATTGTTGCTAAGAAGGATCTAAAAGTGGCTAGTTTGGATTGGAGTGGGAGTGGGGGATGAAGTATCGTATCAGGCAGAGGAGTATGACAAATAGAGTCTAAGATTGTTGAGATGCAGGATGTGTTTTAGTAAGTAGTAAGTGATATGATAGGTACAATAGTTTTTTTTTTTAAAGACACGGGAAAATTGAAGGTTATTCAATAATTTTTCTTTCTTCTTTTCCAAGCAGCTGATTGTAAGGTATGAACCCAGCTTTAACCCTTTCAAGCCTAGGCCATTTTTCATTTTGCGTTTTTCACTCCCCCTTCCCATAGTCCTAACATTTTAACTTTTTTATTTTTCCATTTACATAGCCTTATGAGGGCTTATTTTTTTTAGGGACAAGTTGTTCTTTCCAATGGTACCATTGACGGTTGCATACCATGCAGTGGGGAGTGGGAAAAACATTCCAAATTGGGTAGAATTGGAAAAAACACACAATTCTGATAAAGGTTTTTATTTATTTTTTATTACACTGTACACTATGCGGTAAAATTGACCTGACATATTCATTCTCCAGGTCAGTACACTTCCAACGATACCACACTTGTATAATTTTTCTTGCTTTTTAATACTGAAATTATTTTTTTTAAACCTCTGAGGAAAAAAATTTATAACCTTTTCTGACCCCTATAACTTATGTGTATGGGTCTTTGTGAGGGCTCCTTTTTTGTGGGACGATCTCTTCTTTTCATTGATACCAATTTGAAGTGTGTGTGACTTTTTGATAACTTTTTATAAAAAAAATTATTGGGTAGTGGAAGTGACAAAAAATGGCAAATTGGCTGTTTTTATTTTTTTTCCCATTACGCCATTTTCCGTAAGCCCTTAATATTGTTATAGTTTAATAGTATAGTTAATTTTCGCACGCGGCAATGCCTATGATGTTTATTTTTTTCATTGGTTAAGGTCTCTTTCACACTTGCGCTGTAAGGATCCGGCGGGCACTTCCGTTGCCGGAAATGCCCGCCGGATCCGTCACAATGCAAGACAACTGAAAGCATTTGAAGACTGATCAGTCTTCAAAATGCATTCAGTGTTATTATGGCAGCCAGGATGCTACTAAAGTCCTGGTTGCCATAGTAAGTAGTGGGGAGCCAGGGGAGCAGATACTTATAGTCCGTGCAGCTCCCGTGGCGCTCCACAATGACATCCGTGCGATCCACGCGCAAGGATCACGTGATCATGTGATCCATGCTCATGGGGCGCTCTGACGTCATTGTGGAGCGCCCCACGATTCGGGAGCCGCACGGACGGTAAGTATACTTCTCCCCTGCCTCCCCACTACACTTTACCATGGCAGCCGGGACTTTAGCGTCCTGGCTGCCATGGTAACCATTCACAAAAGCTAAACGTCGGATCCGGCGATGCGCCGAAACAACGTTTAGTTTAATGCCGGATCCGGATTAATGCACTTCAATGGGCATTAATTCCGGATCCGGCTTTACGGCATGTCTTCCGGATTTTTGGACGGAGACAAATCCGCAGCATGCTACGGTTTTGTCAACGTCCAAAAAACATTCACATACTGAACGGAAGACATCCTGATGCATCCTGAACGGATTTCTTTTCATTCAGAATGCATTAGGATAATCCTGATCAGTATCTTCCTGTCCTAGAGCCCCGAGGACAGAACTCTAGGACGGAAAGTAAAAGCGCAAGTGTGAAAGAGCCCTAAGTATTTTTATTTTAAGGAAAGGGGGGTGATTTGAACTTTTATGTTTTGCTTTCCTTTATATTTGAAAAACCTTTTTTTTTACTTTTTTTTTTACTTTTTTTAAGTCACCTTTAGGGATGAGCGAACCCGAAATGGATAGTTCGGGTTCGTACCGAATTTTGGGGTGTTTGGGACCCGGACCCGAACATTTTCAAAAAAGTTTGGGTTCGGGTCCGTTGTTCGGCGATTTCTTCCTGCTTTCTGAAGGGCTGCACAGCAGCCAATCAGCTAGCGTTTCACTTCTTGCCCTAAGAAGCCATCACAGCCATGCCTACTAAAGGCATGGCTGTGATTGGCCAAGTGCAGCATGTGACCCAGCCACTATTTAAGCTGAAGTCACGTAGCGCCGCACGTCACTCTGCTCTGATTAGTGTAGGGATAGGACGCAGCTGCTGTGAGGGCGAGATTAGGCAGGGAAAACTCAGCAAAAACACCTAATGAAGTGATCGATCTACAGCTGTGAAACATTCAACTTCTGCTAGTTACTTGCTCACTGGTTTTTAGGCTGCACAGAGCGTTTTTCTGTCACTTTTTTCTGGGGTGATCGGCGGCCATTTTGTGTCTTGTGGTGCACCAGCACAAGCTGCCACCAAGTCCATCAATCCATCAATACTAGTTTTTTTTTTTTTTTTTTTTTGCTATATCCTACATTAGGGGCTTGGCTGTGCTTATTGTCACCCCTAGAAACTCAGGATAGAAATTTCTATATTTTATTGAGGGGTTAAATTCAGTTGCCAAAATAGTAATCCCCTAAATCTGGTGTTCCAGCTGTGGCTAGCCATGTGTAATACTGTCTGCTGTCTGGCAAAGGATAGATTTTTTTCTGTGGTGAAATTCAATTGCCAAAATAGCAATCCACTGAATCTGGTGTCCCAGCAGTCGCTGGCAAAGTTTAATAGTGTCCGGCAAAGGATATATTTTGTTCTGGGATGAAATTCAATTGCCAAAATAGCAATACCGTAAATCAGTGGTTTCATCTGTGGCTGGCCAAGTTTAATAGTGTCCAGCAAAGGATATATTTTGTTCTGGGTTAAATTTCAATAGCCAAAATAGAAATCCCCTAAATCTGGTGTCCCAGCAGTGGCTGGCCAAGTTTAATAGTGTCCGGCAAAGGTTTTATTATTTTCCGGGGTGAAATTCAGTTGCCAAAATAGCAATACCGTAAATCTGGGGTCCCAGCAGTGGCTGGCCAAGTTTCATAGTGTCTGGAAAAGGGTTTATTATTTTCTGGGGTGAAATTCAGTTGCCAAAATAGAAATACCGTAAATCTGGTGTTCCAGCTGTGACTGGACAAGTTTTACAGTGTCCGTCATATGGTATATTATTTTCTGTGGTGAAATTCAGTTGCAAAAATAGAAATACCGTAAATCTGGTATTCCAGCTGTGACTGGACAAGTTTAATAATGTCCGTCATAGGATATAGTGGATAGATTTTAAATTGTTGGGTGAAATATTACCATTTTTGCCAGGTACAATCCCCTGCACTGCATAACTGACAGGGAACTTACAATTGGCGGTTACATTCTTGCATGAAATGAAGCCTTTTTGGGCTGTGTCTCCAATAACAGTTTTTTTATTTTTAATTTTACAACAATAGTTGGGTGAGGCCGGTATACATGTCTATTCTGCATAAGGTTCAAACAAGTCCTGTGGGATCCATGTCTGGTTCTTTTTAATAAACGAAAGCTTATTTGCCAACATTTTCTGCAGACAGGCGGCTGCACTTGTCTGTGATAAAGCCCCCAGCCATGCTAAACACACGTTCAGACAATACAGTGGCTGCAGGGTAGGCCAGCACCTCCAATGCGTAAAGGGCAACCTCAGGACATGTGCCCAATTTGAAGACCCAGAAGTTGAATGGGTGGGCCACACCCAGTGGCGTAGCTAGAAATGATTGGGCACCACAATTTTTGAATGGGGCCCCCCTCCCCCAGTAATTTTTACGCAACCCCTTCCTTTCATGCCGCCATGCCTGTGGCTACTAAAGATCTCTCTCAGACCAGGCCCAGCAGCTGTTCCATTCGCTTTCTACACTGTTTATACTGCCACTGTATATAATTTCATTGTATAATACTTTTGAGGGGGCCCTGATAAAGTCCTTTACTCCTCCTCCTCCTCCTGGATGGGCCCTTTCTAGGTCACGGCCCCAAAGCAGTTGCTTCCCCTGCTTCCCCTGTAGCTATTCCCCTAGGCATACCCATCAGTCAGTAAGTGTACTGTTCCAACATGTTGCTGAAATGCTGCCTCCTGCTAACATGTTCCAGATCTGCTGGTGGTGCAGGTTATTGTGGCGTGATGACAAAGCTTTTCCACATTTTGCCAATGATAAACCTGCCTTCTGAGGTGTTGGTGGTGACCCAGCTGCATTGGCAAATTCTTCCTCCTCTGCCTTCACCTTGTGCTTCCACTGAGTCCATGGTGTCAGGTGTAAATGCCATCAGCAGCGTGTCACCTAGCGGGCTCATCTTCCTATCACAGTCCAGTGAGGGAATTAAGGACGGCACGTTGTCCTTGTAACGGGGATGCAGCAGGGTGGCCACCCAGTAAGCAGCACAAGTTAGAATGTGGCAGTAACTGGGTGGTCATTGCGCAGGCACTGCAGCATGTTGTCGCTCATGTCTGCCAGGCTGCCCAGAGGCAAGGACAAGCTATCCTCTTTGAGGGAGGTATATCGTCTGTGTCCTCAGTATCCCCCAGCGTTCCTCCTACTCCTCCTCATCCTCCAGAACTGTGCCCTGGCTGGACAATTGTGTTCCAGGCCAGGGCCTATGTTGGTGCAGGAACCCACCCTCCGAGCCACTTGTAATTGGCTGGCCTTAAGTTAAGGATAAGGCGTGTATATTGTTTTGTTTGTTTGTATGGTTAGTTTAGCTGCATTATAGTTATTTTAATACGTTTTTAAGTAAATTTGTAAATAGTTTGTTAATGATTTGAGTGAAAGGGGGGGGGGGGTGTTGTGTGTGTTCGATTAACTGAATTGATTTTCACTGTCTGGTGTTTAGGAATTTCTGCACCCCAAATTCAGCACATGTGGCAGGCAGGGGATGTGCGTCAAACCGGCTAGACCCAGACCCAGGGGTCGAGTCGAGGGGGAACGCGTGGGAACGGTGTTCCTGCACTTTTTTCATGGCAGGAACGCCGTTCCCTTTCAGGGCGAAAGGACCAGGAAGCGCTTTCCCCCCTCTGTACTTCATCACATGTGGCAGTCGGGCAGTGAATACTTCAGGCCGGGCGGACGAGAACAGCGTGACTTGCTGATGTCACGTGCCTGCCCGGCCTGCTTTATGAATGAAACAGGCGGCGCAGGCACGTGACGTCAGTCACACTGCGCTCGCTCTCCTGCCCGGCCTGAAGTATTCACTGCCCGACTGCCGCATGTGATGAAGTACAGAGGGGGCAAGAATTATAGTAAGAATAACTGTATAGAATAATCGAATTTAAAAACTATACATGAGCGGTAATGGGGGATGGGGGATGTGGATGGCACTGTTATGGGATGAGGGGATGTATGGCACTGTTATGGGATGGGGGATGTGGATGGCACTGTTATAGGATGGGGATCTGTGGATGCCATCCACAGCCCCCCATCCCATAAGTGCCATCCACAGCCCCCATCCCATAACAGTGTCATCCACATCCCCTCATTCCATAAGTGCCATCAACATCCCCCCCTTCCCATAACAGTGTCATCCACATCCCCTCATCCCATAAGTGCCATCCACATCCCCCCTTCCCATAACAGTGTCATCCACATCCCCTCATCCCATAAGTGCCATCCACATCCCCCTTCCCATAACAGTGTCATCCACATCCCCCTCATCCCATAAGTGCCATCCACATCCCCCATCCCATAACAGTGTCATCCACATCCCCTCATCCCATAAATGCCATCCACAGCCCCCATCCCATAAGAGTGTCATCCACAGATCCCCCATAACAGTGCGTCATCCACAGATCCTCCCATAACAGTGTCCTCCACAGATCCCCCATAACAGTGTCATCCACAGATCCCCCCATAACAGTGCACGTCATCCACAGATCCTCCCCATAACAGTGCGTCATCCACAGATCCCCCCATAACAGTGCGTCATTCACAGATCCCCCCATAATAGTGCGTCATCCACAGATCACCCCATAACAGTGCGTCATCCACAGATCCCCCATAACAGGGACATCCATTTCCACCTCGGCTTATACTCGAGTCACTACTTTTCCCAGTTTTTTTGGGGTAAAATTAGGGGGGGCGGCTTACACTCGGGTCGGCTTATACTCGAGTATATACTGTTTTTGTTTTGTTTTTCATATTTTATGGGCTGAATGGAGAGGCACTGACTGGAGGCTGGTGGATGGGGCACTGGGCGCTAGTGAATGGGGCCCTGGGGGCTGGTAAGAGGCTCTGGGGGCTGATGAGATCTGCTGGGGGCTGATAAGAGGCACTAGGGGCAGATTAGAGACACTAGGGGCAGATTAGAGGCACTGGGGGCTGATTAGGGGCAGAGGGGCAGATTAGAGGCACTGGGGGCTGATTAGAGGCACTGGGGCTGATGAAATCTGCTGGGGGATGATATAGAGGCACTGGGGGGCTGATGAGAGGTACTGGGGGCTGATGAGAGGCGCTGGGGGGCTGATGAGAGGTACTAGGGGGCTGATGAGAGGTACTTGTGGCTGATGAGAGGCACTGGGGGGCTGATGAGAGGCACAGGGGGGCTGATGATAGGCACAGGTGGGCTGATGGAGAGGCATGGGGCTATTATGCTATGAGGCTACTGGGGGCTGCTATGAGGCATGGGGCTATTATCTGAGGTCTGATTGGGGGTCATTCATATTGGGGTCTGATCTGAGGTCTTATTGGGGTCTTCTTAACATTGGGGATCTTATTGGGGCTGTTAGCTGAGGTCTGATTAACATTGGGGGTCTGATTGGTGGTCTGACCTGAGGTGTAATGAAAAATATTTTTTTCTTATTGTCCCCCTCTAAAACCTAGGTGCGTCTTATGGGCCGGTGTGTCTAATAGGGCAAAAAATACAGTACTTGCTCCAGCCGACCTCCTCTGCCCTTTGCAAACGCCGCGCGCTGTGACATCATGCGGAGGCACTTGGGTGAGTTCCCACACTTTTTTTCCCAGGACTTGACCCCTGCCCAGACCTGCTATTACATTTTGCCCCCTTATCGTACAACACCAGGCTGGGCTGATGGCTCAATGGCACCAACCAATCATCCATCCATCTGTTGTCCCATGCCTGTCCACAGCTCCTGCGCGTTGTGGGGTTTTAACCGCTACAGGACCGCCGCACGCAGGATTGCGTCCTGGCGGCGGCCCTGTAGCTCTGATCGGACGCATCGGCGCGTCATCTCGCGAGACGCGAGATGACGCGAGGACGCGCCTGCACATGCGCAATGCGCGCCATCGGCGCGCTCGCATGTAGTTATACTACAGCCTGCCAGCGCCGATCGTGCGCTGGCAGGCTGTATATGGCAGAAAAATCGCAGATCAGGCGTTGTTCTGTGAACAGCGTCTGATCTGCTTGCTACCCGCTTCTCTGGTGGTCCCTTTGCTTGGGACCACCAGAGAAAAATATCAAAGTGCACCAATCACCACACAACCCCCCACCGCCACCCACCCACCCACCACCCCCTGTCACTGATTAACCCCTGATCTCCCATGTCACCCCCTGATCACCCCCTGTCACCCCCTGTCACTGATCACCCCTGTAAGGCTCATTCAGATGTCCGCATGTGTTTTGCGGATCCACGGATCCGCAAATCCGCGGATCCATAAAGCTACGGACACCAGCAATGTGCTTTCCGCATTTTGCGGATCCGCACATTGCCAGAACTATATAGAAAATGCCTTTTCTTGTCCGCAATTGCGGACAAGAATAGGACATGTTCTATACTTTTGCGGATCTCCAATTACGGATCCGCAATTACGGATCCGAGCGGGACAAAGTCTGTCCCCATAGAATTGAATGTATCCACATTTCTGTTCCGCAAAATTTTGCGGAACAGAATTGCGGACAGCTTGAATGAGGCCTTAGGGTCCCTTAGCGATCGCAGCTTTATAGCTTTTCCCTCTTTTTTGCACATTTTTTAGAGATTTTTTCATCCACATTGATCAATGTGAATGGAAAAATCTGTGACGTTCATTTTTTTCTTTCAGCGCAGAGGCTGAACGGAAAAAAATTCTCATTACCCGTATGGTCAATATAAGGAGAATAGCAGAAACTCCTAATTCTGGCCATACGTGTAATGATTGCGGAGACCCCTAAAATGCCAGAGCAGTACAAACACCTCACATGTGACCCCATTTTAGAAAGAAGACACCCCAAGGTATTCCGTGAGGGGTATGGTGAGTTCATGTAAAATTTTATTTTTGTCACAAGTTAGTGGAATGTGAGACTGTAAAAAAAAAAAAAAAAAAATACCATTTCCGCTAACTTGTGCCAAATTTTTTTTTCTGTGAACTCGCCATGCCCCTCACGGAATACCTTGGGGTGTCTTCTTTCCACAATGGGGTCACATGTGGGGTATTTATACTGCCCTGGCATTTTAGGGGTCCTAAAGCGTGAAAATCCAAATGCATAAAAATGCCCTGTGAAATCCTAAAGGTACTCATTGGTTTTAGGGCCCCTTTGCGCATCTTGGCTGCAAAAAGTGTCACTCATGTGGTATCGCCGTACTCAGGAGAAGTAGGGCAATGTGTTTTGGGGTGTATTTTTATATATACCCATGCTGTGTGTGAGAAATATCGCTGTAAACGACAACTTTTTAAATTTTTTTATTCAAAGTTGTCAATTTACAGAGATATTTCTCTCACCCAGCATGGGTATATGTAAAAATACACCCCAAAACACATTGCCCTACTTCTCCTGAGTACGGCGATACCACATGAGTGACACTTTTTTGCAGCCAAGATGCGCAAAGGGGCCCTAAAACCAATGAGTACCTTTTAGGAGGGCATTTTTACGCATTTTTCTTCTCACGCTTTAGGGCCCCTAAAATGCCAGGGCAGTATAAATACCCCACATGTGACCCCATTTTGGAAAGAAGACACCTCAAGGTATACACTCAACATTTAAATATTATTTTTATTAAATTTTGTCAGTTAATACAAACAACACTTTCATTAGGCACAGTGATGGATTAGAAGCAGTGGAATTCTTTCTCAATAGTTCAAACTTGAGAAAAGAGAAGAGTCAATTTATAATGGAATTATTGACATTCGTGTTGACTCATAACACCTTCATGTTTGGGGGATCTCACTTCCTACAGCTCCCGGGTACAGCTATGGGGGCATCTTGTGCGCCCTCGTATGCTAATCTATTCCTGGGGCTGTGGGAAAGGGAGATCCTCCAGGCAAATCCTCTGCCTGTCAGACAAGGTCCATTATTGGGGACGGTACATTGATGATATTCTCATTGTCTGGCAGGGGATGGAGGATGAATTCGCTGCTTTCATTGATGAACTGAATAGGAATGGGAAAAACATTAGACTCACATATAACATTGGACGCAGTAGGATGGATTTTTTGGACATCTGCTTTGATGTGGAGTCGGATGGGAGAGTGGTGACGGACTTGTATCGGAAGACTAAATCGGTAAATTCGGTATTACATGCAACCTTGTTCCATTCTGCCCCCCTAAAAGAGAATATCCCCGTAGGACAGTTTTTAAGAGCACAAAGGATTTGCACAAAATGATAATTTGTTTGAAAAACAGGCCATGGATCTACAGGAGAGGTTTGAATCAAGGGGCTATGATCGTACATGTATCCACAAGGCATACCAACGGGCACGCCTATCAAGGAGACAGGATCTACTTCACAAACCAATTGGTAAGAAAATGGAAGATAATATCATCAGATTTATTACAGGATTCAACAATAAGTGGAAAGAAATAAGGTCGGTTCTCAATAAATTTTGGAACGTATTATTGCTTGATCCGTATCTCAAAAAGGTTCTGCCGTCATCTCCACGAATCACATACAGGAGGGTGAAAAATTTGAAGGATGTCTTAGTGAAGAGCCACTACACGAAAGAGCCCGCCAATTGGTTTGGCACAAGAGGTGCCCGCTGGGGTAACAGAGCCTGTGGTCATTGTGTGGCTTGTAAAAATATGGACAGGGTTGAAACCTTTTGGGACTCCAAACACAGTCGGGAATACAAGATAACGTACTCAATAACATGTACAACACTGGGAGTCATATATTGGGCGTTATGCCCTTGTGGCTTAATTTACATGGGAATGACATCCTGTCCCTTTAAAAGGAGAATCAGAACATATCCTAGCTATTGAGGCAGCACGGGAGGTGGAAGACACTAGCCAACTGCTAACATTGGCCCGACATTTTAAAGAGACACACAGGTGTGACAACTCGGGCCTACGGTTCAAAGGTATTGACCAAGTTTTTGTATCCCCCAGAGGTGGCAACTGGAAGAAGATATTGAGTAAAAAAGAAACTAGGTGGATATGTATCTTGGATACGGTCTCACCGAACGGTCTGAATGAGGGTAAAAGTTTTGCCCCATTCCTATAAATGTCTTGCTTTGGCTTGGAGTGGTATACTCTTTTGGAATGGCTCCTTGTGAGATGCACAGGATGTGGGATCATCACGTCATTGATAGTGTTGAGCGCGAATATTCGAATAGCAAATTTTTATCGTGAATATTGCGAATATAGTGCTATATATTCGCAATTTCGAATATTCGTTTTTTGGTTTAGTTATTAATCTTTGTTGCTCTCTGGTTGTCTTCCCACTTCCCAAAAGCTGTTCTTACCTGTCTGGAGGATTCCTGGCTCCCTGCCCGCTTCAGTCAATGCCCGTTGCCGCTTCTGCCGACTCCCTGTGTGCATGGGAACGCCTCCATGCTAAAATGTACTGTTGGATGTGAGAATCACGATCTCACAAATTTGACCAAGTTGTAATCGCAATGCGATTAATATGACCTGAATTATTCGCATTGCGATATTCGTTATATTCTAGCAATACAACCATTAGGAACCCAGCTTTAAGTTGAATTCACAATGCGAACATATACTCGCATTGCAAAATCGACTTAGAGCTGAGTTCCTAATCGCTGTATTGCTAGAATATAACGAAGATTGAGACTATAGTGCTATATTCGTGAATTCGTGATATTCGTCATCTTCGTTATATTCTACCAATACAACCATTAGGAACTTAGCTCTAAGATCAATTCGTAATGCGAGTATATGTTCGCTTCGTGAATGAAACTTAGAGCTGGGTTCCTAATGGTTGTTGCTAGAATATAACGAAGATTGAGAATATAGTGCTATATTCGTAAATTCGTGATATTCGTGATCTTCGTTATATTCTAGCAATACAAACATTAGGAACTCAGATCTAAGTTGCAATCGTAATGCGATTAATATAACCTGTATTAATCGCATTGCGATTACAAACTTGGATCTGAGTTCCTATTGGTTGTATTGCTAGAATATAACGAAGATTGAGAATATAGCGCTATATTCTCAATCTTCATTATATTCTAGCAATACAACCATTATGAAGTTGGATTCGCAATGCGATTAATGCAGGTTATATTAATCGCATTGCGAATTCAACTTAGATCTGAGTTCCTAATGGTTGTATTGCTAGAATATAACGAAGATTGAGAATATAGCTCTATATTCGTGATATTCGTTATGGCTAAGAATCTCAGATTTTATCATATCAGAATGAGGGCTTAGTCTATATATTATATTTGCATCTACGGTGTTAGTGCATTATTTTCAGTGATTTTTCCTTTTTAAATGTAGCCCTGTACATCCGTATTTTTATTTACCACATTGATGTTTTTTTATAATTTTAGTGATTTTTGCTTAGTCAATTTTACATGAAGTTAGTGCTACATGCTGCACTGTTCTTTCTGTCAAATCTGGGACTGTTGACAGAAGCTTAGAACATAGCTTATGAAAGCAGTGTAAGAAGAGCCTTTATTTTTTTGATAGCATTTATAACTGTTTGCTTTCTGAGGGTACACAGTTTCAACTTCTTGTCACTAAGGGGTACTTGGTATGAAAAGGTTGAGAAACAATGCTGTAAGCTGCCTGGTTGAGAATCAATGCTCTAATCTGATTAGTTGCTATGGGCAACTAAGAAAGTTGTCCTTTGCACTAGTACTGATAAATTTCCCCAATTTTTCCAGTAAAACATGACATGATTTAATTGAATGGTCAAAAGAAACAGAAATAATCTCTCAGAAAATGCATTAAGAATATTTATTTCACCTTGAGGAGGTTGATGTCCATTCAAATTCATATCTATTTTCTTTCCTGTCCTTGTGACGGTAATGACTTTGGTAAAGCACGATGCCCTCATTCAGGAAACCTTGAAAAAGCAGAATCCTACGTGTTTTTCAAGGGCTGTATAAATTTTAATTTGTTTCATGATTGTTCTCTTTCAGATGTAAACAACCTTCTCCTTTATCCTGAAAACACAATAACCAAATCATTAAGCAGAATTATATTATTATAATAATTAACATGATTGCCTAGTATTCTAAATCTCTACTAGTATAATGAAACTACATCAAATAAAGAGCATCCCACTCCCTCAAAACTCATCCAAAGCTAGCAGACATTTTTTGCCTATCAAATCATGCTATCAATCTCTCCAATACACCAAAGAACTGAATACCCAGGCCACGGTACAGACATTAAGGCAGCCAATAGTCTGCTACACAATTTTCACCAATCACTTCCAGACTAAAGTTTCACACAGCCTCTTCTCAGCTCTCCTGGGTATGGTTCTAGCACCACTTAACCCACCTTGGGTATCTCACAGCCACATCAAACCTTCCAGAACTGACCCCACCCCAAGCAGACAAATTTGTTTAGCCATACATGTCTCAGTACCAACCTGTAGATCTACAAGTTTCACATTTCTGGGGCTAAACTAATCCAGCCTTTTGCTCTAAGGTGACAAGAATTCTCTACTTTAGTTAAAGATCTGTTCTCTGTGACATTCCAGGCCTTGCACCATGATGTCAGGATAACAGCCCTTGCCCATGGTTCTAATATGAGTTTGCCCAGCAACCCACTGAGCAGTGTGTTTGCAGGGACCATATTACGCAACAAAGCCTATTGCCCACTGCCTCCTCTAAAATGGACAAGCCATTCCAGCCCTATAGGTTACCAATACTCCTCAAGCGAACAAACCCACTCTAGCCACTAGTTCACCAATGCTATTCCAATAGACAAGCTGCAGACCTAGTAAATTTCAACCACAGGTCAACTTGATTCCAGATGCAGCGCATCTGCACTAATATTGGAGTTGTGTTGCAGCACCCTGGCATCACAACATTCACACCCATGTCACTGTGAGGATCTTCCTGAGCCAACACTGATGCTAGCACCCTCCTCTGTTATCTGATGGCAGATACATGAATATTTCCTACTGTCAGCTACTATGACAGGACATACAAATACACAGTGCAAAAAGTACATGTACAGTTGTGTTCAAAATTATTCAACCCCCACTGAAATTGAGTGTTTTGGCCAGTTTGACATTGATTTTGATCATTTCAGTCATCTTGTTTACAATTAAATCAAAGAGGCACTTGTAAGTCAGACAAATATAACATAACATTTATAATGAAATAACCACAAATGTCTTTTCTGTGCTCACATCATTATCAGTTTTATTCAACCCCCAAGTGACATTCAATCTTAGTACTTAGTACAACATCCTTTTCCAGTTATAACAGCTTTTAAACGTGAAGCATAGCTTGACACAAGTGTCTTGCAGCGATCTACGGGTATCTTCGCCCATTCTTCATGGGCAAAAGCCTCCAGTTTAGTCACATTCTTAGGCTTGCGCGCTGCAACTGCTTTCTTTAAGTCCCACCAGAGGTTCTCAATCGGATTTAAGTCTGGTGACTGCGATGGCCACTTCAAAATGTTCCAGCCTTTAATCTGCAACCATGCTCTAGTGGACTTGGAGGTATGCTTGGGATCATTGTCCTGTTGAAAGGTCCAACATCTCTCAAGCCTCAGGTTTGTGACGGACTGCATCACATTTTTATCCAATATCTCCTGGTACTGAAGAGAATTCATGGTACCTTGCACACGCTGAAGCTTCCCTGTACCTGTAGAAGCAAAACAGCCCCAAAGCATGATTGACCCCCCGCCATGCTTTACAGTAGGCAAGGTGTTCTTTTCTTCATAGGCCTTGTTCTTCCTCCTCCAAACATAGCGTTGATCCATGGGCCCAAACAGTTCTAAATTTGTTTCATGAGTCCAAAGAACACTATCCCAAAACTCTTGTGGTTTGTCCACATGACTTTTGGCATACTGCAGTCGACTCTTCTTATTCTTTGGAGACAGCAAGGGTGTGCGCCTGGGAGTCCTGGCATGGAGGCCTTCATTACGCAGTGTGCGCCTTATTGTCTGAGCTGAAACTTCAGAAACCTGCATCTGACAAATCTTTTTTCAGTTCCTCAGCAGTCACACGGGGAGTTTTCAACACTTTGCGCTTAAGGTAGCGCACAGCAGTCGAAGTCAGCATCTTCTTTCTGCCACGACCAGGTAGCGTTTCAACAGTGCCCTTTGTCTTGAATTTGCGAATGATGCTTCTTATGGTGTCTCTTGGTATGTTTAACATCTTTGCAATCTTCTTATAGTCATTGCCCTTCCTGTGAAAAGAAATCACCTCTTCTCTTGTCTTCCTGGACCATTCTCTTGACTTCACCATGTTTGTAAACCCACCAGTAAATGTCTAGAAGGAGCTGAGTATCACAGTCATTTTACATCTGCCTAATTGGTGCTTATTATGCTTGATTGCTGCTCCTTGACATCCGCAGGTCTTTTCAATACCTTTTTGAAAACACTTGAATGAACCTCTGTACTTAAGAGTGGTAGTCTTTAAGGGGTTGAATAATTGTGTCGATGAAGAAATCACACAAAAAAAACATTTAATACTGTATTACAAAAACAATAGATGTCATTTTAGTTGCATTTGGTTCTTTAAAAAGTCCTTGTAAGATTTCATTCTGAACACAATTACAAATGTACACTAAATTCCCGAAAACCCTTTACAGCATTGGGGGTTGAATAATTTTGAACACAACTGTACATTATATTTATGCAACAACATTTTGCAAGACTACAGAACTGAAAATCTTTTATCCCATCAAACACCAGTCTAAGAAAATTGATAGCACAACTAGATTCAGGTATAGCAACTGCCTCAAACAAAGCAAAGGCTCATGCACATGACCATATTTTGGGTCTACTTCTGATCCACATTTTTGCAGATCACTTGCGGACCCATCCACTTCCATGGGTAGACAAAAAATGCAGATAGCATACACACAGATGTCATTGGTGTGCTGTCCACATCTGTGTGGCAGTTTCACTAATTGTAGAATGCATCCTATTCTTGGCCATTTTGTAGACAAGAATAGGAATTTATATTAGGAAAATGCTACATGCAGATGGCAGTTATCCATATTTTGCAAACCGCAAAATACACACAGTTCTGTGCATGATCCATAGTGAGAAACTTGCAAGAGATCCCTGTTGCTCATGGTGCAGTACACCAGAACATGGTTTTTCCAGAAGGGTTATTGCTATAATGTTATATTGTTAAATGAAATGTTCTAATATGTTGCATTTGTATACCTAATAGCATTGCATGGACAGTTCAGGTTAAACCAGCTTGGCTCATCCTCTTAGGTTGCCAGGAGATGCACCTGGTCCTCCCCTGGTTGGAGAAAGAGATAGACTCTAGCTCTTCCTGAAGAACAGAGAGGACCTATATGTGAAAACTTCCCAGAGCTAGGCCCCAGCTCAGCGAACCTTCATCTCTGAGACTTCTACAGCTAAGGAAGCAAATTTACTTTTAAATTGCTCCCAAGAGAAAAGGAAATAAGAAGGTCCAGAATCTATAAGGCAGTGCATTAGAGTCAGTCAGTCTGTCAGTCAGGTATTGTAAATGTTTATGGTCAATAGGACTTGTTGGTGAGAGTGAACATTGAAAACACAGTCTTCCACACCTTGAGATAGTTTGGCTAATGGTATTTTTTTAACTCTTCACCCCTCAGCTGGCGAATTGCACAAATAGTTAATGCCATAGCCTTACAAGATATATAAGATAATATAACAATCTACCACGCTACTTAGCATGAAGGATCTTCTGAACCACATACTCAGGCTGACCATGAAAGAGAACATGTAGGGGTTTATGGACAGACCTTCTACAAGGTCTTAAGTATTCTTATATAACCAAACCAATGTCCCCCATAAAGTATTAGATCCGATACTCCATTCATTTATTTTACCAATACACTAATATCTAGATCCAAATTGTAAATTTAAACATAACAAGAAATAAGCTACAGTTGTAATTAAACAATTAAGCTTTATTCAATTCATTAATCACTTGGCATCACACAAAAAGTTAAAATGTTTAAAAATTATGGTAGATGGTGTCAAACATATTACATTTACAGTACGAGTGCAAGTATTTACACCAGTATATTTACAGATTGTTACATCCAATATTGTAAATTTGTACTCATACATTAATTTCACACCAAACAGCTATTATATATATATGTGCATACTCATGCTATAATGTATATTGTAGTTAATTGCTCTCACAATGGGACGCCCCTATACAAAGTACATCAAAAATAAAGTGCAAGTGCATACACGTAAGGCTAATTCTGCGCCAACACTATGAGAGCAAACACCACATCTCAATATTGCATACAATAAACTGAAGGTTTCCAGTAATTCAAAATGTAATACAAAGATACTGACCAAAGTGTAAAGTTACACTGACACCACCGTCACCAAACCCCCGACGCGCGTTTCGCGGTCTGCTTCCTCAAGGGGATAATCACCATACTAAACTGACGATGTTTTATAGTGCCCTAAGCCCACCCCACTGTGTATTGAACCAATCGCTATGTTGCCAAACTCCCCCTCACCTGAGAGTTGTTTGATATGCTAGGCCCCGCTCACTATAAGGCGCGTGTCTTCTGCTTACATCCACAGTGCGCGCTGACCCGCGATGACCACGTCACTCAGGCGCGACCGCGACCAGGAGGTCGCGCATCACGCCCAGCGAGGCCGCAATCGCGTCACCGCGCCTGCAGATGCGCAACAGGGCACGCGCTCCACGGAGTCCATATTGGTTAAGGGAGATGTATTGGCATCATGCAATCACGGTTCATATTGATCCAGATATATTCATTTATGAGAACCCTAACCTATTAAGTCTCAAATACACACCATCATATTGAACAATGTCCACATGAATGTCAGTACTTGATATTTACATATATGGAATATGCAATGCATAGGATCAAACTGTATACTGAAGATAAATAAGATAACAACGTTCATCAGCCTTTAGTCTATTGCTGCACACAATATATAACAACCATAATCACTGTATACTATACATAATTCATCCATCATATCTCAGGAGGAGCTTAATACCAAGTGAAAAACATAAGAATATAAATATATAGAAGTGTAAAATATTACAAAAAAAAATAAAAACTAATTGTAGAATGCATCCTATTCTTGGCCATTTTGTAGACAAGAATAGGAATTTATATTAGGAAAATGCTACATGCAGATGGCAGTTATCCATATTTTGCAAACCGCAAAATACACACAGTTCTGTGGATGATCCATAGTGAGAAACTTGCAAGAGATCCCTGTTGCTCATGGTGCAGTACACCAGAACATGGTTTTTCCAGAAGGGTTATTGCTATAATGTTATATTGTTAAATGAAATGTTCTAATATGTTGCATTTGTATACCTAATAGCATTGCATGGACAGTTCAGGTTAAACCAGCTTGGCTCATCCTCTTAGGTTGCCAGGAGATGCACCTGGTCCTCCCCTGGTTGGAGAAAGAGATAGACTCTAGCTCTTCCTGAGGAACAGGGAGGACCTATATGTGAAAACTTCCCAGAACTAGGCCCCAGCTCAGCGAACCTTCATCTCTGAGACTTCTACAGCTAAGGAAGCAAATTTACTTTTAAATTGCTCCCAAGAGAAAAGGAAATAAGAAGGTCCAGAATCTATAAGGCAGTGCATTAGAGTCAGTCAGTCTGTCAGTCAGGTATTGTAAATGTTTATGGTCAATAGGACTTGTTGGTGAGAGTGAACATTGAAAACACAGTCTTCCACACCTTGAGATAGTTTGGCTAATGGTATTTTTTTAACTCTTCACCCCTTAGCTGGCGAATTGCACAAATAGTTAATGCCATAGCCTTACAAGATATATAAGATAATATAACAATCTACCACGCTACTTAGCATGAAGGATCTTCTGAACCACATACTCAGGCTGACCATGAAAGAGAACATGTAGGGGTTTATGGACAGACCTTCTACAAGGTCTTAAGTATTCTTATGCTTTGTGGCATGTCCGACATAAAGGATAAAGTATTGATCTGTCGTATTATCTTAAAAGGAACAATCAACCTAGGGCCCAACATGCCACATGGCTGTCAGTCAAATGTTCTTGGTAGGCAACCAGACTTCCAACCTGAACTTTTTAGACCATCAGTGGACATCAGACTTGTTTTAGCACAAAGAGTAGTCTAAAGCCCTATGGACCTTACTCCATGCTAACATTAGCATCTTGAGCTTGTGTCTGAGCAATGGAATTCCAAAATCTACACTACGAGAAAAGGGAGATGCTTTGGGATGAAAATCCTAACTGCAAAAAAATGAAAGAATCATTAGTAGATGCATGTTGTCAGGGCCTGGGAAATACCACCCATCCACTTTAATCAAGTAGTAGAGGAGCGAAGGGCTACAGCCACATTCTCTTAGAGGTTTAATCAGCCATGTAGTGGAGAGGGAGGAATGTTGCCATGGCTCGCCATAATGAACACATTATTTGTAATTGCCTGATTGTCTGGTTGGAGAGCAGGAGAATTCCAGATAAAAACCTCTGTTCCTGCTAACAGTTTATTGGCGTGGCCAGCGGGTTAGTGGAAGTGACAAGTGCGCACAGAGTAGAATCTAGCACAGTCGGCTGGCTACCTGACGTGGGGCCAATCCAATCCTAAGTCAAACCCCAGGATCAGAAGCTTGAGCAAAAAGTTTTAGTAGCAGGGAGATTATGCTACACCGGAAAACAGAGACTAAGCAGGTTGTACTGTTCCTGTTCCTCCACCCTCCAAGTTAACACTATACTCTTTGGTTTGTGAAGCTGTAATTTTCCAGTAAAAAGATTTAATGCATCTACCTTATGTTCGTGAACAATATATCCCTACCATATAAGGATCCTGCAGTGAAGTACAGATTACTCATCTTACAAAGAAACAAACTATTATAAGCAAACTCTACCTTGTCTATACTTGTCTACCTTGGAATGCCTCAGGGGACCCAGATGCATAGGTTTATCCTCAGACACACTAGGATAGGAGAGAGTTAGAAGCCGGAGAGCAGCACTCTGTCATCGTACCCCTCAAAATTCATACTAATATCTTTTTTTGCACAGCAAATGGTAAAAATCTCAAAGTAAAAGGTCAGGAAACAATTCAACACTTCCAAACATCATAAATATCAGGTGAACATGCAGAAATTTTCCATGGCAGGATGGTGCCAGATGCAGCATGTGCTTCTAAAACGGCATAAGACTCCAAACCTGGATAGCATCATAAACAAGGGAGAAAGCTCACCTGTACAAATCACTAAGGCCAAAGCTCTGCCCAGGCACTATGGCCAGAGATTAAAACTGAACTACAGCAGAAGCACAGAACTCAGGGCTTGGAGATGACTTGCCACTAAGTGATCTGCTTTTCAGAAATGCTAGACAAAGATTACCATTCAGTAAGAAAACATGAATAAAGCCTTAACCTTGATAGAGGATCAGAAAAACAGGAGTCAGAGGTGGAATGTGAGAAGAAAAGGACTACCAGAATTCTGGGCAGTGGACTTGTCAACCAAAGTGATGAATGAGATATTCACTGATCTACTGGTCCAAGAGTGGGCAGCAACCATCGGCATCCTTAACCTAAACTATGTAAACAGCCCAGAGATGTCATCAGTGGTATTCTTTCTTTTGTCAACACTGCACAGATTCTGAAAGCCAATAAGAAAAGAGATCTTGTTCAATATGAATATGTAGAACTTTAATTTTAAAAAATCCCCGTTTTCACACAGGCAAGCCCTCTGATATGAGCACCAAAGCATTTCATGCTCCGTTGCTCTCCCTTGCCCTGCTCTGTATTGAGCAGGGCAAGGGCTTTTTCTGTTTACATTTTTTCACTGTAATAAAAAATTATTTGCATTACAAACATCAACTTTTTTCACATAGCAATAGAGGCAACAGGCTAGTGTCAAATCTTACTAGAATATCAAAAGAAAAAACACATTACTGGGTCCACCATAACCTCCAGCTATAGCTCAAGTTTTTCAACAGTACGATGCTACACTTTACAATATTACTGCTTCCAGTGACTCCACAATAGTATGTGATAGAGCGAAATCTACCATGACTATTCTCTTCTATTGACCTCCCCACATTAGATAAGCAAGCAATAACTAAGTTGATGGAGCCAGTTTCTTTTGTGGATGTAAAAAAAAAGTAATATTCCCCTCCGGGAAAAAGCCCTGCACCAGATGGGCTTCCTCTCTTGCAATATAAAAAGGTTTGTTATGTAACTTTTTTAGTGAAAGGCCTATTCCAAATCAAAGCCTAGAAACACCCATGACCTTGAGAAGAAAGACCCTTAACTATGTAATAGTTACCGTCCCATATCTCTACTAAATTTGGTTTTAAATTGATGGGTTAAGATGTTGGCCTCTAGATTGAAATATTTTCTTTTCACTCTTATTCACTCAGACCAATCTGAGTTTGTGATGGGCAGAGAGGGTAGAGACAATTTCACCACTCTTCTCATGACATTCACCTGGCAACCACCAAAAAGCTCCCTTTTAGCTTATTTGTCTTCGTGGGAGGAGGAAATATGCCTCACTTTAAGGCTCCTTTCACACGAGCTTTCACTCGCACCATTTTTCAAGCAAGTTCAGTTAGTTTTGCCTGCGATTGCATTCAGTTGTTCAGTTTTTTCCGCGCGGGTGCAATGCGTTTTGATGCGTTCTTCACTCACGTGACAAAAAAACTGAAGGGTTACAAACATCTCTTAGCATCCATCAGTGAAAAACGCATTGCATCCACACTTGCTTCCGCAGAAAAACGCAGAATATAGAACATGCCGTGATTTTCACGCAATGCAGAAGTGTGCGTGTAAAACAAAGCTCATGTACACAGACCCATTGAAATGAATGGATCAGGATTCAGTGCGGGTGCATGCATTTACATCATGCATTGCACCCGCGTGGAAAACTTGCTCTTGTGAAAGGGGCCTCACAGATGCAAAGGTCAAAAAGATTTTAAGCCACTCTTATGGTTTTTCTACTTGCGTTTTGTTGCAGTAGAACCATTATAAGGTTCTCACTGAATGGTATAAGACACTGGAATTTCTTTACACACACCAATTAGCAATGACAGACAAGTGTTGGAGAAGTAACTCAGATAGGGGTTTATTCCATTCTTGCGACATATTGAAGCTACATTGCAGAAGGTCATGAATAGAGATGAGCGAATTTCAGAAAATTTATATTCGCCCACTTTGCCGGATTTTAAAAAAAAAATTAGTTTCGATCCGAATTTATTCGTGGCGAATGATGTTAAAAATAGCTATTTCCTGGCTGCAGAGACCCTTTATAGTGGTGTAGTACACTGTGCCTTGCAGCAACACACATAGGGAGTCTGCAGTGGTAGTGAAATAATACTGTGAGTCAGTATGACATGCAGATGACAGGCATCGCTCTTAGAATCACTGCACACTTCACTTATTTGGGCAGTTACGGGGGCCAAAACTGACCAAATAACTCAAGTGTAAACTCAGCCTTACAGGTCAATGTTAGCGTCAAGAAGAAGCACACTCTTTTTAAACCATTGGCAGCTGATTCCACATAGATGTCTACAGAACCTGTTCTAATAAACGCTTATACAAGTAGAGCCCCCCGACAGAGTAGAGAGGGTGTCAGCAGTAAGTTTGTGTTGACATCACGGATTATTTTGCCCTTCTTCTGATACGTCAGAGCAATAACCCTCAAAAAACGGATCCTGTCTGTGGAGCATCTGCCTTCACTCAGTCAGCATTTGGTCAGTGATCCATTAGTATTGCTAAAGCCAAAGAAACAGGAGTGGATCCAAAACAGAGATGACGCGTGAATGGATTATTTGCATGTCTTCTGTGTTTTGTACCCACTCCTGCTTTTGGCTACCAAATCATAAGCCAATTATGATGAAAAATAGGGACTATGTCATGCAGGCCTTACAGCTGTTACATAGGCAGGATCCAATGTGCTTTTCATTTTTCCTTCCTTCTGACAAATCAGCAGAAGGGTGAAATAAATGATGATGTCAGCCAGGCAGAAAGGCAAAATAGTGGCCCAGTCATGAAGTGGGGAGGGAGGGAACAGCAAGAGAAGTCCACAGAGTGGTCCTATCACATAGTGGTGAGGTGGAAGCAGCATGAGGAGACCACAAAGTGGCCCAATTACATAGTCTGGAGGTGGCAGCTGCAGCATAAGGAGGAGGCAACAAAGTGGCACAATGACAGTGTGGAGGTGGCAGCAGTAGCGTCAAAAAGCCACAGAGTGGCACAATGAAGGAGTCTGAAGGTGGTGGCAGCATCAGGAGGAAGCCACAGGGTGGTACAATGACAGTCTGGAGGTGGCAGCAGCATCATCAGGAGGCCATGGAGTGGCAAGGTGCAATTGTGTTGAGAGAGCAGCAGCATTAGGAGACCACAGAGTGGCAAGGTGACATAATATGTTGGTTGCAGAAGCATCAGGAGACCACAGAGTGGCAAGCTGACATAGTATGTAGGTGGCAGCAGCATCTGGAGACCACAGACTGGCATGATGACATAGTGTGGAGGTGGAAGCAGAATCAGGAGGCCACAGAGTGGCAAGTTGACATAGTGTTGAGGTAGCAGCAGCATCAGGGACCACAGAGTGGCAAGGTGATATAGTGTGGAGGTGGCAGTCTGTTTTCCTGAAGTTAAGTCAGTGTGCAGCCAAGATGTAGCTGCCTGTTAGAGGGAGGCCTCCTGCCTCTCTACTCTCTCCCTGATGGCTGGAGGCAGGATATTTATTAAAGTCAAAGGATAGCAAAACAGCCGTACTAAAGGGCTTCCCAGGCACCTTTGCAATTAGGTGTAGGACACAGCTTCCGGCATCCACACCTCCAGTTTAAATCCTGAGGACAGTCAGACAACTGTCAGAAAAGCACTGGAAATATAGGTTCAAGGATTCTGAAAACCACAATCAAGGTTAGAATAGGGCAAGAATTAATACCAGCCTAAGACTTTTCATACTTCAAAAGCCTAGTCTGAGGCAGTTGCTTTCATATATAAAAGACAAAGAGCCTGTTTTCCTTGAGGACTTACAATTCCCTAACTCTGTATGCATGAAAGACAGTATTTCATATCTGGATGTACTAGAGACTGTTTTATACTCGGATGTAACCGTTACCAGGAGCAACGTTCAGTAAAAGTTATAAGTTGAATTGCACCATCCTTGTCTCAGTCTCCAATTCCTCAGTTAACACTACAGTAAATGGTTGTTCCACAATAAAAGCTACTGGTGTCACGACAATAAGGGACCTTGCCATAGGTACATTAATACAGACCACCAAGGGCAACTCGAACCACCATCTGGCCTGTGTCCCTTACACCAGAGTATGCCCCAGAGAATCATTGTGTCGTTCTCCTTATCACTTATACAAGCCTGCACAGGGATAACATAACCATGAGTAACCTGAACTGTATTTACCTCGGCCCACTTAATACTCACACCGTGACCTCACATATATTTCCCCCTGTCGGTCTGGCTCACTGCAAGCGCCGGCGGGGGGGGATGGAGTCAGAGGGAGCCCCGTCCCTCTGTAAACCCTGCATGTGCCACAGTCAGCGCTGACCAACGCATGTGAAACAGTTAATCGGCTGGCATCACCGCATACAGAGTTTAGTGTTGGGCGCGAATATTCGCGATGTGAATATTTCGCGCGAATATCGCATATTCGCGATTTCGATTTTTCGAATATCATGCCATAAATTCGATATTGCGAATATTCGCGTTGGTTAAATTAGATGATACACAATAAGTTCAAGAACTTCATTTCACTTGTGTTGATAAATGAGTTTGAGTGACTCTGAGTTTCATTCATTTAAGGTGTTGTTTTGCATCAAGGCTCTTTTTCAAAGCCATAGCCAAAATCCTGCTTTTTTTGCGATTTTTCGTAATGCGATTTTTATTAAGCGATGCGATTTTTTTCACACGTGCTATTCTTCCTGCGCATTGATTGACTTGACCATCCCGGCCATGAAAGTTAAAGTGTTTTTGCGATTTTTCGTAATGCGATTTTTATTAAGCGATGCGATTTCTTTATGCGATTATCCGCGATTTTATAAAAAAAAGATGGCGATTAAATGATGACGAATACGAATATTCGAATTTGCGAATATATCACGAATATTTTACGAAATATTCGCGAAATATCGCGAATTCGAATATGGGCATATTCGATCATCACTAACAGCGATGCCTGCTATCAGTAACAGCCTGGCCTGTGCTGCAGATCGCGCGGGTGCAGCTCCTGCACCCAACCGATCACATCACGTACATGCACATGAGGATGCAGCAAGAAGCTGCATGAATGATGCATGAAGGGCTTAAACTAGCATTCTTAGGCTACATCCATACGTACAATAAATGCTGAGGAATTTCCATCCGGATATGCAGGCAGAAATGAATCCCTCGTTGGGCCCCTGAGCAAGGTGGGCCCCTAGTCTCCCACCCCCTGCACAAGTGGCACATCATACAGTAGACTTACTGCACTACATACATATATTCAATGTACAGCACCTAAACCACCTATGTTCATATAAAAAAAACTTGATAGATTATTAAAGAAACTCCCCAGTTTATTATTCTAGACATGATCAGAGCTGAGATTACTTCTAGGTAGAGAGGAAAGCTGCCAGTGTCCTCCTTCCCCAGGACCTACCTTCTCAAAGTTACTGCAGGGACTCCCATATTCAGTCATCTGGTAGCATCTTGCAGCTGTGTGAGCAGGTAATATTTGAATGTATCCGTACAGTGGGCCCCCCAAATAAATTTCACTGGTGGACCCTAGCACCCCAGTCCGACACTGCTTCTGTGTACGTCGTCTATACCATTACCACAAGAGATGATTCATCTAGGGAATATTAATCTGGCAAAGATTTCCTGGCCACCTTTAGACACTTTGATCCAGAGAAAAGCTTGGGGGTCACATAGCTGTTTCCCTCTAAAGCCTTGCTGCTTGTGAAATCCGAGGAAAGCGGTAGAAAGTGTCACAACAGCTTAGTCATCATGTATTAAATCTCTGGTAAATGATCCCAGCACCTTAAGAGACAACAGGATGAGGTCAGGAAGGTGCTGTGCTTTCATCACAGCATAATGTATCGGACAACCTATGGCGCCTCCTGAGGCTGAGAACTCATCTTTACTAAATATTACAGTGATGGCAGAAGATGCTGAATATTTCATAGGAGTTATATTATGATTGATGTGCTTGCTGATACAATATAAGCACGTCGCTCATCATATTGGCTTGAAGGATCTCTTGGCATTAGAACCCCCATTATGTTCTATGTTTTCTATCGCACATAATTACTAATGAAACGCTAATATAATGCTACTAACTGCATTTAGTCACGAATGAGCTGGTCTGAACCCACTGTGCCACATGTTCTACCTACTCTAAAGGCATTGTCTAAGTGAACCCCTTGTTCTTCTCAGTACCCATGATGGTGGAGATAGACATTCCTGAGGGGAACACCAGGTCACTACCTCTTGAGGAGATTGGCACACGAGGCAGCTGGTCCAGACGGACCAGGAGGCACCAGAGCAAGGTACCAGAAGT
The DNA here is from genome assembly GCA_033119425.1 of Bufotes viridis. Classification (NCBI taxonomy): domain Eukaryota; kingdom Metazoa; phylum Chordata; class Amphibia; order Anura; family Bufonidae; genus Bufotes; species Bufotes viridis. Next base: position 88,944,923 of record CM065594.1, on the reverse strand, counting down.
ACAGCCATAGTCAGCAGGCCAAGTTGTAACCAGGAGCAACAGTGCAGGACCAAAGTATGAGGCAGAGGTGAAGTCAAACAAGCAAAAGGTCAGGGCAGGCAATCCGGGTTGGCAACAGGAGAGTTGAGGCAAGCAGGCAGGAATCAAACAAGTAGCAGAGTCCAGAAACACAAGCATGGGTTAGGTAAACAGGAACACAAGCAGAGATAACAGCAGCCTTTGCAGGACCTTGACACTCAGGCAACTGGAAAGGGGGCTGAGCCACTTATATAGGTGCAGGAGGCTAGGATTGGTCAGAATGGTCACATGTGCTAAACCCATAAATCACAGGAAGTTACATGCATCGGCCCTTAAGGAAGTGCTATAGGGAACAAGCTGAAAACATGCTGAGACCAGAGCTGGAAGGAAACTGTGGAGTGGATTCACTGCCGAAAACGTAGCCCGGAACCGTGGCGGTAAGCAGAGGGTCATCACCAGACAGGAATTGCTGTTTCGCATTTAATATCCCATCTCAGGAGAATACAGATGCAGTTTATGGTAGTCTATGTTCTTTCAAAGCTGTGCAGATCCTGATATTTATTTCCCATCAGCAGAAAACAGGCTGCCATAAATAGTGTCCCATTCTGTTGATGGTATTTTAGGGGCACCAGAAAGAAAAATAAATTGCCCACATTCCCTGGATGCACCTGCAAAATCATCACCAAATTTATATATAGCCAAATGTTCCATTGATGAGGGTTAATAGAACACATAGACCATTTATGGCATGTATTGTATTAGTGGGATGATCTGTCAGAGTAAGAATCCATTCCCACATCCGTAAGTGTTTTGCGGATCCGCAAAACACGGACACTGGCAATGTGCGATCTGCAATTTGCAGACCGCACATTGCCGACACTATAATAGTAAATGCCTTTTCTGGTCCACAATTACGTACAAGAATAGGACAAGTTCTATTTTTGGAGGGAACGGAATTGCGGATCCCGAAAATATGGATCCTGGAAATGTGGATGCGGAACCTGGAAATACGGATGCAGATCCCGGAAATGCGGCCCCACATCCTTTCCAGCCCCATTGAAAGTGAATGGGTCCTGAAATTGCAGAACGATGCAGACCCAAATTAAGGACGTGTGAATGGACCCTTACACATCTCACATTTCTCCAGCACTGTAACAGTCCCCTGCATCAGACCATTGAGAACAGTGATTGGCTGCAGCAGTCATAAGCCGTATACCAGCACCTTACTAGCTGTGGCAGAGGACCAGATAGGCACCACAGGGTATATCGCTGGAGAAATACGGTAGGTAAGTATGGCAACTTTTTTTAATTTTAGACCATTAAGTGGCTTGTCTGACATTTTTAGTTAAGGAAACAATTTATAATGAAATCATATCATAGAACTGTTAGTTTTACAAATTCCTAAACTTGTCATTAAATGGTTTTCTCAGAAAATACATTGGTTGCATATCTCTGGAAGGGGTCTGACTACTCTGACCCTCACCTCTTAGCTAGTATGAGGTGGTAGTGGGCAGGGCCGGGCCCACACAGAGGCTGAAGAGGCTCCAGCCTCAGGGCGCTCAAGCCTCAGGGCACAGGCTCAGGCCACTCTCACCAAGTCCCTGCTGCTGCCGTGTAGCTGTATTAGCAGCAGAGCATCCATTTCTGCGCTCTGCTGCTGTAACAGCCGGTCCTGCGCCCCCTAGTGGTGTTCTTCCTCCCTCCCTCAGTCTAGTGCAGTGTGCTGCAGCTCCGTACCTTCCCCAGCCCCTGACTTCCTGCCTGTGTGTGCACCAGAGATTCACAAACCCCTCCCCCAGCACAGAGAGAAGAGCAGCGTTGGGACAGAGAAGGAGGAGGAGGAGGAATACTCTGCATCCTGCCTCTCCCTCCAAGTCACCAGAGACTGTATGTGCAGAAAATGTAAGGGGTTAAAGAGAATGGAATGGCAGTAATGTAATGTGCATATTGTGTGTGTTTATGTATGTGTGTCATATGTATGTCTGTATATATGTATGTGTGTCATATGTATGTCAGTATGTGTGTGTGTGTCATATGTATGTCAGTATATATGTGTGTGTGTCATATGTATGTCAGTATATATGTGTGTGTCATATGTATGTCAGTATATATGTGTGTGTCATATGTATGTCTGTATAAATGTATGTGTGTCATATGTATGTCAGTATGTGTGTGTGTGTCATATGTATGTCAGTATATATGTGTGTGTGTCATATGTATGTCAGTATATATGTGTGTGTCATATGTATGTCAGTATATATGTGTGTGTCATATGTATGTGTGTATCATATGTATGTCAGTATGTATGTGTGTGTCATATGTATGTCTGTATATATGTGTGTGTCATATGTATGTCAGTATGTATGTGTGTATCATATGTATGTCAGTATGTATGTGTGTGTCATATGTATGTCAGTATGTATGTGTGTGTCATATGTATGTCTGTATATATGTGTGCGTCATATGTATATATGTGTGTCATTTGTATGTCAGTATATATATGTGTGTGTCATATGTATGTCAGTATGTATGTGTGTGTCATATGTATGTCAGTATAGATCCCCATAGCATTGTCATCCAGAGATCCTTCATAACAGTGTCATCCACAGATCCCCCATAACAGTGTCATCCACAGATTACCCCATAACAGTGTCATCCATAGATCCCCCCCATAACAGTTTCATCCATAGATCCGCCCCATAACAGTGTCAACCATAGATCCCCCCCATAACAATGTCATCCACAGATCCTCCATAACAGTGCGTCATTAATTGATACATTAAACTGTGCATATTTATGTGTGATTACAACAGTATTTAGTAAAGACTCCACAAGTTGGGGGGGGGGGGGGCCCCGCACTTGGGCAGCTCAGCCTCTGTTGGTGGTGGACCTTGTCCCAGCCCTGGTAGTGGGTGACTGACCATGCAGCCTTCTTAGAAAGCTGGGTGGAGTCAACAGAAGTGATTTCTGCAGTGTTTTCCATGCAATACTTTCCTGTGGTGCAATGCTTTCTTTCCTTGCAATTGTTCTGGAGATAGCCAAGAGTAAAAGCAATTAATCCCCAGCCATCAAGTATTGAGGGCACATCTCAATGACTGTCCTGAGAAAACTTCTTTAACTCCTTAGTGCCACTCCTGCACAGGGGCGTAGCTAGAAATGACTGGGCCCCACAGCAAATTTTTATATTGGGCCCCCCCTACCCGCGCGTTTCGCTCCCCCTCTATAATGTGCCAGCCATATAGCCCCCCTATAATGTGCCAGTAGTCAGCCATATAGCCCCTCCAGCCCCCCTATAATGTGCCAGTAGCCAGCCATATAACCCCCCTATAATGTGCCAGTAGTCAGCCATATAACCCCCCCTATAATGTGCCAGTAGTCAGCCATATAAACCCACCCTATAATGTGCCAGTAGCCAGCCATATAGCACCAGATGCCCCCATAGTGCTCCTCTCCCCATAGTGCCCCCTATAATGTGCCAATATCAAGTGCCTCTATCTTCCCCCATCCCAATATCATAGTGCCATCCTCTCCCCCTGCCCCCTAATGTGTGTGCCAATATGAAGTGCCTATCTCTCCCCCATTTGCCAATATCATAGTGCCAATAGCCCCCTCCTCCCCTGTGGCAGTAAAGTAAAAGTCCAGTATTTAAAAAAACAACAAAAAAAAACAACAACACATATACTTACCTCCATGTTAGGCAAGCCTCATTTATCCTGTCTTTCAGAAAAATTTGTGAGGGGAATCGAACCTGTGACCATTAGGATAAAAGGCAAGACACTTAACCACAAGGCTGTATCAGCTGCATAGCCAGGTAGCTAAAAAAATAATAATAAGACCTCTAGATAAGGAGAACTTTGATAGTGTATCTATACACATTACAGCTGCCCCAACACACCAAGCTCTGCTACATCCATATACAATGTGCTGGTGCAGCTGTAATGTGTATGGATACACTATCAAAGTTCTCCACATCTAGAGGTCATATTTTTTATTTTATTTTAGAGCTATTTGGCTATGCAGCTGATATAGCCTTGTGGATAACTGTCTTGCCTTTGAACCTAATGGCTGCAGGTTCGATCCCCAGGGCAAGCTTTTCTGAAAGAAAGAAAAAATAAGTTTTAAATAGACAAGGGCGAGAGGACACTGCGATTAACTGTGTAATTAGCGATCGGAAGAGGAGTGAGGACACGTGCTACCCAGGGGAGGAGAGAAGTGAGGACAACACGTGCTTGCCGGGCCCCCTGTAAGCCCGGGCCCCGAAGCAGCTGCTTCCCCGGTAGTTACGCCCCTGCTCCTGCAGCTGCTGTAGCAATAGCTGGAATCGGAGATAACTCTGATACTAGCCTTTAAAACCTCAAATACTGTGGTCAATCGCCCAAGCAAAAGGTGTTTAGGTTTGTCAAGTGTGTATGCCCATTAGATTTTGCCAGAAGCAGCTTATTATAGAAGCAATTGGACTGTCAATTGGTGGGATTGAAAAGATTAAAAAAAAGAATCACAAACAGAACAGTTCAGGAAAAAAAAATCACAATTTAGGCAAAAAAATAAAATAATTTTTTTTATCATGGAAACAAATGTACATACCGTATTTTTCATTCTATAAGACACAGTTTTGCATCTTATAGAGTGAATACTAGTGAGCACTTCCATTATGGAAGTGCTCACTAGTACACAGCAGGACCAGGGAGCGGTGAATACAGTGCTCTTGGTGCTGGCTGTATTCAATGCTCCTTGGTCTTCTTCAGGGCACCGTGCTGCACTATCCTGACTGCGTACAGTGTCAGGACGTGGTGCAAGCACTATGACCTGATGCAGTGTGACAGGTCACAGTGCGGCGTTGGTCTGGAGAAGAACAGAGAGTGGTAAGTGCAAGAGGAGGTTCAGGATCTGGAGAGTGGGAAAATTTCAGCGCCTCCGACACTGGATCGGAAGTTAATTGCTTCTCTATTCATTCCTATGAGACTAACATTGAGGCTCCCATTGGAATACATAGAGAAACTGTCTTCCTGTCCACACATAAGATGGTGTGGTATTTTTAGAGTGTTGGTCACATGACACAGTTGAGCATCAGGAGGGAGGTTATCAGTTACAAATACAGTCACTGGTAACATTAGCTTCACTACAGTTTACATCACGTACCTTTCAAACAGGTCAGAGAATTAAAAATTTTTTGGGAGAGCTATTTTAATGTGGTTTTCCGAGATTTTTATTTGATCTGTGGAGGTCTGACACCAGGGACCCCTGTGAGCGCCACTGCCTTTTCTCTGCTTTTCCTAGGCTGAGTGATGACACATGAGCAACTCAGCCCCATTAAAGTGAAAGCGGATGAGCACGATACCAATCACAGCCTCTATACAAGCTGATCGGCAGTGGTGCTAGGTGTCGGACCCCCACCAATCAGATACTGATGACCTATCCAGGTCATCAGTATGAAAATCTTGGAAAACATTTAACCTTTTTAAGTGAGATTACCTGTATTTCCTCTATCTCCATACATTACGATGCTTTTTCACATATTTATAGAAACTTTTTTTATTCTTATAATTCTTTTTAATCAGAGGTTGCACTTCCTTTTACATATATATATATATATATATATATATATATATATAGGCTGAACCGTTATGTCAACAAATTCTTACGTCTGCATTGTGATCATAATTAGAGATGAGCAAATCGAAGCTGACGAAGTGGAATTCGTTTAGAATTTCAAGAAAATTTTTATTCACAATGAATGCAAATTTTCTTGCGCTTTATGGTAACGAATCGTAATTTTTCCTAACATGGAGACTACAATGGCGGCTAAAATGGCGGCTACACATGTGAGGACATGGGGCAAGGAAATCTGGGAAGGTGGGATGACCCATAATGAGATTAGAGATGGCCCGAACTATCCGCCGACGAACAGTTCCCGGCGAACATAGCTTGTTCGCGTTCGCCGCGGAGGGCGAACACATGCGATGTTCGGTCCGCCCCTATACATCATCATTGAGCAAACTTTGACCCTGTACCTCACAGTCAGCAGACACATTCCAGCCAATCAGCAGCATACCCTCCCTCCCAGACCCTCCCATCTCCTGAACAGCATCCATTTTAGATTCATTCGGAATTTGCAGTCTTAGTGAGAGGAGGGAGAGTGTATTTGCTGCTGATTTAATAGGGAAATCAATAGCTAGGCTAGTGAATTCAGTGTCCACTCCAGTCCTGAAAGACTCATCTGATCTCTGCTGTAAGGACAGCGTCCTGACAGCACCCCAAAAAGCCCTTTTTAGGGCTGCAACATTAGTCTGCTTTTTTTTTTCTTCATATACATATTGCAGTGGCCTGGCCTGCCTGTGTGTGAGGAGCTGCAGGCCCACAGACTGTAGTGTGCCGACTGCCAGTGCCCACCCCTATCATCCCATGTGGCACAGGACTTTGCATCAAAAAAAGGCATTTAATTTTTACACTTTAATCTAAGGTTAGTTGCCTGCCAGTGTGTGTCAGGCTGACTTCCACTGACTGTAGTGTGCCCACTGCCAGTGCCCACCACTCATACCGGCTGGCACAGGACTTTGCATAAAAAAAGCATTTAATTTTTACACTTTAGTGTAATTTCAGTTGCTTGCCTGCTGCTAGTGTGTATCAGGTCGACTTCCACTGACTGTAGTGTGCCCACTGCCAGTGCCCACCCCTGTCATCCCGTGTGGCACAGGACTTTGCATCAAAAAAAGGCATTTAATTTTTACACTTTAGTGTAATTTCAGTTGCTTGCCTGCTGCTAGTGTGTGTCAGGCCGACTTCCACTGACTGTAGTGTGCCCACTGCCAGTGCCCACCCCTGTCATCCCGTGTGGCACAGGACTTTGCATCAAAAAAAGGCATTTAATTTTTACACTTTAGTGTAATTTCAGTTGCTTGCCTGCTGCCAGTGTGTGTCAGGCCGACTTCCACTCACTGTAGTGTGCCCACTGCCAGTGCCAACCACTGATACCGGGTGGCACGGTAGCTTGCCGATAAATAAGGCATTTAATTTTTACACTTTAGTGTAATTTCAGTTGCTTGCCTGCTGCTAGTGTGTGTCAGGTCGACTTCCACTGACTGTAGTGTGCCCACTGCCAGTGCCCACCCCTGTCATCCCGTGTGGCACAGGACTTTGCATCAAAAAAAGGCATTTAATTTTTACACTTTAGTGTAATTTCAGTTGCTTGCCTGCTGCTAGTGTGTGTCAGGCCGACTTCCACTGACTGTAGTGTGCCCACTGCCAGTGCCCACCCCTGTCATCCCGTGTGGCACAGGACTTTGCATCAAAAAAGGCATTTAATTTTTACACTTTAGTGTAATTTCAGTTGCTTGCCTGCTGCCAGTGTGTGTCAGGCCGACTTCCACTGACTGTAGTGTGCCCACTGCCAGTGCCAACCACTGATACAAGGTGGCACAGTAGCTTGCCGATAAATAAGGCATTTAATTTTTAGACAGTAGTCTAAATTCAGTTGCTTGCCTGCTGCCAGTGTGTGTCAGGCCGACTTCCACTGACTGTAGTGTGCCCACTGCCAGTGCCAACCACTGATACCGGGTGGCACGGTAGCTTGCCGATAAATAAGGCATTTAATTTTTACACTTTAGTGTAATTTCAGTTGCTTGCCTGCTGCTAGTGTGTGTCAGGCCGATCTCCACTGACTGTAGTGTGCTCACTGACAGTGCCAACCACTGATACCGGGTGGCACAGTAGCTTGCCGATAAATAAGGCAATCTCGGGCCTACTCATGCAGCTGCCACCTCCAGACTCTGTCATTGTGCCACTCTCTGGCCTACTTATGCTGCTGCCACCTCCACACTCTGTCATTGTGCCACTCTCTTTCCTACTGATGCTGCTGCCACCTCCACACTCTGTCATTGTGCCACTCTGTGGCCTACTCATGCTGCTGCCACCTCCAAACTCTGTCATTGTGCCACTCTCTGTCCTGCTCATGCTGCTGCCACCTCCACACTCTGTCATTGTGCCGCTCTGTGGTCTCCTCATGCTGCTGCCACCTTCAGAGTCTGTCATTGTGCCACTCTGTGGCCTCCTCCTGATGCTGCCGTTACCTCCACACTCTGTCATTGTTCCACTCTGTGACCTACTCATACTGCTGCCAACTCCAGACTCTGTCATTGTGCCACTCTATGGCCTACTCATGCTGCTGCCACCTCCACACTCTGTCATTGTTGCACGCTGTGGCCTATTCATGCTGCTGCCAGCTCCACACTCTGTCATTGTGCCACTCTCTGGCCTACTCATGCTGCTGCCACCTCCACACTCTGTCATTGTGCCACTTGGTGGCCTCCTCATACTGCTTCCACCTCACCACTATGTCATAGGGCCACTCTGTGGACTTCTCATGCTGTTCCCACCCTCCCCACTTCATGACTGGTCCACTATTATGGCTTTCAGCCTGGATGACATCATCATTTATTTGACACTTCTTCTGATCTGTCAGAAGGAAGGAAAAACGAGACGCACAACGGATCCTGTCTGTGTAGCAGCTTTAAGGCCTTTATGGTCCCATCAGAAATGACTTGATGATTTGGTAGCCAAAAGCAGGAGTGGGTAGAAAACACAGAAGACATGCAAATATTCCATTCACGTTCCATTCCATCTCTGTTTTAGATCCACTCCATTTTTTTTTCCCTTTAGCAATGCTGATGGATTATTAAGCAAATGCTGACCGAGTTAAGGCGTATGCTCCACAGACAGGATCCGTTTTTTGTGGGTTATTGTTCTGATGGTTTAGAGGAAGGCCAGAATAATCTGTGACGTCAACACAAACTTACTGCTGACACCCTCTCCACTATGTCAGGGGGGCTCTACTTGTATAAGCGTTTAATAGAACAGGTTCTGTAGATCTTCTTCTTGACGCTAACATCTGCCTGTAAGGCTGAGTTGATACTTAGTTATTTGGTCAGTTTTGGCCCTGTAACTGCCCAAATAAGTGAAGTGTGCAGTGATTCTAAGAGCAACACCTGTCATCTGCATGTCATATGGACTCACAGTATTATTTCACTACCAAAGCAGACTCCCTATGCGTGCTAATGAAAGGCACAGTGTTCCACACCACTATAAAGGTTCTCAGCAGCCAGGAAATAGCCGCTTTTTAACGTAATTCACCGCGAATATATTCGGATCAAATCAAATTTTTCCCGAAAAATTCGGCAAACCGGCGAATCTAATTTTTTAAAAATTCGTTCATCTCTAATAATAATATGTGAAACACCATCATAATATGGAGAAAGGTATGTCATATAAAGAAACTCTTTGTGGCAACAGCCTTTTCCACACGTCCATGATGACATGTGTGACAAAATGGTCATCTCTTATAGTCTGTGGAAATACTGTTGAGCCGCCTCTATGGTTTATTATAATTTCTGCTAAGTGATTGCATTGTGGATTCACCTCTTCTTCTAGAGCAGAGTAGTGAATACATGCAGTAATGAATTCTTACTAGTGACATTTCCATTTAATTGCATTTTGCAAACATTCTAATAAAACGTAATTCTTTAGATGTCTGTCAGACATAGAGCAAAGCATGCAGCTCTGCACCTTGGAGTTTCATGTCCTTTTCCCTAATGGGCACCAAGAACCCCATCAATATACTTATATAAAACTAATTGCGCTTGGACTGAACACAATATACATGTATAGGCACAGTCCAAAAAGACCACATCTTGTTTATGCACTGTAAGAACATTTCTGATGTGTTGTAGTGGGCATACACTGCCACCTTGTGGTTAAAATTCTCTACATCTGAATTTTAAAGCTCCAGGTGCATCTTAATAAATTAGAATATCATGGAGAAAAATTTATTATTTCAGTAATTCACTTCAAAAAGTGAAACTCATAAACTATATAGATTCATTACACACAGAGTGATCTATTTCAAGCATTTATTTATTTTAATGTTGACGATTATGGCTTACAACTAATGAAAACCCAAAAGTTATATATATTATATAAAAGGCCAATTAAAAATTATTTGTCATGCAGAAATGTTGGCCTACTGAAAAGTATGTATGTACAGCATATGCATTGCTGAGGTGTTATAGAAGCCCAGGTTGCTTTGATAGCGGTCTTCAGCTCATCTGCATTGTCGGGTCTGGTGTCTCTCATCTTCTTCTTGACAATACCGCATAGAGTCTTTAATCAATAAAGCACAGTGATACTATGGTTAAACCAGGTATTGGTACTTTAGCCAGGGTGGGCAGGTGCCAACTCCTTCTGGAAAATAAAATCAGAGCTCTAATAATTTCTGGTAGATGGCTGCACTGACTTTGAACTTGATATTACACAATGGACCAACATCAGCAGATGACATGGCTCCCCAAACCATCACTGTCTGTGGAAACTTCACACTGGACTTGAAGTAACTTGGATTGTGTGCTTCTCCACCCTTCCATCAGACAAAGAAGATGACTTTGGATCACTGAGCAACATTTGTTTGTCTCCTTACACCGGGTAAGGTGCATCTAACGTTGTCTTTGGATCATGAGTGGCTTGACACAAGTAAAGCAACAGTTGTAGCCAATTCCCTGGATACGTCTGTGTGTGGTGACTCTTGAAGCACTGACTCCAGCTGCGTTCCACTCCTTGTGGATCTCACCCAAATTCTTGAGTGGCCTTTTCTTGACAATCCTTTCAAGGTTGAAGTTATCCCTGTTGCTTGCGCAACATTTTCTACCACACTTTTTCCTTTCACTCAACTTTCAATTAATATGCTTGGATACAGAACTCTGTGAACAGCCACCTTCTTTATCAATAACCTTTTGTGGCTTATCCTCCTTGTGGAGGGTGTCAATCAAGGGTGGACAGCCCAGGGGGCTGCCCAAGCCCTCTTTACAGCCGCTGGCCAGGTAGATAATGAACTCATGCTCTCAGCATTAATTAATGCTATTAGCATCAGGTTCTTATGCACCTGGCTGGCAGCTGCAGATGCCCTCCTGAATTCAACTGTATCACCATCCTCAGTATGGTGGTAGGGCAGTATTTTATGCTACACTGTGGTATCTGGTTTTGCTGGGGTATTTTGTGCTGCACTATGCTATTGCTGGCACTGCCTACTTCTGTTGCCCATGACGACTTGTGTTGCCCTGCCTTCTGTCAATTTGGACTCACCTACAAAATGGGGCATATGTAAGTTTTTTTTCCAGGGCCACTTTAAGTTCCCAATCGCCCCTGGTGTCAATGACTGTCTTTTGGACAAATGTCAAGTCAGTAGTCTTCCCCATGATTGTGTACCCTACTAAACCAGACTGAGGGACAATTTAAAGGCTTAGGAAGCCTTTGCAGGGGTTTTGCGTTTATGATTGGAGTGTGACCATGAATCTACAATATTGAACTTTTTCACAATATTATAATTTTCTAAGATATTGACTTTTGGGTTTACATTAACTGTAAGCTATAATCGTCAACATTAAAATAAATAAATGCTTAAAATAGATCACTCTGTCATGGTAGGGTACAGTGCAGTCCTAAAACCTCGCCCACACCAGTCACTACCTAGTTTCATGATTGGTTGTAAACAATGGCTCACAACTAGATGGTGGTCCCTTCCGGACTAGGTGCAGGGGCCTACAGGATAAAAACATAATGACCGACAGGCACCTAAAATGAAGGGTCAAAATATCAAACCAAAAGGAATAAATGGACAGACTTGTTCAAAAACCAGAAGATAACAACAGGACCAAATCAATAGACAAAAATAGTAACGATACCAAGCCGGGTCAAGTAAGGAGTGTCATGTGAAGGTTCAAACACAAACGGAGGGAGGGTCAAGATCCAGGCAGACGTCAGGCAACAGGATTCACAATGGCAAAATCGGAAGTCAGAGGCAGTTCTAGAAAGTCCAAAATCAAAACCAGAGAATAACAACGAGACAAACAGGATAGTTAGGCTTAACAGACCAAATCACGCAGGCAGATGTGATTTTCTGACAGTCACAGTTGCCTACATCCAGAATCTAACACACTTTGACCCTTATTTATCATACCCTGACTCCAGAATTCTGACGTCAAAAGTCAAAAAAAATAGGTCGTTTGTGACTTTTTACATTTTAACACCATTGACTCCAGTTTTGTACTGTGGGTGGAAAAGTGGTTCTGGTTAGCTATATCAATCAGTTTCACTCCACTTTTATCATGGAGACTTTTTTTAAAAGTCACAAAAAAGTCACATTCTCACTCTAGGAGTAGGAAAACTGGAGTAGCTTCTCTAGACAAAAGTGTTAGGTTTAAGGATAAGGGCTCATGCACACGACCATACTGTGTGTATTTTGCAGTCCACAAAACACGGATACGCAAAGGAAAATGTGATGTCTGTGTTTCATCCATTTTTTTTTTGCGGATCCATTGTAACAATGTCTGTCCTTGTCCACAAAACCTTACAAGAATAGGACATGTTCTATATATGCCAGTATATCATTTAGTAAATGATCCCCTAAGGCCTCTTTCACACTCCCATATGGTTTTGTGGTCCGCAAAAAACCTATCCGCAAAAAAAAAAACAGATGACAATTGTGTGCATTCCCTTTTTTGCGGAACAGAACATCTGGCCCCTACTAGAACAGTACCATCCTTGTCCGTTATGCAGCACATATGGCAAAAGAGAGAGAAGGCGCTCATAGGGTAGTACGTTACTTCCAAAGGATTGGACTAGAGAAGTGTGAAAATTAGGCTCACCTTGCGAGGTTGTGCTATCTTAAGGCACAACTCTTGTACAGGCGATGTGAGGAGGTTGGTGCCGCCAGATGATACCGCAACAGTCTGATTGGGTGGTTTGCCAGAACCCCCAAGGTACTGGAAAAAGGAACACAGGCGAATATGATGTGCAGAGTACCTGCACTCCCAGTGTGGTACCGGATGGGGCGCACTCGAAAGACCTCAAGACAGGAGTATTCTTTTTAGGGATTTATTGATAACGCGTTTCGGGGCATACACGCCCCTTTTTCAAGTCTGGAGTGCCGTGCTTTTGAATAGGAGTACACCAAAGATGTCTCTCAGGAGTAGCTCCGTGACACGTGGGAACGCCAGCAGCTCGGCTCTCGGTTATGCAGACAAGAATAGGACAAGTTCTATCTTTTAACGGGACGTAAATTCTAAAACGGAATGCATACGGAGTACCTTCCATTTTTTTTTGCGGACCCATTGAAATGAATGGTTCCGTATACGGAACACAAAAAAAAACGTCCCGTACACTTGCGAAAAAAAACATTAGTGTGATAGAGGCCTAAGTGTCAGAGTTCTTTCTTTTTACGAGCATTGTATCTGTTAGAGCAAGACTGGGTCCTGATTTTTTTCTTTTCACTGGCAGCAAAGATCTTGAACATAGAAAGGAATTGAAACCCAAAGTAGATCATTTGCTACACTTCATTTAATCTAATGATTAAAAGGGATGTCTCACTTAGTAAATGTCATTTTTAACGTAGTCAAAGTTAATACAAGGCACTTACTAATGTATTGTGATTATCCATGTTGCCCCCTTTGCTGGCTTGATTCATTTTTCCATCACATTATATACTGCTTGTATGCAAGGGTTATGACCACACTGCAATCCAGCAGCGGTGGACATGCTTGCACACTATAGGAAAAAACACTTTTTTGGGTTACTTGCATAAAGATTTTGTGATTTATTTTTTATTTTTACACCACTCATTCCAGTTTTGAAAAGTATGTGGGAAAGTAGGTTAGCTGAGTTTCACTGTCACTGCAACGTTTTAAAATGTTGCAAAAAAAGCTGCAAACTAACTCCAGTACAGAGGTGGCATTAGGTTTAAAGATACACCAAATTTAACAAACATGTGACATTTGATAAATTTAGTGTAAATTACACCAGCATAGACTCAAGCAAAACTGATTTCAAATATTACCCTCCTACCAAGCCACCTTTATATTGCCTTTATGTACAAGAATACAACTACTATAATACTGACATCGGTATAGTACAAGAATATGACTACTATAATACTAACCTCTAGGTATAATTATATAACTACTATAATACTGCTCCTAGATACAAAAATGTCATTACTATTACACTGCCCTCTATGTAGAGGAATATATTGCTCCTATGTTCAAGAATATAAGTACTATAATGCTGCCCCTTATGTAAAAGAATATAACTACGATTATACTGACTCTTATGTGCAAAAGTATATCTACTATAATACTGCCTCCTATATACACAAATATAACTAGTATAATACTGCTCCTATACAAAAGAAAAGAAGTACAGGAACTATAATAATGTCCCCCTATGTATAGCAATATAATTACTATTATACTGTCTTCTGTGTACAAAAATATTAGTACTATAATACTGTCCCTGCCCACAGCAGAGGCACGTAGCATTATAAATCATGATGAAAATGCTATGCGCTCCTGCAAATCAAGAACAGAGGATTATGCTCACACACAGGCACAGAGCTCGATTCCCACAATGGACTTGCTTGTGTGCAACAGCCCTAATACTTCAGCCAATTAACAGATGAATGAGCAAAACGCTCGCTCTTTGGACAATCTAGACTTTTAAGAAGGCTTTGCCAGCGGCAGATTGTGCTGTCTTATCATGATTTGCTGCCCACAAACAAGTCAGTATGGGAACAAACGATTACATTAGCGATCGCTCCTCCCCATACTGTGGAGGAGATTGCTGAATGTAATAGCAGCACAATCCTCCACTAACGAGCAGGCGATTGCTGGGAAGGAATGCTTCCTTCCTGACAATTGCCTGCAAAATCTTTAAATGTAATACTGCCCTTAGGGCTGTTTCACACGAGCAAGTCCATCACGGGAATCACGCTCCGTGTGTGAGCATGACCCTCCATTCTGGACTTGCAGAAGCTCATGGCATTATACAGATTTATAATGCTATGTGCCTCTGCTTGATCAACTGCAGCTGGTTGAAGAGAAGGCATGCTCATGCCAGCACTGACTTCTCTTCATTGTTTACCTGCTCCCCGTCACAACAGCAGCAATGAGCAGGTGTAACTACAACTAACGGTCCCATTCACTTCTTGTAATTACACCTGCTTGCTGCTGCTGTTGCAGCGGCGAGAAGGTAAACAATGAAGGGAAGGCTCCACTGGCACAGTGAGTTCCTACTCTTCAACCAGCTGATCGGTGGGGTTGCCGGGTTTTGGACCCCCGGCGATCTGATACTGATGACCTATGACTGTATGAGGGTCTTTAATTCACCGTACGTCCATGAATAATGTACAAAAAGAGCAATTAAGTGCAACATTTTGGCTACATCATAGCCTTTCTCATAGCCTGCTTGAGAAAGGCTATGATGTAGCCGAAAAGTTGCACTTTATTGCTCTTTTTGTACTATATTGATGGACGTACAGTGAATTAAAGACCCTCATATGAATATGCTGCCGTCATCTTCTATTTCTTGCTGATCTGTTGACTGCTAAGGATCTGTGGTCGTGGGTGGGCTGTTGCATTTCGAGGGAGTCTGAGAGGTACACTGGTGCTGCTCTTAACTACTTATTGCTATCCTGAGGATAGGTCAATAATTAAAAAAAACTTGGACTGATTAATGGTGTGCTGTCGCCTGTATTCCCGATCTCTAATGGTACCAGACAAGGCTGCCCATTGTCTCCTTTACTCTTTGTTCTGACTATGGAAACTCTTCTTCAGAAAATAAGACAAGAACCTGGAATTTCTGGGATTCAGTGTGGAGGTCGGGAGCACAAGGCGGCAGCTTACGCAGATGACTTATTACTGTTAATCTCTAACCCGTCTTCAGCGCTACCACTAATTGAATCTATCTTTGATAACTTCGGGACGCTGTCCAACTTCAAAGTTAATCTAAGTAAATCGCAAGCCCTTAACATTTCCATCCCCACTACACTTGCGGCCCGACTCTCTTGTAACTCCCCATTCGATTGGAAACAACCTTGTATTAAATTTTTGGGTGTCAAAATTTCCTCCAACCTGCAGGCACTCTATAAAGATAACTTTCTCCCGCTGCTTAAAGATATCTCTAAAACGCTAGAGAACTGGCCGACTCTTTACATATCATGGTTTGGAAGAAAAAATATAGCAAAGTGCCTTATATGGCCCAAGATAACCTATCTTTTACAAGCCTTACCTATTAGTATACCCAGCGACTTTTGTGTGAAACTAAACAGAATATTCTCCAGATATATCTGGAATAATAAGAAACCTAGAATAAAATATTCCATCCTCCAGCTCCCCCAGAAACAAGGAGGTATTGATATGCCTTCCCCTCAATCCTTTGTTCAGGCTGTCCACTTACACAGAATAATCGATTGGATTAGGAAACCCGTGCATAAACTTTGGATAGCTATTGAGGAAGATATTCATCAATTTCCACTGAGACAGATTGTATTCTCTGACCCAGCGACTCCTTCTCAACCTAAAATGTACAGTCCGTTAACATCTGAAACCCACAAGATATGGAAGCAAGTTAATTCTCTATCACAATTTGCCCCGTACCCATCCCCACTTATGCACATAAAGGACCTCATCCTATCGATAGATCCCAATTACAATGCCTCTGTTCCTTATGATATCAAACACAATGACCTCTGAATAGACTCACTACTAGGCGCTGACGTGCTACCCTCACAAGAACAACTGGCAGTTCTTCTAAACTGTACCTCGATCTCCCCTATGATATACAATTCAGGGGTGTGGAAATTTAAAAAAAAACTACTTGTCAAAGGACTAAAGTGGGGGCTCAATCTACTTGTCCCTCATGACCATCTACTTGTCCTGAACTTGTACTAACGGTACATACTGTATGGGGGTGGGGGCCACAAGGAGCGTTATTCTGTATGGGGCGGGGCCACAGGAGACGTCATGACTGTATGGGGCAGGGGCCACAAGGAGGCGTTATGCTGTATGGGGGCAGGGCCACAAGGAGACGTTATGCTGTATGGGGGTGGGGCCACAGGGAGATGTTATACTGTATGGGGCGGGGGCCACAGGGTGACGTTATACTGTATGGGGGGCGGGGCCCAGGGGTGACGTTATACTGCTGTCGGGGGCAGCTCCCAAGGTGACGTTATACTGTATGGGGCGGGGCCACAGGAGACGTTATACTGTATGGGGCGGGGGCCACAGGGTGACGTTATACTGTATGGGGGCAGGGGCCACAGGGTGACGTTATACTGTGCGAGGCGGGGGCCACAGGGTGGCGTTATAGTTTATAAAGTGCCACCTGCAGTGCAGATTGCAGGCAGGGCCAGACCCTCAGAAGACAGACAGCACTACCTTTATTTCTGACACCTCTGCAGATGGCGTTCCTCCCAGAGTCTGTCAACTGAGCTCCCAGCCTGATCTGCAACCATTGACTGGGGTCACATAGCATTATACTGACTTATGATGCTATGTAACCCTTACAGCTCTGGAATGTATTGGATAACGCTGACATAATGCTGTCAGTGTTATCCAGCACATTCTAGAGCTGTAGAGCCACATAGCATCATAAATCAATATAATGCTATCTAACCCAGTCAGTGAGCTACGATGTGGACAGGCTCCCGGGAGGAACAGCTCATCTGCAGGGGCCGTGGGTCTCACTCTTCTTCTCCCCATCTTGTCTCTGGAGACGATGTGCTGACTTGCTGTGCGCTCCAGTGCTGGCAGGTGGGAGGAGAGTTCAATACAGGAGCCGGGAGGAGGTGGGGCCGCCTGCAGGAAGTGCTATGTACGGGTCATATGCACGATGCAGGGGCAGGCTGACAGTGATAGGAGCGGTCAGCTCGCATATGACCGCTCCTATTACTGTCCAACCACATGTCCCTGCTACTTGCCCGCACAGGGCTAAACAACTGTTCAAACTACTTGCCCGGCGCCCAGAACTGCATGTCCCGGGCGTCGGGCGATAGGAATTCCACACCCCTGTACAATAAGCTTAAACTTACATTTAAGCTTCTACTACAGAAAGGTGACTTACACAGACCATTGACCAAATTTGAATCACTCATAGCGCAAGTAAAA
This sequence comes from Bufotes viridis, assembly GCA_033119425.1. Classification (NCBI taxonomy): domain Eukaryota; kingdom Metazoa; phylum Chordata; class Amphibia; order Anura; family Bufonidae; genus Bufotes; species Bufotes viridis. The sequence continues at coordinate 88,926,924 of CM065594.1, read as the reverse complement.
CCCCCCAAAAAAGTGATATCGCTCTGTCACAAATTATTATTACTATCACATGCACAACCGAAACATCCCTTCATTAGGGCCTGGGAATCTGATCTTTCCAAGACGTTTTCAGATATTGAGGTACAACAGCTTCTTGCTGCCCCGAAGCAGACCTCTCGCTGTGTCCGTATGCAAGAGAGTGGATACAAAATCCTGACCAGGTGGCACCTAACCCCGGTCCTCTTACATAAATATAATCCTAGCTACAATCCAAATTGTTGGAGATGTGGGGCTCAATTAGGTACCTATTTCCACCTCTGGTGGACTTGCCCACGCATTATACCTTATTGGAGGAAGTAATCTCACAAATCAGTAAGTTAGTAAATCTAGACCTTACTCTAGATCCTGAGTTGTGCCTCTTCCAGCTTCTACCTGATAAGCTCCCTAAACACACTGTGAAACTACTCAGACATCTACTGGCTGCGGCCCGCATACTTATTCCTACTCTATGGAAAGCTCCGCACCCCCCGTCCCAGGCCTTATGGATAGATAAAGTAGACTCTCTCTACAGGTTGGAAGAGCTTGCCAGATGGGAGACGAAGACACATAAGATCTTCCACGATATTTTGTCCCCTTGGGCGTCGTTTAGGCGCTTTGACACTCACTCACAATGAGTCAATCCGCCATAATCAGCCGTTAAACTTTAGGCTTTTGATCTATCAATCTCCAATAACGTGCTATGCGGCTTTCTGCCCCTTCTCTCCCCCCCCCCCTCCCTCCTTCCTTCCCTCCTTTCTTTCTTTCCTCCCTACCCCTTGTTCACTGTCGATACGTACCTATGTGTTTATTGGTCTTCGTTATTACGTGTTATTGTTATATGGTAATATGTTACGCGGTATACTTGTCTGTAGACAATCAACAGACCAGCCGGAGAAGATCCTCGGCAGCTCCATTCTGTTCTCATACCTAATTGCTTACATTTACGTAATAATTTGATGTTACATGTGATTTTTCCGACTGTTCGACATATATAGGCCTTTGCTGTATACTGGCCTCTCTGTATGTCTCACCCTGTTATTGTCTGATTATTAATAATTAATAAAAAGATCTTTGAAAAGAAAAAAAAAAAAACTTGGACAACCCGTTTAACCCCTTCAGGACCGTTTTTCACCTTAAGGACCAAGCCGTTTTTTGGAAATTTGACATGTGTCACTTTATGTGGTAATAACGTTGGAACACTTTTACTTATCCAAGCCATTCTGATACATTGTACTTCATGATAGTGGTAAATTTCAGTCAATATAATTTTTTTTTATTTAAAAAAAATACCAAATTTAAAAAAAAATTTGGAAAAATTCGCAACTTTCCAAATTTTAATCTCTCTGCTTTTAACCCCTTAAGGACCAATTTCACCTTAAGGACCCGACCATTTTTTGCAAATCTGACCAGTGTCACTTTATGTTGTGATAACTTTTAAACGCTTTTACCTATGCAGGCCATTCTGAGATAGTTTTTTCGTCACATATTGTACTTCATGATACTGGAAAAATGGAGTAATAATAGTTCATTTTTATTCATAAAAAAATACCAAATGTACCAGAAATTGGGAAAATTTTGCAATTTTCTAAGTTTCAATTTCTTTATTTCTATAATTCATAGTAATACCTCCAAAAATAGTTATTCCTTTACATTCCCCATATGTCTACTTCATGTCTAGATCATTTTGGGAATGATATTTTATTTTTTGGGGATGTTACAAGACTTAGACCTTTAGAGGCAAATCTTGAAATTTTTCAGAAATTTTCAAAAACCCATTTTTTAAGCACCAGTTCTGGTCTGAAGTCACTTTATGAGGCTTACATAATAGAAACCACCCAAAAATGACCCAATTTTAGAAACTAAACCCCTCACGGTATTAAAAACTGATTTTACAAACTTTGTTGTTCCACCGAATTTCACATTTTTGGCAGATTTTCCATTTTTATCTATTTTCTTTAACACATCAAAGGTTAATTTCACCTACCAACCCAGCATAAACCGTAGACGCGGGACTAAGCCGAAACAAACCCAAAAACACAAGGACCCACATCTAAATCAAACTCAATATTTTATTAAATACATAATACTAAAAACATATACTTGTATAAATATAAATAATACAGTAATAGGGAGCATACAACACCTCACAGATGTGACACTGCTGGTGATATAGATATCCTCAGTACATCCCATACGCACAAAAAAGGATTGCAAGCCCAAAATGTCAATGTGTATTAAGATACTACAATAGTCAGGCTAAGCTAATACAAACAAAGTGCTAATAAGGAAAGATCCTGGAACTCACCAAGCAGTGCCACACACCCCGGCAGCGTTTCGCACCCGGCTTTTTCAAGGGGCATACTATTACATGCACACACCCTCCTTATATAGTACACCTATGTCTAATCATACAAACAAATGTGGCCCACCTGTGTAAAGGGGACGCGGTCTAGCTCTCACGTCAATACTGTGCTATGCCGCGCAGCGTCACGGCTAGATCACGCGATAACATGGTCAATGGGAGCTAAGCACCTACCCAAGATCCCGTGATGCTGCGTCACACTGGGCCCTCCCTTCGACGTGGAGCGCATCGTGCGATGCGTTCCACCTATCACTTCCTGCTTGTCACTACATGTCATAGGATCATGATGTCCTCCTCCCGCGTGTCAGTGCATGTCACGTGAGTAAAGATAATAACAACCGAATTCATCCATTCAAATCCATGATACAATTATAAAACAATGATTGTGAATTACATACATCATAATTTACTTCATAATTTACGTGAACATAAACAATACTCTACATGATAATATATACATAACACTCTAAAAATACATATAAAAGTTCATAAAAAAGTGCATAAAAAAGTGCAAAGTGCAAAAGAAAGTGCCACCGTGAATGTGCTCATGCAAGTGCAGTAAATAGTGCAATTATTATTGATTATATAGCATCAAAAGGTGACAAAACAAGCAAAGAAGATACGAAGTACGGGAGGACAACAGTCATCAAAACCAATTTAAATTAAAATAGCATAATATAGTATAATATATCATCCCTCATATAAGGGTATATCCACACTCCAGGACGTAAAATAATAACATAACAAATGTGTCATCCCTCAAACTAGAGGGAGTATACAAAATATCCACACATCAGGACGCAGGACAGTCAATATTCATGTAGAGCCACCGAAGATGCTTCAAATATAAGATGATAGTCATAGGAGAATATACAATGATCCGCACCTATAACGCACAAATATATGAGTTACCACATAAGGATAGATGTTACACACCAATTTATACAATAATAAATTAAAAACAATCTAAAAAATGTTTTATAAAAATATCAGGGATGGATCCAACCAGACACAGGGGCACTGTGAACAACAATAAATCTCAAAAATGCAAAACTACATCAAAAATATGAGTCAGAGATATGGGGCGAAGCTAAAGGCCTCATTATGGCCATAGGGATTAATAGTGTTCAAAAGAAAAATCCATTTTGCTTCCACTTGTGCTAACTTCCTCTTCCAATTACCTCCACGTGCTGATATAATGACCCGATCAATACCGCGGAACCTCAACAGGGATCCATTCCCATCGTGTTTTTCTTTAAAGTGCCTTGGTAGAGTTTTCAACATGGTTAAATCCTCGGCATCCTTTGCCGCATTGATCGCCAGTACATGTTCCCGGATTCTTCGACGTAGCGGGCGGCTTGTCATGCCCACGTATATCAAGTTGCATGGGCATGACGCCCAATATACAACTCCCAGTGTCCCGCAGTTGATGCTGTGTGTAATTCTGTAGGACCTATCACCAGAAGAGTCATGAAAATGAGTTGCTCTCTCCATGTTTTCACAGGCGACACATTTTCCACATTCCTTACTACCCCAAGGCGGACCCCGAGAGGCAAACAGATATCTGCCTTTGTCAGGATTATACATGCTCGAACCAGACTGTCACGCAAGTTTCTTGCCCGGCGATATGTGATCGCTGGCTGTGAGGGAGACATTTCTTCAATTGTGGGTCGCTCATCAGAACCCCCAGTATTTGTCAAGAACTCCCTAACATAGCTCCATCCATTATTAAAACCTGTGATAAACCTGATGGTCTGGTCCCCTTCTCTTCTTACCTGTTTCTGCAGTAATCTCGATCTCTCTGTAGTCTTTGCCCGTTCATACGCCCGTTGGATACACCGACGACCATATCCTCTCTCAAGAAATCTGCGCTTCAGATCCGCAGCCTGAGATTCAAAAAGTGCGTCAGATGAACAAATTCTGCGGGCACGCAGAAACTGACCAACAGGTATGTTGTTAATAAGGTTACCAGGATGCGAGGAATTTGCGTGCAGTAATGCATTGACTGACGTTTTCTTCCTGAACAAATCAGTGTCCAGGTACCCCTCATGATCCACATGCAATGAAATGTCCAAGAAATCCAAACACGTGCGGGATACCTTCAGGGTAAGTTTGATATTATGAGTATTATCATTTAGATCCCTGATGAAATTAGAGAGGCTCTCCTCACTCCCCTGCCAGATGATAAGGATATCATCTATATAACGTCCCCAAAATTGGACACACCTAGCATCTGGCAGGGGATCTGTCTGGAGGATCCTCCTCTCCCACAGCCCCAGGAATAAATTAGCATATGAGGGCGCACAAGACGCCCCCATAGCCGTACCCGGAGCTGAAGGAAGAAGGATCCCCAAACAGAAAAAAATTATGTGTGAGGACATATTCCAGTAGCTCCAATATAAATTGGACATGGTACTTACCCATACTGGAATGATTAAGAAAAATCTCGCAGCCTCAATGCCATCCACATGTTTGATCGACGTATATAAGGATTCAACATCGCAGGTTGCGACCAGCATGTCCGGTTCCAATTGTAGCCCCTCAAGCTTACGTAAAACATCTGATGTGTCCTTTAAAAATGATGGAAGTTCCTCAACCAAAGGTTTCAAATAATAGTCAATGTATTTACATACAGGATCGCTCAGACCATCCGTCCCGCTATTATGGGACGCCCTGGTGGATTCAAGGGGTCCTTGTGGACTTTCGGCAGTAAGTACAAGGTAGGTATGGTAGGGAAGTTTGGTAAGAGATAAGAGGCTTGCTTTGAAGTGATCACACCCTGCTCCACCCCCCTATGTAAAATCCTTTCCAGTTCATTCCTGAACTTGTCAAGGGGGTTGAAAGTCAACTTCTTGTAACAGGAATTGTCACGTAATTGTCTATACGCCTCTTTCTCATACTTCTCCACCGGCCATACAACGATATTACCACCTTTATCTGCAGATTTTATGACCACATCCGTCCATCCACTTATCTCTCTGAGGGCCTGCCGTTCCTGCACTGTACAATTATTTCTTCCACCCCTAGATGGTATTTTGGCAAACTCCTCCTCTGCCAATTTAACAAAAATTGCTATATTGGGATACAAGGATAAGGGAGGAAATTTATTGGATTTCGGGATGAGGAATCTCGGGAACTCACCATTTGTGTCCTCTTCTTGTTCACGCAATAGCGACATCAAAGACTCCATAGCTTCTCTCTCAGCAGGTGTGTTCAGTTGTAGCTCCACATTACTGTTAAAATTTTTTTAAAACACAAACGTCCTTGTGGTTTGTAACGCCACCTGTAAATCCTATTAGATTCCATATCTTGTATGTCCCTTTGAAACTTTCGTGTCTTTGTGGCTTTAATTTGTCTCTCCCATACCACAAACGTTTGTGGTATGGGAGAGACAAATTAAAGCCACAAAGACACGAAAGTTTCAAAGGGACATACAAGATATGGAATCTAATAGGATTTACAGGTGGCGTTACAAACCACAAGGCATGAGATCCCGGTCGGTATCTGTCTCATCCCGTACCTCATGCAGTGAGGAGGATGCAGCATCAGGAAGAGATGTGAATCGATACCCCAAAATGTTCAACAAACGCAAAATGACAGATAGCTCCCAACCTGGGGGAAAAAGACGACAAGAGAACAGTCATAAATTACAGGTAATTAACCTGTCTGATAGGGTGCTATCTCAGTCACAGCTGTCCTTACTTGAGAAAGGATTGTCGTTCTCACCATCCTCTCATTTTGATTATTTCTCCGCAGTAAAGGATCTGCATTTATTTGCTAGACGATTGTGTTTTAAAAAAATTTTTAACAGTAATGTGGAGCTACAACTGAACACACCTGCTGAGAGAGAAGCTATGGAGTCTTTGATGTCGCTATTGCGTGAACAAGAAGAGGACACAAATGGTGAGTTCCCGAGATTCCTCATCCCGAAATCCAATAAATTTCCTCCCTTATCCTTGTATCCCAATATAGCAATTTTTGTTAAATTGGCAGAGGAGGAGTTTGCCAAAATACCATCTAGGGGTGGAAGAAATAATTGTACAGTGCAGGAACGGCAGGCCCTCAGAGAGATAAGTGGATGGACGGATGTGGTCATAAAATCTGCAGATAAAGGTGGTAATATCGTTGTATGGCCGGTGGAGAAGTATGAGAAAGAGGCGTATAGACAATTACGTGACAATTCCTGTTACAAGAAGTTGACTTTCAACCCCCTTGACAAGTTCAGGAATGAACTGGAAAGGATTTTACATAGGGGGGTGGAGCAGGGTGTGATCACTTCAAAGCAAGCCTCTTATCTCTTACCAAACTTCCCTACCATACCTACCTTGTACTTACTGCCGAAAGTCCACAAGGACCCCTTGAATCCACCAGGGCGTCCCATAATAGCGGGGACGGATGGTCTGAGCGATCCTGTATGTAAATACATTGACTATTATTTGAAACCTTTGGTTGAGGAACTTCCATCTTTTTTAAAGGACACATCAGATGTTTTACGTAAGCTTGAGGGGCTACAATTGGAACCGGACATGCTGGTCGCAACCTGCGATGTTGAATCCTTATATACGTCGATCAAACATGTGGATGGCATTGAGGCTGCGAGATTTTTTCTTAATCATTCCAGTATGGGTAAGTACCATGTCCAATTTATATTGGAGCTACTGGAATATGTCCTCACACATAATTTTTTTCTGTTTGGGGGATCCTTCTTCCTTCAGCTCCGGGGTACGGCTATGGGGTTGTGCGCCCTCATATGCTAATTTATTCCTGGGGCTGTGGGAGAGGAGGATCCTCCAGACAGATCCCCTGCCAGATGCTAGGTGTGTCCAATTTTGGGGACGTTATATAGATGATATCCTTATCATCTGGCAGGGGAGTGAGGAGAGCCTCTCTAATTTCATCAGGGATCTAAATGATAATACTCATAATATCAAACTTACCCTGAAGGTATCCCGCACGTGTTTGGATTTCTTGGACATTTCATTGCATGTGGATCATGAGGGGTACCTGGACACTGATTTGTTCAGGAAGAAAACGTCAGTCAATGCATTACTGCACGCAAATTCCTCGCATCCTGGTAACCTTATTAACAACATACCTGTTGGTCAGTTTCTGCGTGCCCGCAGAATTTGTTCATCTGACGCACTTTTTGAATCTCAGGCTGCGGATCTGAAGCGCAGATTTCTTGAGAGAGGATATGGTCGTCGGTGTATCCAACGGGCGTATGAACGGGCAAAGACTACAGAGAGATCGAGATTACTGCAGAAACAGGTAAGAAGAGAAGGGGACCAGACCATCAGGTTTATCACAGGTTTTAATAATGGATGGAGCTATGTTAGGGAGTTCTTGACAAATACTGGGGGTTCTGATGAGCGACCCACAATTGAAGAAATGTCTCCCTCACAGCCAGCGATCACATATCGCCGGGCAAGAAACTTACGTGACAGTCTGGTTCGAGCATGTATAATCCTGACAAAGGCAGATATCTGTTTGCCTCTCGGGGTCCGCCTTGGGGTAGTAAGGAATGTGGAAAATGTGTCGCCTGTGAAAACATGGAGAGAGCAACTCATTTTCATGACTCTTCTGGTGATAGGTCCTACAGAATTACACACAGCATCAACTGCGGGACACTGGGAGTTGTATATTGGGCGTCATGCCCATGCAACTTGATATACGTGGGCATGACAAGCCGCCCGCTACGTCGAAGAATCCGGGAACATGTACTGGCGATCAATGCGGCAAAGGATGCCGAGGATTTAACCATGTTGAAAACTCTACCAAGGCACTTTAAAGAAAAACACGATGGGAATGGATCCCTGTTGAGGTTCCGCGGTATTGATCGGGTCATTATATCAGCACGTGGAGGTAATTGGAAGAGGAAGTTAGCACAAGTGGAAGCAAAATGGATTTTTCTTTTGAACACTATTAATCCCTATGGCCATAATGAGGCCTTTAGCTTCGCCCCATATCTCTGACTCATATTTTTTGATGTAGTTTTGCATTTTTGAGATTTATTGTTGTTCACAGTGCCCCTGTGTCTGGTTGGATCCATCCCTGATATTTTTATAAAACATTTTTTAGATTGTTTTTAATTTATTATTGTATAAATTGGTGTGTAACATCTATCCTTATGTGGTAACTCATATATTTGTGCGTTATAGGTGCGGATCATTGTATATTCTCCTATGACTATCATCTTATATTTGAAGCATCTTCGGTGGCTCTACATGAATATTGACTGTCCTGCGTCCTGATGTGTGGATATTTTGTATACTCCCTCTAGTTTGAGGGATGACACATTTGTTATGTTATTATTTTACGTCCTGGAGTGTGGATATACCCTTATATGAGGGATGATATATTATACTATATTATGCTATTTTAATTTAAATTGGTTTTGATGACTGTTGTCCTCCCGTACTTCGTATCTTCTTTGCTTGTTTTGTCACCTTTTGATGCTATATAATCAATAATAATTGCACTATTTACTGCACTTGCATGAGCACATTCACGGTGGCACTTTCTTTTGCACTTTGCACTTTTTTATGCACTTTTTTATGAACTTTTATATGTATTTTTAGAGTGTTATGTATATATTATCATGTAGAGTATTGTTTATGTTCACGTAAATTATGAAGTAAATTATGATGTATGTAATTCACAATCATTGTTTTATAATTGTATCATGGATTTGAATGGATGAATTCGGGTTGTTATTATCTTTACTCACGTGACATGCACTGACACGCGGGAGGAGGACATCATGATCCTATGACATGTAGTGACAAGCAGGAAGTGATAGGTGGAACGCATCGTACGATGCGCTCCACGTCGAAGGGAGGGCCCAGTGTGACGCAGCATCACGGGATCTTGGGTAGGTGCTTAGCTCCCATTGACCATGTTATCGCGTGACTAGCCGTGACGTGTGCGCGGCATAGCACGGTATTGACGTGAGAGCTAGACCGCGTCCCCTTTACACAGGTGGGCCACATTTGTTTGTATGATTAGACATAGGTGTACTATATAAGGAGGGTGTGTGCATGTAATAGTATGCCCCTTGAAAAAGCCGGGTGCGAAGCGCTGCCGGGGTGTGTGGCACTGCTTGGTGAGTTCCAGGATCTTTCCTTATTAGCACTTTGTTTGTATTAGCTTAGCCTGACTATTGTAGTATCTTAATACACATTGACATTTTGGGCTTGCAATCCTTTTTTGTGCGTATGGGATGTACTGAGGATATCTATATCACCAGCAGTGTCACATCTGTGAGGTGTTGTATGCTCCCTATTACTGTATTATTTATATTTATACAAGTATATGTTTTTAGTATTATGTATTTAATAAAATATTGAGTTTGATTTAGATGTGGGTCCTTGTGTTTTTGGGTTTACATCAAAGGTTAATTGCCAAACAAAACTTAATATTTATTCCCCTGATTCTGTAGTTTATAAAAACACCCCATCTGTGGTCGTAATCTGATGTACGGGCACACGGCAGGGCGCAGAATGAAAGGAGTGCCATGTGGTTTTTGGAAGGCAGATTTCACTGGGATAATTTTAAGTTGCCATGTCACATTTGAAGACCCCCGATGCACCCCTAGAGTAGAAACTCCCAAAAAGTGACCCCATTTTGGAAACGATGGGATAAGGTGGCAGTTTTGATGGTACTATTTTAGGGTACGTATGATTTTTGGTTGCTCTAAATTACACTTTTTGTGAGGAAAGGTATAAAAAAAACAGCTGTTTTGGCAATGTTTTTATTTTTTGTCATTTACAACATTCATCTGACAGGTTAGATCATGTGCTATTTTGATAGAGCAGTTTCAGTTTTACATAATTAAGCATTTTTGAAAAAAATGATTTTTTTAGTGTCTCTATATTCTGAAAGCCATTTTTTATATTTTTTGGGCAACTGTCTTAAGTAGGGGCTCATTTTTTTCAGGATGAGATTACGGTTTGAATTGTACTATTTTAGGGTGCATATGACTTCTGATCGCTTGGTATTACACTTTTTGTGATGTAAGGCTACCAAAAATGGCTTTTATTACACCGTTTTTTTTTTTACGTTGTTCACCTGAGGGGTTAGGTCATGTGATATTTTTATAGAGCAGGTTGTTACAGATGTGGCAATACCTAATATGTATACTTTTTTTATTTATTTAAGTTTTACACAATAATATCATTATACCGATAGCATGTCACCGCCGGTTCTGGGACACGGTCGGTCAGAGGTTCCTCCCTGTCTTGTGTATGACGTTCTTTGTTTTGGTTTCACTTTGCTCAGTTCCTTTCTCTCCCTCAGCTGCCTCTTATATTGATTAATTGGCTTCCTTTATATTCCCTCCCTTACTGCTTCTCCGTGCGGTTTATATTACTTCCTGGATGAAGTGTGTGCTGCTGGAGGCTGCAGTTGTTTTGCTCTAAGATAAGTGCATTCCGTTTACTTTGTGTTTTGTTGGCTTAAGTCTAGGTGACAATAGTCCCAAATGTAAAGAAAGGATCCAGCTCACCTATGATGTATAGCTTTCTCTGCCCAGGTGCACGGAGTTCTGAGGTGATAAGCCTGTGTTCACACTTGAAACAAAAGACGAGTGACTCCAGCTCTGTAGTTTCAAAAAGTGTCGTTCTTTGTCTTTATTGAAGTGTTTCCAATAAAATTACACAGGATACACAAACACACGGTTGCGGCTGTTGAAGCGTTTCGAAAAAATCTTATTCGGGTAAGATTTTTTTCAAAAACGCGTCAACAGCCGCAACCGTGTGTTTGTGTATCCTGTGTAATTTAATTTGAAACACTTCAATAAAGACAAAGAACGACACTTTTTGAAACTACAGAGCTGGAGTCACTCGTCTTTTGTTTTAAGTCTAGGTGACCCTGACTCCCTCTGTATTCTGTGCAGGGAGCCAGTGGCCGTTCCCCTCACTACTATAAGGAATTCAGGTGTCACTCAGTTATAGGTACGAGGGCATGTATCTGTCTACCACCGGGACTTGTACATGTGCACAGTACTTTGGGAGAGTTCTTAGGGATTTATAGGGCCCTCCTATGTTTTCCTTAGTTTGGGATCAAGCCAGTCTGTCGTTATTTATCAGTTCCTGCTAACTGTACTCCATCCGTGACATAGCAATACCAAATATGTCTGATTTTCTATTTTTTTTTTTCTATTTTTTTACAATTGTATGTGTTTTATTTTGGGAAAGCCGCGTTTTTTTTTTACTTGAAACTTTATTTATTTTATTATGGAAAACAATGTTTTTTTTTACTTTTTATTTTTGTCCCACTCTGAGTCTTCAACTTCTGGGGGTCTGATCCCCTCTGCAATGCATTACAATACATTGTGTATTGTAATGCATTGCATGTCAGCTTGTATGCTGACAGGCTTCCATAGAAGGCAAGCCCTGATGCCTATGGTAGGAATCAGGCTGCTTTCTCTGCCATCGGGTCCCCGCCACTGCAGTGCGGGGACCCGATGGGGAAGCGTAGAGAATGTGCACCCTCTGCAAATCCAATGCAAGCTGCAGTCAGCGTTGATTGCGGCATACAAGGGGTTAATACGCCGGCATCGGTATTTTCACCTATGCCGGCGTATGCAGCAGGGATCCAGCTGTCAGTGACAGTCCTGTTGTATAACATGGCTCACAATAAAAAAAAAACAAGAACTGCAGAACATCATGATGACACATCTGTACAGGGATCCCATTAAGTATTCAATGACTTTATTTTCCCCAGTTGCGGTGGGGGGGTTGGAGAGGGGTCTCCTGGTAAGGCACGGGTGAGGCAGGCAACTGCTCTCCATAAGCTGTGTCAAGATGCGTACACAGTATATCCTTGTGATAAAACAATTTGGGTGTAAAAGCAGGGCTATTTAGTAATCATCTGATTGCTTGACGCTAACAATATGCCTGTCACTAGTGTTGATCACGAATATTCTAATCACAAATTATTATCGGGAATATCGACACTTCGAGAATTCAATAAGATCTAGAATAAAGTGCTATATCTTCGTAATCGCGAATATTCTAGATTTTTTTTTCATCAGTACCCTCACTGCTTCTTGCTTGTGGGCCAATGAGAAGGCTGCAATATCTTGTCTGAGCTTAGCAACATCCTTAGCAACCAATAGGAAAGTTGCCGACCCCTTACTATATAGGTAACTCCCCAGCAGCCATTTTCTGCTGTTTTTTGCAGTTCTGTGAGAGAGAGCAGTGTAATTGTTGTGCTCTGTGCTTTGCTGAGTCATCTGGATCCTTATTTAATTACATTAGATAGCTGATATATATAATACAGATAGTTAGTGGGAGATAGTAAGTGTAGGTTAGATAGTGATATAGTGTATCTGATAGGTTCCAGTGCAGGGTGTTAGGTAGTGTGATAGAAATTACTGTGCTGTGATAAGGATTAGTGTCCAGCAGCTTGAAAAATGTAGTAAAAGTGAGCCACGCCGGTATTGCATGCGCAATACGTGCATATTACATCGCCGATTTTCGCAATCAAGAAAATAATGACTGGAGATCACAAATTCTAGAATTTGCAAATTTATGGTGAATATTAAGCCAAAAATTCTCGAAATATCGCAAAAACGAATATTGCCTATGCTGCTTATCACTAGTCAGTACTTAAGCAAGGAAGCATACTGGTTACCAGTTCTTTCCAGCTATGCCCTCCACTTTGATGGCTGATCATCATGGCTAATGTTGTTGTCATCATCAGCCTCGTCCTCCTGCACTAATGACTCAACTCCTCCAGTGGTAGCTCCTTATTCTTATCCTCCACTTCCTCCTACATGGAACTTTGTCCATGTAGGTCCCCAAGAGCTACAGGGCAGTCAACAAGAAGCTGTTTTTCTTCCCCGATCCCATGTTGCATCAGTGTGAGCATTTGCTCTAATATAAATATCAGGGGGATGACATTGTTAATGGTGCATTATTGATGACAAATCTGGTGGCCTCTTCGAAGGGCCTGAGTATGCAACACAACTGATGAGCTACTGCTTGACCACAAAAGAACACATGTTCCCTGTTGTCATGGCCTGATGCATGATGAAATCATTCACCTATTTACGCTGCTCGTACAGACACTCTGATGTATGCAAGGTGTGGTAAGGTGCAAGGTGTCATTTGCGATGGCAGGTACGTGTCACCGAGGTTGCTGGCCTCGGTGAGGTGAGAGCCGGGTTTTTGTCTGCAGCAGCTAGTGCTGTTTGACTCTTTTAAATAGCATGGCTGCAAAGCCGATCCGGGCCGGCTCTTACTGGGAGCAGCTAAAGAGTAGGGTGGGTGGCTGCTCCCCACGGTCCAGTCCGAGTTTTGGGCTGGGTATAAAACACAGCCATCAGCTGTGTCTGGGTGTGATTATCCTGGAGCCTGCTAACAGGACTGAGGAGTTCTCTGTGCTGGAGGACGGAGCTCAGCAAGGTGGTGTTTCCTGCAAACTGAAGGAGGAATCGCCTGCGGCTGAACCGACTGCTAGGTGTGAACCGCACTTAAACCACCCAAGGTGACTGGACCCTGTGTTGGCCTGTTTTTGGTTTTGCCACATGATTTCTGTTGTGTGTGAACTGTCACCAAGAGACTGTTTTCATTTCTGGTGTGCAAGTGTGAATAAAACACTGTTTGATGCACAATCTGGACTCCTTGTTTTGCCTCTAAACTGCACCCGCACCGCTGTCTACCAGAGCGACTCCCCACATTTGGTGTCGGATGCGGGCATGCGCAGTGAGGCTGGCGTGAACGCCGAACTTTGTTTTTGCTGAGCAGAAGTGAATGTCCTATATTAAGCCGGCAAAGTTGCAGCCTGTGATCCCCGACAAAATGGAGGCGGCTGTGAAAGCCCTCATAGAGGCTAACGTGCAGCAGCGGGAGACCAACCAGCTACTGCTACAGCACGTGATGGCGTTGCAAGCGGCAGGAGCGTCCCACCGCGGCCCACGATGCCCGGAAAGCTGTCCGTGCCGCGATCCCTAAGATGACCCCTCGGATGATGTGGAGACCTATCTGGCGGTGTTCGAGAAGGTGGCCGTGAGGGAGAAATTACCCCGAGAACAGTGGGCAGAGGTCGTCGCTCCGTTCCTGGCGTCTGGACCCCAGCAAGTATTTTTGACCTCCCAGATGACCAAGCCGCTGACTACCCGACCGTGAAAGGTGAGATCCTGGCAAGACTGGGGGTGAACGTGTTAGTCCGGGCTCAGCGGGTCCACCAGTGGAACTTTAATACGGCTGAACCCGCCAGGCCGCAGTATTATGAGTTGCTGCACAGGTTGCAAAAGTGGCTGCAGCCTGAGGTTCTAAGTCCGGCTGCTATGCTGGACCGTCTGCTGGCTGACATCTTCTGGAGGGCCTTGCCGCACTCCCTGCAGCACTGGATCGGCCAGGTGTCACCCACTAATGCCTTGGACATGGTCGACCTGGTCGAGCGCTATGAGGCCACAAAACCTTGAAAGGAGGTGTTGTTGGGAGGGGGCCGGTCAAACCCTCGGAGGTCTCCCATCCAGTCCCGACGACTGGTACCCGAGAAACCTGCTCGGGTGTACCCCCTGTAGACCCGGCCCCGATAGTCTGCTGGCGGTGTCACGAGCCTGGCCATGTGAGGGCCGACTGTCCACAGTGGGGAGAACCCATGGAGACCAATTATGGGTACCGGGCTTCCATGTATGCCCGGAGACTGTGTGCGACCGGCACCCCGAGACCCTAGACAATCGTCATCTGTGCCAGGTGCAAGTCGGTGATAATCTTGCAGTGGCGCTGCTGGACTCAGGGAGCCTAGT
Source organism: Bufotes viridis (assembly GCA_033119425.1). Taxonomy (NCBI): domain Eukaryota; kingdom Metazoa; phylum Chordata; class Amphibia; order Anura; family Bufonidae; genus Bufotes; species Bufotes viridis. Next base: position 88,911,787 of record CM065594.1, on the reverse strand, counting down.
AACCCTGGTAAGTGCTGCCCTGGTACAGCCCTCCCAGTATACGGGCCGGAAAGTTGGGGTGGTGTGCATACACGGAGACTTAAAGGACTATCCCACGGCTGTAATGTCTCTGTCCACGGCGGCCGGCACATGGACTTGTGAAGTGGCGATCTCCGCCAAGCTACCGTATGAACTAATAATTGGAAGAGACTTCCTGGTTTTCCGTCACTATGGCCTGAGGTGAAAGTGACTAATAGCCCTGAGACAGGGGTAACCCTAGCAGAGTGGCCTGGTTCCTGTGGGAGGCCAGAGCCCTGGGAGCCCGAGTCCGAAGGGGCCTGCGGTAGGGGTGACCACCACTTCTGTGATAGAGGGGAGACAACCCCACTGAGTGTAATGGTGGGAGACACGGAGGACTTGCCACCGGACCTGAGTTGGCAGACCTCAATGTCTCCGGGGAAAATTTTGGGACCGCACAACACCGGGACCAAACCCTAACCAGAGCCTGGGAAAGTGTCATAATAATTGATGGTAAACCCCAGAAACCTGGGGCTGAATTAATGTTTCCGCGATTCATTGTCCTTCAGGATATGTTGTATCGGGTGAACCAAATCCGAGGTGAGCCTGTTGAACAGTTGGTGGTGCCCACAGCGTATCGCAGGCTTGTCATGGAGCTTGCCCACCAACATGTTCTTGGGGGACACCTGGGGTGGCAGAAAACCCAGGACCGCATACTGCAGCGGTTTTATTGGCCCAGTGTGTTCAAGGAGGTAGAGAATTATTGTAAGTCCTGTCCCACCTGTCAGATAACTAGCCCCCAGCCACATTTCCGTAGTCCTCTGGTACCGCTTCCAATTATTGAGGTCCCGTTTGAGCGAATCGCTATGGATCTAATTGGGCCTGTACCAAAATCTGCCAGGGGCCACCAACACATTCTGGTAGTTCTCGACTATGCCACTGGTATCCGGAGGCGGTGCCTCTGCGACATACCTCAGCTAAACTCATTGCCAAAGAGTTAATGGAAATGTTTTCCCGTGTGGGCCTGCCAAAAGAGGTTCTGACAGACCAAGGGACCCCTTTATGTCCAAAGTAATGAGGGAACTGTGTAAATTATTGCGTATAAAGCAGTTACGGACGTCCGTTTACTCATCCACAAACGGACGGTCTTGTCGAGAGGTTTAACCAAACTTTAAAAAATATGTTAAAGAGGGTGGTGTCTAGAGATGGGAAGGACTGGGACCTGCTTCTGCCCTATCTCATGTTCGCAGTGCGAGAGGTGCCCCAGGCCTCTACTGGGTTCTCGCCCTTCGAACTGCTTTATGGCAGACACCCTCGGGGCCTGTTGGATATCGCCAAGGAAGCGTGGGAACAACAGCCTGTCCCCCACAAAAGTGTCATTGAGTATGTCACCCAGATGCAGGAACGGATGGAAAAGGTGTTGCCGCTGGTCCGGGAGCATATGGAGGCAGCGCAACAAGCCCAGAGTAGGGGTGTACAATCGTCAGGCTCGGGTACGGGGCTTCAAGCCGGGAGATCGGGTGTTGGTTCTGGTACCCACCCTTGACAGCAAGTTCCTAGCTAGGTGGCAGGGCCCCTATGAGGTGATCGAGAAAGTAGGGGAAGTAAATTACAAAGTACACCAGCCAGGCGGCGCAAGCCGGAGCAGGTGTACCACGTGAATTTACTAAAGCCGTGGAAAGATAGGGACACGGCCGACGACCACAGCCCCCGGCCAGGGCTTCTAGGTGAAAAGGGTCCAGCCCCACAGTTCGAGGCCTGTGAAGCAGTAACCACGGTAAAATTGCAGACAGCCTGTCTTCCAAACAAGTTCAGGAAGTCAGGAGTTCATCAGTCGGAACACGGATGTGTTCTCGGACCTCCCTGGCCGCACGTCTCTCATCCAACATGACATCGTCACTGAGCCTCAGGCCAAGATCCGGTTAAAACCATACCGGGTACCCGAGGCTCGGCGACGGGCCATCGCGGAGGAAGTACAGTTAATGTTGAAGCTCGAGGTCATTGAGGAGTCGAAAAGTGAGTGGGCCAGTCCCATAGTCCTAATACCTAAGCCGGATGGGACGTTGCGGTTCTGCAACGACTTTCGCAAGTTAAATGAAGTATCCAAGTTTGACGCGTATCCCATGCCCCGAGTAGACGAGCTGGTTGAAAGTTTAGGACAAGCCCGTTATTTTTCTGTGCTGGACCTCACTAAAGGGTACTGGCAGGTACCCTTAACGGAGTCGGCTAAGGAAAAACCGCATTTGTTACCCGCAGGGCCTGTATCACTACAAGGTGTTACCCTTTGGCCTGCATGGCGCCCGCCACTTTCCAAAGGTTAATGGACATAGTGCTGCGACCACATCGTCGGTACGCCTCGGCCTACTTAGATGATGTAGTCATCCACAGCACCGACTGGGAAAGCCATTTACCCAAGGTGCAGGCGGTAGTGGATGCCCTGAGGAAAGCCGGACTGACCGCTAACCCAAAGAAGTGCTCCATAGGGTTAGAGGAGACAAAATATCTGGGATATGTAATTGGGCGGGGAGTCATCAAACCTCAGGTAACTAAGGTAGAGGCCATTCGTAACTGGCCCCGACCGGTCACCACCAGGCAGGTAAAGTCGTTCCTGGGGATTGTAGGTTACTACATGAGGTTTGTGCCCCACTTTGCCACAATAGCAGCGCCATTGACAGACCTGTTGAAGGGGCGAAAGTCTGGGAGGGTTAGCTGGAGTGAGAAGGCGGAGGAGGCTTTCTCCGCGTTGAAGTCGGCCCTGTGTGGGTCCCCGGTTTTGGTGACACCCGACTTCAACAAGGAGTTTGTCGTACAAACCGACGCCTCGGAGGTAGGCCTCGGTGCGGTACTGTCGCAGGAGGTCAACGGGGAAGAACATCCCGTTGTCTTCCTGAGCCGTAAGCTCAGTCCCGCCGAGTCCAGATATAGTATAGTGGAGAGGGAGTGCCTGGCTATCAAGTGGGCACTCGAATCTCTCCGCTACTACCTGTTAGGGAGGAGGTTCCGTCTGGTGACCGACCATTCCCCTCAAATGGATGAGTCAGGCCAAGGAGAGGAATGCTCGGGTCACCAGGTGGTTCCTATCTCTTCAAAATTTCAAGTTTTCCGTGGAACACAGGGCAGGCCGCTTGCAGGGCAACGCAGATGCCCTGTCCCGCGTCCACTGCCTCACGTGTGTTCACCCTCAGGGTTGAACAAAGGGGGGTATGTGGTAAGGTGCAAGGTGTCATTTGCGATGGCAGGTACGTGTCACCGAGGTTGCTGGCCTCGGTGAGGTGAGAGCCGGGTTTTTGTCTGCAGCAGCTAGTGCTGTTTGACTCTTTTAAATAGCATGGCTGCAAAGCCGATCCGGGCCGGCTCTTACTGGGAGCAGCTAAAGAGTAGGGTGGGTGGCTGCTCCCCACGGTCCAGTCCGAGTTTTGGGCTGGGTATAAAACACAGCCATCAGCTGTGTCTGGGTGTGATTATCCTGGAGCCTGCTAACAGGACTGAGGAGTTCTCTGTGCTGGAGGACGGAGCTCAGCAAGGTGGTGTTTCCCTGCAAACTGAAGGAGGAATCGCCTGCGGCTGAACCGACTGCTAGGTGTGAACCGCACTTAAACCACCCAAGGTGACTGGACCCTGTGTTGGCCTGTTTTTGGTTTTGCCACATGATTTCTGTTGTGTGTGAACTGTCACCAAGAGACTGTTTTCATTTCTGGTGTGCAAGTGTGAATAAAACACTGTTTGATGCACAATCTGGACTCCTTGTTTTGCCTCTAAACTGCACCCGCACAGCTGTCTACCAGAGCGACTCCCCACAAAGGTTAAATTCTAGTGAGTTGGGATGTCACAGATCAGGCAGTAGGATTGCAGATTGTTTTGTTGCTGTCAGTCCTGGAGTGAGTTTCTTGCCCTATAAGCAGGGGTGTTGCTAGGGTCTCAAAAGATCTGGGGCCCAAGGCCCAACGAATATTACCCAGTTATCTAAATTAACCCCCCGCATTTTCTTGTACTTGCTATACAGTAGCACATACCTCTCACATCCAGTGCCTCCCAGGTGACATCTCCTCCGATGTAGATCTTCTCTGTCATCATGTTCTCCATTCGGTCCAGATTTTTCTCAGCCGCCTCATCTCTGCAGAGTGAGACACACAGACATCTTAACTTCCTCACATTTCTACCATTATCCCCCAACCTGGAGTCCCCACAGTGTTATCCTGCTGCTCGCTGTGCTCCCCAATAACCCCAAATACTATCCTGAAGGAAAATGAGTGCCCCCCATAGTAATAGTGCTCCTCCAAGTCCCGTCAATAGTAATTCCCTCTAGAGTGTCCTCATTAGTAATACTGTCCCCATGCAGTGCCCCCAACAGTGATAATGCTCCCCAAGAGTGGCCCCATTAGTAGAAGAGCCCCCAGTATTAATAATGCCCTCACAGAGCTCCCAATAGAAATAAGGCCCCCATTGTTACCCCAGTGGTAATAAAGCTCCCTACAGACCCCTCGGTAGCAATAAGGCCCCCATAGGGTTCTTAGTAGAAATAAGGCAGCTATATAAGTCCCTCCTATAGAGTCCCTCGTAGTAATAACAATGACTATAATATACCCTGGATTTCTAATACCCCTACAGAGCCCTCAGTATTTATACTGCCCCCTACTGTTATAATGCTCACCCTGAAGTGCCCCCAGTATTTATAATGCCATCTGCAGTGCAACCTGTAGTTATATTCCTCCCTCCACCATACAGTCACATGTAAATAACATCACACCATCTCCCCAGCCACCTCCAACATGCAATCAGATGTAAACATCCCCCCTCAACATTCAGTCTCATGTAAATAAATTCACTCCCTGCCACAGCCGCCTCCAACATACAATCCCAGGTAAATAACATCACTACCTCACACAACCCCCTCCAACATACAGGTTCATGAAAATAACATCACCCCCTCTTACAACCACCTCCAACATACAGTCCCATGAAAATAACATCACCCCCTCTTATAACCACCTCCAACATACAGTCCCATGTAAATAACATCACTCCCTCTTAAAATTGCCTCCAACATACAGTCCCATGTAGATAACATCACTCCCTCCTACAGGCACCATCAATTAACAGTCCCATGTAAATAACATCACTCCCTCCCCAGCCATCTCCAACACACAGTTCCATGTAAATAACTTCCCTCCCTTCAGCCCTAACATACAGAACTCTCTGCCTGAGGAGGTGGTGATGGTGAGTACAATAAAGGAATTCAAGAGGGGCCTGGATGTATTTCTGGAGCGTAATAATATTTCAGGCTATAGCTACTAGAGATGGGTCATTGATCCAGGGAGTTATTCTGACTGCCTGATTGGAGTCGGGAAGGAATTTTTTCCCCTTAAGTGGGGAAAATTGGCTCTACCTCACAGGGGTTTTTTGCCTTCCTCTGGATCAACTTGCAGGAAACAGGCCGAACTGGGTGGACAGATGTCTTTTTTCGGCCTTATATACTATGTTACTATGTTAGTTAAATAACCACAATTCCCAGCATTCTTCTGCCTCCCCCTTCACTTACCTCTCCTTATGTAGCAGACATCACCACAGCTTCATGACAGCACATGATGGTGACATCATTGCAGGTCCTTCTCAACCACTGCCTGTTTTATTGGTCACATGACCTGTGATGTAATCACAGGTCCTTCAGATCTTCCAGTGCATTTGATTCTGAGGACGGCAATACAGTTGTATCTAGCTGGCAGGCAGGACATTCGGGACCTGGGACAAAACATCCGTGAAACAGGTCCCGAATATTTTAACCTAGCAACGCCCCTGCCCATAAGAATGGCTGAAATATGAGAACAGTCTCCTGGACATTGTCAGCACTTTCTGCAAGCCACTTCACTTTTTCAAAAAGCAATGCACTGCTAAATCACATGAGCCTTGCGGGGAGTATGTGTTATTTACGCTAAATGCAGTGCAGCCACCATGTTCTGGCTATTGTCGCTGAACACTTTGACCAGTTGGAGTTGGTGAAGAGCCAGTGGGATGTTTGCTGCTTGAAACCCTTTAGCAACTGATCTGCTACTGTCACCCAGGCTCATCAGCTCTCAGTTTACACATATGATAGGAGGGAGAGGGAGTGGAAGCAATGCTCTGCCCTGCTGCTGTTGGGGGCGTGAAGACTTTGGATAAGTGTGGCAGGCGCAGCACAATGAAGTGCCTTATGCGCTGTGGCATTATAAGAATTTTGGTATCTCTGACTTTTCTAGTCTAACCAGACTGTCTATTACTATGTAATTCCTCTAACGCCGTTCTATGGAAGCAGTAGGTTTAAAGAGCACACCAAATGCTTGAAATAACTTCTGTATTAACTTCAACTTTTCTTCATATATAACGCAGCGTTCAGCTCATAGCCTGGGAGGTTTAGCCATAGCCTGAGCGCTGCGGTTGGCCAGCACTACAGCCTGGGAGAAGGAGACGCCCAGGAGAGGAAGGGCAGGCTCCTCCCTGTTGAGCCGAAGAGCTAAAATTACCGGAGCCTATACCGGGAGAACAGCGCAGCGCCCAGGGATAATAGTAAGTGCAGGGAGATCCCTGGGCGCCGCTCTACATGTCAGCATACTTAGTTTAGATTTGTTAAGGTAATGAAAGGTCCTATTTAAGTTATTTAAGCACTTTATGATCTCTCTGAGAGGTATATCTGAGGCTTAACCAATAGTTTTACTTTCTCTATATGATCTGGTATGAGCAGTTCGCAGACTGTATGTAGTTTGCGTAGTTTGGTCGCAATTTGGTATTTTCTATTTGGAGATTACTATTTGGTGGAACTGCAAGTAAACACAGATAACCAGTTCAGTATTGTTAACAGACTGTTAACAATAGACATTACTTCATAGAATAGGGTCCTAAGTGAAGCATCATCCATTCTTCCGGCGTTCTTTTTCAGCACTGAACTTAACACATTTCTTACAGTACTGATTTGTCTTTCCCAAACTCCTCCTGTATGGCTTGCATGTGAAGCATTCATATGTTTCTCTAACACATACTCAGTTACTTTTTCTTTATTGATCTCTCTTAGAGCTTTCTTCAATTTATTCTTTGCTCCGACAAAATTAGATCATTGGTCAGATCTAATCTCTCTGACGGTACCTCTAATGGCTCATCTCAGAAACATCTCAAGGCGTTGATGAATGCATCCGTTGACATATCTTCTAACATTTCCAGGTGAATTGCTCTGGAGCTTAGAGATGTAAATATTAGTCCATATCTCTTGTACTCCTTGCATTTCTGTTTGGTGATGAATGGGCCAAAACAATCCATTCCGCTATAAAGAAATTGTGGTGATGGGTTTACATGATCTGCCGGTAAATCTGCCATTCTTTGTTCTTCGGTAGGTCTACGTGCCTTTCTGCAGACTACACATTTACTTATATAATTCGCTATAACTTTGCTTCCTTTCACAATACAGTAGCCACCTTCTCTCAAACAGCTTTGTGTAAAGCTTCTTCCCTGGTGCAAGGATTTGTTGTGGTAGTGATCAATAATCAATCTTGTGAAGATAGAATTGTTGGGTAGAATTGCTGGATGCTTCACTCTGCTAGGTAACAATGCATTTTCCAGTCTCCCTCTCACCTTCAGTATACTATCCTGCAGAACAAGATTAAGCTTGTACAATGGGTGGTTGCTGGGAAGCCTTTTAGGTTCTTGACTAAGTCTCTTCAACTCTTCACTGTAGAATTTCAGTTGAATGAGTCATAACTGTTTCTTCAGCTTTCATTCTTTCTTCTACATTGAATGATTTCATTCTTTCTGATTCCCTTTGCCAAATGCTGAATTCGTTTATGACTGTGTTCCATTTTGAACATCTGGCTAGTCTTTCAAGTATGTCATCTTGACAATTGGCTGTAGTGTTCAATGTTTGTACAACTTTTACTTCTGGATCATCCATAGACAATTCTGTATGACCTTCTGGGTATGATTTCCTTTTCCCAAAGGAACTCTGGGCCTGTGAACCAATTTGAATTTTTAAATTATGTTACATTTAGGGCTCTTGAAGCATGATCTGCTGGGTTATGCTTTGTGTCAATGTGATGCAAATGTTCTGGGTTTGTTATTTCCCGAATTTTCTGAACTCTGTCGAAATCCTCGAACTTCGTTGTTTATGTATCCGAGGACAACTTGTGAGTCTATCCAAAAATATTCTTCATCTATTTTTAACTCCAATTCTTCTCTCAGAAACTTGCTTAATGATGCTGAAACAACAACTGCTGTCAGTTCAAGTCTTGGTATTGTCTGAATACTAGTAGGAGCAACTCTGGCCTTTCCCATAACTAGGGCACAGTTTATCTTTTCTTCTCCTATCACTCTGATGTAAGAACACTGACCATAACCATAACTACTGGCATCTTAAAAGTGATGAAGTTCTTTTTTCTTGTACTTTCCGAAATCATGAGGTAGAAAACATCTGGGTATCCGAAATTCTCTCAAATTTTGCAAGTCTCTTATACAACTCTCCCACCTTGGCCTCAAATTTTCAGGCATGGGCTTATCCCATCCTAACTTCTGTCTGCATAATTCTTGTAGTATTTCTCTTGCTCTGAGGATTACTGGGGCCAAGAATCCCAATGGATCTTGTGCATAACTCTTGGCTTTTCTTTCACTAGTTTGATTGCAGATTCTGTGGACTCTAGACTTATGAGACAATCATCTACATTAAAGTCTTTCTTCAGAAAATTTGCTGCTGATGGGCAATCCTTTTCATTTTGATTGGTCAGGCACTTCATACTATAATTGGCGCAACCTGGAGACGATGCTGTTCCAAACAAGTGTACTTTCATTCTGTATTCTGCTGGCTCTGTATCTCCGTCCTCCCACCATAGGAACCTCAGGAAGTCTCTATCTTCATTCTTCACATGAAACTGGTGGAACATCTTTTCAACGTCACACGAAATCGTATTTATATTTTATTGGATTTTTTAAAATGTAACCACTTGCAGACACAGGGCGTACAGGTACGCCCTGATGTCCGAGTCCTTAAGGACACAGGGTGTACATGAACGCCCTGTGTATTTCTGATTACCGCCATGCGGGGTGATCGGAGCAGAGTGCCTGCCGAAATCATTTCGCAGGCACTCTGTGACAATGCCGAGGGGGGTTCTGTGACCCCTCCATATCAGCGATCGCAGCAAACCGCAGGTCAACTCAGACCTGCGGTTTGCTGCGTTTGCTGGTTATTCGGGTCTCTGGTGACCTGATAACCCGGAATAGGATGGTGATCGGTGGTGTGATAATACACCAACAATCACCATCCTTAGATCCTGTGAGGTGATGGTGACATCACCTCACAGGATCGAATGTGATTGGCTGCAGGGACGGGGGTTCACTCCCCCCTGCTCTCCTCTCCTCCTCCATTCGGCGTCCGGAACAAGGAGAGAGAGCAGCACGTCCTTGGATCTCCACAGCCAGCACCCCAGTCTGCATCCAACACCCCCCTTCAAACCCTCCACAGTACCATCTGGCACTTACAGGTACTTAGGGACAGGTTAGGGACAGGTTGGGTTAGGCAGGGATACTTAGGGACAGTTAAGTGCTAAAAAAAAAGTTTTTGACTGTTGCATCACCCTGATTGGGTGTCTGGGGTCCACAGCATAGCTGTGTGACCCTAGACCCCCCCAGGGGTGCTGCAGCTTGCCCGCCTGCCACCCCACACACATTTTTGGGGGGGCGCAAGTGTTTTTTGGGGGGCGCAAGTGGGGGGCAAAAGTTTTTTTTTTTTGCGTATGCTGACTATGGCCGGCACTCTTTAGCATCTGGACACTGTTAGCGCATCGCCCACCCCACCTTTGATCAGCTTTGGACAGGTTTTAGGGTAAATTTGTGAACACCCGTGCCCCCCCACACACGCACACTAAATAAAGTTTTCCATGCACGCACGCACATACACACGCACACACACACTCCCCTTTGGGAGGGCCGGAGTACCTCAGGAACTGGAGGTTCCCGGATCGTCCCTGGCCAAAACTTTCCAGGTGTGGTCCCCATACTGGAAAGAAGGGACAGACCCCAAAAAATGTGTCACAGGAGGGGGATACGGAAGGACACCACCACTCAGTGTGACACGTGCCCTGATCATCCGGGCCTCTGCATTGACGGTTGCTACAAAGAGTACCACACTTCCATGGAGTACTACATTTATAATCCCCTTCCCCAATTTTAATTCCATTTAGCCACTGACAATCGAAAAAAAAACTATGAGATTTTGTAAAACTAAAATAATTAAAATAGTAGACAAATTAGGTATCGCCGCCTCAGAAATAATCTGCTATATAAAAATACCCCATGACCTAAGCCCTCAGATGAACACGGTGCAAAAAAAGGAATTTTTTTGTCACCTTACATCACAAAAAGTGTAATAGCAAGCGATCGAAAAGTCATATGCCCCCCAAAATAGTGCCAATAAAACCACCCTCTAATCCTGCAAAAAATTAGCCCCTACCTAAGACATTGGGCTAAAAACTTAAAAAACTGACTCTTAGACTATGGAGATACCACATTTTTATTTTTTTATATAAAAAAGGATAATATAGTTACACTATAACCTAAATACATTTTTAAAAAGTTGACATTTTAGGTATCACCGTGTCCGTAACAATCTGCTCTATAAAAATACCCCATGACCTAACCCTTCAGATTAACACAGTCCAAAAAAGGAAACATAATACTGTGAGGGGGCACATATCTGGCCATAACTACTGTGGGGGGCACATATCTAGCAATAACTACTGTGAGGTGCACATATCTGGCCATAACTACTGTGAGGGGGCACATATCTGGGCATATCTACTGTGGGGAGCACATATTTGGCCATAACTACTGTGAGGAGAACATATCTGAGCATATCTACTGTGAGGGGGCACATATCTGGGCTTAACTACTGTGAGGGGTCACAAAAGTGTGCATAACTACAGTGACAGGAACAAAGGTGGGCATAACTCCTGTGAGGGGCCACAAGGAGGACATAACTATTGTGAAGGGGCCACAAGATGGTCTTAATTACTGTGAGGGCCCACAATGTGGGCATTAGTACTGTATGGTAGCACTTAGGGGAAATGTCCTAGATTACCCTGCTATACATTGGCATGGCTCAGTCTTACAGGCCAGCACCATCCCCTCCTTATGTAATTACTCTTTTACTCTCTATCACCACAGGGACCTTGTTCTGGATCAAGTGGACATCACACCAAGATTTTATTACTTGGGACTGGGTGAGTGTAGCCATGCATTGGGCTTAGTGTAAAAAACATTTGCCGCACCGCTTAACTGTTGCCTCTTTGTATAAATTGGGGGTTCCTGATCCAAAGTTTGCACTGGGGCCCATAACACTCTAGTTATGCCACTGTTTGGGGTTGTTATCATGTTGGAATACTGCCCCGTGGCCCAGTTTCCGAAGGGAGGGGATCATGCTCTGCTTCAGTATGTCACAGTACATGTTGGCACTCATGGTTCCCTCAATGAACTGTGGCTCCCCACAGCCAGCAGCACTAATGCAGCCCCAAACCATGACACTCCCACCACCATGCTTGACAGTAGGTAAGACACACTTGTCTTTGCACTAATCACCTGGTTGCCGCCACACATGCTTGACACCATCTGAACCAAATAAGTTTATCTTAGTCTCATCAGACCACAGGACATGGTTCCAGTAATCGATGTCCTTAGTCTGCTTGTTTTCAGCAAACTGTTTGCGGGCTTTCTTGTGCATCATCTTTAGAACAGGCTTCCTTCTGGGACAACAACCATACAGATCAATTTGATGCAGTGAGCGGCATATGGTCTGAGCACTGACAGGCTGACCCCCACCTCTTTAACCTCTGCAGCAATGCTGGCAGCACTCATACGTCTATTTTGAAAAGACAACCTCTGGATATGACGCTGAGCATGTTCACTCAACTTCTTTGGTCGACCATGGCAAGGCCTGTTCTAAATGGGTGTACTCACTTTTGTACTTAAGGGTGTACTCACTTTTGTTGCCAGCGGTTTAGACATTAATGTCTATGTGTAGAGTTATTTTGAGGGCACATCAAACTTTACTTTACAGTGTATTAAAGTATCAGATCTTCAGTGTTGTCCCATGAAAAAATATGATAAAACATTTACAAAATTGTGAGGGGTGTACTCACTTTTGTGAGATACTGTATGTCAACCTACATATAGAGTTCTAAGCACTCCCTATAGGGAGCTTGACAACAGCCTGACCTAGTAACGGTAGCTATGGTCTATTAACTCTTTGTGTACCATAAATACATGAACTGCATATGCCACATAATAAAACATATTGTATTTTGCAGTGAACCATTACAGTAGTAGTAGTAGTAGGATACTGCAGAGTCTCTAAGCTGAGATTTGGATGTGAAATAATTGAAGGGTCATAGTGCTTCTGCTCCTTACTTTTAGTGATTAGAGGAGAGTGGGGCAAGTGTATTGATTTATAGAAAGCCCATACGCTTTCTATCAATCTGTACATCATACGCTTGGCAGTCTGAGAAGAGTCAAGTTGAGGTGAACAGAAACCTGGACGTCTGCAGATCAAAACCTCAGATGTCAGTATGACACATCAGAAGTTTGAAAATATATCTACCAATTAAGAGTAAACAATATTTAATAACAGGGCTATGTTTAGTTATTTTGTTACACTCAAAAGGGTAAGCTCAAACATCTATAATTGGTTTTGGAGTTGAGAAAATCTTTACTGAATTTCCAGTGAAAGGGTTGTAGTTCATTCAACTTACCTCTAGATGGTGGCATACACTGTACTGTAAATTATCATTGGCTTTTCAATGTTGAGATTCTAAGACAAGAATCAGGAACCCTATTGATATGCATCATTTGAACTGCTGTCCCTGATCTTTTGACCTAGGGGCCTGGATAAAGGGTTGGGGGTAGTTATACCAGAATGCCTATTCTTTTATGCATGACTGACATTTAGCCTGGACATCAGGTGGCCAAAAAAGCTCAGGACAAAAATCCTTTACCCTTTTACAAGACTATGGACTAATCATCTGTAGGTAAGAAATACGATTAAAGGGGTTCTCCAGGAATTGGAAAAATGAAAATACTTAAATATTATTTTATAATAAATATATTCACAAATACCTTTCTTTACTTAGAATGGCTTGTTTTATCTAGGGAGCAATCATCGGGAGAAACAAAATGTCTGCTGTCCTATCAGTACACACAAAACCTGTCCTAATCACACAGGAGGACAAGTTACTTCCCCACAATGAGCCATGGTGCAGCAGCATCCTCCTCTCTGCTTGTCAGGGGTCCTGAATACAGGTGAATCTCTGTGGGAATGGAGATGATGAGGAGACATGAGAGGAGGTGGGGATATGGGTAATGTGCAGCAGCACTTGTATGCAGTCTCCATTACCACAGCCTGCCCTGTCCATCCTCTCTGTACTTCATGTCTACTGATGAACTAAATTCCCCAGAGATTCAGCTAAAGTTCTTATCATCTGTATTCAGGATTATAATCTCTGGCAAATAGAGAGGAGGAGGAGGCAGCTCTTTACCTCAGTGTTGTAAAGTAACTTTTCCTCATGTGTGATCAGATTCAGTTTTGTGTGAACTGATGGGACAGCGGCCATTTTGTTTCGCCTGATGAATGCTCCCCAGTACCCCAGTAGAGATGAGTGAACTTTAAAAAAAAGTCCGGTGTTTGGCGTTCGGGTTGTGGTAAGTCGCGCATCCCGTTATGGATTCCACTATAGCGGCATATGGAATCCATAAGGGGCGGCTGCCACCAACCCGAACTGTTGAACAGCCGAAGGACCTGGGGTGACGTCACTGTCATGTGATCAGTGCAGGGGGCGTGGCCACGGGCGTAGGAAGCGGGGGGTACGGGGGTGACGAATCCCCCCCAGGAAATAATGCGGGGGGGACAGGTATGTAAAAATCCCCCCCAGCGGCAGCGCAATGTGTGCGGCGGTGGCGGGGCACAGGGAGATGAACGCTTCCATTGTGGAAGCGTTCATCTCCATAGTCATCTGTATCGCCGTCCCCAGGACAGCGATACAGATGGCTGTGCTGCGGAGCAGGAGAGGGAGAGGCGTCTCCCTTCCCTGCTCCTCTGATAGGCTTCCAGCACTAGGCTGGCAGCCTATCAGATGTTGGTACAGGCGGCGCGATGACGTCATCGCGCCGTCTGTGAGCCGTGCAACACGGGACACAGGCCGGAAGAGGCCTGCATCGCATCGCTGTGACGGATGGAGGTAAGTATAGGTGTCTTGTTTTGTGTGTGTCTGTGTGTGTGTGTTTTTTTTTTTTAAACTGGACCCACTGGCCCATAAGGGAGAGGGAGGGGGGAGGGGGAGAGAGATTTTTGGCACTTGGGGGGGCGGAAAAATATGTGGGCGTGGCTTGAGGTTGGGCGGGGACACGGGCCCCTTAAGTGCTGTCCCCCCAGATTTTTGGGGTCTCCTACGCCCATGGGCGTGGCTCAGCACTGCATTTGATTTGATGCCGCTATAGTGGAATCCATAACGGATGCGCGACTTACCACAACCCGAACGCCGAACACCGGACTTTTTTTTAAAGTTCGCTCATCTCTACTCCCCAGACAAAACTAGCAATAATAAATAATGAAAGGTATTTGAGAATATATTTATTATAAAGTAATATTTTAGTATTTTTATTTTCTTAATTCCCCAGAACCCTTTTAATGATCTAACAGGAAACTGCTAAAAGTGAAGATTCATAAGTTCCATAACTACTTAATGATCGGGCCTGTTTGGGCCATAATGTCCAACTTAATATTTTGCCTCTCCGCATTTCTGCAGTTTTGTTTTTGTTTAGTTTTTTTCATTTACAGCTATATTTTTTCTGATACTGTTTAGGAGGACACACATAAATTGCAGTGTCAGTTTTATATAATTTTATAATTTTTTTTGTCTTTGTAACTGCTTATACTTGCAGTTGTATCTTTTGCATTTTGGGGTCCACATGTTTTAGGATGCTTTTCAGGCACCATTTCAGATTTACAGAGGCTGTCAGGTGCCAAAACATAAGAAATACCCTCAAGATACCCCATTTTAGAAACTAGAAACACATTTAGGGGCATCTGCAAGCAGATTTGCACCTGTGAAACTAACTGACCCATTTGGGCAAATGGCAAGGTTCAGAACAGAAGGAGAAGGAGTGCAATTTAGCTTTTAAAGGACAGATTTGGGGTAGCATGTCACTTTTGCAAAATCCCTGAAGTACCAGTACAGTGGAAGTTCCCCAAAAAATAACCTCATTTTGGGAACTACACCCCCCAGGGAACTCCCCCAGGAGACAAACACCCAATTACTCCTGAGTATGGAAATACCTAATATGGTCATAAACAGCTGTTTGGGCAAATTACAGGTCTCAGGAAGGAAAGAGCGCAATTTGGATTTTAAAGTGACAACTTGAAAGGGATTCAAATGCCATGTCTGATTTGCAGTGGCGCAGTTAGGGTTCTATGGGCCCCAGGGCAAACTTTGAATTAGGGCCCCTCACCTCGAGACACCCCCCCCCCCTGATTCAGTGGTACGGCACTAATGTCTGAATTCAAAAAGGGGGGCCCGCACCGGCCATATGAGGTGAGGCGGCAGCAGCAAATAATAAGGGAGCAAAATAAAAACTAAATATATACAGAGAGGTGGTAAAAATGAAATATATAGACGGAGTGTGGGCAAAATAAAATATAGTGAGAGAGGGCACCACTGACAAAACCTTGGCAATAATATCCATGTGAGGCAGGGCATAGTATGAAGGCTTTGCTGCCAGTGACGTGCCCTGTAGTGTTGAGCGAACAGTTCGAGAATAGTTCGGGTTCGTACCGAATTTTGGGGTGTCCGGGACCCGGACCCGAACCCGGACATTTTCAAAAAAGTTCGGGTTCGGGTTCGGTGTTCGTCGATTACTTCCCGCTTTCTGAAGGGCTGCACAGCAGCCAATCAGCTAGCGTTTTACTTCTTGCCCTAAGAGCCCATCACAGCCATGCCTACTAATGGCATGGCTGTGATTGGCCAAGTGCAGCATGTGACCCAGTCTCTATTTAAGCTGGAGTCACGTAGCGCCGCACGTCACACTGCTCTGATTAGTGTAGGGAGAGGACGCAGCTTCTGTCAGGGCGAGATTAGGCAGGTTAAAGTCAGCAACAGCACCTAATGAACGGATCAATTTACAGCTGAGAATCATTGAACTTCTGCTAGTTACTTGCTCGCTGGTTTTTAGGCTGCACAGAGCGTTTTCTGTCACTTATTTTCTGGGTTGATCGGCGGCCATTTTGTGACTTGTGGTGCGCCAGAAGAAGCTGCCACCAAGTCCATCAATCCATCAATACTATTTTTTTTTTTTTGCTATATCCTACATCAGGGGCTTGGCTGTGCTAATTGTCACCCCTAGAAACTCAGGAAAGAAATTTCTATATTTTATTAAGGGGTTAAATACAATTGCCCAAATACCAATCCCCTAAATCTGGTGTTCAGCTTTGGTTAGACAAGTATAATACTGTCTGCTGTCTGGCAAAGGATAGATTATTTTCTGGGGTTAAATTCAATTGCCAAAATAGCAATACCATAAATCAGTGGTTTCAGCTGTGGCTGGCAAAAATAGAATAGTGTCCGAGGTAGCGCACACGTACAGGCGCACGTACACGATTCTTGAATAGTTGTATTATCGCGATAATAAAACTAACAGTGTAAAGTTGACTGTATTGCTCTAAGTTATATTCAGCGTCTGAATGTAACTTCTATTACAACACACCAATACTAAAACTGACTAAGAGACAGCTTTAAGTTCTATTCGAACGCGATTGCAACTTTGGAACTTAAAGTGGTGTACGATTTTAAAAGTTGAGTACTAAAAGTTGGAATCGCAATGCGATTCTTATGTATTCTTAATCGCATTGCGATTACAACTTTGAGCTACCGATCACCATGGGAACGCCTCCTCCAGTAGAATGTACTGTCGGATGTGAGAATTAAGTTGAAATCGCAATGCGATTATTATATATCTGCTTAATCGCATTGCCGTTTCAACTTAGCATTGCTAAATAATTCCATCCATATTGGTTAACTTACTGACTCAGTAAGTTAACGATATGGATGGAATTATTTAGCAATGCTAAGTTGAAATCGCAATGCGATTAAGCAAATATATAAGAATCGCATTGCGATTTCAACTTAATTCTCAGATCCGACAGTACATTCTACTGGAGGAGGCGTTCCCATGGTGATCGTTAGCTCAAAGTTGTAATCGCAATGCGTTTATTGCGGTATATTATCCCTCTGGGTGTCTTTTACAGTCTTTTTAGTACCCAAAAGTTCGGGTCCCCATTGACTTCTATGGGGTTCGGGTTCGGGATGAAGTTCGGGTTGAGTTCGGATCACGAACCCAGACATTTTCCGGAAGTTCGGCCGAACCTCTCGAACCCGAACATCCAGGTGTTCGCTCATCTCTAGTGCCCTGCCCTCATATGAATGGCGGGACACAGCGGTGCTCATCATTATTATTGCCAAGATTTTGTCAGTGGAACCCTCTCTCACCATATTTCATTTTGCCCTGCATATTTCATTTTTTTGTCCCGGTCTGTATATATATATATTTTTTGCCCCTCATTATTTGCTAGCTGCTGCCCTCATATGCCTGGCGCAGGCCCCCCTTTCATAATTCAGAGATGGACATTAGTGCTGCCGCCTGCCGCACCACTGATCATCTCTCTCCCCCTCCCCCTCATGAAGCCGGTGTATGTCATACATTAAACAAAAACAAACTGTTCCTCTCACAGCTCCCTACTTGCGGACTGAGAGCTTCAGTCGCGCAATCCCGTCCGTCACTCTGCAGCGCGCCGCAGCGTCGTTCCAGCTGTGATCCCGCGAGAGTGAGACCCGTGACTTCCCGCGGCAGGTATCATGCTGAAAAGTTAGAATTGAGTGCAGCACACCGCCCGAGGGCCCGCCTCGCCTTGCTGCACTTAAAAAAAAAGCAGCCACAGTAAAAAAAAAAGCACTTGCGGGGCTGCGGGCAGAGGGTGCAACTGCAATCATTACGCCCCTGCTCATTTGCAACACCTCTGAGGTACCAGTACAATACAGTAGAAACCCCCAAGAAATTTCCTCATTTTGGAAACCAAACCCCCAGTAATTCAGATAGGGGTGTAGTGATGATTTTAACTCCCATTCTCCCTAGTGTTCCATAGACTTCATTATCATTGGACAATAAAAATGAAAAATGATTTTTTTTTTTATAACGTCTTGCTTCAGTATCAATTTCTTTCATTTTCACAAGGCTTAATTGGAGAAACCCCTATGGCACCACCCCATGTCTGGTCATCTACTGCTGGACACCGCAGGACTCCGAAGGACACCAAAGGAAAGGAGCACTATTTAGATTACAGAACACAGATTTTAATGTAAGAAGACTACCTATACATTGCTGTCTTTATTAGTTATATAAATTGGCCGGGCGATTCTGGACTGCAGCCAGTCACAACCCAAACAGCTCATAAACGCACTGTGTAGTCATACCCTACAGAGTAATAATACTTCCAGAATATGCTCATGTGAAAAAATCCCAAGAGAAGTAATTTTCAAAGGGGGTAACATACCATAGTTCTACATCAGCTTTATGGTGTAGACTTTTTTGTTTTTTTCCAGACACTCTCACTGCTTTTCCAAAAAGTATAGGTGGGGTTTGGGCAAAGGGAGCTGAGCCCTGAGCTCCATTGCCCAACAACTGGTGCACATTACACCAGAAATCTCCTTCAGCTCCTGGCTGGAGTAGATTTCACTTTTGCCACATGAACAGCAGTAGATTATTAAAGAGCATGCTGACCATCCTTAGTAAAATGATATCTTTCCTCACTATGGTTATTAAGTGCCGACATATATCAATGCTTGTATTTCTGTAAATTACCTAGTTGGAGCAACAGGGAACTGGCCACTGCACTAGGAGCACCGCGGCCCCCTGTGCTCTCTGTACACCCCTCTCCTCTTTGAGTGACAGGCCTGGCCATCTCATCCAGTCCTGTGTTCTTGTGGCAGCGCCAAGGCTGTGATTCAGCTCTTGTGCAGTGAATCAGATGCTGCTCTTTTCTGAGCTTGGGAAACAGCAGAAGATCTATTGCGCAAGCACTGAGTCAGCTCAATTCGGCCATTGCACAGTGGATGAACACTGCTTTTTGAGCAAATCGTATCCACTGTGCAAGCGCTTATGACTCACTGAGCCTTGACCGGATGTCCTGTCTTGTTACTCAAAGGGGAGTACAGAGAGCACAGAGGAAGTTGCACTAGTGGTGCTCCTAGTGCTATGTACAACCCCCTGATGCTCCATGTGCCTAATTTAGATAAATATTAAAATATATATGTTGACACTTATTAACCCTAGTGAGGAAAGAAATATATTGTTTTACTCAGCATGATCAACCCTAACATGCATCATGCTAACAGAGGCTCTTTAAGAGGCATGCACTTTTTAGTAAATTGTTTGAATCTTCCGCTTGCGTTTTTTTTTTTTTTTTTTTGGGGGGGGGGTCTTAATAAATGATCCCCTAATTTCCAGTCTGTGGGCTGTCATGTGGTACTTTCAGAATAGGTTTGCTTTCCCTTGGTGTACTATCCCAAATTGGCATAGACGGCAAACGAAATAATTTTTCTACAAGATATCATACAGTGGCTTTGTGCCCTTTTGTGTATCAGATATGGTATGTGAGCTCCACTTTAGTCAATTTAAAAAAAAATCTGAACCACAAAATGAGCTAATGATTCATGACAGTGGAGAAGAACATGGCATAACTCATGGACTTGTGTATCAGTTATTCTTCTCAGTTGGGAATTTTCAGTGGCTCTCAACATCCAGCAGTGTTTTGTTGCTGACTGGAAGGGTACTAACATGCCAGTCAACATGCTTACAGAGTAGGCAGGTGAACTCTTAAAGCCTGCCCAGTTCCGGAGCCCTTCCTTCTTCGGCCTCTGTTATGTGTGTCCACCTGCAGCCACCAGTAATATCGTTATAAAGGTCTCTAAATGAGAAGGGGGTTGTAATTTATGGGCTCTGTAATTTTTAGGGACCCTAATCTGGGGTCTTCTTTTTATGGGTTCTGTATATACTAGGTGGACTGGTCCAGGGTGTGTTTACAGGGAGGGTTTGGTCTGGGCCTGTACAGGGGGATCTCAGCTCAGATAGAACTAAATGCCTGTTTTTCCTGCAGACCCATTTCGTTCACTTTTACTGTAATTTTCTAATTTTCTCAGCACATTTGCTTCCTCTGTCATTGAAATTCTGTGCACAACAACATCAACAAAAAATGCATTTGTGTTTCCGAACATCTCGTGGAGCTGACAAGTCCCATAAAATCTATTAATGCATTTAATGAAATCCCCACTCTGAGCAGCACACATGAATGAGTGCCGAATGGGAATTGGAAATGAAAATGTTTTTGTAAGCAATGTGCTAAGAGACACAGATTCTGCTCTTCTGTCTTCTTACGAAGGCTGCAAAAGCACCTGACAAATATGATGCTGCACAAGATGTCAATCATCTAGAGGTATTCAATGGCGACTTGTTGTGCAGTCATAAATGATATTGTCATTTTCAGACCATACGATAAACTGAGAAAACAACTACACCACAAATAATCCTGCGTCTGGTAGCCTGAATGACTTGGGCCTGCTTTCTTGTTTTCTCCCACCTTGGGAGAGTCTTATCATCTAGTGACTCCTGGGCTATTGTTCATGCTGTGCTTACAGTAATATCACAATTGCAGTGCAACCTCAATGCCTCCATAGGAGGGGAAAAGCCATAGACAACTTCCAATAATTGAACAAGCTGTTTTACTGCAACCATTGTATGGTCAAGAGATATTGCAGAGCCCTAGCATTGTGGTTAGATAAACCCAACTTTTTACAGTTTAACTCATTAATTTTTTTATTTCTAGTACATTGATATAAAGTGTATTTCTAATACACTTTATTAGAGTATTATGTTACATTTTATTAGAAAACAGCCTATAGCCAGTGTTCCCTCTAAGCCTTGGCAGCTGCTGAGCGGGGTCGGCTCAGAGCTGGGCACAGCTCCATCAAAGGTGGGCGATAGGAAAGCCTAAGATAAGTGTGATATCAAAGAGCATACAGTGTAACCCCTGAACCATGCCGTACAATACAGTATAATCCATACACCATGCTGTACAATATACATTATAATCCCTAAACCATGCTGTACAGAATACATTATATTCCTTGCACCATGCCGTACAATATCTAGTATAGTTAACCACTTCAGCCCCCCTAGCTTAAACACCCTTAATGACCAGGCCACTTTTTACAATTCCGCACTACACTACTTTCACTGTTTATTGCTCCGTCATGCAACTTGGCACCCAAATGAATTTTACCTCCTTTTCTTCTCACTAATAGAGCTTTCATTTGGTGGTATTTCATTGCTGCTGACATTTTAACTTTTTTTGCTATTAATAAAAATTTAACGACATTTTTGCAAAAAATTACATTTTTCACTTTCTGTTGTAAATTTTTTTTAAAAAAACTACATTTCTATATACATTTTTCTCTAAATTTATTGTTCTACATGTCTTTGATAAAAAAAATCTAATAAGTGTATATTTATTGGTTTGGGTAAAAGTTATAGCGTTTACAAACTATGGTGCAAAAAGTGAATTTCGGCATTTTGAAGCAGCTCTGACTTTCTGAGCACCTGTCATGTTTCTTCAGGTGCTAGAATGTCAGGATAGTATAAATACCCCCAAATGACACCATTTTAGAAAGAAGACACCCCAAAGTATTCGCGGAGGGGCATGGGGAGTTCATGTATCATTTCATTTTTTTTCACAAGTTAGCGGAAAATGACACTTTCTGAGGAAAAAAATAAAAATAATAAAGTTTCCATTTCTGCTAACTTCTGGACTCACTATGCCCCTCAGTGAATACCTTGGGGTGTCTACTTTCCGAAATGGGGTCACTTGTGGGGTGTGTTTACTGTTACTGCATTTTGGGTGGGGCTAAATTGTGAGCAGCCCTGTAAAAGCTAAAGGTACTCGTTGGAATTTAGGTCCCCTTCGCGCACCCAGGCTGCAAAAAAGTGTCACTCATGTGGTATCGCCGTGCTCGGGAGAAGTAGAGCAATGTGTTTTGGGGTGTATTTTTACATATACCCATGTTGGGTGAGAGAAATATCTTTGTAAACTGACAACTTTGTATAGAATTTTTTTTAAAGTTGTCGTTTACAGCAATATTTCTCACACAAAGTATGGGTATATATAAAAATACACCCCAAAACACATTGCCCTACTTCTCTGAGTCGGCGATACCACATGTGTGACACTTTTGCAGCCATGATGCGCAAGGGGCCTAAAACCAATGAGTACCTTTAAGTTTCACAGGGCATTTTTACGCATTTGGATTCAGACTTCTTCTCACGCTTTAGGGGCCCCTAAAATGCCAGGACAGTATAAATACCCCACATGTGACCCCATTTTAGAAAGAAGACACCCCAAGGTATTCTGTGAGGGGTATGGTGAGTTCATGTAAAATTTTATTTTTGTCACAAGTTAGTGGAATATGAGACTTTGTAAAAAACAAATAAAATAAATATCAATTTCCGCTAACTTGTGCCAAAAATAAAAATTCTGTGAACTCGCCATGCCCCTCACGGAATACCTTGGGGTGTCTTCTTTCCAAAATGGGGTCACATGTGGGGTATTTATACTCACCTGGCATTTTAGGGGCCCTAAAGCGTGAGAATCCAAATGCGTAAAAATGCCCTGTGAAATCCTAAAGGTACTCGTTGGAATTTGGGCCCCTTTGCGCATCTTGGCTGCAAAAAGTGTCACTCATGTGGTATCGCCGTACTCAGGAGAAGTAGGGCAATGTGTTTTGGGGTGTATTTTTACATATACCCATGCTGTGTGTGAGAAATATCGCTGTAAATTGACAACTTTGCATAAAAAATTTAAAAGTTGTCATTTACAGAGATATTTCTCTCACCCAGTATGGGTATATGTAAAATACACCCCAAACACATTGCCCTACTTCTCCTGAGTACGGCATTACCACATGTGTGCCACTTTTTGCAGCCAAGATGCGCAAAGGGCCCTAAAACCAATGAGTACCTTTAGGATTTCACAGGGCATTTTTACGCATTTGGATTCTCACGCTTTAGGACCCCTAAAATGCCAGGGCAGTATAAATACCCCACATGTGACCCCATTTTGGAAGAAGACACCCCAAGGTATTCCGTGAGGGGCATGGCGAGTTCACAGAAAAAAAAAATTGGCACAAGTTAGCGGAAATTGATATTTTTTTTTTTTAACAAAGTCTCATATTCCACTAACTTGTGACAAAAATAAAATTTTGCATGAACTCACCATATCCCTCAGCGAATACCTTAGGGTGTCTTCTTTCTAAAATGGGGTCACATGTGAGGTTTTGTACTGCCCTGGCATTTGAGGTCTCCGCAATCATTACACGTATGGCCAGCATTAGGAGTTTCTGCGATTCTCCGTATATTGAGCATACAGGTAATGAGATTTTTTCCGTTCAGCCTCTGGGCTGAAAAAGAAAAAATGAGCGGCACGGATTTCCTCATTCGCATCGATCAATGTGGATGAAAAATCTCTGCAAAATCAGTGACTGCGGTGCGGTGGGCTGGGCGCTAACTACCTAACAAGTAGCTAACTAACTGGCGGTGATAAGGGAGCCTTATGCCCCATTCACACGTCCGAAATTCTGTTTGCGGAGCGGAGTTGCGGACCCATTCATTTCTATGGGGACAGACTTTGTCCGCTCGGATCGAATTGCGGATCCGCACTTCTGAGTCTGCACTTCCGTTCCATAAAAATATAGAACATGTCCTTTTCTGTAGAAGCATTTTCTATATAGTTCTGGCAATGTGCGGATCTGCAAAATGCGGAAAGCACATTGAGCGGTGTCCGTGTTTCGCGGATCCGCAAAACACATATGGACATGTGAATAGAGCCTTACAGGGGGTGATCAGTGACAGGGGGTGATCAGGGAGTCTATATGGGGTGATCAGGGGTTAACAAAGGGTTAATAGTGGTTATAAAGTGAGGGGATGGGGGGGTTAGTGTAGTGTTTGCAACTTTACATTGTTACCTGGTCCTCTGGTGAGTCGATCCCAGTAAATGGGACCACCAGAGGACCAGAGTAGGAAGCTATATCAGGCGCTGTTAACAAAACAGCGTCTGATATACATGTTTGATCTAATTTATTTTACATTTACAGCCTGCCAGCGATGGATCATCGCTGGCAGGCTGTAGTATAACTGCAGAGCCGCGCTCTGCTGTGAGCACAGCGTGCGCGCGTTCACAGCAGATCTCGCCTCTCGCGAGATGACGCACGGATGCGTCCAGGAGGAGCAAACTTGCCGCCGCCTGGACGCATCCGTGCGTTAGGCGGTCGGCAAGGAGTTAATATGCCATGCTGTAAAATATACAGTATAACCCCTACACCGTGCTGTGTAATATACATTATATAATCCATACACCATGCATTATATTCCTTGCCCCATGCCATACAATATACAGTATATTTCATACACCATGCTGTACAATATACAGTATAGTTCATATAACATGCTGTACATTATACAGCATAATCCTTACACCATGCAAAACAATGTACATTCTAATCCATACACTATGCCGTACAATATACATTATAATCCATACACCATACTGTTCAATATACATTATAATCCATACACCATGCTGTACAATATACATTATAATCCATACACCAAGCTGTACAATATACAGTATAATCCCTACACCATGCTGTACAATACACAGTATAATCCCTACACCATGCTGTACAGTATACATTATAATCCATATACCATGCCGTACAATATGCATTATTACACCATGCTGTACAATATACATTATACCGTATTTTTCGCACCATAAGACGCACTTTTTCCCCAAAAATGGGGGGAAATGCCCCTGCGTCTTATGGAGCGAATGCTGAAATTTTTACATTGCAGTCTGCGATGCTCCAGCTGTGTTCACTGTGCTCCGGCCCCGCCGCTCCAGTACTGCACCATAGTATAGAAATAAAAAATGTCTTATTCATATAACATTCATTAAATCTCCCCCATAACAGTGCCATCCACAGATCCCCCATAACAGTATCTGTCACAGATCCCCCCATCACAGTGCGTCATCCACAGATCCCCAGATTCCCCCATAACAGGTCCATCCTCAGATCCCCCATAACAGTGTCTGTCACAGATCCCCCCATGACAGTGCCTCATCCACAGATCTTCAGATCCCCCATAACAGTGCCATCCCCAGATCCCCCATAACAGTGTCCTTCACAGATCCCCGCCATAACAGTGCATCATCCACAGATCCCCCATAATAGTGCCATCCACAGACCACCATTAGTTCAAAACCCACCAAAAGCACACCTTTTGGTTAAAAATATATTTATTTATTTTTCCTCCCCAAAAACCTAGGTGCGTCTATGGGCCGCTGCGTCTTATAGGGCGAAAAATACGATAATTCATGTACCATGCTGTACAATATACAGTATAATCCCTACACCATGCCTTACAGTATACATTATAATCCCTGCACCATGCTATATAATATACATTTTAATCCATACACCATGATCCCTGCACCATGCTGTACAGATATACAGTATAATCCATTCACCATGCCATACAATATACACAATAACCCCACAGAATTATACTGTATATTGTACAGCATGGTGTGGGGATTATACTGTATATTGTACAGCATGGTGCAAGGATTATACTGTATATTGTACAGCATGATGCAGGGATTATACTGTATATTGTATGGCATGGTGCAAGGATTATACTGTATATTGTACGGCATGGTGCAAGCATTATACTGTATATTGTACGCCATGGTATAGGGGTTATAATGCATACTGTACAGCAAATGTATGGAGGTTACACCATGCCGGACAATATAACTCCTGCGCCATGCTGTACAATATACAGTATAAACCCTATACAGTGTAGAGGTATACTGTATATTGTGTGGCACAGTGTATGCTATATGTGTGTAACATAAACATATTCCACATGAAAACTTACAATTACTTGGCTAGGCCCTTGGGGATCTTAGATGCCACTTCAACACTTTGGCTGGGGGGCTAGGTCTAAGAACGTGCCGTCCCCGCCTCTTTTACCCTCTTTTGCCGTGCTGCACGTGTTCTCCTCTTCAAGTAGCAGCAGTGCATGGGGAAGGAGGTGGGGCCAGCTCGGAGTGTTAAACCTCATCTGCAATTTCTCTGCCCAAGCCTCCAATCTATCCAGATCCCTCTGTAGCAGAAAACTGTCCTCTTCAGTGTGAATTACTTTACACAGTTTAGTGTCATCTGCAAAAATAGATATTTTACTGTGCAAGTCTTCTACAAGATCATTAATAAATATATTGAAGAGAATAGGGCCCAATACTGA
Organism: Bufotes viridis; assembly: GCA_033119425.1. Classification (NCBI taxonomy): domain Eukaryota; kingdom Metazoa; phylum Chordata; class Amphibia; order Anura; family Bufonidae; genus Bufotes; species Bufotes viridis. Next base: position 88,885,330 of record CM065594.1, on the reverse strand, counting down.
CCCCTGAGGTACCCCACTAGTGACAGTGACCCAATCTGAGTGTCTACCGTTAATAACCATCCTCTGTTTTCTGTCACTCAGCCAGTTACTTACCCACATACAGTCATTTTCTCCCAGCATCCTCATTTTATATACTAACCTTTCATAGGCGTGCGCAGCCTATTTCATTAGGGTGTGCACCCTAAAGCCAAAACACACACGTCGCTCGCCGCTATGTATATATTGTATACACATATATATATATATATATACAAATACACTCTGCATACATACATACAGACCCGTACAGTCGTACTCATATAATTATCAATATAAACAAAACATTTAAAAACCATATTAAAACAGTTTGTTTTATTAAATACATTTAGCAATGTAAACAAACGTTTAACATTGTTTAACTTAAACATTTAAGATAAATAAGCTGTTATAACTGTAACAAATTTAAGTAAACATTTTTACACAAAGTGCATGGTACATGGGAATTTTTCCTCATCTTTATGCTCTAGAGAAGAAGACGTCGCACAGAAGGTGTTATGGACTTAAATTCTTCAATGACCTCGTTATAAGTAGCCGACCAAGCCAATTCTTGCTCAATATATGATATCATGAGTGCATCCAGGCGTTCTTGGGACATTGTACTCCTCAGTTTGGTTTTTACATGTGTCAGTTTTGAAAAGGCTCTTTCACATGAACAGCTTGTCACTGGTAACACTGTAAAGCATTGAACACACTTATAAAAAGCATTAAATGTGTTGGATCGATCTGATTCTTTAAACCAATCCAGCCACTCTTTGATGGTATTTGTGGTGCAACCTTTAGGAGTAGGTCCATCATACTCCCTTAGCAGTGTGGCTTCTGCTTCCAATTCATCCACCGACACCTTAAATTTGTTGGCAAGGATTTCTATGTCACCTTTAGGAATCTCCAAGCTTAGCAGTTTTCCTACTGCAGTTACAATATCACACGACTCCTGTTCAAATCGCTGGTCAATACCAGTTATCAATGAATCCAGTAGTGGGTAAAATGAAGTGATCCTTTCCTGCTCCTCTTTTGTTTCATAGTGATACTGAGACTGTGCTGCTTCATCAAGAAGGACAGAAGGTTTTCTCTTCCTAACTGGTGGAATGGCGACATTATTTTCGGCACACTTTTTTCACAATCATGGAAAATTGACTGAAAATAATCTGGGTCACTTCTCATGGAGACCAAGGAGTTGCGCAGGCTTTTCACCACTGTCATTGCAGTAAGCAAGTTGAGATTTGATGCTTGCAATGTCTTGCTAACTTTTACCACCATTTGGAGAATAGGGTGCATCATGTGCAGAGCAAAGATAAACCTGAAAGAATTTAATTCACAAATAAGGCCCCTTGCTTTTATTTTAGCATCAGCTAAGCGACTTGATTCGATGATCTCATGTAAAGCCTGTAAAATAACTGAAAAGTTTTCTTTTACTGCAGCCACTGCTTCTGCTCTGCATGCCCACCTTGTGTTTGACAGTGACTTTAGAGTCTTCAACTGAGTTCCTACTTCTTGAGAAATCTTCTCCATTACAGCATGTCTCACAGGACTTCCCTCCATGAAGGCATAAAGAGTCTGTATAATGCCAAAGAAGTCAAACACTGTTCTGTTTTGTCTACTTGAGGTGCATGCATCAACTAGGACAAGGTTTAAACAATGTGCATAGCAGTGTACATAGAGTATTTCATGGTTTTTTCTTTACATTTCATCTGAACACCTGCAGTGCATCCAGACATAGTAGATGCTCCATCAAAGCACACAGAGATCACTGATGACCAGTCAGTTTTAATAATATCAAGAACATTATTTATTTGATCAAAAATAGACTGGGCGTCAACTTTTAAGAGCCTTTGAATTGAAACAAAATGCTCAACTGGACTTTGCTGTTCATTATTAAAATATCGTACTACGACAGACATCTGCTCATGGTGTCCACAGTCAGCTGTATCATCTGCAATTATGGAGATCATTTTTCCATTTATTGCTGACACAATTTTTGTTGCACAATATTATGTAAGGCCATAATTAAATCATTCTGGATGCGGTTACTCAGATATGTAGCATTTCGAGGAGATTCTTGCAAATGTCTTTGCATGACAGGATCATATTTTTTTAGTAGATCAACAACATTCAGAAATAAACCTCTCTCGTGGCTATCGGTTTTTCATTGTGACCTCGAAATGGTCTGCCACCTATTGCCAAACACCGAACAATGTCAATCAGTCGCTTCATGAGATTTCTGTTCTTGCACCTTTCTTCTTCTTTTTTGATAGATATACTTTCTTGCTCTCATCTAGTAACACATCAATAGGTTTTCCTTCACTAAAGCTTGACCATGCAGAAGTGCTCCGCATATGAGATTTTGATTGTTGGTGAGTTTTAAAACATTCATTAGCCCGGTGCCAGTTTCTGAATCCCTTTTCAATAAAGGCTGGATCAGCGTGACCTTTTGTGTTGCATCATTAGAAGAAAAGCAACGGCAGTAGAAACAAAATGCTGCATCTTTTGCTGGACTATACTCCAGCCACCTGTATTTTCCATACCAATCACTATGAAAATTTCTTTCTTTATTCCCTATTTTAGTTCTTGGAAACATACTCAGTTGTGGCTGATAAGGGCCTCTAGCTACTCGATTCTGACGTTCAAATCTGTTTTGGGGAATACTACAGACTGGATCATCAGCTGCTATGTTTGATTGCTTTGAACAAAGCCCTGAACTAAAATCTGTAATGTCTTCTGTTTGGTCATAACCTGCCGCTTGGCACTCACTGGAACTACACATTGGTTCTGGTTCATCAGTTTGCATGTCTGATGATGGCTTTGAATATGAAGTGCTCTGTTCTGAACTAAAATAAATAACATCCTCAGCTTCATCAAGACTTGACGCATCAATTGGTACATTTTCTGAGTGTAAACTGCACTGATCGGAACCAACAGAAATATCTTCTTCTGCACTTTTATCAGCAACATACTCAGGCACAGTGTTAGCCACAGAGTCTGAGGTATTGGCTTTTTTGGTTTCCTGATAACAAACCGATCCATATTTTGGAATTCTGTATCTCACAATTACTGTTTTCTGGATATTAGACTGTGTATATCTTCCAAGTTCAAAACATTCAGAAAAATCTGTATTTGAATCTCAACTAACTATCAGTAGTAGGCAGTAGACTTTTAACCCTTTAAGTTAGATGACACAGCTGAGCTGCCCTGACCCTGAAAGTAAATTAATAATGCCCTGATTGAAATATTACAAAATACTGCAGCCTTATAAAAGCAGAAAAAAATAATTTTTAAACTTACCTACTCTACCTGGCTGCCGCCCGGAACCCGTTCTGGGAGAAAACGCTGGGCTCTGCTCTGGCACTGCTCTCTGACACAGCCGGAGCGTTGCTGTTACTCCGCCTCTGCACAGTGGCGACTCTAGAAACAATATATAGTGGGGGCACATAAGATATCACAGTCAAAAATGGGGGGCAATAATAATTTTCACCACTTAATCATACTACTGGAAAAAACTAAATAAGTATATATAAATAAGATTACAAAATACCAGTATTGCGGTATGCAGGGATACCTTTGTATTGTACTAACCTAATACTTTAAACACAAGCTTTCAAGAGTTTTACTTCCTCGTTATTGCTTCAGACATGAGAAAGAGAGAAACACTTTCGAAAACTTTTCTTTAGAGTTTTAAGCAGTTTTAGCACTATAATGAAACAATTTACTTACCAAAGAAGCTATTCAGTCGTCTGCTATGCGTCCTCTGCTTGCTTTCAAGGATCTTCCCCTCCTTTCAGTCTCTCCTCAGTGCGCACTGTTATGGGGGATCTGTGGATGACACACTGTTATGGAGGATCTGTGGATGACACACTGTTATGGGGGATCTGTGGATGACACACTGTTATGGGGGATCTGTGGCTGTCACTGTTATGGGGGATCTGTGGATGACACAGTGTTATGGGGGATCTGTGGATGACACTGTTATGGGGGATCTGTGGATGACACTGTTATGGGGGATCTGTGGATGACACTGTTATGGGGGATCTGTGGATGACACACTGTTATGGAGGATCTGTGGATGACACACTGTTATGGGGGATCTGTGGATGACACACTGTTATGGGGATCTGTGGATGACACTGTTATGGGGATCTGTGGATGACACTGTTATGGAGGATCTGTGGATGACACACTGTTATGGGGGATCTGTGGATGACCCACTGTTATGGGGGATCTGTGGATGACCCACTGTTATGGAGGATCTGTGGCTGACACTGTTATGGGGGATCTGTGGATGACACACAGTTATGGAGGATCTGTGGCTGACACTGTTATGGGGGATCTGTGGATGACACTGTTATGGGGGATCTGCGGATGACACACTGTTATGGGGGATCTGTGGATGACACACTGTTATGGGGGATCTATGGATGACACTGTTATGGGAGCACTGTGGATGGCACTGTTATGGGGGATCTGTGGCTGACACTGTTATGGGGGATCTGCGGATGACACACTGTTATGGGGGATCTGTGGCTGACACTGTTATGGGGGATCTGCGGATGACACACTGTTATGGAGGATCTGTGGATGACACTGTTATGGGGGATCTGTGGATGACCCACTGTTATGGGGGATCTGTGGATGACACACAGTTATGGAGGATCTGTGGCTGACACTGTTATGGGGGATCTGTGGATGACACACTGTTATGGGGATCTGTGGATGACACTGTTATGGGGGATCTGTGGATGACACACTGTTATGGAGGATCTGTGGATGACACACTGTTATGGAGGATCTGTGGATGACACTGTTATGGGGGATCTGTGGATGACACACTGTTATGGGGATCTGTGGATGACACACTGTTATGGGGGATCTGTGGATGACACTGTTATGGAGGATCTGTGGATGACACTGTTATGGGGGATCTGTGGATGACCCACTGTTATGGGGGATCTGTGGATGACCCACTGTTATGGAGGATCTGTGGCTGACACTGTTATGGGGGATCTGTGGATGACACACAGTTATGGAGGATCTGTGGCTGACACTGTTATGGGGGATCTGTGGATGACACTGTTATGGGGGATCTGCGGATGACACACTGTTATGGGGGATCTGCGGATGACACACTGTTATGGGGGATCTGTGGATGACACACTGTTATGGGGGATCTGTGGATGACACTGTTATGGGGGATCTGCGGATGACACACTGTTATGGAGGATCTGTGGATGACACACTGTTATGGGGGATCTGTGGATGACCCACTGTTATGGGGGATCTGTGGATGACCCACTGTTATGGAGGATCTGTGGCTGACACTGTTATGGGGGATCTGTGGATGACACACAGTTATGGAGGATCTGTGGATGACACTGTTATGGGGGATCTGTGGATGACCCACTGTTATGGGGGATCTGTGGATGACACACAGTTATGGAGGATCTGTGGCTGACACTGTTATGGGGGATCTGTGGATGACACTGTTATGGGGGATCTGTGGATGACACACTGTTATGGGGGATCTGTGGATGACACTGTTACGGGGATCTGTGGCTGACACTGTTATGGGGGATCTGTGGATAACACACTGTTATGGGGGGATCTGTCTGTGGATGACATATGACATATGAGGAGGGCTATCTGGGGACATTATACAGGGGTAATATAACTAAGGGGTATTGGGATATATTATACAAGGGTAATAAAACTAGCGAGGAGGGATATCAAGGACATTATACATGGGTAATATAAGTTATATTACCCCTTTATAATGTACTCTAATACCCGTTAGTTATATTTCCCCTGTATAATAATGTACCCGCGACCCGTCTGATACCCCTTAGTTATATTAAGCCGCCCTTTATAATTTACCACAATACCCCTCAGTTATATTATATAACTAAACTGAGGGGTATCAGGGTACATTATACAGGGGTAATATAACTGAGGAGGGCCATCAGGGACATAATACAGGGGCTAGGAGTAATATATTAGTTATTACCCCTGTATAAAATCGGATAATAGCATAGCCCTCCATAGTTATATGCCCCCTACCCCCCTGTATAATTCCCTGATACTCCTCAGAAGGTTCAGATAATCATATATATTCTGACTAAACTGAGGGGTAGGGTATCAATCAGGGTAAGGGTACTTTCACACTTGCGGCAGGACGAATCCGATCCGTCCTGCCGCAAGTGCCCTTGCACTGTGCTGCCGCTCTGTCCCCATTGACTATAATGGGGCGGGCGGAGCTACGGCGCTGCACAGCAGTGCGCGGCCGGAGATCGCCGGACTAAAAGTCCTGCATGTCCGACTTTTCAATCCGGTGATCTTTGCCATGCTGCGCCGTAGCTCCGCCTGCCCCATTATAGTCAATGGGGACGGAGCGGCAGCACAGTGCAAGGGCACTTGCTGCAGGACGGATCCGGCAGGCTGAATAGCCTGCCGGATTAGATCCTGCCGCAAGTGTGAAAGTACTGTTACTGGGATGGGACAACAGAGCCAGAGGGGTAGCACTGTGGGACAGTCAGAGAGGAGGGGAGGTAGACATACAGTTGAAACATACTTTTTTTTATATACGTTTTTAATGTTTGCTAGTAAGTAGTGATGCTGCCCTATTGGAGTCTCTGGACTGGTAAACTTACTTTTTTAATTTTTAAAAATACACACTGCTGCAGTGGCAGGGTGGCACCACCACCAGAAAATCAGAGACTGAACTAGTCTTCACTCTAGTCTTCAGGCAGATACCGCCGGATACTGTCTGCAGACTGGACCAATCTCTCTGGAATCCTTCCTTCCAGCGCCGTCAGGCCCTCACCTCACCAGGCGCGCAGGGCACACAGTGAGACGTGACGTGAGTGTGACGTCAGCCTGCGCCGCACGGCACGCACAGCACGGCACACTCAGTCTCCGCCTCCGCTGGATCCAGAAGTCAGAGCTCCGCCCCCGCCCGCAGACAGCCCAGGGACAGGGTAAATTTATTGTATTTAAAATGCAAATTAATTAAAGGTGCGGCGGGCGGCTGCAGCACACAGAGCCACAGGGGAATCAGCGGGGGGAGACACTGCAGCGTACAGCACGGGGGTGCCGATTCGAATCTATTAGGGTGTGCCCAGGCACACCCGGCACACCCCGTGCGCACGCCTATGTAACCTTTTATGATGTACAGTGTCAAATGTTTTGGAGAAGTCTAGATATACGACATCCATTGATTCGCCGCTGTCAAGTCTAGAACTTACCTCCTCATAGAAGCTAATTAAATTAGTTTGGCATGACTGATCCCTCATGAAGCCATGCTGATATGGGGTTATTTGCTTATTTTCATTGAGATCCTCTAAGATAGCATCTCTCAGAAAACCTTTAAACAGTTTACCCACGACAGATGTTAATCTTACCGGCCTATAATTTCCAGGCTCTGTTTTTGGACCCGTTTTGAATATTGGCAACACATTTGCTAGTACACATTTGCTGGTGAGTACAATAAAGGAATTTAAGAGGGGACTGGATTTATTTCTGGAGTGTAATAATAATCGATCGATGTGTTCTATACGCATCCGTATGTCCGTTCTGAAGTCCCACAAAAATGATAGAACATGTCCTATTCTTGTCCATTTTGCAGACAAGGATAGGCATTGTTACAATGGGTCCATAAAAAGTGGATGCAACACAGACGTCACACGGACGTCATCTGTATTCTTTGTGGAACCACGTTTTGAGGACCACAAAATACATACGGTCCTTTGAATGGACCCTAATTGTGATTTATTATACAATGATAAAGTAGTTATATAATAAAAAGGCAAATCCATGTTTCTACATGCATACATTTCAATGGAAAAGAAGTGACATAGAAAACAGCAATAATAATGTCATAACTAATGCCATATAAAATGTATACCATGATGAACAGCTCGACAAGAATCTTAGAACTGGAAACGCTCTACATAGGGTATGTCAGGTCCTTAGTTCATAAGCTTGTTTCTAGCTGTCTTCCAGGTCCTTCTGTAGTTGGCCTTGTCTCTGCGCCTCTCCACCTGGGACATGTAAAGATGTGCTCAATGCCAGATGACTCCAACAGGCTAATTAACTAATAAGTGTTGTTGCTTGCATTGTGCCCTTCTTCCAGAACAGCAGCAGTATGGCTAATGTTGGCCTTGGAGGAGTAACATGGATGAACGCTTTCACTGGGGTGCAGGAGAAGAAGTCTGCAGACCTTTCTCCCAGTCTGGCTAATTAAAGGAGCTACGATTCCCTGACAGAAGTTGAGCAGATTATCTTCATGCCATATGTTCCCAGGAGTGGCAGCACTCACTATAGCACTACTGTCTTCATCACCAAGGAGCTAGATAATCCCTCTTGTTCATCTCAATGTGTGAACAGCAATGAATAACTTCTCTCTGTTACCTTACCATGGTACCGAACTCTGCCAGATGACCTTTGGAGGTGAGATCCAGCCCAACTACTGTCACATGTGAACAATGACTAAAGAGAACTGATGCTTTTATCCAAAGCTAGTAAATGTGAAGAAGGTAAGGATGGCCACCACGAGGTGCATCAAGAGTGCTAGTCAGCATGTACTACCATAACTGATAAGAGTAGAGCATGCAAAGAGACAATGCGCCTCGGATAAATCACAATACTTTATTAAAGACTTCACAATGTATTCAGCAAAGAACATTGGGAAAAAATGTAAAAACAGTTAAAACACCACACAAAGGCTGCTTTCACATGAGCTTGTCTGTAATTCGCATATGGCGTGTATGTTGTGTATCTGGATTATATATCATTCAGAATCCATGCGTATTCCAGAGCCAAAATACGGCCAGATTTCTATATGCTCATGTCAAAAAGGCCAATCCCTGACCGTTATGGCCGGAGCTCCCAAAAGGAGGATTATTTGGAGATTTGTATGTTTTTTCAGTTGTACTTTCTCTGGACTCTTTTATATTTTCCTTTGTTTTATTGCTTTTTGACTGAATTTTATGGATTATTGTATCTTGCTTTTATTGCTACTTTTGTACATGCGAATAATTATTATTCATATATGATTTGACTTTGGTCCATGATGCGATAGTGATTTTCCAGTGGGGGAACACTGGCCATAATGGGGGTCAGGCATTACTTGACATGCTTTTTGTGTGGTTTTACATTTTGTCCCAGTGTTCTTTTTTTAACACATTGTAAAGTCTTACCCTGGGTTCACACCTGAGCGTTTTACAGCGCGTTCCTACAGGCTGTAAAACGCTCAACAGGTGAAAACCCATGTTTCCCTATGGGCATGGTTCTCACCTGAGCGTTTTACAGCGCGTACGAACGCGCTGTAAAACGCCCTACGCCCAAAGAAGTACAGGAGCTTCTTTGGGGCGTTTTCAATGGGATTTGTAGTATCACAGCAGTGGAGTGCCAATAGTTGCTGATCCCTGGCATCGCCATTACACCTAGAGGCTCCGCTTTCTCTGCAACTCTAATGCCCTCTGCACTTTGATTGATAGGGCCAGGCAGTGAAAACATCATCATGCCCGGACCTGTCAATCAAAGTAGCAAGGGTGCAGCAGTTGCAGAGTAAGGCCTCTTGCACACGGCCGTTGTCCTGCCGTGCGTCCATTCTACTTGCACACTTGTTCTATTTTTTTGCAGAACGGACGGATCGCAGACCCCTTTCAAGTGAATGGGTCCGCAGCACGAGCATGGCCAGCACACGTTTGTGTGCAAACAGAGGCCCAAGCAGAGCCTCTAGGTGTAATCGTAACGCCCCCCGTTGCTCCTAGAGGCTCATTTGCATATATTAAAACGTAATTTTTCTCAGAAATGTGGGCACATATGAACATGGGACCAACACAGATGCCTTCAGCTGCCAAGTGCACATGTAACAGGTACAAATCTGATGAGAGGTGCCCTTCCTTAGATGAGATCATGAAAGGTGATTATATGGGGTTCTGATCTGTGGGGTCCGTTTGGAATAGCTCGTTAATCAGAGTAACCTGTCCATCATCACCTATAAAAATGTGAAGGATTTCTTAGGAATCTGCTCAATAAACATCATTTACAATCCCCCACAATAGGACTGAACTGTACCAGAATGAACGCAGGCCTCCTGCTGTACATCGCACGGTAAACAGAGGGGCATGGGTGACAATCGCTTGCCCGTATGACAATTCCTCGCCGGTCAAAGGCCACACACAATAGGTGAAGGTTTTCCAGATAAAATAACCCAGAACAATATTGTTAAATGGACTGGAAATGAGTTTCTGGGCCTGAGCATCTGTATGATGGGACAGGGGAGCGAGACCTGATCCAGGAGACTAGATTTAATTAAGAGACAACATTATCCGAAATCTCCCAGCTCTGCTGCGCGCTGCTCACATACAGATCCTGTTGTACCTGTGCTGCCGCGCTCCACTTTCTGCCGGTGAAGCAAGTTCTTGTTAATCCTCAGTGAATATAATCTGCTGCTCCCCAGTCACCCACTCCTCCCTAATCACAATGCATAAAAATTCATCATATAGCACAAATGTATGGATAATGTGCTACAGGTCGTGGACTGGAGTTTGTCAGCTCTCCTACACAGTCATTGTTAAAGGGGAGCTCCACTTTTATATAAAGATTAACTTGTGTACAACTTTTTACCATTGTTTGTGTCAATTCCTTGGCATTTTCAGGATCTCTGCTTGCTGGGAACAGGCTCTGTAAATGCTGAAAACCTGTAGAAACCTAATACTTGTGATGACATATACATTTCTCCTGCACCGATACATGGTATCAAACTATCCGGATAGGAGAGACGTTTGTGCAGCTGTAGAATGATATATTGTAACAAACCCTCAGCTGTGATACAAGATCTCAGCTGTGAAAATTCAAAAGTTTTCCCCAGTTTTCAGCCATAAGCAGCTGGTCCTTATGGATACATAGTGGCAAAATAAGGGGCTCCTTCATGCACGCATATCTCAAGCTTTTTTAACACTTGTAGACAACACCATGAATCCCAGGCATTTTGGAAGTCTTAAAGAGAAATCAATGGGAAAAATGCCAGAAAAAAAACGAACGTATGAAAACTTTGTGTGTGAACCCATTACTTAGGGGGACACATGGACGACATTGATACTATGACTGACACTTGTGGATATCCTGTAACTGGCATCTTTGGGGTTGATGTGGCTGGCATTTATTGGAGCAGAATGGCTGGCATTTGTAGTGTAGCTGATGAATGACTTAGGCTGGCATTTATGTGGGTTCTGTGGCTGGCACTTATGTGGTAGTGTGGCAATCATTTATGTGGGTTTGGTGACTGGTATTTATGGGGGTTCTTGGTAGTGTGTCTGGAATTTTTGTGGTAGTGTGGCTGGCATTTATCTGGTAGTGTGGCTGGCAATTATATGGTACTGTGGCTGGCATTCATCTGGTAGTGTGGCTGGCATTTATATGGTAGAGTGGCTGATATTTATGTGGTAGTATGGCTGGCATTGACATGGTGGTATATCTGGCATTGATGTGAGTTCTGTGGCTGGCATTTATGGTATAGTGCAGTGATGGGCAAAGTGCGGCTCTCCAGCTGTTGCTAAACTACAACTCCCACCATGCCCTGAAGTAGGCTGATAGCTATAGACAGGCTTTGCATGCTGGGAGTTGTAGTTCTGCAACAGCTGGAGAGCCGCACTTTGTCCATCACTGGTATAGTGTAACTGGCATTTATGTGGGCTCTGTATCTGGAATTTAGGTGGTAGTTTGGCAGATACTTATGTGGTAGTATATCTGGCATTGATGTGGGTTCTGTGGCTGGCATTTGTGTGGTAGTGTGGCAATCATTTATGTGGGTTTAGTGACTGGTATTTATGTGGGTTCTTGGTAGTGTGTCTGGAATTTATGTGGTAGTGTGGCTGGCATTTATCTGGTAGTGAGGCTGGCAATTATATGGTACTGTGGCTGATATTTATGTGGTAGTATGGCTGGCATTGACATGGTGGTATATCTGGCATTGATGTGAGTTCTGTGGCTGGCATTTAGGTGGTAGTTTGGCAGATACTTATGTGGTAGTGTGACTGGCATTGATGTGGTAGTATATCTGGCATTGATGTGGGTTCTGTGGCTGGCATTTGTGTGGTAGTGTGGCAGATATTTATGTGGTAATGTGACTGGCATTGATCTGGTAATATATCTGGCATTGATGTGGGCTCTGTGGCTGGCATTTACTGTATGTGGTAGTGTGGCAGATATTTATGTGGTTGTGTGACTGGCATCGATGTTGTAGTATATCTGGCATTGATGTGGGTTCTGTGGCTGGCATTTATGTAATAGTGTGGCTGATATTTATGTGGTAGTGTGGCTGCCATTACTACGGGCACTGTCTGAACCATTTCCAGCCAGAGCATACCAATATATTGTGCCATGTGCACTGTACCAAAAATATGATGGTGGAGATTGTGGGTTATATCTAGAGATGAGTGGATTTCCTGAAATGTGTTTCAGTTCAGATTTGAGGGCTAGGGGTAAACGGATGGCAGCGGTGGTAACAAACACACTGCACCCTCACAATTTTTATTTTTTTTCAATAAAAAAAGTCCTAAAAAATCATCCCATTTTGGTAGCAGATGCCTTCTTCTCTGTCTTCTGACGCCACTATTTTGATCGGTTTGTCCGAAAGAATCACAAAAACATTAGATTTACTGAAGTTCAAAGTTTTTGAGAACTTTGTAAGAAACTCTGGTTTATTAGTATCAGTTCACTCCTCTCTAGTTACATCTAGTTCTGATGTCAGAGCGGTGAAGGGTACGTATGTGCAGTGTGTGAGATACAATTCCGTGGAATAAATTGGCACTACGTATAAGTATCACGCACCGTGCATGTTACAAATCTTGCTCTGTTTGTACTACCGTACATCTCTATATCCGGAGAAGTGTTGTGCGTCCTCCTCCTGTTCCTTGAGATTGCAGCAGAGGGGATACCCCTGCCCCCCTCTTCTTGCTGCATTCACTCACTTCCCTTCTGCGGGGTCTACAGGAGTCTGTTCAAACAGCCCATTGTATGAAGTAAATAAATTAGTCTCTGTGCTCTCAGCCTGGCCCTCTGGCAGCTGCCCGCATTGTTGGTGCAGACAAGGGGTGAGGGGGGAGGGTCTGGCTTGCCCCCCTTTCCTTGTCCTTCCACACTCCTAGGTCAGCCAGGGTCAGCATTCCCGGCTCCTCAGACTTTCCTTGGCTTTTCTTCTTTGGTGATATATTATTTTACTACTCTTTCAGACCCCTGCACATCTTGCCCATGTGAGGTGTCCAGCTCACACGCTTGGCCTGCTCCAAGGATCATTACTCAATTTCCCCAACAATCGGATCCATGTAGTACAGTCAGTAACCCTCTCAGCACTGGAGGGGTGGACAAAAACTCGAAAAATTATCATATTAGGCCATTAATCCTCTAGTTAAAAAATCCTCAATAAATTTAAGAGCCGTTGCTTCATCCTTTTCTACCAGGTTATCTCAGTTCTATCTATCCCTAGGAAAGCTTGCTAGTGTCCAACATGGCAGCCATTATATCTCCCTCAGGAGCAGTAATCAAGCTTCTCTAGCATCCTGAATAGCATTTCTCCATAGTTTTGTAGCAGTATTAGAGCAGCTCGGCTTCACTGAAATACTACTTAGATTTACGTATTGTAAGAGCATTGAAAAGCCGAGTGACCACCCAGCAGGATGTTTTCTAATATCCAGGGCTCTCATACTCCTAGATTACATATCTGTTGAGATGCATCTTCTGCTGTTCAGTGGCTTCATATGTAGGCAGAAATGGTGATCATGCAGTGACCTGCCTGTTCACAGCTAAAGAATTAAAGGGGTTGTCCCATGAAAAATATACTACAGTTTTCGAATCAGCACCTGAATCTGAATTGTTTTGTAATTGCATGTAATTCAAAATTTAGCATAGCCACTGAGTAATTCAATAAAATGTATGTGTATAGCGCCACCTGCTGTTTGTTTTTTTCTCTGTTTTTTTGTCCTGCTCACTGAGGTGGTCGCACGTTCTCAGTTTCCTTCAACTGCCTCCTGAGCTGTGATAGGGAGAGCATGGACACGCCCCCTGAACTGCAGCAGAAAAGAGACTCTGCTTGAGTTATGAGCTTGATATAAATCTAGCAGAGCAATGAATGGGGAGATCTCTGTATCTATGTTCTGGTTCTGGTTCTAGCTTTGTTAGAAAGAGAGGTTTGGCTTTTATTTTTTACATTAGTCATGGGATAGCCCCTCTAATGCTATAGGGTGGTTTTCCATAGCAACCAATCAGAGCTCAGAGACCTATAGGAGGAACTGAAAGCTGAGCTTTGATTGGTTGCTATGGGCAACTAAGACTGATTTATTATTCAGTTTGATAAACGTGGCCTATTGTGTCAGAAAGATGGTGTTCTCCCTGGAACAGTGAATAGTAATTTGACTTTTTGACTTGACAGCAAAGAGACCTTTGCCGACAAGCACCCAGGAACAAAACCACCAGCTAGACATTGTATTCAGAGTCTGGTTCAGAATTTGCATCAAACGGTTGCAAACATGAAGAAACTGAGGCCCCCACGGTTGGGCTTGTCCAGAGAGTAGGCAGAGTTTACCATTTATAAGACAGGATGATGTCTGGAAAACTTGCCACTGCCCCTCTGACTAGCCATGCTGCACTGACCTGCTCCTGACAAGTCGAGTCAGGAGAAACAGGTTGGAGGAGAAGTTTAGATGGTCCTTCAATAGAATTAGGGTGCATGTTAGGATAGGGTTTAGGTTCGATCTAATGGTGAGTGCTCCACTGCGCCAGTGTTAGGGCAGACTTTACAGCGGATATGCTCAAAAGACGACTAGAGAATGAGTACACGACCCCAGCAGCCTCATATTTGAAACCAAACCCATGTACATATACGTACCTTTGTGTTTGTCTGTCTATTCACATTGAGTAATTTAACCACCTCAGCCCCCCTAGCTTAAACACCCTTAATGACCAGGCCACTTTTTACAATTCTGCACTACACTACTTTCACAGTTTATTGCTCCGTCATACAACTTACCATCCAAATGAATTTTACCACCTTTTCTTCTCACTAATAGAGCTTTCATTTGGTGGTATTTCATTGCTGCTGACATTTTCACTTTTTTTGCTATTAATCAAAAATGACCGAATTTTTTGCAAAAACATGACATTTTTCACTTTCTGTCGTTATTTTTTTTTTAAAAAACTACATTTCTATATAAATTTTTCGCAAAATTTATTGTTCTACATGTCTTTGATAAAAAAAATCCAATAAGTGTATATTTATTGGTTTGGGTAAAAGTTATAGCGTTTACAAACTATGGTGCAAAAAAGTGAATTTCCGCATTTTGAAGCAGCTCTGACTTTCTGAGCGCCTGTCATGTTTCTTCAGTGCTAGAATGTCAGGATAGTATAAATACCCCCCAAATGACACCATTTTAGAAAGAAGACACCCAAAGTATTCGCGGAGGGGCATGGTGAGTTCATGTATCATTTCATTTTTTTTCACAAGTTAGCGGAAAATGACACTTTCTGAGGAAAAAATAATAATAATAAAGTCTCCATTTCTGCTAACTTCTGGCAAAAAATATCCCACGGACTCACTATGCCCCTCAGTGAATACCTTGGGGTGTCTACTTTCCGAAATGGGGTCATTTGTGGGGTGTGTTTACTGTTCTGGCATTTTGGGCGGGGCCAAATTGTGAGCAGCCATGTAAAACCTAAAGGTACTCGTTGGAATTTGGGCCCCTTTGCGCACCCAGGCTGCAAAAAAGTGTCACTCATGTGGTATCGCCGTACACAGGAGAAGTAGGGCAATGTGTTTTGGGGTGTATTTTTACATATACCCATGTTGGGTGAGAGAAATATCTCTGTAAACTGACAACTTTGTATAAAAAAATTTAAAAAGTTGTCATTTAGGCCTCATGCACACGACCGTTTTTTTATGCTGTCCGCAAAAAGGGGTTCCGTTGTTCAGTGATCCGTGTCCATTTTTGCCTTCCGTTGTGTTTCCGTGTGTCTTCCATTTTTTTTAGTGGACATGCCCCAAAAGATTTTACCAAAAGACAGGCTGACAATTTTTCCCAAGTGCCTGCCAAGGGATCCGCAAAAAAATCGGACACGGAACGCGGATGACACACGGATGGCCATCCGCATTTTTTCACGGACTCATTGACTTGAATGGGTCCGTGAACTGTTTTTCACGGACAAGAATAGGACAGGTTATATTTTTTTGACGGACTGGAATCACGGACCACGGACGCGGAGGACAAAGGGTGCATTTGCCGAGGTTTCCACGGACCCATTGAAAACCAATGGGTCCGCAGAAAATCACGAAAAACGGAGCAACGGACACGGAATCAAACAACGGTCGTGTGCATGAGGCCTAACAGAGATATTTATCACACCCAGCAGGGGTATATGTAAAAATACACCCCAAAACACATTGCCCTACTTCTCCTGAGTACGGCGATACCACATGAGTGACACTTTTTTGCAGCCTGGGTTTGCAAAGGGGCCCAAATTCCAATGAGTACCTTTAGGATTTCACAGGGCATTTTTACGCATTTAGATTCCAGAATTCTTCTCACGCTTTAGAGACCCCTAAAATGCCAGGGCAGTATAAATACCCCACAAGTGACCCCATTTTAGAAAGAAGACACCCCAAGGTATTCCGTTAGGGGTATGGTGAGTTCATATAAAATTTTATTTTTTGTCACAAGTTAGTGAAATATGAGACTTTGTAAAAAACAAAAAAAAATAAAATAAAATATCAATTTCCGCTAACTTGTGCCAAAAAAAAAAAAAAATGCTGTGAACTCGACATGCCCCTCACGGAATATTTTGGGGTGTCTTCTTTTTAAAATGGGGTCACTTGTGAGGTATTTATACTGCCCTGGCATTTTAGGGAACCTAAAGCGTGAGAATCCAAATGCGTAAAAATGCCCTGTAAAATCCTAAAGGTACTCATAGGAATTAGGGCCCCTTTGCGCATCTTGGCTGCAAAAAAGTGTCACTCATGTGGTATCGCCGTACTCAGGAGAAGTAGGGCAATGTGTTTTGGGGTGTATTTTTATATATACCCATACTGTGTGTGAGAAATATCTCTGTAAATGACAACTTTTAAAAAAAATGTATACAAAGTTGTCAATTTACAGAGATATTTCTCTCACCCAGCATGGGTATATGTAAAAATACACCCCAAAACACATTGCCCTACTTCTCCTGAGTACGGCGATACCACATGTGTGACACTTTTTGCAGCCAAGATGCGCAAAGGGGCCCAAATTCCAATGAGTACCTTTTAGGAGGGCATTTTTACGCATTTTTCTTCTCACGCTTTAGGGCCCCTAAAATGCCAGGGCAGTATAAATACCCCACATGTGACCCCATTTTGGAAATAAGACACCCCAAGGTATTCCGTGAGGGGCATGGCGAGTTCATAAACGATTTTTTTTTTGGCACAAGTTAGCGGAAATTTTTTATTGTTTTTTCTCACAAAGTCTCCCTTTCCGCTAACTTTTGACAAAAAGTTCAATTTTTCATTGACTCACTATGCCCCTCAGCGAATACCTTGGGGTGTCTTCTTTCCAAAATGGGGTCATTTGTGGGGTGTTTGTACTGTCCTGGCATTTTGGGTGGGGCTAAATTGTAAGCAGCCATGTAAAACCTAAGGGTACTTGTTGGAATTTGGGCCCCTTTGCGCACCCAGGCTGCAAAAAAGTGTAACACATGTGGTATCGCCGTACTCAGGAGAAGTAGGGCAATGTGTTTTGGGGTGAATTTTTACATATACCCATGTTGGGTGAGAGAAATATCTCTGTAAATTGACAACTTTGTATAAAAAAAAATTAAAAAGTTGTCGTTTACAGCGATATTTCTCACACAAAGTATGGATATATATAAAAATACACCCCAAAACTCATTGCCCTACTTCTCCTGAGTACGGCAATACCACATGAGTGACACCTTTTTGCAGCCAAAATGCACAAAGGGGCCCAAATTCCAATGAGTACCTTTAGGCCTCTTTCACACGGGCGTTGCGGGTGCCCTCCGTCAAACAGTGCGGGTGCGTTGCGGGAATCGCAGCGATTTTTCCCTGCGAGTGCAAAGCGCTGTCATGCGTTTTGCACGCGAGGGAGAAAAATCGGCACTTTTGGTACCCAGACCCGAACCTGCACTTCTTCACAGAAGTGCATGTTCGGGTCAAAAATTGTCCCGCTGGTATTATTTCACATTATAACATAGTTATAATGTAAAATAATACCCTTGGCCATCTCCCTAATGTTGAACCCGGTGCAGAATGGGTTAAAAATAATAAACTAATCATAACTTACCTGGTCCATTTGATCGCGAAGCCCGGCCTCCTCTCCGTTAGCTTGAAAGATGTAAAGGACCTGTAATGATGTCACAGCATCACATGGCCCAATCACCTGCTCCATCACTATGGTGATGGAGCATGTGATTGGTCCATGTGACCACGTGACATCATCCAAGGTCCTTAACCACTATCCACAGCCTGAGGATAGTGATTAAGGACCTTGGATGATGTCACATGGTCACATGGACCAATCACATGCTCCATCACCATAGTGATGGAGCAGGTGATTGGGCCATGTGATGTGACGTCATCACAGGTCCTTTAGATCATCGATGCTGCAGGGAAAGAGAGGACAGATCGCGACTACGCGATCAAGTGGCTAAGGTAAGTTAACTTTTATTATTTTTAACCCTTCCTCATCATTTAACAATGCATTCTTTATTAAGAATGCTATTATTTCCCTTATAACCATGTTATAAGGGAAATAATAGAGATTGAGTACCGTTGCTAAGCAACAATGCGGGAAAATCGCAACGCATCCGCACTTGGTTGCGGATGCTTGCGATTTTCCCGCATCCCCATTCACTTCTATGGGGCCTGCGTTGCGTGAAAAACGCAGAATATAGAACATGCTGCGATTTTCACGCAGCGCAGAAGTGATGCGTGAAAATCACCGCTCATGTGCACAGCCCCATAGAAATGAATGGGTCCGGATTCAGTGCGGGTGCAATGCGTCCTCCTCACGCATTGCACCCGCGCGGAAAACTCTCCCGTGTGAAAGGGGCCTTAGGATTTCACAGGGCATTTT
Source organism: Bufotes viridis (assembly GCA_033119425.1). Lineage (NCBI taxonomy): Eukaryota > Metazoa > Chordata > Amphibia > Anura > Bufonidae > Bufotes > Bufotes viridis. Next base: position 88,866,185 of record CM065594.1, on the reverse strand, counting down.
TACACATTTGGATTCTCACGCTTTAGGACCCCTAAAATGCCAGGGCAGTATAAATACCCCACATGTGACCCTATTTTGGAAAGAAGACACCCCAAGGTATTCCGTGAGGGGCATGGCGAGTTCACAGAAAAAAAACTTTTTGGCACTAGTTAGCGGAAATTGATATATATTTTTTTTTTTTACAAAGTCTCATATTCCACTAACTTGTGACAAAAAATAAAATTTTGCATGAACTCACCATACCCCTCACGGAATACCTTGGGGTGTCTTCTTTCTAAAATGGGGTCACATGTGAGGTGTTTGTACTGCCCTGGCATTTGAGGGTCTCCGCAATCATTACACGTATGGCCAGCATTAGGAGTTTCTGCTATTCTGCTTATATTGAGCATACGGGTAATGAGATTTTTTTTTTCCGTTCAGCCTCTGGGCTGAAAAAAAAAAATAAATGAACGGCACAGATTTTTTCATTCGTATCGATCATCGTGGATGAAAAAATCTCTGCCAAAATCAGTGACTGCGGTGCGGTGGGCTGGGCGCTAACTACCTAACAAGTAGCTAACTAACTGGCGGTGATAAGGGACCCTTATGCCCCATTCACACGTCCGCAAATCTGTTTGCGGAACGGAATTGCGGACCCATTCATTTCTATGGGGACAGACTTTGTCCCGCTTGGATCCGGAATTGCGGATCTGCATTTCCGGGTCTGCACTTCCGTTCCGCAAAAATATAGAACATGTCCTATTCTTGTCCGCAGTTGCGGACAAGAAAAGGCATTTTCTATATAGTTCTGGCAATGTGCGGATCTGCAAACTGAGGAAAGCACATTGCCGGTGTCCGTATTTTGCGGATCCGTGGATCAGATCTGGACACATATGGACGTCTGAATGGAGCCTTACAGGGGTGTGATCAATGACAGGGGGGTGATCAGGGAATCTAGATGGGGTGATCAAGGGGTTAACAAGGGGTTAATAAGTGACGGGGGGGGGGTAGTGTAGTGTGGTGCTTGGTGCAACTTTACATAGCTACCTGGTCCTCTGGTGGTCGATCCCAGCAAATGGGACCACCAGAGGACCAGGTAGCAGGTTTATCAGACGCTGTTAACAAAATAGAGTCTGATATACATCTTTGATGCGATTTATTTCGCATCTACAGCCTGCCAGCGATTGATCATCGCTGGCAGGCTGCAGTATAACTGCCGAGACGCGCGCCACTCCACTGTGAACGGATGCGGATGCGTCCAGCCAGAGCAACAGGACCGCCGGCCGGACGTATCCGTGCGTTAGGCGGTCCTGAGGAGGTTAAGTGACACATATTCTAGCCTTGTTAAGTTTTGGGAATGATCCTATACCCCACAATGTTCATTTAATCGAGGGATTATTAGTACTGCTGCCAAGTGGGCCAAGGAACAATCCTTATCCAGGAAGACACCGTTCCTCTGAGTAAAAGCTACCAGAAAATCAATTTTGCTGTGAACACCTCTGAGCATTGAATTATTGCAGAAGGTTGGGGACCAATTTAGGCTCTATGCTTGCACTCAGTCAGTAAAGGAAAGACATGCAAATGGCTTTAGACTTTACTGCCTGTGGTTATGGCTGTATTTCTTCTGGAACTCGCCACACTTCTGAAATGGGCTGGCTATCCGATCTATGACTGCACCCCGCAGTTGGGCACTGCAGAGAAATATTGAGGAGCTGCATGCCTTTGGGAAGTCTCCCCTTTTTTCAGGAGCCTCACAAATGTTCTCTAAGAATTGGCAAGTATGTTTCATAACATTAATAAAGTAATGCAGCCACCGCACAACAAAATTGTGAATTGCAGGTGCCCCCATTTAGTTAAAATGGCCCCCTATAGTGCCCCCAGTAGTTTAAATGGCCCCCTATAGTACCCTATTAGTTTAAGTGGTCCCTTATAGTGCCCCTAGTAGTTTCATTGTTTGTTATCGTGCCCCGTTAGTTTAAATGATCCCCTATAATGCCCCAGTAGTTTAAAGGATCCCCTTCAGGGCCCCCAGTACTGTTTCACATGGCCATAGATCTGCTAATAAAGTTTGGGATAAGCTGTACATGGGGCTGTAAGACACTGGTGTGATGGCCAGGGAATTTATCCTGCAGGGCTTACTGGCAGGCAAGCTGCTGCTCCTCACCTCACACTGCCTGCACCATCCACCAGACCTGCCGAATATTAAGTTCCACTAAGAGCCCGTGGCTAGTCCTGCTGGCCGCAGTCACTTTGCAGGCAGGAAACTGGAAAGATAGCTGCACTTTCATTGGTGGTCAGTGGGACTCCTCCTCCTGACCGCTGCTCCGTCACTGCTCCACACTGCAACATCGGTTCTCATCTCCCTGACTACAGATTTTGGGCACGAATTTAAGGACAGTGCTTTTTTTTTCTGGATGCTATGGACGGCAGAAGAAAACATCAGGTTTTTAAAGGACTGTCCGTAAATTTACGGACAGTTGGGAACCCTGTACAAAAGTACCTGGAAGTCCAAGCGTTAATTAAGGCTGGTAGCAGCAGAATGTTATGTAGCCAGCTGGCATCCGTGAGGAGGACTGAGGCAGCCAACTGGACCTTGGCCCACCCGGAATCATCCCGGTGGGTTTTATGGCCAGTCCACTTTTTATTTCATTTTTAAAATAAAATGCCATCATATGTGAACACATGTAATTGAAAGACCAATTATGGACAGTGGCATACAAACAATGGAGGCATGGTGCTATGGGACCCAGGATGGGGTGCCCAGCCAAGCCAAATAATCCAACCCCCTTTCCAAGGTTGTAAGGCAGGGATTGGCTAGTGATGAGCGGCAGGTGCCATATTTGATTTCGACGAAATTCGCGAATATTCGAATGAATATTCGTTTCATATTCGTCGAAATCGAATATTCGTCATTTTTCTAGTTATCGCGATTAATATGCGATTTAAATAATAATAATAATGTATTCGTCATATTCCTCAAAACGAAGATAACGAAGTATTCTACATCTTCGTTTTAGCTACCTATTCGTCAACTTTGCTAATTCTAGCAATCAAATAGGAAGGTTGACTATAGAGACAGCTGTGTTAAATTCGCTATGCGATTTTTTTTTTATTATTTTTTTTTAATAAATAGAATACTTAATACATAATTTTATCAAGTAATATAATTATTGTATTAAAAAAAAAAAAAAATCGCATAGCGAATTTAACACAGCTGTCTGGTAAGTCAACCTTCCTATTTGATTGCTAGAATTAGCGAATAGCGAAGTTGACGATGACGAATAGGTAGCTAAAACGAAGATGTAGAATACTTTGTTATCTTCGTTTTGAGGAATATGACGAATACATTCGTCATATTCGCTATTCGCTAATTCTACCAAGCCAACCATAACTTCTGTGCTCATGGAGCGTCCCGATCACCATGGGAACGTCTCCATATACTAAAATGTACTGTCGGATTTGAGGAATTACGTTGAAATCGCAATGCGATTAATTCAAGTTATATTAATCGCATTGCGATTTCAACTTAGAGCTGGGTTTATAATGGGTCAGCTTGGTAGAATTAACGAAGTTAACGAATATGGAATATAGCAGTAGTGCTAAGTTGAAATCGCAATGCGATTAATTTAACTTAAAGTATTCGCATTGCGATTTCAACTTAGCACTGCTAGTGCATAGCTAATCTATATTCCATATTCGTTAATTCTAGCCTATGTAAGATAGCAGTGCTAAGTTGCAATCGCAATGCGATTAATATAACTTGAATTAATCGCATTGCGATTTCAACGTAATTCCTCAAATCCGACAGTACATTTTAGTATATGGAGACGTTCCCATGGATGGGGACGCTCCATGAGCACGGAAGTCGGCAGAAGCGGCAACAGGAACTGAGTAGAGCAGCCAGGAAGCCTGGAATCCTCAGGACAGGTAAGAACTACTTTTGGGAAGTGGGAAAGAAAAAAATATAACTAAAAAAAAAAAAAAAAAAAAAACACGAATATTCGAAATAGCGAATTTATAGCACTATATTCGAAATATTCGCGAATTAGCGAAGTGCCGATATTCGCTAAAAAAAATCGCTTTTCGAATATTCGCGCTCAACACTAGGATTGGCATCCTTCTGCACTCCAGCTGTTCTGAACCTACAAATCCCAGAATTCTCCTTTCACTTCTGTGGGAGTTACAAGAATAGCCAAGTATTCTTCCTATGCATAATATGCTGGTATTTACAGATACATCTGTATATACACAAGTGGGAGGAAAAAAAAAACCCACCTTGAAAACAATTCAATTGAGCTGAGACTGACAATGTATAAACTGCTAGTGGAGCTCGGACAATGATCACACAACCACCCTTTATTTTGGGTTCTGCAGCAAGTTATATGTTGAGGCAGAGTCACATTAATACTGGGCATATCTCCTCTTGCAGTTAAACAGGCTGCCAGTCCGACATGGTAATGGTCATACTGATAATGTATCTTTTTAAACTTGGAGCCGTAGTTGAGGTAAGGTGGTTGTTGGCTGCTGTGCATGGGAGATCCATTGCACCATCCAGTCCCATATATTTTCTATAAGGAAGAGATCTGGTAATTGAGCTTGCCAGGGGAGCGCTGGACACACCATAGAGCATTTTGTGTAGAGCGGGTAGTTTGTGGCAGGTGTTATCTCTTTGGAACACTATGTCTGCTGACTGAATAAAAAAAGAGTGTAGGACTGGTTTGATGATGTCCTGGACAAACCAAAGGCTGGCCAATGTTGCCTCCATGAATACCAGATGAGAATGAGCATGGTAACTAATGGTGCCCCACACCATGATACCTGGCTTTGGCCCTGTGTTACCCCTGCAACGACTTGGAAAAGGGGCGAGGAGGATGCGAAGAGTGGTAGTGGATATGGTGGTGGTAATAGTACTCACAGTTCATGATAGCTTGCTCCACCCTGGTGCTACCTAGGTCTGTGCAGTGACTTGAGGGTGCACTCTTTCTTCCTTCAGGGCATACCCTGTTGTTTGGGCTCCTGTCTGGTGGTAGTAGGGGTGTCCTCGAGGGTGAACAGTTTGGTGGGTGCAAGGCAGGAGTGCAAAGGCAGAGACCGATGAATGGTGGACTCAATAAGCAGGCCCTATTTGTTGCAATAAACTCCTTCTTTACTGGATTGATGATGGGATTAGTAGTACATACGATGTACAAAGGTATAGTCCAAAGTAGATCACAATATAGTCCCATGCCAATAGTTGTGTACAGGCATAAACTATGATAGTAGGTATAGTTGGTAAGAAACCACAGGAGAACTATTCTATCCTTTTTAATACTTTCTGTAATTCCTCAGGCTCAGGGGTGCAGATTTCAAATAAGGTCAGTCCCACTCGAAGTGTGGTAGGTGCCGGAGGCAAAAAACGTTTCCAAAGTCTCAATTGACGAGTGAATACCTTGCTGTTGGACTTTTGCAGAGCCTGGATGGTTCTGGACCTTCTACAAAGTATAACCTCTTTCCTTAAGGGGTACTTTGGAAGAAGAGTTGGGTCTTTGGCAGCTGTAGTCTCAGAAACAGGTTCTCTGGATTTGTGCCTAGACTGCAGGAGCTCTTACACACGACATTCCTGTAGCTCTGCTCAGACTAGACTCCTCAACTAACTTATCAGGGGGTGAACTAACCCTCTGACCATGTTAACCTATACAGTCTGCCAATGTTAACTCTATATTTTGCCCATACATTGACATTTAGGATACACAGTGCATAGAAAGATCAGTACGTTAGTAACACATCACAACAGTTGAATCGGTAACGTTAAGCTAACTCTATTGGCAGTAATTAACCCTTTGCAGTAGTCCTCTGGGGTGCTGCACTCCACATTATGCATGATGCCAGTAGGTGCTCTTCAGCCCTCCTGCGAACTTTGATGCGGCCATCATTAGTACCAAGACAGAAACTGCTTTCATCACTGAATACTAAGGTTTGCCATTCATTTTTCCAATGCATTCTCTCACGGAACTAGTGCAGGCGCTCTTGGCAACTTGGCAGTGGAATGTGTGAATCCAGTCCTGTTTTATGAAGATGGCTTCAAGTTTGTAAAGCCTCTCTGTATATGTGTGTGGTAAAAACATTTGATGTGAGTTATTTAATATAATGATCCTGGTGCTGGTAAATGCTGTCAGTAAAGACCTAATTAGGTGCAGAGAGTTGATTAGATGAGCAAGCACACACCTCCTCTGGACAAAAAGACACATATGTGGAAATCTACGTTTATCTATATCGAAATCCTAAATGGCAAATGGCAGTAATCATGCCTCCCAACCACTTTGGATCCAGTAAGATAGTTCCATAATTGTGGGTACTGTCACTGTCACATAGTCCCTTGAAGGCTGTAGTATGTCCCACTTTCAACAATATGTGCATCCTCAGTATGAATACTAAGACATTAGCTCCCTTCTCCACCATACACCATAAGGCCACTGCTGTCCCACACTGGCATAGCAGGTTTTGGGAGCTGTAACTGTGGCCATAATTGTTGCTTTCCCAGAAACAGATATATTTGAAACACATATTGGCAATTAGAGATGTCCCGAACTATTCGCCGGCGAACGGTTCCCGGCCAACATAGCTCCCTCGCATCCCCCGCGGCATATGCGATGTTCGCGTTCGCCCCTATACTTTATCATTGAGCAAACTTTGACCCTGTACCTCACAGTCAGCAGACACATTCCAGCCAATCAGCATACCCTCCCTCCCAGACCCTCCCACCTCCTATCAAAAAGCAAGGACGGCATCCATCTTAGATTCATTCTGAAGCTGCAGTGTTAGTAGCTGTAATCGCAATGCGATTAATATAACCTGTATTAATCGCATTGTGAATTTAACTTAAAGCTGGGTTCCTAATGGTTGTATTGCTAGAATATAATGAAGATTGTGAATATAGCGCTATATTCTCAATCTTCGTTATATTCTAGCAATACAACCATTAGGAACCAAGCTCTAAGTTGAATTCGCAATGCGATTAATGCAGGTTATATTAATCGCATTGCGAATTCAACTTACCACACTCTGCGTCAACTACGTAATTTTTCATGGGAGTTTTGCCATGGATCCCCCTCCGGAATGCCACAGTCCAGGTGTTAGTCCCCTTGAAACAACTTTTCCATCACTATTGTGGCCCGAAAGAGTCCCAGTAGGTTTTAAAATTCGCCTGTCTATTGAAGTCTATGGCGGTTCGCCCTGTTCGCCCGTTCGAACATTTGCATAAATTTGCATTCGCCAATCGTGAACGGAAAATTTTATGTTCGCGACATCTCTATTAGCAAGTTAAAAAAAGAGGGTGACTCCATAGATATGTCATTCAGGAGTGTGGGAAAGCTGGCTATCAGACAATATTGTCTCTCACCTTCCCAGACTCCTAGGACCCCGGAGTGATGCCTCGCTGTCCCTACACTGCTGCATAACTTGATGCTCAGGACTCCAAAAAACCTGGTTGACTACTTCTAAAGTACCTGACTAGAGATGAGCGAACTTTAAAAAAAAGTTCGGCGTTCGGGTTGTTGTAATCGCCGCATCCCGTTATGGATTCCACTACCACGGACTATCGCGGCATATGGAATCCATAAGGGGCGGCTTCCACCAACCCGAACTGTTGAACAGCCGAAGGACCTGGGGTGACGTCACCGTCATGTGATCAGTGCAGGGGGCGTGGCTCAGCACTGGATTTGATCCCGTGCTGAGCCATGCCCCCTGCACTGATCACATGATTACCACAACCCGAACGCCAAACTTTTTTTTAAAGTTCGCTCATCTCTATACCTGACCTCAACTCAGTCCATGATGTTGTCTCTGATATTTTTTTCAAAATCTGAATACAGCTTAATTCATTTCTCTAATGCTTTGTGTTTGCCTACTAAAATGTATTATAAATTCGCTGACATTTAGATGGGGACCTCGGGTATCCGCACAGGCTGAGAATGTGACCGCTCCAACCTTCTTCCAGCATCTGAGGACACACTTCATGGCATAGACACCGAGCTTTCATCCACCCCAAAAGTCTTCGTGTGCCCCTTGCAAATGTCAACTGTTTTATTATAGCCGAGCCACCATCTGCGAACAATAGTGTAAACGCTCCACGCATCACATGAGCAGATATGGGGCCCTGAAAATTTCCACCACTTATCTTTCTGCTTCAGTTTGAAAAATAGTTAATAAAGATAGGTAATTTACTGCAGCTCATGGATTATTTAAAATATTGAGGCTTATATCCTTATATGTGGAAATCATACAACTTGTTTCAGCAGTCCTTGGACCATAAAGGGACTCCTGAATAATTAGGCATGGAACTTTAAAGAGTTATTCCCATCTTATAAAGTGGCGTCATGTTGCTAGTGTAGTGTCCCACTATGTGCGGGTGGGCACTACACAATGGTGTCAGACTCATAGTCATTGTATGCAACATGTCGTTCTATGTACAGTACCTTGTATTATGTCATAATTCTATATAAATGGCAGAGAGTTTCATTGGTACAGGCCTGTCAGGGTGTTAGTATTCCCCCAAGCCACTAGAGGGAGCTAGGGACCGCCCTGTAGATATAGTCCAGCCTGGGTCTAGTCAGGGAGTTGGAGTGTGGACCTCCTGAAGTGAGGAGGCTAGTCAGCCTGCAGCTGCTAGTGGTGTAATTTATGTGAAGCATTTATCCAGCAAGAGAACATATATTTCAGAGGAGCCTTCCCCAAGGATAAAGCAACTCTTTCTACATTTGGGCCTTGGGAGAATTGAGGTGCAGGAGTCGGATTATTAATCACCGCACCAATACAGCTACTGAGTTACCAGGGATCAAGTCAAGTCCTGTCCAGTGAGCATCTTACCCTCTGTCCACCTTGTTAGGATTAGCCTATTCTTTACCAAGCCTGCATACCAGGAAAATCACTGCATTTATACCATTTGTCTTCAAAACGGAATTAGGCCTCATGCACACGACAGTTGTTTTTAGTGGTCTGCAAAATGGGGTTCCGTTGTTCCGTGTCCGTTTTTGGTTCCGTTGTGTTTCCGTGGTCCACCAGAATAAAGCGAAGGAAAAAAAAAAGTGTAATTTTAATATCTCTACCCAGGATAATGGAATAGATATGCAGGTCACGGACGCGGATGACGGCTCCGCCAGATGTGCCTCCGCATTTTTTCACGGTCCCATTGACTTGAATGGGTCTGCAAACCATTTTTCGCTGAAAAGAATAGGACAGGTTATATTTTTTTGACGGACAGTAATCACGGACCACGGACGCGGAGGACAAATGGTGCATTTGACGAGTTTTCCAAGGAACCATTGAAAACCAATGGCTCCGCTGAAAAGCACGAAAAACGGCTCAAGGGACACGGAATCAAACAGTGGTCATGTGCATGAGGCCTTACATAACGGACTGTATATAATTTGCCATTCAGTAAAGAAGTTAATGATCAACGGAATCCGTTGTACCTCAATTATTCCTGCTGCAAATCGGTTGTGCCACCGTAAAAGGCACTGGCATCACGAATTGCAAGGGACCTTGCCACGGGCACGTTAAACCTTAACGTCAAGGGCACCTCCCATACCACCTGGCCTGTGTCCCTTCAACGAAAGAGTGCCCCAGAGGACCCACGTGCTGACTTCTCCATCACTGACTGTGCGCCTGCCCAGGGACTATATAACTGGGAGTACAAATCTCATCCCCTCGGTCTACCTGCCTATGTCCGTGACCTCACAAGTCGCTTACCCTGAGGACTGGCATACTGCACTAGGACCCCAGTCTGACCGCTGAGACCCCCACAATCCTAAGAAGGAAGAAGCTAAAGTCATGCTTTAGCGCTGCATCCCCCTATAAGTTTCCCCTGCACAGTGACCACGTGGCCACTGGCTGTGCAGGGTACTGCAGCAGGTACGTGGAAGAGTGTCATCTTGCAGTCACCTGCACAGTAGGTGCTCTGGAGTGTTGCTGTACAAGAAAAAAGACAGAATACCATCCAATTTTTGAAGAACTCATAGAGGATCAACATCAGCAATGCACGTAGTGCGCCGCAGCAAACTGACTTGCACTAAGCCATGCATCTAAACTTGCACAATGCATGCACAGACCGCAAAATCGGATCTGTGTTTCCGGAACACTTGGGGCCGGATCTGGCATTAATGCATTTCAATGGAAAATAATGCCGGATCCGGCATTCCGGCAAGTGTTTTGGAATTTTGGACGGAGAAAATACAGCAGCATGCTGCGGTATTTTCTCCGTCCAAAAATCGTACAGTAACTGAACTGAAGACATCCTGATGCATACTGAACAGATTGCTCTCCATTCAGACTGCATTAGGATAGAACTGATCAGCTTTTTTCCGGTATTGAGCCCCTAGGATGGAACTAAATACCGGAAAAGTTTAACGCAAGTGTGAAAGTACCCTTAGTGCATCTCAGACAGTAATGTACTCTTGGTGCCTTTGGCATAGTTTGATGCCCCCTTACTGTCTCCGAAAACAGTATGATGCACTTTTAGTGAACCCACACAGTATGTTGCCCCCATAAGCGTCCCCAATAGAGTATTAGGCCCCCTTAAGTGCCCTCATACACAGTGAAACCCTTTACTACCTCTAGATTGAATACTCACTGATGCCACTGTTAAATGGAGAAACAGTCACCATTGTCTGAATACTGTATATGTGCATATTGATTTATTACGCTCTTTAATCACAATGTTATTTTGCTGTTTAGTCACAAGAGGCCGCTGTTTCCCCACACACCTAACATATTGCAAATGTTTAAATATTTATAGGAGGTGGGGTTTGGACAGTCTGGAGAAGAACCAGGAAGCTGCAGCTGCCTCCTTCTTGAGAGGAACAGAGAAGGACTGTGTGCAAACAGAATCCGCTCACATCCAGGCATCAGGGTGTCCTGGTGTGGCCGGATTCACAGCAGAGAGGGACTGATCGCCGTCCCGTACACAGATCCTGTCCAGAGTCAAAGGATTATTTCCAAGATGGCTGTTAGGAGCTTTGGAACAGAGCGCTGCCTATCCTGCAGGATCTCATGTTTGCTGAAGAGACTTGTTGCTGTTCAGTTTAAAGACATCATCGGATATAGAACAAGATTGATAAAATCATGCACGCACCTAATTTCAGATTGGCACCTAAGAGACTACGACTAGGCCCGTTAGATAGATAGGGACTCTGATTTATATAAGGCCAAAAGTGTTTGCCACTTTTACTACAAGGACTCCATAACTAAAAGGGACAATGCGCAATTGAGAGCTGACTACTGGAACAATAATTGCTCAGGAACAATACTCTGATATGGATTCCTGGACTAGTTATGGGAGGGGAGGTGTTCTAGAGTTAATAAGATTGTAAGCTGCTATACTGCACTGCAGATAACTCCGTACTAAGCACTAACTCAATCGTTCGAGTCGTCAATAGGGTAATTACAGGTATGGTGGGGTAGTTTTAGTGTGGCCGCCAGTAGGTAAATTATAGCAAACTTCCTCGGTATTCACCAGGGGACATCTTTCTGTGCAGCACAAGGGTTCTCAGGTGTGGCTGAGTATATGGAACTTCATTTTATTTGCCTCCATATTTGGAATTGCGTTCATTGCTATATTGTTTAATAAAAAAAGTTCTGTTTTACACAAGCTGGTGTTAGTGTTGCTTTCCTCGTTCGTGACTTCGTTGTATCCTGGGGAACCCACCCTGGTACACGGCTTACACCACGACAAATGGTGCGCTGCAGGTCTGCTGTACTGTCTGTGCGTAGCCGGTGCAATGTCGTCACTGTATCACTCCTGAATGCACCGAAGACAGAGGAATGTTGGAGCAGGGAACTGGTGGCTCCCATGCGTCATGGCTGTATCCAACTGTATCTGAATACTGAGGACACAGATAGAGTTGAAGCTGAAACATGTGGCAGTCGTCCTGGGACTGTAGGACAGAGGCTGAAAAAAGGACTGTCCAGCTGGATCTGGGATGGTTGGGAGGCATGTGAAGGAGATGCAGCACTAAATCTAAAGATCTATATGGGGTACCAAAGATGAGGCCCTCACTGATTAAAAAGGGGTGGTCTATCCTAGCAATAAAATGGTAAAATAAAATAATCCTTTATGCCATTTTCTCCATTCTGTCTCCCATCCTTCTGTTACCCTCTTCAAATCCCAGCGAACCAAACTAAACTCCCCATGCACCTAAGATAATTGTTGGCTGTGCAAGTCATCTCCGACAACCTCTCCATACACACTCAGCCCAGCGGAACATGCATATGTGTATTCATTCGGGAGGACAGTCAGAAGGCCCACAGGACCACATATTTTAATGTGTATGGGTAGCCCAAGATTCCCATAGGTGACCAACAGGTTTCAAAGTCCTCATAGAGCTCTTTTGGGACCCTTTAAGAAATGCAGTTCAATGCCCACAAAACAACTCACATGTGCCTCCTGTTAGATATTTCATTCACTTCAGTGGAAGTCAAACAGATATTTTGGTTTTAAATAATAAAATAATAAAAAGTATGAAATAAAAGTTTGAAATAAAAGTTTTTAAAATAAAAAAAAACCTGGCTTTGTACATTTTTCGTGATATTATTCCAATGCTGTTGGAATGGGTTTGGTGTCAGCAGTAAAGCGGTTAAATACGTTCTCGCCATGTTTGCAGTGTGTATATCCGGCAGCTGCAGAGGACGCCTGTGCATCACCTGAGCTCCATGTAAACACCTGCCGGCAGGTGGGGGCAGCCTCCTCCTTTGTCTCGCTGTGTACAGGAGCTGCTGTTTGATGATAAACTGATTAGAGAATGGAGGAAATGTTCTCTCTTTTCAGGGATTTGTTGGTTGATGCTTACATTTAGGATGGGAACAATAGGATTTGTTTAAGGTATTGCAAGGGGACAAAAGGCAGATTGTGGGGCAGGTTTATGTGACAGCTGTCCCAGCAAAAACTTTGGACGATAACCTGAAGGCATCAAATGACCAGAGATTTAACAAGCAGCTGGGCACTTGTTATTGAAAGTGCATCCATCACTTAAAGTGTGCCTACCGCACGTGCATAACGGAGGTGGCCATTTTGGCAGAGATTAAAATTCAACCTATCAATAGCACCAATGAGTTCTAACTGTAAAACAATGAAGCCCCTAGTCTCTCTAACAAGGGTGGACTGGGAACTTAAAGTAGCCCTGGAAAAAAAACTAAAAGTGGTCTCAATGTTGAAGGTAGTGACGTACATAGAGAAGTAACGGCCCCATAGCAAGGATCAAACCAGGTCCCCCACACAGGACAAAAGGGTTTCCACCTAAAGCCCTTTCAATGACCCTTGGACGAAGTTTTCACCCTCAGTAGAAGAGGGGATGATTCCAATTGGGCCCCCACTTGCCCTGGGACCGATAGCAGTCGCATGGTCTGCCACTATGGTAGTTACACCCCTGGTTGAAGGTGGGTCCAAATTGACAGAAGGGGGGACAACACAAGTAGAAGGAGCCAATACAAGTTTTTAGGGTCAGGAATACCATAGTACAGCACAGAATATCATCCCAAAGAGCTAAATGCCTCCCCAGAAGCATGTTCTTCTGTGGTGGCCATCAATAGATGCCACGTTTTTTCCTCCTCCTCTAATTGTCTCTAATATAGATATTGAGCAAGGGGCTAAGTAGGTGAGATGTGGGCCATAGCTCTACCTTCAGCATGCTGTCTGGACTTCCTCTAATAATGATCCCTATTGTTCCCCCAGTAGTATGTACTCAGCAGCAGCAGTGGCATCGGCCCACCAGGAAAATTCCCTGTAGGGTTTATTGCCAGTCCAACCCTGCTCTCTAAGGTAGAAAGTTGGCACTAGTTGGTCAGAAGATACAACAGGCACTAGATTAATTTATATTTTATAGCACTATACATTATAACAATTCTATAGCAACATGTGAAAAAGAGGAACTCCAGCTTCCATTTTATTTTAGGCTATAAAAGCCAAATACAGAAGAAAAGCAATCTCTATGTATTTTGGATCATCCATCACATCATGTCATGAGTAAGGGTCTGATGTGGTGACCCGAAATGCATAGATGCTGCTTGTCTTCTGTATATGTCTCAGCCAAATCCAGGCCATTCAGTGCTTCCAAGTACCTTCAGGTGAGCTGGTGCTTATTATTATAAAGATTCAGTCTATCAATCAATCAATCAAGATCTATCTATCTATCTATCTATCTATCTATCTATCTATCTATCTATCTATCCAGTATACAGTATGTATCAGACAATAAATAGTGATACAGTATGGAAACTCTCTGCTAGAATAACATGATGTGTGTGCTTTGCCCTTTAGAAAGCAGGACCTTCATACTGCACATTAAGATGCAGCATGGGCAGTGCCAACCCCGGCCCTTTGTTTACGGTCCTGGAAAGATAAGCCGTCAGAGATCACTCACCAACCGAGGCTTATAAATATGCAATTCTGTCAGAATGTAAATCGCCTCCTTGTAATCCAGTAGCTGCCGGCCAGAGGTGATGAACTCACCAATTTTTAATATTAAAGTAATTGCCCCTTGAAAATAAATTATGCCGTCACTATCTTAGGTCTAAATATGTATATTCAGTCGTCTTGTAGCTGGTGTTAGTGTTGGTCAGTCAAGAACCAAAGAAGTTAATAACTTTATCTAAGTGACTGTTAAATCTGGGTGCAGGGCATGTTTTTGAGAAGTACTTAAAATATTGAAGAGGTTGTCCAGGATTAAAAGGAATGTGTCATCACGTTTTTATTTTTAACATATTTTCAAAGAATTTTTGTGATGTTATTTTTAATTTTATATGTCCAAATCTATAATTAAACAAAAAACATAAAATCCTGCAGTTTTCACACTCATCACTAGGCCTACTGATAAGCCCAACTTCTTGGTCTGTACAGATCACTTTACTGCAGTTACCTGCTTATCTGTCATTCTAATCCTGCCTGTAATGATATCACCTCTGTGTATAGATAAGACAGGATCCACCATTCACAATAGATGATTGTCAAAGCTTATCTATTCTTTCCTTGTACAATGACCTCAGCACAGGTCACAGAGCATGCCTAGAAAATTCTACCATAGAAGTCAGTGAAGTCCCCTCCTGACCATTGTGTCTATGGCCCATGAGGCTGCCATAAAGCAGTTTATTTTCTTAATGCTGTGTCAGTGCTGTTAAGAACAGCTCAGGCAAGATGGCCGCCCCATAATCATGTTCAGGAAATAGAATACAAAAAACTGCAATCAGAAAAACAGATAAAAAAAGGAGATGTTACTATCTGGTTTAAACTGGCGGATAAAATTTTTGGTGGACACATTTCTTTTAAACAAAAAATGGCTGCATCCTTTCATAAACAGTGCCACACCTGTTTATATTAGTAAATGCAGAAGAATAGGAAAAGAAGTGCGCACACCCAGTCGGGACTCGGGCGAAAGAGTCCGCAGCCTGTGTGAGTGCACCAGAGACGGCAGCATTAGTGGAGAGAGGAATGGATAGGTATTACCCAAACTGTCTTTCTTCCACAAGTTAGAAGAAAGGGCTGTTATTTAAAAAAAAAAAAACACAGACCCTCATTAATTGAGCAGAGGGATAAAATAAAACCCTACAGCATATAGAAACCTTCTCTAGATATAATTCAGCAGAGAAAAATGTTCACAAAAGTTTCCCTTTAATTTTTGGTATATTGAATACTGCCGGTTTGGCCGAGGAGCTGACACTGGAGTCTGGATGGGCACCTGCACAGGGCTTCTCAGTTTCACTACTGTATATTCCAGTAGGTACATGTTATCCCCTATATAAAGGATAAGGGATAATTATCAGATTGGTGGGGGTCCTTCCACCCATAACCCCTGCAGGCCCCTTGCTGCTCCCCTAAAATATCCGGAGAAGTTAGTCGGCCATGCGCGCGGCCACTCCATTAAATTCTATGTGAGTTCCGGAGATATTGGAGTTCAATTTCCAGAACTCCCATAGATAAATTAATAGAGCGGCCGCGTGCATGTGCAGCCAGCCGCAACGGTCATTTTAGGGGAGCAGCAAGGGGATAGAGGGTCCCCATTCTCATGATCAGTGGGGGTCCCAGCGGTAGGACCCCCACCAATCTGACAGTTATCCCCTATCCTGTGGATTGGGGATAACTTGTACCTACCGGAATACCCCTTTGACTTTTGAGCCTTCGCCTCCACTATCAGCGATATGACTACCAGCTGTGTAGATTCGAAACACGACAATACAAGCTATCCTGAGGTTTTATATTTGCACACCATGCCTGCTGCTGTTCATATTAAAGGGGCTGTGCACCTTTGGGGGGGGGGCTTTGGCAAACTTCCCCTCTCGGGCAGACCTGCGAAGAGAAGCAGACTTACATGCTTCCCGCCGCTAGCTCCCTATTCCGTCTCTCTCTGGCCTCAGCTGCTCCGCTGCACTCCAGGGATATAAAGTTCTGTTTTGACGCCGCTACAGCCAATCATCTGCTGCAGTCGTGACCTGCTCCCCTTATGTCACATGATCATTTGACATCAAGGTGGAAGCCCAGCGGAGCAGCCGAGGCATGGGGAGAAAAGTAGCCAAGAGCCAGTGCTGGGAAACGGGTAAGTAGGATTCCCTTTGCAAGTCTGCCCAAGAGGGGGTTTTGCCACCCCACCCCCACTGCCCCCACACACAAAGGTGCACAGCCCCTTTAAAAGGGTTATCCCACAACTAATTTAAAAAAAAAATTAAATTAGACATCATACAATACATCACAATCTGTTTCTAACAAAGCTAGAACCAGCCCTGTACCTCACATGGATCTAGAGATCTCCCCGTTCATTGCTCTGCTACATTTATATCAAGCTGACGGCTCAAGGGGAGTGTCTTTTCTGCTGCATCTATGGGGGTGTGTCTCAGCTCTCCCTATCACAGCTCAGGAGGCAGCTGTAGATGAAACTGAGCATGTGCGGCCATCACAGTGAGCAGGACAAAGAAATAAGAACAAAACAAACAGCAGGTGGCGCTATACAGATACATTTTATTGAGTAACTCAGTGGCTATGCTATATTTTTAATTACATGCAATTATAAAAGTATTCAGATCCAGGTGCTGATTTGAAAATGGTAGAATATTTTCATGGGACAACCCCTTTAAGCCTTTTGTAATTTAGCAACTACACACTTTGTCCAGATTTGTTAGCTGAGGTATAAAAATGATAATCTGAGAGCAGTCAATGCTCAGTAAAGTATATGGAAATACAGTTTGCACACAGAGCATTGGGCACATCAGGGGTCACACTGAAGTACTTATCATATGGGTTGGTTTAAAGGGAAGTTCCTGTACTGAGTACAGTATGGGCTGTATACACCCTTGTGATCAGACTCCTATGCTTTTGAGGGCCCCCGCCATAAATGATAACATAGTAACATGATACAGGAATGTATTGTCTTCTACAAGTTCTTGAGCCCCAGTGGTGGACCCACATTGAAGCTTTTAGGCCGCTTTCACACAGTCAGTGTTTAGTCCATGTTTGAAAATTGATTTTCATCTGTGATTGTGAGCCAAAAACTAAGAGTGGAGGCTACACAGAGATGAGGTATAATGGAAAGATTTTACCTCTTCTGTGTTTTTGACCTGGTTTTGGCTCACACAATCGCTGATGGTAATCAATGGTCAAACACTGACCATACATTGATTAGGTAAAAGCGGCCTTGGTGGTGAAGATGACTTACTGTACTGAGCAGCTGCCTTTTAATTTGGTCTCATGCACACAACCGTATTTTTGCCCACATCTGATTCGCATTTTTTGCATGTTGTATGTAGACCCGTTCATTTTAATGGGGCCTCAGAAAATGCAGACAGCACACCATGTTCTGTCCGCATCTGTACGTCCATGCAGCCAGTCCACAAAAAAGATAGAGCTTGTCCTATTTTACGCCACAAAATGTCAAGTCAATGGGTCTGCAAAAAATGCAGTTTACACATGGACTGCATTGACATAGATATAGCTGAGGTCCAAAGACATGAGCAGATTCTGAAGGAGAATGTAGGAAAACCTTTTACAAAAGTGAAAATTCAAAATTTGAAGGATATCTCCAAAGCTGTACAGTAAATAACTGCTCATGTTTTATGTATATAGGGAACAGGATTATAGTAGTTATATTCTTGCACATAGGTAGCACTTTTATAGATTTTATATTACGTACATAGGGATCAGTATTATAGTACTCATAGTATTATAGTATTCTTGTATGTAGGGGCAGTATTATAGTAGTTGTATTCTTGTACATAGGGGCAGCATTATAGTAGTTTTATTCTTGTACATAGAGAGCAGTATTATAGTAGTGGTATTCTTGTACATAGGGGGCAGTATTATAGTAGTTATATTCTTGTACATAGGGCAGTATTATAGTAGTTATATTCTTGTACATGGCATTATTAAACACAGTTATATTCTACATAGGGACAGTATTATGTTAGCTATATTCATGTCTTAGAGAGCAGTATTATAGTAACAACAACATTAACCATCAGTATTGCTTTTTTCTCCAAAGGGACTCAAAGTACAGTCTAGTGGTAAATTTATCAATTTCTTATCGTTTCATGTGTAGAGAGGGAGTTTGTTTTTTGTCCTCAAACATCAAACTGAACAGTTGCACTTTGAGTCTTGTTTTAATGTGCCCAAGGATGACATCTTTCTTATTGATCCAAGTAATTTGCTCAAAAGCATAAGGGCTGAGTAACAGAAGGCTTTGTCTCCATATGCTTTATAGTGGATCCTGGATATGGGCAGATTAGTCTGAGAAGATGGCAAGGAGTGAGGGATTCATTAGTTCTTTCAAGTAGCTGGGGGCTGTAGTTGTTTTTGGAATTAAAGGTAAGCAAGCAGAGTTTAAAGTTCTTCACCACTGCAAAAGATTGGTTTTATGGCGGCATGTCAGTATGTCAGGTTAAGGATTATCCCAATGCATTCTGAATGGAGAGAAATCCGTTCAGGATGCATCAGGATGTCTTCAGTTCAGTCTTTTTGACTTTTCAGGACGGAGATAAAACCGCAGCATGCTGCGGTTTTATCTCCGTCCTGAAAAGCCTGAACACATGACTGAACGCCTGATCAGGCCTTAAGTCCCATTGACTTACATTGGGGCCGGATCCGGCATTAAAAAAAGACTGAAGGACGGATCCGTCCTTCAGGTGTGCGCATGCGCAGACCTTTAAAACAGTGAAAAAAATACAAGACGGATCCGTCTATCCGCATGGCAAACGGAGAGACGGATCTGCACTTGCAATGCATTTGTAGACAGATCCGCAATCCGGATCTGTCTACAAATGCTTTCAGTTGTCATGCGTTGTGACGGATCCGGCAGGACGGAAGTGCACGCCGGATCCACACAACGCAAGTGTGAAAGGGGCCTAAGCAGGCAAGTTAACCTATTTGTAGCCAACGTTAAAGGTAATGTGTCATCAGAAAATTATCAATTGTTTAAATCACGTTTTTATATTAAACTTATTTTTTTATTTTTTTAGAATTCTTGGTGAGTTTTTTTTTAAAAGTATACCATGTTCAATGTATAAAATCATGCAATTGTCACACTGGCCACTAGGTAATAATAGGTCACGATTTCCTGTTCTGTACAGCAGTGTTTCCCTTTGGCTGTGCGGGCATGCTGGGAGTTGTAGTTTTGCAACAGCTCGAGGCACACTAGTTGGGAAACGCTGCTGTACAGGTAACTCTTCAGTACCCATTACCATTATCACCACAGGCAGAATTAGAAATGACAGATAACACAGGATGTACCGCTCACAATAGGTGATATCACAGCTCATCTACTCCCTCCTAACCTCTAAACAGGTAACAGAGCATGCCTAGAAAACTCTCCCATAAAAGTCAATGGTGTCAGCTCCTGTCCATTATGTCTTATATGTCTTAGGCCTAGTGGCCAGTGTGAAAACTGCAGGTTTATATACTTTTTGAAAAGTTAATAGTGACATGGAAACATTTTTAACCCTTTCAAGCCCGGAGGTTTTTTAGTGTTTCTTTTTTTGCGTTTTCGTTTTGTGCTCCCTGCCTTCCCAGAGCCATAACTATTTTTTTGTCTCCTCACATAGCCATATGAGGGCTTGTTTTTTTGCGGGAAAAGTTGTACTTTCCAATGCCACCATTTAATATTGCATAAGCTGTAGTGGGAAGCGGGAAAAAAATCCAAATGTGGGTTTTTTTATTTACGAATTTCGATGTGTGATAAAACTGACCAGTTACTTTTATTCTATGGGTCAGTACGAATCCGGCGATCCCTTATATGGATAGTTTTCTTGCGTTTTGACAGTGATAAAAAAAATTCAAAAGTGGGAAAAAATCGGTTTTTTTTTTGTCGCCATATTTTGACCCCTATAACTTTTTTGTAATTATGTGTACGGAGCTGTATGGGAGCTCATTTTTTGTGGGACGATCTGAACTTTTCATTGATACCATTCTAGGGTGTGTATGACTTTTTGATCACTTTTTTTTTAATTTTTTGATGATGCAAGCAAAAACGGCAAGTCAGCCATTTGGACACTTTTTTCCGTTTTGCTGTTTGCCGTATGGAGAATATATTTTTTCATTTTTATACTATGGGCATTTTTACACATTGCAACACCCATAATGTGTATTTTTTTATTTTTTTAGTTCTTTTATTTTTATTTGGGGAAAAGGGGGGGTGATTAGAATTTATTTATTTTTATTTATTTATTTTTTTACACCTTTTTTTATAGTTTTTAGTTTCCATAGGGATCTATAACGTGCAATCCTCTGATTGCTATTATCATCGACTTCAATGCACTTGCATGATGATTGTGATAAATAGGATTTTAGTACTTTCCTATGGAGCCCTATTGCAGGCAAGGGCTCCATAGGAAATACTATGCAGCAGCCTCCTGTCATTCATAAAGACAGGGGCTGCTGCATACACACTCCGGCTTCTCCGATCGCCACACGGGGGAGCCGGAGCACAACCGAAAGCGAAAGCCGATCGGTTTTTAGCCCGCTCAGATGCTGTGGTCAGGATTGACCACGGCATCTGAGGGGTTAAATGCCCGCGATCGGCATTACTGCCGGTTGAGGACATTAGCCGCAGGTGTCTGCTATGGGAAGCAGGTGGCCACCCGCGGCTATGGCGCCCGCAGCTGGCAGGAGCGGGTGCCATCTTTAAACACATGTACATGTACGTCATCAGGCGTGAAAGGGTTAAAAAGTCACCAATTCCAATGCTTAAAAAAGTGATTTAAACAATATGTCATTTTCTGATGATACATTTCCTTTAAATTTATCTCTAAATCGTTTAACTTGCTTGCTAAATACAATACAATGCTTGAACATCATTTTACACAGGAGGGCTTTATCTCTTTCTCCTGGCTCTACTACAGCCCAGCGGGCTCACGCTGTTTTTTTAAGGACCTCTCCTTGTCCCCTCATACTAGATTAGCATCAGGCTCTGCTTGGGTTTGCACTGATGTTGGCACCTTCTCTTGTAAATTGACAGCCAGGATATCAGGTTTCCTGGTGCCTACGTATAGCAGCACTACACAGGGTGGCCTGCCGGCCCTCTACACGCCTGTATGCTGGGCTTGTTCAATACTTTTTATGGAATCTGCCATGAATGGAACCCCTGACACAGATGCGAACAAGCTCTTAAATGGCATCTGTATCTATGAAACTGGCTGTCGCTGA
The DNA here is from genome assembly GCA_033119425.1 of Bufotes viridis. Lineage (NCBI taxonomy): Eukaryota > Metazoa > Chordata > Amphibia > Anura > Bufonidae > Bufotes > Bufotes viridis. The sequence continues at coordinate 88,844,560 of CM065594.1, read as the reverse complement.
CCTGTTGCATGTACACTTGGCAGCTGAAGGCATCTGTGTTGGTCCCATCTTCCCATGTGCCCGCATTGTTGAGAAAAATGAAGTTTTAATATATGCACACGAGCCTCTAGGAGCAATGGGGGCGTTGCCGTTACACCTAGAGGGTCTGCTCTCTCTGCAACTGATCGACAGGACCTGGTGTGAGGATGTTTTCACTGCCTGGTCTTGTTAATCAAGAGGGCTTGGCTGTTGCAGAGAGAGCTGAGCTTCTAGTGTCAATCTAGTGTAACTGCAACGCCCCAATTGCTCCTAGAAGCTCATTTACATATATGAAGAGTTTGTTTTTCTCAGCAATGCGGGCACATATGAACATGGAACCAACACAGATGCCTTCAGCTGCCAAGCACGCATGTAACAGGTCAGCCAGTTTCATAGGTACAAATCTGCTGACAGATGTCCTTTTAAGCAACATACCATTTTTTTAAGAGTGGAGTATAAGGTGTTCCTCCTTACAATGGCATTAGAGCGGTCCAGCTATGAGAGAATGGCATGGGCCTGGGCTGATAGATATAATGGAATGAAGTGTTTAATTCGCTGTTCCTCAGTATAAAGAATGAAAAGTACTAATTGCATATGGTTCCTGAGAGACAGCTCTCCATCAGTATCTACGTCAAAACTGCATACGTGATCTGAGATTTGAAGAGCCATGTTTCCTAGTGACAAAGGTATTGTATGTGCTAATTGACATGTTGCTGTTAGTCACTGACCTCTGACCAACTGCATTTCAGTTTTGTCTTGATTTACTTATAGCCAGCTTGCATTCATCCATTTTTGTACTTCAGCTAACCAGGAATTTATAGCTGGAGATTGGTTATTGAGTCTAGGCTTGAAAGGACGGGTGTAATTGGGTTATCATCTGTATAGCAGTGGTAAGCCAGACCTTGGCTGTGGATTATTTTGCCTATTGGTAGCATATAAACTGTAAACGGCTTTAGGGATAGAAACAAACCCTGTAGTATTCCATATTGTGAGGGAACTGGTGAGAAGGTAGACAAGATAAGAGATATTCTTTGTGGCCTGCCAGCCAGGTGTTACAGTGGCAGCTCCATTCACCCTTCCCGGATTTCAGAGTGCTGTGGTGTGGACCTGCTTACTGGTTACTCTTTTTTGGCAGGCCCAGCTTCCGGGCTTCTTCTGTGCCTCCACCCTGGCTGCAGCCTATTTGCCTGCAAGGTCTCTCCTCCACTGCTCATAGGATGAGAGTGCACTCCCTTGGGCTTATAAAGGGCTGCACTGAAATCTTTACCAGCCAGTGGCTGGCAACCCTAGGGTGCCTGAGCAATAGGTTTTTTAGTGTGGTCGTATCCTGCAAAGGTGTCTGTTCGGTTATCTACCTATGTACCAATTTTCTGCTTGTTTCTTGGATTGTGACTCTCTGCTACCTGACCTGCATCTGAGCTCTGTATTGACCCTCAGTTGCCTGCCCTGACCTCAGACTGCTTACTGTCCTGCACACAGACTGCCTGATCTGACCGTGTTCTACACCTGTGTAGTTGACCCCCATGGGTCAGCTGTCAAACATGCAGAGACAGTCCAGGAGGTTGCGACCTAGTAGTTTTGCTGCAGTGAAGTCCAGATCCCTGTACAAGGGTTAAATGGTGAAAACCAGGGAACTGCCAGGATAATGCCTTTAGGAGTAGCACAAAGCCAAATCTGCTGCTTGACATAGTGGTTCCACACCCACTCCCATACCAGCAAGAAGCAACTAAACCACTGAAGAACTGTTGAATCAATTCCACAAAATTTCTTAGGTCTAGGTGTTAAGATGCTATGGTCAACTCTGTAAAATGCTGCTGAAAGATCTAAGGGTATTAGGATAATGCATTTGTCCCTGTCTCTTGCCATGAGCAGGTAGTTTAGTACATATGTAAGTGCTGATGTAGGCTATTAGGGATGAGCGAATCGACTTCAGATGAAACAGTCGAATAAAACAACGATTTGCATAAAACTTAGTTCCAATACTGTACGGAGCAGGAGCTCCGCACAGTATTAGAATGTATTGGCTCAGATGAGCCAATACATTCTAATAACTTCATAACTAATAACTTCATAAATTAATTTGTACTGTAAAAAAAAACATTTCCCAAACTCGGGTTCGGTTCCAAGGTTGGAACTGAACCCAAGTTCGGGAAATGTTTTTTTTACAGTACAAATTAATTTATGAAGTTATTACCCGAAGTCTTGCGAGACTTCACAAAGCAATAAGTTCGGCTCGTCTGAGCCAATACATTCTAATACTGTAAAGAGCTCCTGCTCCATACAGTATTGGAACAAAGTTTTATGCAAATCGACTTTGGATGTTTCATCCGAAGTCTATTTGCTCATCCCTAAGTGCTATGTTTTTCTGACGGGTATACATAGTAGTAGCTATATTCTTATACAAGCAAGTGGGCAAATGATGCCATGTAATGCTCGGTCAAAGGGATATCACTTATTCATTCATACAAAGCTTGTAAAATCAGCCCCATATGACTAGATCTTATGAATGTCTTTTCTTTGTAAAAAGAACTGCTTTTTCTTTGTAAGGTGGCAGAAAAGAAAGAAGGAAGGAACTTTTTTTTAAAGAAAGATCACCTCCCCGGGTACAATATACACACTGTCCTTCCAATTCAAAAGTTTGTGCAACTGGGAACTATTGGGAGAAAGAAGGATTCTATGTGAATTTATTTATGGAACTTTAATCTAGTCTTACACCACAATCTTTGTCTTCTCTCTCAATGAGAGCTCTACATGGGTCTTTCAGGGAGGGAGAAGCAGGTGCGGGGAACTTACTCCGAGGCAATGCTTATGAATGAAACTGTGTGGCAGACTCCTTCATTGGCCTTTTCCAAAAACTGCAAGGCTGTCGTGATCCTAATGGCCTGGGCCACCCTTCATTTATTCTGCTTTGCGTAAAAAGAGACTCACTTTATTTAGATGGTACTGTACTAATCAAACTCATACATGCACCAGAGTAACTACATTATTTCACAGAGATGTTGGAGGTGAATTTAGGAGGGGGGGGGGTTGTGCTGTGACAATCTAGAGTAGGCACTCCCCCTACCAGATCTGACTCATTACCATCTCTAATTGTTTCAAGAAAGTGTCCACTCTTATGCAAACCATGATCCCCGATGCTCCTAATGGCTGGGCTGTGCATGATTGCTGTAATTTGTGCCTCTATTCTCTGTTTTGTCCCCACAATGTGCTTTTTTTTTTTGCAAAAAAAAAAGGGAAAAAAAGAAAAGGAGCTGCCATTAGAAAAAATAATAACTTTGTCCCTGAAAGTCCATTAAGGAGATGTACAAAGGACAGCGTTTTGTTCAAGACAACCTCCCTCTCCTCCCACCGTCCGCCATGGAGTTTATATGATTACAGTCATCTAAAGCCCTCTGATAGATAATTTATGCTGGGAATTTAGTTGGAGATCATGGGAACCCTGATAACTAAGGGTTTAGGAAGCAAAAAAAATAGGTTTTGTGCAATGAAAATTACTTTATAAAAAAAAAGATAGTGGCGGATTATTAAAGTGCACCTGTCGCACCCACACATTACGGCAGAGCTGTTGAACCAATATGATGAAGCGTGCAGCTGATCGGTCACTAAGACAAGGTGGCAAGTTGAGAAAGCTAGTTTGTTCCTTTTTTTAATGTGTCTGAGGATGCTGCCAGCAGCCTGTAAAGTATTGAGAACGTGTGACTTCATACAGAGGTGGCTGCCATTTTGTAAACTGAATCAGTATGATGATGGAGCTTCAGTTACTAAGCAAAGTCAATGAAGTACACAGTGAAGGCAGCCATTTTATGCATGAAAAAAATATTGAAGAAAGTATAGACTGTTACTTGAAAGGCAGCCAGAGTCCTGATGATCAGATGGGATCATAGGAAAGCCTTCTTAAAACAAGAGCATATATACAGGTGAAGAGTGCTAGCATGCAAGCCTGTTCAGTGTGTACAGTAGCCCTAGTTTAAACAAGACCTACTCCCCCAAGCTAAAAATCAGGAATGACTGGAGCTACATCCCTATCCACTCTCTCACAATTTTTATACACAAGGAACCAGGAAGCAGAGATCTTAGCTGATATATGTTGAAGAACAAATTACATTCCCCATCAAGTGATATGGAAGTCATAAAGGGGGTCCAAGGAAGACACAGCTATTTCAATCCTTTAAAGTGCAATGACTCTTCCTTCTTTTTTTCCTGGACCTCTATGAATATGATTTGGAGGAAGTGGGATATTGGCCTGTACATTGGAAAATTGTACATGGATCCAGAAGCTTTATTTAGACTGATCTTTCTTTAGCATCTGCATTTGGGAGAAATAAGGATTAGGCATGTTGGATTCTAATTTAAAGGTTTTAGGTAGAGAAAATTGAAGGTTTGTGGTGAGTAAATGTTTTAACAGGCTCCAAAAAGTTGGGCGTTTGGTGATACTCCAGTGTAGGTCCACAAAACGAGCTAGGGACATTAAATGTTGATGTAGATCTTTGTGTATACTCAAAAATACCCAACCTAGTCTAAATGATAGGGTCTCAACATATCAGTCTGGTTGGTAAGTCACTTATCACCATCAAGCAATCTGCTTGCCCTCTGTCTGCCCCCAGCACAAGGACAGGCTTTTGCAGGCAGATCATTGCAATCCTGTTCACCACCTACATTCCACTTTCATCTCAGCTCGATTTACATACAGATGCTCTAGCAAAGAGCAAGTCAGGAATGTACTGATTGGATGAGAGGAGGAGCATTACTGTTTTGGGATGATGAGAGGGTAACGTGACCACCCAAATTCTCCTTGCAATGCTTAAAGTCCAAGCTGGAAGACCCCAGGTGGTCAGACAATGCCTGTTCAACCACACCATTATTCCCAAAAATCTTTTCCCCCCACACCCTCACAACATATGCAGGCAGCACTTTTCTCGTCATCTCCATTTACAGGCTTCATGTAGTTTAGGAAATGTGTTTGCCCTTCTTTTGTTTCTTTCTTTTGCTTTGTTATGACATTTGATTTCAGCATGCTTCAACTACATTTAACTTTTTTTTTTTTCATCTATTTTGCTGATCATAAATGACATTTCTCTAAAAAATATTGGTTGCAAAGTCATCACCCTAAGCCAAGGAGGCGTCAGGCACTGAACATAGTTACTGAGTAAATGAGGGTCATTAATTCCTGTAATGTGATGATGTACGCTAGCAAATGTGATCTGACTTTTCTGTGATGTATTATATTAAAAAAAAAGAGGGGGCAGGTGTTGCCATGGAAACACACGGCTGGAAAAAATATGATAATTTTAAAATACCCTCTGTTTGAATAAGAAAACATTCAGAAAGCAATATTCGCCTAATCTCGGCACAATAAGCAAACACGAGATTAGAACTACAGCTCAAATCTTATTTTCCATCTGGTACAGAAAAGTTGCAGGCATTTGCCAAGGGATTGTCAAGAGGAAGGATAAAACATTAAAATATAAGTTTATATCTTGCAGATGGACAGATTGTATGATATGTTTTACCAGATTTTTTTTTATGCTCCGTTCCCCCACCCTATAGGCCTGGATTATTATCTTTTGTGTTCCTTTAATTACGCTCTACTTTTTGCAGGCAGGCAATTCCCGATTTTTTTTTTTTTACTTTCGTGACAGCTGGGACAAGCAGCCTTGCAAACCCAGCACAAAGCTTATTACTAGTACTCTTTTCCACTTAATGAGGCCTGCATCCTAGGGTGGAAGCCCCTCCTAGAAGTGTGGCATGCCTTTGTTACTCGTGGTTAGACCCTGTGCCTAATGACAGATCGCCATCCGTCTGTACTTTGTATTGTACTTTGCACTACAGTCTGATGACGAAAAACCAAGAAGTCTGAAAAACATCACTTTATTAAACTGTGATTAAAGCATACTATTTAAGTGATTTTTATACTCTATTTCACTATACAAACTAAAAAAATAGAGATAGATATGCCTCATTTATTAATTTGTTATATAATTTTTAGATTAACTGTAACTTCCATAAAGATGTTTTACTATTTTGACACCTTTTTTAATCAGATCAAATGTTGTTGTAATTCTAAGTACAACAATAATGTAGCCGCATTCTAAAAAGAATAAATGCTAGATCGACAAAGCTGCAATTGAACAAAATGTTTTTTCCTACATTTGTTGGAGCCTTTCAAATACCAAGTAATTAGATTATATAAAAAAAAGGAACAAAATAACATAAGTATGATCATACTGTTTTTAATGTGTGTAGTTTTTTTTAAGTTATTTGGGGTTTTTAACTTTTATAACCTGACAAAGAGAGAACAAAAAAAGGTAAATAAATTTACTTCAGCCGAGGATTACACTTCAATCTTGAAAACACTTTATGACAGTTTTTAAAAATGGTCCTCCACCCCACAAACGTTGTAATGTGACCAAGCGCAAACAACCAATAATTAATTTTTGGTCTCATATAGTTTTAAGGTAAGTTCCTAAAAGAAACAGGATCCAATGCTATCCCATATTATATTCTGCATTAAAGTAGAATTTAAGTCAGTGAAGAAGAGCTACAATTTCAGTACATGGAGGTAACATGATCCTTCCTTCCCTGTAATGGGCAGAGGCAGGAATCAAGACAAGATTTTCTAAAGGAAAAATATTGAGTATACAAAATTTTATACTTACTAATGATTTTAATTATTCATTGAGGTGGTATTGGTAAACTTCTTGAATTTCTTTTTATCAACAACATTTAGTTACCATTAGACACAGGATGAATATTTTTATGATATATATCATTTTTGCACAGGCCCATGATAGTTTGGAGATTATACGTTTTATGAAATGAATGTTTTTTAAATAAATTCAAAATTAAATGTAATTTCGAATGTTCCATACATTAAAAATATCTGTAGATTCCTCATTACTTAATTGAACATAAATAATATATTTTAACCATCTTTGAAATTTCAATATAATTGAAATTTTTCCTATTCAATCTTAGAAAATGACAAAATTCACAAACAAACCTACAGACTAGTGACTTTTTGCAATCATATCAATATAAATCTAATGCTCTAAATAGTTTATTAAGTTTGTTGCCGTGAATGAAAAGTTTGGATAAACTTTGCTTAGCATAGATAACCCCATGAGCTTGTTGTGTCCTGGAACAATCAGTGGTCTTTCTGTCTCTGTCTCTTTTGTGTGGGTACTGTTGGGTGCCAAAACTTTCTGCATTATCTGTAATGACTGCTAGCCTCTGTGAGAAACGGAGGAAGACCACCTGCCATAGAGAGGCTCTGGATTCAAGGGAATTAGGACAGAGAAAACTCAGAGGATAGAGGCAATAAGACCTCTGAAAAAAAGTCAGAAGTCTTAATTAAGATTCATTCCCACCCCCTTACTGAGCAGATGTGTAGCTAAATAAACCTACTTTAGTTGTAACAAAAGTAACAACTAAACATAACCTTCCCATTCAAGAACTTACTACATACGTCCTCCACATATCTTGCTCTCTGACAACAATCTTTCCGTCCTTGGTGGCAACTATAGATAATTTGACCATTACTGAATATAAAGGCTAACTATTCATCGTGATGTGTCTATGGTACAGACAAACAGGTCTTCCGAATCCTCGAGCCAATAAAAACAATGCTATAGTTCGTTTGCAAGATGGGAAAACCAGTTCAAGCAATTTGCTCATTTCTTGCCTATGGCAACCAAGAGATTATTTTGCACCACTGTGACACTGACCTCTCCCGATCCCCTCTACATGCATACTTGGCCGAGCATGTATGTATTCTGAACAAGAAGAGTCAAGAAAAAGGATGTTAGAAGAGTTAAGAATGTTGGATTTCTGCAAGAATCAGGGGGCCCCCATACACGAAATCGGTATGTTTGGCTGGCATACATATTATGTGCATGGCCAGCTTAAACATGGGTCGGAAATTTTTTTAACTTTTGTAGTTTATCATGATAGAAAAGTTTACCATATTTTTGTGATATTCCATGCTAATGATCTGTCTAAAGGTAAGAGATACCATAGGTTTAAGAATGAACAACCTTATCCAGTCTGACATTTCATGAGATGAGCCCCTGGCTATGTTATTGCTGAGAGCTCAAACATGAATGTTTGCTTACATCTGCTAGTGCCATAGGTGAAGACAAAGGGGGAAATTTATCAAAACTGATGTAAAGGACAACTGGCTTAGTTGACACAGCCACCAATCAGATTCTAACTTTTATTTTTCGAGCAAAGCTCTGAAAAATGAAACGTAGAATATGATAAGTTGCTATGGGCAACTAAGCCCCACTATGGGCGATCTTCGTAAGCATCCAGTATCACACACATGGAGTTTCTAACACATTTGGAAAAACCAAATTCTTTTCGCAAGGACAGGTCAATAATGGGCCTGAATCCCTTCTTCGCTGGTCATAAATTTATATCACTTGAGATGCTCAACACAGTATTACTTTGAAAACACCTCTCATTTCATTGATACCTTCCTGCACATGTCTCCCTTTTTGTGTTTACCTTGCAGAGCAACCTGGCTTGAAGATTCTAGAAATAGATGGTGGTCTTCCAGTAGTTCACAAAAGCTGTTTTCAGACCATGTCTCTATTATGTGTCAGAAGGAGCCTAAAAGAAGAAAACCCCTTTAATAGCCACAGTCTAAACAGAGAGAATTCTGGGCTTTTTGGCAATTAGAATTTTGCATTCACCACTGAGATAATTCCGGCCATATGAACATCACAGCATCAATTTAAGAGGAAAATGTTTGTGCGTGTGCTGTTTGATACAAAGTCTCCGTTGAGCATTTTGGGCTAAAACAAAAGAATTTTGCAGATGGTGTAGCTCCCATATGACAATCTGTGGTTATACCTGCCTAGCCAAGATAACACTATGTATGCAGCAGGGAGGGGCGACTTTTTGTGTTTTTTTTTCTTGTGTTTTGATTTTTTTGAACAGCATTCATTCTCAAAGCACAGAAGAGTCAACAAATTTAATAAGCAGAATCCATTTCAGCCCTGCGGCCTTCCATGGCAACAGGACATGATGAGTGAAAAAGAGGAGGGGGAGGAATCCTGTCTCCATTGCTCAACCATCATTATCTGCAAAGCCATCTGCTGGGGAAAGGGACAATTCCACGCTCATTTCAATGAAGAAAAGCCTTGAATTCTTTTTTTTTCTGCTGCTTCCATACCACAGGCGTTTACATACAGAACTTTCCATTAGACACTTTCTCACCATGGAACAGACCTCTGATAGTTACTACGAGTAAGGTAGAAAAATGTATTCTTCCAAATAAAAGTAATAAACTTTCCTGCCTCCTGTTAAACTGAATATTTTGAGCAATTTTGAAACTATTTAAACTAAGTATGGATCTCATCCCTACGATTATGAGCTTTGATACACAGATGGTGGATAAGACATCTGGCCATCTTTGGACCCTCTATGTGGGACCCGTAAGGGAAATCTGGGTCATTGCAAAGAGAATTTTCCCACAGGTCGGACTGTGTTCTTGACTTTGCCAGTTGTTGGAAGCACTTATTACCACTCCGCTACATGGCCTAATTCTCATCTAATCATCAGATCAGACTGTAAAGATCAGGCAGTGTATACCAGCTTAAAGCCTAATTCCTTTCAACAACATTTCACAGTTTAAATCTAGCCAAAGGAGTTAAATATCTTGCTTCCCTGATTTTGCACCAATTTATGAAAACAAAAGTTTTCTTCAATGACCTGTCAGCTATGTGCTTAGCTCTACAGCTGTCCACAAGCATAAGGTCCTGTTCACATGGCGTTTTTGGCTTTCACGGTGCCATACATCGCCCACAGAAACTAACTGTAAAAAAATAACCTATGTTTGGTGGTATACATATTTATTGTGTCCCTCGCATTGGAGAGCACAGTAGACTACCCTTTCCTATACAGTCAAAAAATGTATGCTGATGTCTACAGGCTCAGCATGTGCCAACAGGACACTGTTTTGGCATACACTGGTAAATCGGGGCCTATAGACATACTCTTCATGTACAGTATGCCTCCCACAAAGATGAGATTTGAACAGAGCTCCAATGACTCCCCAATGTATAGTGGAGAAGTCTAAATGTCCCCCAGTGTTCTTTGGGAAGTCTCAATGCCCCCCAATGCTCTTTTGGGAAGTCTCAATGTCCCCCAATGCTCTTTTGGGAGGTCAGCACGAGCAAAGCTTATCCCGTCCAACAAAGTATAAGAATATTTGAACATATTAGTGTGGAAATTGTATGGTTTGCTTAGGGTTTTCTTAGGGTAGCAGAAGAACAGACTACTGCCATTTATGGTGGAAACCATTATAGTGAATGGGGATCTACTGTATCAATGTTTGGTGATGTCTGGCTGTGCCGGATACTGTAATTCTGGTAGTCTGTTCCTCTGCTGGCTCACAAAAAGTTGAATGATGATGTTGTGAATCAATCACCAGTTTCCATGCTGCCCTATCGGAGGTGTATCAAACCATTTACAATTGCTCAGCTCTTTCGGTAGATTTTACCTGTGGTACTTTGTAAGTTGTTTCTCTGTTTCTCAGAAGCAGCTTTTCTTGAAATCAGCCCTTGCATTTAGATAACGGTATCCAGTATCAGTATTCTCCTAATAATGGATGCCGTTCTAGTAGAACACAATATTACATGTTCCTAGTACGGGGAAACCAACAGAAGCAGCTCTCACCTGTAGTGACTAGCAAAGAAGCACGGATGCAGTCTGGACTGGACTGTGGAACTTCAAATGAAAAAACAGGAAAATCCAGCTTCTTGAAAGTTGCAAATTTATTCCATCAGGTTAAAATTTTCAGATAGAGGAATAGACTCAATGAACAACGCGTTTCAGACCTTAAAAAAACATTACGGTCCTTACTCATAAAATCATGTTTTTATGAGTAAGGACCGTAATGTTTTTTAAGGTCTGAAACGCGTTGTTCATTGAGTCTATTCCTCTATCTGAAGATTTTAACCTGATGGAATAAATTTGTAACTTTCAAGAAGCTGGATTTTCCTGTTTTTTCATTACATGTTCCTATTAGTAGATCTTTGAAGGGAATTATTTGTCCTTCCGATAAATCACTTTTGTTTTGCCTTTTTATGGATCAACTCTGAAGGATAAAGGGGTTAAACTTGATATATTTTTTTTTTAGAAAAAAGAAGCCATGTTTTTTTATTCCTATACAATACCTTCACAAACTATGCACTAAGCGCAGACCAGTTGACATTTTCGACTGTACATTATCAATCTTGCCTTATGTACAGTGTTTTAAATGCATTGGTTGTATTTTGTTTAATTCTTTTCATTGTGTAGTATTGAAGCACTATTTTTTAGTGTACAAACAGTGAATGGATCAGGTAAATGACAGGACCAATTATGTGCCAGTCTGTGTTTGGCGTTGACGATATTTGCATGATGAATTCCAGTTCCGAATGTGTAGAGGCTTTTATAGTGAAAAGGCAGGTGTCGGGCTTGTAAGGGTCAGGCTTCATTTCCATGTTGCTTTGCATGGGCTGCTCGCTTTTGCAGAGATGCTCACACCTCTCCTCTCCAGCAAACAGATTCCGGTATCAATCATCTTGCACAAGGGCTCTATCCAGTAACGAATGACAGAACCTGTAAAGCCTAATATGAAAGGGGTACACACATGTCAAGACTGTAGGACAGAACCTCACAGCAGGTAGGATCTACATGTCTGCCCAGCCTTTTCATGCTCACATTAAATCCCACAGCTCCAGTTGACTTTTGACCTTATCTTTTCATGGTTTAACCGTATGTCCATCCCGAATGTTTTGTTGCTGTCCTTACTGAGAGGTTGTAAATTGTAACTTAAACCAAATGTTTCCAAAGGTCCCTTACATGTAGGGACAGTTATCCTGTCTTGGGTTTTATTGTTATATCAATGTGCTTCTCACAACTTTCAGACAGAAGTAATATTTGGTAATGTATACAAGATTTCTTTAATTGCTTTGGAGGATTGTCACAGTAGAATCATGAGATAATTGTGGTCAGATACCAAAATAAAAATCCTGCCACCTTAAATGGACAGTCCACTTTAGTGCAGTTCTTTAAATTTCAAACCCAGCCTTCTTTACGTGTTGAAAAAGCCAAACTAACCTAGCCCCTGGCTTCCATTCCGTGGTCTACCTTGTCCGATAAACATCCAGATGGATGGTGTCACGTGCGGCGCTTCAGAAAATGACTGGCCTCAGCAGTGATGTATCCCCAAAAGGCACATCACTGCTGAGTCACATGACATTGAGGAATACGTCACCGTTGAGACCAGTCATTGGCTGCAGCAGCGCAATTTACTCCGTCTGTCTGGCAGTTTACAGCACAAGAACTGGAAGACCACAGAACGGAGCCAGGGACCCAGGGAGCTGGTGAGTATGATTTTTCCAGGTACTGCAGGCTGAGGCTTGAACTTTGAAAAAGGGCACAAAATTGGGAAACCCTTTGAAATGCTGTTTCATAAACCTTTGGAAAGCAGGGGCTGAATTGTTTTGCTTCCCATTTCCATGTCCACCATGAAAGAAGGCCCGTGTTATGTTATCATTAGGACAATGTCACTTTGTTTAGTTGGTAACATCTACATAAGTTCTATGCACATTCAAATAAGCCATAATGAAAAGATTTGAGACACCTGAGCTTCGCCCACTTCTCCATGGGTGTGCAGCATCCAGCAAAAGGTACTGCTATGTTACACACAGCCTGTGTCAGTAGATATACACTGACATTTTTAGAACAAAATATAAAAGCATGAAACTTTCATTTAAAAAAACTTTGGGGGTCATTTATGATGCAAAGTACACCACTTTTTGGCATACTTTTGTCACAGATTCGGTCACAAAGGGGATTTGCTGCCAAAGGGGGCGTGGCATGGGCAAGGAAGGGGGCCAGCCGACCCGTCTCATTTATTACCTTCTATGCCTGTTTTTGTTGTAGAAAATAACTTAAATCTATGCCAGCAAGGGATCTGGCGTAGATTTAAGCAAGTTGCACAGCCTGCGCCTAAGTTATGCAGATGCCAGCACCTCTACATAACTTATGCACATCAAGGGCCAGCAGACATGGACTAAAACCGGCGTCTAAATCACCAGTCTTAGTAAATGTCCCCCTTCTGTACAAAACTTTTTTACTGAAAAAAAGTTTGCAAAATGAGAGAACCCCATAGTTTTCACATGACGTGGGTCCATCAGAGGCTTTAGTCCCATTCAATGGGGCTAATCTCTATGCGGACTCTCATTGCGTTTTTTAGCCGTTTACACGTGGAAACCACGTCATGAAGAACGCTGCATCCTTTTTACTGTCTTACTTTATGCCATCTAACTTTTAGCAGCAGTGCAGTGTAATCTGAACAGATAAACAGTTGTAATTACACCGCACCACCGCTACAAGTTAGACAGCATACAGTGAGACTGTAAAAAGGATGCTCATATGAACGCCGCGGTCTCTTCAAACCGCTGATCGACTGGAGTGCTGAGAGTCGGATGCTCGCTAATCTGATATTGATGACCTATCCTTAGGATAGGTCAGTGACGGCTAACCTCCGGCACTTCAGTTGTAGTGAAACTGCGACTCCCAGCATGCTCTGTTCATTTCACAGCCAAGCAAGTGTACATCTTGGGAGTCATAGTTTTACCACAGCTGGAGTGCCGGAGGTTAGCCATCACATGGATAGGTCATCAATATGCTAGCCTCTTCAAACAGCTGACCGGAGGGGGTGCCAAGAATCGGACGCTCTCTAATCTGATATTGATGCCCTATCCTAAGGATAGGTCATCAATATACTGGCACTGCACAACCCCTTTAATCAATTGTATGATTGGTACAATAATTGTTATGTCTATGGTAATGAAAACGATCAGTTCTGACCAATGGAAACTTGCTCCATTGGTCAGAATACTCATTGTTCCTGTGTCAAGTGTTTTTCCAGTAGATTGTATAAAGACTACAATTGTAGCAATTAGTTAACTAGTGTCCAAGAAAAACTAAATGGGGGCCAATGTAAATGCGCATTATTTTATGTAACATGAATAATTTTTTATGCATGTCTCCATTCCGACAAGCATTTCAATTTAAAAAAAAATCAAGATGCTCCTGGCCAAGTCATTCTGATGACGGAGGGCTTTACATATGAATGAGGCAGACTCCTGATGCTCTCTTTATCTCTCTTTGTTTTGCAACTGATTTGGCAGTGACGATCTGGTCAGGGTCTCTCCATTCATATATCTGGAGCAGCTGTTACTTCCATTTTGAAAACACTTGTCATGAGTGTTGTGAGGCTTGGTTATGGCTCTATCTTACAGCCTGTAGGCCCGAGATAAGCAGGATGTAACCTATAGCTGCGTATTGGTCACACCAGCAGGAGGCTAGTGGATAGCCACAATATAACTAGAGTCTTGATCACGCAGGGTTTGGTGTCATGGAAGATATCTTTATTATTATCTATTTCCCCACTCAGATAAAGGTCTCTGTTGACCACAATCAGTCTCATCTCTCCCTTTACCCACTCCTCCTTACACCCTCTCTAGGGTTTTCTTGCTGTGTGAACGAACTCCATCAGATAAGGGGATAGTTCTGTTTAGAAAGGCATCACTGTGTGGCACCGCCAAGCTGCACCTGCTGCCTCACACAAACACAAGGCTGGGGCCTCCACACAGGACATAAGCATCTCCTCTCGGCTGCAAGGAAGGAAATTTTGGCCTCCGGACAGTTCTGAAAACATTTTGCATAATTTAGTGTTGGCTAGACCTCCTCCCCTTTCTTCCACCCAGACTCCTCTATGCTTCAGTCAATGCCTCTTTTCATTCACTCATTTTTTATCGGAGGTGTCTGTGGCAAGTTAAAAAAAAAAAAGATCTTTATACTTGGGCTACTCCTCTGTGTTCAGGAGGACAGCGGGCACATAACTTTACAGTGGTAACTTCCTCAGCTTCTGTGTGGGCTTTTAACCTGTTCAAAGGACTCATTCTTGTAGTTCCTCTTCCAAAGCCGCCAAATTATTTTCTTCTCCCTTTTTAGATTGTTTGTTTGTTGGTCAAAGTTCATGAGGGACTGGGAAAGTCACAATACGCCTCATTCAGGACCTCTGTACACTTGAACATACCCATTTGACTTTGCATAAAACTGACTTGGTGTTGACTTTTTTTATGTATTTTTTTTTTTACTTTCATTTTGGAGAAAAATGTAGATTGAGTTTAGTAGAAGAACAGCTTCCCTAACCACACATGTTTTCCTCTCCAAATAATTCATCTATCATTGAACATATGAAGCATACCCCACGCACAAGTCTTTCTCAGTGGCATCTGTATATGAAGACCGCATGGATGCTTGATTGTGCTTTCAGCTTCTTATTTCTTAAAAAATTTATTTTATCTGTTTTCAGACCAGTGGGTTATCCACTGTATATTTGTATGAGGTACCTAAAACTCATGCCATAATATAGTTACAGTGTGGGTTTTAGCCAGCTGCAGAATATTGGGTCCCTCACTTTCAGAGATTGCTGGAGACAGAAGCAGTAGTCACCATTTATCTTCTTTCTACTCTCAAATACATATTGTTCAATGAGGGCTGTGAATGAAATATGAGTATCAGCACTGCCGCTGCCTCTACTGGCCCCAGTGATCATGTGATAAGTGCCAGGATGCTATATATGGTACTATATATCCTTATGGAGAGTGCCTAATTGGTGTGTGGAGTCTTATAGGCCATATATGCTCCTCTGGAATTCTGGGAAGAAGGTATAAAAATGAGCACTTAACAAGCTCTGCCTCTGATGTCACCAGATGTAAGGTACCTTTTTAAACAGGCCTTGAGAAATGACTTGGATAATAGTTAAGCCAGCACCTAATCTGCAGTCAGCTGTTTCGGGATTACTGCCCCTCATCAGTGCAGAGCAGAGAGTACCAACTGGGTGAGAGGCCTAGGTCAGGATTTGAGGACTACTGTATCTTCTAATGGAGAGTGCCTAATTAGTGTGAGGAGTTTTATAGGCCAGGCAATATTCATATAGTATCCCCCGAATCCTGACGTAGGCCTCTCATCCAGTTAAGCCAGTACTCTGTGCTCTGCACTCATGAGGGAAAATCACCCTGAAATAGTTGTCTAAAAATGAGGTGTTGGCTTAATTATTACCCAAATCATGTCTCAAGGCCTGTTTAAAAAGTTGAACATTGACTTATAGGATAGCTGCCTTACATCTGTTGGCATTGGAGGCTGGGCTTGTTAAGAAATTATTTGCATACCCTCTTCCGAGGATGCTGGCAGAAAGAGGCTTTTGTCTGGTCCAACAATTGCAACAGGGCATATTTATTGTCTTACTAGGACTTTTAGGCTAGTTTCACACCAGTATTGTTAAATGGTGTTTGGTCCAAAAAGGATAAAATACTCTATTCATGAACCAGTTAAAAATAATCATGCAAAAATGTACAGGAAATAATTTTTTGATGTTAGCAACATTCAATAATGGGTGATGCATCTTAGAAATAAATGAGTGGGTAAAGCAGACCCAAGTGGCAAAACAGGACAGGAAGCTGGCAAACGACCAATGTTCACAAAAATAGTTTAAAAAAACAATCATGTCAACCAGATACTCAACTATCAATCATCTCAAATCATGTCAAATAGATGCTCAACTGGAAAGACACTATCAGCGGTTGTGAGTACTGAATCAGTTCATGCTGCAAATGCATGGCAATGGTATTGGCTACCAGTTCGGTCTTTAAACCCATACCCCACAACATAACCCCTATTATTAAACCACACAAACCACAGATTTAAATCGGCCACAGCAGCCGTTTTTATTAAATAAATAACATAAATACCATTATAACCAAACATATATTAACCAATGACGAGGGAGGTTCTAGAAGCCCCAATATCCACATAAACACAAGTAAACAGGCGACTCCATCTTGCCCCCAGACGTTGAACCCAGCTTGGAGGCAGCAACTGATCCACATAAACACAAGTAAACAGGCGACTCCATCTTGCCCCCGCCCTTGAACCCATATTGGAGGCAGCAACTGATAAACGCCTAATTTGTTAATTCCAGGCTCTCCATGAGAGTCCAGCCCCTCCTGCGGGGCCCTCCCATTCTCAAGTACCACGATATTTAGCAATTACGAGGACCTCCTCCACTTCCAAGAACGTGCGGCTTGACCTACTTAAGCCTGCGTATCCCTCCACATCCGTAACGCTGTTTCAATCTCACCCTGGATCCCCAGGGACCACAAATCTATTCCCACAGCATTCAGATGCACACCATCTGCTCTCCAAAACTCACCGATACCTTTCTCCAATTCCTCATGCCGAACAGCAATCGCCCTGTTTTTAGCCATAAATCGTCCCACAGCCCTGTTTACCTTTATACGGGCCTTGTTAATTCCTTCCACTGACCTTGCCCCCCTCCAAGACTAACACAGAACAATGTACGACCATATTGTGATCAGACCTGGGAACAACGCCCAGACCAGAAGCAGGTCAAACTTGACATCCCTTATCAACTCCCGAAACGGTTGCATACCCAGATCATTACCCCCAACGTGAGGCACCAAAATATCAGGGGGGGCGATCCAGTCGCACAAAATGGTGTACCTTCCTCATGACCCCCCCACCCCCACACACACACACACAATATTTCTCTAACCCCTAACCACCTGACTATAGCCAAATCGGTACCAAACCCGAGCTGGCGCCCGTTCGGCCTCACATCTGCCGTAACTGCCCCCAAAAACACATAAGAGTGCCTTAAGATCAACACCAAAGCTGCTGACGAACCTTAAAACAAACAAAAGAAGAATTAAGCACTAAACAAACTTTGCTCGCATCATACCTATAAAAAACCCAATCTAACATAAGACCGAAACCTCGACGATTCCCAGCGCCCTATCTTCCTAATTACATCCTCACTGACCCCCAATCTGGCCGCCTCCATTGCTGCTCCTATCCTAAACGATTGCCCAGAATACCCTGTTCCCTCGACACCAAGAGCTTTCAAGCATTTCTTGAAAACCGCCAAAAATTGAAAATGGGACAAAAATGAACCGTCCTCGTGCCGAAGAAAAGGAAATTTATCCCTACCTATCCCCACACTATAACCCTCAACACACCGGACTGGTCACATAAAACAACCGGCACCGCAAACTGTAAACTGACAACCCCTACCTTCCTGATCCGTTTTCGATTCTGAATATTGTCATGCCTTTTCATAAGTATATAAACATTTATACATTCATTATTGTTATAACATGTATTCATGGCCTATAAGCAGCCATGTTGTACTTATATTCACAGTCCTGTATGAACCTTCATTGTAAAAGAGAAAAATGGGCTCAAGGAAAGGTTCTTCCTGGCAGATGTGGGCCTATCTAAGGGAGTAATTTTACCTTATCACTAGGCTATAAGTGGAGATAAGGTTCTTCCTGGCTCTCGTCTGGCATTTTTTTCATAATGAGATGTATTAATGAGACAAATATATAATGTCTGTTTGTTCATATAGTGGATTATATTTAGTTTTGACACAAGTTAATCGATAGATCACATATGTGTTGTTTTATGTTTCATATATTGAGTTTATTTAGTTACATGTTCTAATCATATACTAACATATATTCATCCTGTGTGTGTATCACCAGAAGCGTGTATTCCTAAGGTCTGTGGGAAAACATGCTCAGTTGGATTTCTGCTCAGAAAAGTTGTGTTATTTTCATAAGATAAGGCACCTGTGAAATCCAAAACCCACACATTTGTTGTCTACATTTTAACTTTATGACATGAGAATAGTCATACTAGTTTCTGGGAATTTAAGTTTTAATTGCTTCCAGTGTCAGGGGGTATGCCTCCCTTTTGATGTATGTCCCAGGTGGTGGATGTCTACCACTGAACATAAAGTCACATTATATAAATTTAACTCCTAAAAGCTTCACATTTTTAGCTTATACAACATGGCCGCCTAGGTATCGGCAGGTAACATAACACGTTCACCACAAAATATTTTGGGTAATGTATGATCTCACAATACCATTACTATATGTGCACACCCTCTGGTTTGGTTGGAAGACCGTTATCTAAAGGGGTGTATGCTTTTGATAAGTCTGTGAATATTATTCATAGACGGGATGAGAGAGGGATATTCCAGGAGAAAGAAAAAAAAGACTACAAACAAAAGATTAAACAGACACGTGGATTTTATCCTGGATCACGGGGAACCCTTTGGAGAGCTGACCGTCCCTCCGGAGCCCTACTCACCTTTTGACCCTTGGTAACGTATATCTTGCTTATTGCTTGCGGTATTGATAAGTTACTGAGCCCGGTATATAGTCAAAGGTCCCCATTTGTGGATCTGTAATTGATAAGGCTCCTGATCAAGTCTGATTATTCCCTTAGCAAAGATGCATATTGCTAATTGAGCATCAGACATTGGTACCTAGTCCTTGGGAACTTTGTTATTCCCTAGCCTGATACAGAGCTGGTAAAATTATAGTGCCGCCATATACCTCAATTGGTTAAAAGGTGATAGAAAGGGGTACTTTTCTTTCATTTGGATTGTTGCATATCATTGCATTGATTGGCGATATTCAGTATTGATTGAAAGTATTGGTATTATATTTCATTATCTATCATTGTACAGGTTGTATTATCGATTTTGTATTTAGCACTTATGTATAATAAACTCACACATATTTTTGCATAGATGATGGTACCTCATTTTCTTTCTAATTGCACAAAATAATTAAGGTTCTCGTCAATGAGCTGAGAGGTTATTATGTCGCCCTCTCCTCAATAGGATCAATAACTTTGATATTTTTTCCTTTGATCCTTTCTTTTGTTTTTTTTTTGTATATAAAGCATTTTGCGCTTTATATCCGCGACAATATGAACCACATCCCTGTCCGAATATGAGTCCACATCATCACACCTCAACCCCCCCGCTCTACTGACCTACTTCCCTAACCTAAAAGCCCCAAAAAACGCTAATGCAAACGCCGTCCTAAATAAACCCACTTCCCTCCGTGAACTGCAAACAACGTCCGACTTTTCTCCCAACTCTAAAATCAACTTAAAAGAAACAGGCCTCCTCTGATCTTCAACCTTACTTCCCCTACGCCAGCCCTTTAAAACCTGTTGAACCAAAAAAGTTTTTGCCTGAACGGTTAAGCCACGCAACCTGAACCCAAATGCTAGACATGCCATAAAACAGTTCACCTGAGAAACAGACCAACGTTCCTCTTTAAAATGCCCTAATAACAGCACCAGTGTCATCTCTCCGTCATCAACGCATGCCTCAAGCCGGGAATTCCACCTCTCCCAGGTCTCCCATGCTTTACCATATGCCTTTCAAGTACCAGGATTCAGCAAGTCCTTCAACAACCTCACTATCACTCCTCCAGGATTTCCCAAAGCCAAATTGGACACTCCAGACTCTCTTCCTCCGCTTCTGGCACTAGAAGCCGGAACCGCTCCCACTGTGAACGAGAAGGAGCATCCGCCACAGAATTAGACACCCCCGCAACATGCTCCGCGACCACCCAAGTGTTAATCGACAAACAACGCAAGACCAAAAATTGCAAGAGCCTAACCACTGGCAGGGAAGATGCCGATAAACTGTTGATAGCCTGGACCACCCCCAAGTTATCACAATGGAAACGCACCTTCCTTTTGGCGAATCGCTCCCCCCCACAACACCACTGCCATGACAATGGGAAAAAGTTACGAAAGAGCCAGGTTCTTAACCCAGCCACGTGTAAACCACATCTCCGGCCACTTACCTGCACACGATTGTCCCTGGCAATAAGCCCCAAAACCAACTCACCCAGATGCGTCCGTATATAACTCAAAATCAACATTATCACAAGCGTCCCCCATAACTAACGTCCGACCATTGTACTGTTGTAAAAACTCCGCCCATACCCTTAAATTCCCTTTCAATTCTTTTTGTAGCTGTACGAAGTGATGTGGCGCGGACACACCCGCTGTAGCTACGGACAAGCGTCTACTAAACATTCGACCCATCGGCATAATCCGGCATGGGAAGTTCAGTTTACCCAATAAGGACTGCAATTCCAGCAACCTAATCTTTTCCCGTTTTATGGCCTTACAAATCTCTCTCCGCAGATTCAACATTTTTTCCTCCGGAAGTCTACATTCCATCCCTACCGTGTCTATGACAATTCCCAAAAAACACAATTCCGTCGCTGGACCTACCATCTTCTCACCAGCCAGCAGTACCCCAAAAAGCGCAAAAACTGACTGAAACGTATGCAGTAACAAAATACAAACCCGAGAATCCGCCGGCCCCAAACACAAAAAATCATCTAAGTAATGAATAACCGATGAACAACCCGAAACGTCAACCACTACCCATTCTAAAAAAGAACTAAACGTTTCAAAATACGTGCAGGAAAATGAACAGCCCATGGGTAAGCACCTATCTACAGTATAACCCCCTTCCCAAAAACAACCCAACAAATGCATGCTCTCCACATGAACCGGTAACAAGCGAAAAGCCGCTTTAATGTCAACCTTTGCCAATAACATTCCCCTTCCCCACCGTCGTACCCAATTCACAGCCGCCTCAAATGACGTATACACCACTGAACATAAATCAGGATCTATGCCATCATTGACCGACTCCCCTTTTGAATATGACAAATGGTGAATGAGCCGAAACTTGTTCGGCTTCTTCTTAGGTACAACCCCAACGGAGAAACGTTTAGATTAACTAATGGAGGCACCCCTTACAGGCCCGCCATCCTCCCAAACTCCACCTTCTTGCTTAACTTCTCAGAAACTACCTCAGGGTGATCAAGTGTGGACCTCAGATTCTTATGAACCAGGGGCCCCACCGGCATAACTGATGGAATACGGAAACGTTCCTGGTGTTGACCCCCCAAGCTCCCCCCGAAGGGCTGTACCGTCCTAGTCGGTGCCGTCACCTTTAACCAAAGCCCGATGTCCTTGTAATCCCACCGGATATCTGGCCTCACCGCCTTGCATTGCCGGAACTGTTCGTCATAGTGGAGCCAACCCACTCTGCTGTAAACCCGATACCCCTTACCTATGGCCTCCCGATAACAGAATAAAGCCGAACAGCATTCCGGCGACTTTTCCCCAATGACGCTCGCTAGTATAGCGAAGGCTTGCAGCCCGTTGGTAAACGTGCATGGGATTAACCGATAACGTCGCTTTTTGTCGTCCTCTTTTTTTACGTCGTCTTTCCTGCTCCTATCCAAATTAAATTGTTCCAGAGGGAGAAGGGAAAATATTTCCACACATTCCCCTTTCCAAATTTTTTCCTTTACCTTCTGTCTCAAGTGGGCCCCCAAGGGGCCCTCAAAGCCCACATATTCTGTCTCAAGTGCGCCCCATCGCCCAACCAGGGCCCCACCTCTTCCCTTCCGGCCTGCATCTCCACCAATACCAACGATACCACCCCCCCAACTGGCCCTGCCCCCATCCCCGGCCCCTGAACCAGCCCCCAGGCTGGCAGCTGTGACCTCCCAGTGGCCCCAAGACTAGACAATCATCCCGGCAGTCCCCCAAAAAACTGACCGAACTCCCTGCCTAACTCACAGTGACAACCTGCCCCAAACACCACCAGGGGAATAATCCTGAGATAAAAAGAGGGGCCATGATGTCTCACCAGGTACCGCGGGTGCTGTGACGGCTGTTGCCGCAGATCTGGACTCCAGACGATCAGAAACTCGCACCGCGCTGCTCCTGGATGTTGACGGCATCTCATCTCAGACAGCCTGGGATGAAGACTGGTCGACACTGGAAGGCCTGTGGAGTGGCAAGATGGCTCCTGCCACGTGGTGGGCAGCTCCCTCTTCCTCTTCAACTGCTTCACTGAGCCTGTGCAGATCTTCCCTCTCACTCTGCGCAGCCTGAACTCCCTGGACCTGCTGTTCTTGCTGAGTGGACCACCCGCTGGAAGGTAAGCCAGGCTGGCCCACAGATCCTGGTCAGTTTTTTTTATCATGTATGAACGTGGCATCTGAGGGGTACAATGATGGGGAGCTGCACAATTGCCGCTCCCAGTCATTGCACCCACTACTTACAAAGAAATGCATTAATAATAATTCACTTATCTCTACTCATAATGGAACAATAAAATACTATATCTGAGACTTTTCATAATTTATACATGCGCAGTCCTTGCAGCATTATCACTCATAGGCAGGATCTTTTTTTTACTGTTACGTTTTCTCATCCTTTCCGAATAAGATTAGTTTATTTTGCCTTAGTTACTGCTGGATTATATGGATTGCTGTCTTGGTTATCCCATGAACGAAAACTTGAAGCGTCAGGTTTTAAGGAGAGATAGTCAGGTTATGAGTAGAAATGAGCTAATAGAAGTTGACGAAATGGAATTCGAGCCGAATTTTAGGAAAAATTCGATTCGCCCCAAATCCGCACTTCCTCAGGCCTCGTGGTAAGGAATCAAATTTTTTCCTAAAATAGCTGCTGCACATGTTAGGAAATGGAGCAAAGAACTTTGGGAACGAGGGATCACCCACAATGCAATGCTTGCAGCCAGCCAGCTCCTGTGATGTCACAGCCCTATTAATAGCCTCAGCCATTTTAGATTATACCATTTTCCAGTGTACTTAGTGCAGGGAGAGACATCAGCAGGCGCTAGGGACAGTGCTAGGAAAGACTTCATTGTGCTAAAAAAACGATTTACAAGTTCAGGGAAAGATAAGTCAAGGTGTAGGGAAAGGATGGGGAGGAATCATTCCACAGCATTTATGTTGAACAGGGTTCAATAGGAGAATGTACAGCTTGGGTAATAGGAACAATCCTATTACACCTTGCTGCACTAATTGGGAATCCAATTGCTTCTTTTAGGTTGTTTGAACTATATGATACATCATTAATTCCAGCAAACCTTGCTTGTGATGGGGGTGCAAGTTCTGTGTCATACAGCCATTTACGGGGTGTATTAATAGCAAAGATACGTACGTCCTATTAGCCGTTCTGCGTTGATTTTACATTGTTTTATTATATTTTGGGGAGTGTATTAATAGGGAAAAAAGGGAAAAATATATGTCATAATTTCCGTTCAGCAGTGAAGTTACATTATACTACAGCCATTTACGTGGTGTATTAAAAAGAAATATACGTATGTCCTGTTAATCGTTCTGCGGTGAATTGTGATTTTTTTTTGGTGGGGGGGGGGAGTTTAATAATCAGAAAAAATATATATGTCTTAATTGCCGTTCAGCGGTGAAGTTACATTGTACTACAGCAAACCACACCAATGCCCACGTTGTACCCTCAGGATACTACACATTTATTTACAAAAAGGTCACTTAGACCTACCAAATCCTTTTAGGGGTTACAACATAGATATTTCAAAATGTAACCTTTATTATATTTTTATAAAAGCTGATAAATTTATTTATACACCCAGTCCCTTTAAAATTATCAGGAAAGGAATCAGATATTCCACTCAATACTTAATGTGTGTAATCCACGCAGATACACGCTGTTTAGCGCTTACCAACCACACATTCATTCATACAATTGTATGCTTCCGATTCGGTCCCTGTCTAAAAGCCAACAGACACTAACCCTCCCGACATGTTTCGCGGCATGTGCGGCTTTATTAGGGAAATAGGGTATTAGTGTACATGTTGGCTTTTAGACAGGGACCGAATCGGAAGCATACAATTGTATGAATGAATGTGTGGTTTGTAAGCGTTAAACAGCGTGTATCTGCGTGGCTGAGAAAGTTGGTGTGATATGGCTCATAGTAAAGAGGGGTGAGCAGTGGGCGCCCCCTTTACGATAAAATAGGGAAACCATTCCCTGGTAATTTTGTAGGAATCTATTTCCTCTCTTATGAGCCATAGTGTGACAAAGCATGTGTGCACAAACATAGGAATTAGTCAAGTGGTTCCAGCGCCATAATATAAGTGCAGTAGGAGCAAATAGAAATCTGCTCTATTATACAATCACATTGTTGCAACACTGACTTCAACGAGTGAGCAATTGGCTACACATTCCAGTGTTGTAACAAAGTTGTAGGTTGCCATCAAGCACAATGTTGACCAACGAATGCGCTGGATTCCTGATAGGAATGTAAAAAAACATATGCATTAACCTATGGCAGATGCACACAATATAACACAGCAAAGTGAACTGCAGCCATAAGCAGTACCTCCAAGTAAAAGAGGATTACACACATTCAGTATTGAGTGGAATATCTGATTCCTTCCCCACCTCTTCCCTTCCGGCCTGAGTCTGCAGCAGCTTTTATAAAAATATAATAAAGGTTACGTTTTAATATCTATGTTGTAACCCCTAAAAGGATTTAGTAGGTCTATGTGAACTTTTTGTAAATAATTGTACTACAGCCATTTACGTGGTGTATTAAAAGAGAATATACCGTATATACTCGAGTATAAGCCGACCCGAGTATAGGCCGACCCCCCTAATTTTACCCCAAAAAAACTGGGAAAAGTAGTGACTCGAGTATAAGCCGAGGTGGAAATGGATGTCACTGTTATGGGGGATCTGTAGATGACGCACTGTTATGGGGGGATCTGTGGATGACGCACTGTTATGGGGGGATCTGTGAATGACGCACTGTTATGGGGGGATCTGTGGATGACGCACTGTTATGGGAGGATCTGTGAATGACGCACTGTTATGGGGGATCTGTGGATGACACTGTTATGGGATGGGGGCTGTGGATGGCACTTATGGGATGAGGGGGATGTGGATGACACTGTTATGGGATGGGGGATGTGGATGGCACTTATGGGATGAGGGGATGTGGATGACACTGTTATGGGAAGGGGGATGTGGATGGCACTTATGGGATGAGGGGATGTGGATGACACTGTTATGGGAAGGGGGATGTTGATGGCACTTATGGGATGAGGGGGATGTGGATGACACTGTTATGAGAAGGGGGATGTTGATGGCACTTATGGGATGAGGGGATGTGGATGACACTGTTATGGGATGGGGGCTGTGGATGGCACTTATGGGATGGGGGCTGTGAAGGCATCCACAGATCCCCCATCCTATAACAGTGCCATCCACATCCCCCCATCCCATAACAGTGCCATCCACATCCCCCATCCCATAACAGTGCCATCCACATCCCCTCATCCCATAACAGTGCCATCCACATCCCCGATCTCCCATTACCGCTCATGTATAGTTTTTAAATTTGATTATACTATACAGTTATTCTTACTATAATTCTTGCCCCTCTGTACCTCATCACATGCGGCAGTCGGGCAGTGAATACTTCAGGCCGGGCGGGAGAGCAAGCGCAGTGTGACTGACGTCACGTGCCTGCGCCGCCTGCTTCATTCATAAAGCAGGCCGGGCAGGCACGTGACATCAGCAAGTCACGCTGCTCTCGTCCGCCCGGCCTGAAGTATTCACTGCCCGCCTGCCGCATGTGATGAACTACAGAGGGGGCAAGAATTATAGTAAGAATAACTGTATAGTATAATCAAATTTAAAAACTATACATGAGCGGTGGGGCCGGAGCGCAGTGGGCGCATCGGCCCTGCCGCAAATGCCCGCCCCCAGCTCCTCCCCCCGCTCCTCCTCCCACTCCGCTCTTCAGATTTTAAATTTATGACTCGAGTATAAGCCGAGTTCGGTTTTTTCGGCACAAACTCGAGTATATACGGTATGTACATCCCATTAGCTTTTCTGCGGTGAATTGTGATTGTTATATTTCTTTTTTGGCGTTGTAGTAATAGGAAAAAGAATACGTCTTAATTGCTGTTCTGCGGTGAATTGTGATTATTTTTTTTTTTTTGGGGGGGGGGTTTATTATTCAGATATAAAATACATATGTCTTAATTGCCATTCAGTGGTGAAGTTACATTGTACTACAGCCATTTATGTGGTGTATAAAAAGGAAACATACGTACGTCCCAATAGCCGTTCTACGGTGAATTGTGATTATTATATTTCCTTTTTTTTGGGATATAGAAATAGTAAACAAAAAGGGAAAAAATATGTCAGAGAGGCTCTACTTGTATAAGCATTTAATAGAACAGGTTCTGTAGAAATAGATGTGGAATCAGCTGATGACGGTGTAAAAGGAGTGGGCTCTTTCACTCTGTAGTAGGATCCTGGTCCTCTGCACGATTCTTTATACCCCTTGCTAACATTGACCTGTAAGGTTGAGTTCACACTTGAGTTATTTGGTCAGTTTTGGCCCCGTAATTGACCAAATGAGTGAAGTCTGAAGTAATTCTAACAGCGACCCTTGTCATCTGCATGTCATACTGACTCACAGTTTTTTCTCTGCCACAGCAGACTCCCTATACGTGTTACTGCAACCGACCGAATTTTTGAGAAATTCGCTCATCTCTAGTTATGAGACAGATGCACCTGAAATACACATATCTGAATGATTCCCTTAAATGGTTAAAATATAGCCCTACCTGAAGTGATTATAGCATGCACTGATCCACAGTTTGGGGATTGCAAATTGCTTCGGTATAGTAGATGAATCATTTAGCAAGTTAGTGAACTTCCAGTCTATTATGTTGCTTTTGGTCAATCAGCAACAAAGTGAACCGCTTAAACATTGCTGACTGGTCAAGACAAGGAATGTAGAAGAAGCAATACAAAACATATAGAAGAACATTCCAAGCAATTGTTGACCTAGTTAGATTGAAACCTATAACCCTAGTGTAGTAATAGTAAAGCATGGGTGCCAACCAATGAACTACTGTCCTGTAATGCTTACTTCTTGTGATGGCCAAGTGAAAATAGAGGAGAAACCTAAAAAAGAGCGTTCCTTTAGATTTAAATAATAGGCCTAAGATTTGTCTAACTGGTTCATAGGTTTTACATTCTTGCTCACGGCCACCTTAAGTTAAACGGTCCATGCAAACCTGTGTATGTTCTGCATTCTTACGAAGTCTTGATAAATGTGTGTGTGGGCGACCAAAGCATTTCATTACTTCCAAATAAAATCATTTCCCAAAATCAGCCCTCCCCATTTGAACACACAGATTAGCATTCTCTTCTACAGTGTGGGAGCAGATCTGCATAGACAGTGATTAGTGAAAAATTTGCAGAATTTAACTCCTACAATAATTGTAATAGAATTGCTTAATGTATATAAGTCATTTTTGGTGAAAGGTCAAGTACAAGGCATAAGGAGGATTAATTAATGAATATACTGTATGTCATATCTCCAATATCACTGGCTAAAAATAACCACTAAAATTAAATTGTATGCATTTTTAATTTCTTACTATGAAGTTCCGTTGTTACAACTCTTAAAATACTGTCCTCAGACACAAACCTATAACTACTATTGCCCCCTCTGTACAGTGTTTAACTCCTACAAAAATGTCCCCATATACAAACCTATAACTACTATAATATTGCCCCTATGTACAAGAATATAACTACTATAATACTGCCTCTTATGTACAAGAATATAACTACTATAATACTGCCTCCTATGTACAAGAATATAACTACTATAATACTGCTCCTATGTACAAGAATATAACTACTATCATACTGCCTCCTATGTACAAGAATATTAATACTGCATACAAAATACGCTCGCTCCTATCGGGTGTAGATCCAGCACAGGATGGAGTTGAACAGACTGAAACGATGAAAGTCCCAGCCAGGAAAGTAGAATAAAATAATAATAAAATTATTGAGTCTTTATTGGAGCTTTACATCTTTACAGTACAGATGGACACACAGGAAGACCGCATTTACACATTTCAGATACTTGGTGCATCCTTAGTCATAATGCATTCTATAGCACTGCCCCCATGTTACAAGAATTAACTACTATAATACTGCCTACTATGTACAAAAATATAACTACTATAATAATGCCCCTATGTACAAGAATATAACCACTATAATACTGCCCCTGATGTACAAGAATATAACTACTATAATACTAGCTCCTATGTACAAGAATATACCTATTATAATACTGGCCCCTATGTACAAGAATATAACTACTATAATACTGCGCCTATGTACAAGAATATAACTACTATAATACTAGCTCCTATGTACAAGAATATACCTATTATAATACTGGCCCCTATGTACAAGAATATAACTACTATAATACTGCGCCTATGTACAAGAATATAACTTCTATAATACTACCCCCTATGTACAAGAATATAACTACTATAATACTGCCCCTATGTACAAGAATATAACTACTATAATACTGCCCCGATGTATAAGAATATAACCACTATAATACTGCCCCTAATGTACAAGAATATAACTACTATAATACTAGGTCCTATGTGCAAGAATATAACTAGTGTAATAATCACCTCTATGTACAAGAATATAACTACTATACTACTGGACCCTATGTACCAGAATATAACTACTATAACACTCACTTCTATGTACAACAATATAACTACTATAATACTGGCCCCTATGTTCAAGAATATAACTACTATAATACTGCTACCTATGTACAAGAATATAACTACTATAATACTAGCCCCTATGCACAAGAATATAACGACTATAATACTGCTACCTATGTACAAGAATATAACTACTATAATACTGCTCCTATGTACAAGAATATAACTACTATAATACTGTGCCTATGTACAAGACAATAACTACTATAATACTTCCCCTTATGTACAAGAATATTACTACTATAATACTGCTCCTATTTAAAAGAATACAACTACTATAATACTGCCCCTATGTACAAGAATATACCGTTACTACTATAATACTACCTTCTATTTACAAGAATAGAACTACTATAATACTGCCCCTATGTACAAGAATATTACTACTATAATACTTCTCCTATTTACAAGAATTTAACAAACATGATAATGTTTTATGTAAAAATGATGATGAGCCTGAAAAGTTACCAATGGATTAATTCTTAAAAAACAAAACAGGGAGTCTCCCACTGTAACTATTCATTGGAAAATCATTAAAGAATAACTTTCTTATTCCTTTGAGTTTCACACAAATCCTGCCTGGGGGGGAATTTTTTTGTAAGCCTTTGACCAGAATGCTTGGATCTGGCGACACATGCTACTGTAGGAGGTGTCACTTTTTATATCACAGTAGGACTAGCGCTTGTGTTGTATATAATATATTTTTCTTTTTTCTAGCAGCTTACTGTGTATAAGAAGTCTGAGTGGGGAGGATTGGATGTGGCGGTGGGAAAGGGAGGTGGGACTGTTGGGACCACACTGAACATGTTTTAATGTCGGCTCATTATAAACAATTACTTCCAAGATCTCCCTGATTTTCACCATTCCCAGTCTACGTAATGCACATCTTTGCTTTGACCCACATACTCATTCATATTAGATAAAACCTGCCAGGGCCAGATGTAGCCCCCCTGGTGATGAATCATTAAACCTTCCTCCTAGAATTAATACTAAGGTGTATGGAAGAATGCTCACTTATTGTCATGTATGAAAGCTGTAGTATTTATTTTTTTCAAATACAATCAACATTCGAGATGAGCAAATCAATTCTAACAAATCTATTCGTCTCATCGGCAGTACTTCTTCACTAGTGATGAGCGGCATTGGCAATATCCGAATTCGTGATATTTTGCGAATTTTTGCCTGAATTTTCACCATAACTTCGCAAATTCAAGAATTCGTGATCTCCAGTCATTATTTACTTGATTGCTAAAATCAGCAATGTAATATATTCTCGATAAAAATTCGCAATTAGAATATTCGCGATCAACGCTAAGGGGTAGGCAACTTTCCAATTGGTTGCTAGGAATGTTGCTAAGTAACGATATCCGCGATAAATTCACAATTGCAATATTCGCAATCAACACTATTCTCGAATATGAATATATAGCACTATATTCTAAATATTCGCAATTAAAATTCCCAATTCGAATATTCGCGTACAACACTATTCTTCACCTGTAATGGGGGCGTTCCGCAGGTGAAGAAGCCCCCACTTTCCGCGTAGATTAAGAATTTGACAATTTTCTGCCTGCACCCCGTTCCGATTTGCAGAGCAAGGGCACAGGCTCTGCTTCAGTTTTGGAGTGGCTCTGTGCAGGAGCGGCACTTGCGCAAATGTTGCTCTGAAGCCAAAGAAGAGCCTGTGCCCTGCTAATCGGAGCAGGGGTGCAGGCAGAAAATTGTCAGGACTGGGCTAAATGTCCATCCCTGTCAATCTTGCGGAAGGTGGGGGTTTCTTCACCTGCAGGGACCGCCCCTCCCACAGGTGAAGAAGTCCTGCTGATGAGACAAACTGATTTGTTAGAATCGATTTGCTTATCTCTAATCATCAACAACATAAAACATGAGGAGACTTGTGCACATAACAACCTATCATTTTGTCTTTTTAAGTGGCACCATTTTGTCATATATTTAAAGTGGTTGTCTGGGCTTTTAATAATGATGACCTATCCTCGGGATAGATCAGCAATATCAGATTGGCGGAGGCCGACACCCTTGCCGTTTAGCTGTAAGAGGAGACGGCGCACGTAATGCGCACGTGCAATCTCCCATCTCTCTTCCTGTTCACCGCGCTGTCTATGGCAAACACCATAGACCACAGCAGCGGACAGGAAAAGAGATGGGAGATGGCACGTGCGCATTACGTGCGCCGTCTACTCTTACAACTGATTAGCGGGGGTTCAGGGTGTCGGACCCCCACAATCTGATATTGATGACCTATCCTGAGGATAGGTTTTCAATATTATAAAGCCTGGACAACCCCTTTAATGTATTGTGTAATTGTTAATAATTTTTGGGGATAGGGCATGCAAAAACTCAGCCATTGTTTTCTGTATTATATTTTTATGGATTTCTCCATATTTCATAAGTGACATCATCATTTTCTTTGGGTCAATCTTCAGTAGAATTCTGAAGATGCCAAATTTATATATGTTGATAATTTTAGCACAATAAATACTCTTTACTTTTGTAAATTATGTTTTTGCGTCTCTGCCATCAAAGACCCCTAAAACTTTTAGTTTATCACCAAGAGCTGTGCAAGGGCTTGTTTTCTGTGGGACAAGTTGTAGTTTTCACTGGTGTCATTTTGGGATACATGCAACTATTTTCCTGCCTTGTCTGTTCAAGGCTTATTGCACACGACTGTATGGCTTTTTCAGTATTTTGCGGTCCGCAAAAACAGATCCACAAAAAACACGGATGACATCTGTGTGCATTCCATTTTTTGCGGAGCCGAATATCTGGCCCCTAATAGAACAGTACTATCCTTGTCTGTGATGCTATCTTTTAACGGAACAAAAAAATGGAAATACGGAAACGGAATGCATACAGAGTACATTACGTTTTTATTTTTTTGCGGACCCCTTGAAATGAATAGTTCTGTATATGGAACGCAAAAAACGGCCCTTACACTTGCAGAAAAAACGTTCGTGTGAAAGAGGCCTTAGTAAACACTTGTATTCTGCGTAAAGTTAAAATTGTGGAGCAACTTTTATCCTAACTCTGGATTGTGCCGTTCCTCTATTATTTCTATTATTAGTTTATGAATAAATTAGCAAGTGGGTGTTACCATTTCCCTTGTCACGAGGTGTGTCCCTACATAGTATGTCACTGTCAGCTGTGAATGGACAGTGTCAGACAGTGCAGGGACACACCCCCAACAAGTACAATCCAGTTGACAACTTATTCATAAACTTCTATTAGGAATAACTGAAAAACGGCTCCAGAGTTGTCATATTAAGGGGAATACAATTACTAAAACAGATATGACTTTTCTGTGCCATGTGTGTCATCAGACATTATAAATTCATCTGCTTTTGGTGTTCCAAAACTCAGGTCCATAATTCTTTGTTTTAAGGTTCTGCTAGAAACGTCTCCCGACCTGTGTGGGGTAAAGATCGTGACAACCATTGCGAGTAGAGTTCAGCTTCGGATTTTGACACTGTCATTTATGCGAATAAACGAAGTGTCAAGTCATAGACGCAAGACGAAGCAAGTCTTGCGATATTTGGCGCAAATACGTCCATACATTTTACAGTAGGACGAAGGCTACATTGTTAACGAAGTTTACAAACAAATGAGGTCCGGATACAGCAATCCAAACCCGATTCGCTCAACACTAACTGCCAGTATCACTAACGTCACTTAGGGGTGGTTGTCACTTATTTAGGCATAGATACGCTAAAACACTGTGAAGGTATTCCAGCGGTTAAACATTTTCTTTTTTTTTTTACAAAAGGTCACAATGGATAAAAAATTTTTTTAAATCCCTCGCTGATCCCCTTACCATTAGATCACCATTGTGATCAGTGATGGAGAGGAACCAGGAAGGAGAGGCTGGTGGGGGACCTGGAAATCATTTAAGAAATTGGTCCAGTGAGGAATCTGTGAGGTGAGTATAGCTTCTTTAACTTTTTACCCCATTCTGCACCCTTTGTAAAAAAAAATATATATATATATTTACCCGCCAGACAACCCCTTTAATTTTCCCTTAAATAAATATTACGGCCACGGTTACTCAATAGGATCTGATATGTGATTTCAGTGCATGAGACTTGTTGAATCTTAGGACAACTCCTCACAACTTTTCTCCCTCCCAATTAAAGAACATTATGGATTGGGCTGCGTACTATTGCTCATCTGAAGTTTCTATGTAGTCCGGAACTGGTCAGTACACCTGAGGTTCTGTTATCTCTGTTTCCTGATGTGGAAGTTTTCATCTTGGGTTCACTGACACTTCTACATAGCACTTATTATTTTCTTTAGCTAGCAGCTCAATTAGCCCTCTCTGAAGCTCCTATACACCACATCCAGCACTCCAGGGGTACTTTTTAGGCGATAGTGCTGAAATCCAACAGAGAACCTTAATGACTAACAGCTTCCAACGGCTGCTCTTCACATCTTTTAGCCATCATTATGGCAACGGGAATTCCTCTTGTACAAGGAAAACACATCCTCATACTGTGAAAAGTGGAGATCTCACAGAGGACACGCTTTCTCTCGCTGCAAACATTAAGGAGAGAGCTAGTAAGAAGAGCACACAAGAACTAAAACAAGTGGCGGAAATTCATTGAGTTCTAATATTGATGTCCAAGAAGACAACATAGCCTCCAACCCATCCCAGACCAGGCTTTGTATTAGATATGGTTTTTACCCCATCATCTCTGGATAAAGTAAACCTGGAGGAATACATGCTGGTTGGCTATAAGAATCTTTTTGTAGCTAGTGTTACTACTTTTTTCCCAGTTGTTTAGAAATTCTAGTTAAAGGGGTTGTCCCATCTGAACAGTAGAATTTTTCCTAATTTACCAATAGGTCCAGGTCCCAGTTCTGAGACCTGCTCCTATCTCAAGAACTCTCTATTCACTTCCACTTCTACTGAAAAAGAACTGAGTTCTGGCTTGCCTACAGTTGGAAGTCCTGTAATGGTGAATGGTGAGGAGATGCAGCATCCTCTCTGTTCACAGAGGGACCCAGGGGCGTAGCTATAGGGGGTGCAGAGGTAGCAGTCTCTACCGGACCCAGGAGCCTGAGGGGGCCCAAACACGCTTGTGCCACATAAGAAGACACCAGTACTATGGAAAGTACATGCTAGTCAAGTTACATCTCTGGCTGGAGGGAAGGGGTTAGGTCAAGAATTTGGCATTGGGAGGAGGTGCCATTTTAATTTTTGCCTCAGGCAGCATGAAGGTTATGTGCTTCCCTGCCCCTGTCCACAAAGCACTGAGGGAAGGGAGTACCAAGCTGAACCCTTGCACCCGGGCCCACAAGCCCTTAGCTACACCCCTGAAGGGACCCCTTTCTTGAGATAGGAGCAGGTGCCAGGGGTGAGGCTTGCACCTGTTAGACGTTTATGGCATATCCTATTCATATGTCATAAAGGTCCAAATGGGATAACCTCTTTAAGAATATGTACTATTTAAAGAAAACCTGGCACCTCTCCTGACGCCTATTTTAGTAACTACATTTCTTATATCTCTGTGTTCTGCCATTCTTCTATTATTGAATTGTCAGCAGTGTGCAATAAATGTCCATATGAGTGTTAGCAGTTGGGGGGGGGGGGGACTCCACACTGGTAACATCCAGAAGGACCATCATTGCAGACTACTGGCAAGTCAGTCAGAAACTTGGAATGAATTCTAGCTACGAAGTGTACTGGAGTGTCTACCATAAACAAAAAAATAGAAAACAGATGGGGTGACCAAATGCACATAGGAAATGGGAAAAAAGAGTCCTATGGCAAAAATTTATGTTGTGTTTTTATCTAAATTAAGAAATAATTAAAATGTATTCGAGGAGTTCATGAGATTTTCCCTTCAGCAAAAAAGTTCATGAACAGACTTCATATTGCCCGTTTCCTTCCATCCTATTTGCTGCTCATCCAGCTTATCATAATGCTGATCGCGTCCATTTTGTTGTTTTAATAAATTTTGCTGTTTGCCCATGTGAAAGCTTTTTCATGCCAAACATGCAAATGATCAGACTAGTGAAGCTAATTTATACTGTGCAGGGTTATAGGATCAGGCATTTCTGCAGAAAGATGTCAGGACGGGCAGTGAAGACTCCAGGCGCTGTCAGTAAACACACAGCTACATCTTCCCTAGGTTAGGTACAGGACATCTTTATAAAACTGGGCAACATCTTTCCATGGGGCTCCATCGATAAGATTTTAGAAGTGCTGGTTCTACCTGCTTTCTATTTTAGGCTACTTTCACACCAGCAGTTTTTACTGGATCCGGCAGGGTTCAGCAAAAACGCTTCCGTTACTGATAATACAACCATCTGCATACGTTATAAACAGATCTGGTTGTATTATCTTTAACATAGCCAAGACGGATCCGTCATGAACTCCATTGAAAGTCAGTGCTTCTCCTATATGTGCACTCCTGCTTTAGAGCATCATTTTCTGCAACTTTGGCTACTTTCATATTGGCAGCACAGCTCTCCCGCAGACTGTTACGGGATAGAACAGCCCACCAGAGTTCTCCAGACCGGGCATCGCCAGATGTTACTAGGATGCCCACCAGCCACATTGAATGTAATAGGATCCAGTGGAGTTCCAGCCCCTACGCTGTCAATATGCCCAGATTTGGCTGAAGAAAAAAACGGTGCACGCAATGGTTTTTGCTCAGCTGATTCCCGGCATTCCATGATGGAACAGCCTGCCGGAGAGCTCTGCCGCCAATATGAAAGTAGCCTTTACAAGGTTTCAGTAAGTAAAATATAACCATGTCTTGAAACATAGGAAGAAAGGACCAGGACTTGGGAGTAGTGCAGCTGGAGGGGGACACCTCACAAACTCTTCAAAGTTTCTTTATTGTGCAAATAAGACACATTTAAGAACTGGACTGGTTCCTTCATCAGTTAATACACAGTATGTGTAACTGATGAAAGAACAAGTCTGGTTCCGAAACGCGTCATTTTTGCACAATAAAGAAACAAACTTTGCCGATTTTTGGAGGTGCCTCTGTCCAGCAGCGCCGCTCCCGAGTTCCGGTCCTTACTTCCTGCGTGTATTTAAACTGGCCAATAGCTCAAGCCTGACATGGACTGCATAACTTTGCCAGGTGAGCTGGATTTATCCTCCAACATGATGCCTTCACATGTGGCCCTCCCTTATTCCAATTTTAGTGGCTATAACATAGAAAGCCCCGTTTACAGACAAAGGGAGGATGTATTCTCTCCTTGTTAATTGCCAAAAATGATAATTATTTAAGAAAACTAAAAAAGAGATTGTAGTGTTTTGATAGAAACATGGTGGGGAACGTAATCTTGTGTGGTTCACGGAGACGTATCACACAAGATGGACTTCGTTTTGTAAAACTTTAGTGTGGACAGCAGAACACCCACAGTGTCACAAGCTGTGATGATGAGTTGGCTGTGTTCTCAGAGTGCTCCGCCTTGTCAAGCCCATTTTTCATGGTGTAAGCTTTAAAAGTCGCTTGCAGCAGATTGCATTAAAAGGTTTAAAGTGGCTGAGATTCCTGTGATAGGCAAAGGAGTGACTTGATTCACAGGCCACTACTCTACACACCATCTGCTGCTGTTATCACTTGCCCCGTCCTCCATTCTTATTGCCTGCATTTCCCCAGGGCCCAGATCAGTCATAGATTGTCCCTCTAAATTATATTGTTAGCAAGAGGCTCAGACCGGATCGCTTCATGTAAGCTCTGGTCTACAAGCCATGTTGACCTCCGGTCTGTGAAAAAAGCCTTATACAGGAATGAGGTCCAGAATATTAAACATGT
This sequence comes from Bufotes viridis, assembly GCA_033119425.1. Classification (NCBI taxonomy): domain Eukaryota; kingdom Metazoa; phylum Chordata; class Amphibia; order Anura; family Bufonidae; genus Bufotes; species Bufotes viridis. The sequence goes on along the minus strand of CM065594.1, from coordinate 88,807,335 downwards.
TAACACCGAAATATCTATTCCTACGGCATGTTAGACCATTGACTTAGAACAATCAGCCTTGTGCATGGAAAAAATATACAGTATATGAAAGTGTATAATCTCTTCCAGGAGTTGAAGACCTGTTTCAATAATACCAGGCATTGCCATTGCTCTGTCACTATTACAATACACTGTGCAGTATAAGGGCTTATTCACATGCCTGTATTAAAAAGTTCCCATGTTGTGGAAGATTTTTTAGCACAGCAGTGAGGACCATATGTCTGTGTAGGACAGGCATCAGCTGTTCTGAAACTACAACTCCCAGAATCCTCCTTTCAATTTGGAAGTTACAAGAATAGCCAAGTAAGTGTGTTTGCTGGGAGTTGTAGTTTTACAGCAGCTAGAGTGCTGAAGGTTGCTGATCCCCGGTGTAGGACATGGACCTGATGACCTCTGGAGACAATTGTCTCCAAATGTGTGCTCTGTGAGACATGGGCATACTCTGAGCTTCTCAGTCTGGTGGTGCGGGTCCATGTGCAGTTTAGAAGGTCTAAAAGAAGATGGTGCACTAGCATAGGATAAGGACTGTGTAATAAATTATCACATGATGGAGCTATCCCATTTACTTACAAGCCATAGTAAGTGGCTTGTGACTTGGTCAGTTCCAAGTAGAATCCCTAGAATCAATCACTATCCAGGAGGTCATGTGCATAGATAGATATAGTGTGGTTACATAATATACAGGGGCGTCATTGGTACTTTGTTGGCAGGCCCAGGTGTAGCTTTCACATCAAAGCACAGAATCCTCAAAATCTATCCACTGTCTATAGGACACAACCCTACCGCACTGGGGTTCCTTTTCTAAAATGATTCCATTTTATAAGCTCTCAATATGCCTTCTTACACGGCCTATTTATTGGGAAACTAATCTGGCCATCTAGGTTCAGGGCAAGCTGAAGATCTAGATGAATTCAGTGAAGATTTATTTGAAAGTGATTCATCATTTCTTCCCACTTCCATATCGCTCCATTGTATACAGTTGTTCTTTGGGTTGTTGCGTGCTCAGTAGAGACAGCATGATAGAGTATAGATAGTATCTTCCATTTGTCAATATAAGGATTGGAATATAAGAAAGAGCAAGGATCTCTATGTGGCCTCTTAATTTCTGGCTACAAGAATGCATCCCACAGAACGACTAAAACTATTGATACCAGGAACAAGAGGAATTAAGAGAAGGCTTATCAGACCTCCACAAACTTAGAATCCCACCCCAGACGTGCCCACTGCCCTATTATCTCCCGATCGTCTTTTCAACCCCAGGCCTGCTGAGTCAAATGACTGCGTTCTCCATTCTTGTAATAATAGCCCAGCTTTGTCCCAATCAGCCATTACTTCAGCCACCTGTCTCCCCCTACAAAAACTTTCTTTGCTGCCTTTTCTTCCCCTATTTTACAAGAACAGGCGAGCAATCTGCAGAAATTGTTCGTTGCTCTCTTTACCACGAACTGTAAAAGTGTACATTTACAATAAAGCGTTAATTGGCGCACACGTCTTTTTCTTTATTTCTTTTTTAAAACTTTTCTCTCAGTCGCTCCACGGTCTGTATTATCGGTTTTACAATCCCTGCAATTTCATGTAATGTCCCGTCATTCTGTAAGGTTTTTTTGTAATAAACTGAGGCTCAACACCAGAAGAGTAACGGACAAATGCATATGACAATAAAAATAGTAATACAAAAAATACGAAATATACACAATTCAAATAATAGTACAATATTACAATTGGCTTTGCAGTTCCCATTTGATAAACTGTTCCAGATCACATGGTCATTTACACTGAGCGTCTACATTTTTTAGAATCTGAGTTAGAATAAATGAGAGTAACAATAGTGAAATAAAAATAAAATAAATAATGCAGATAGATTTAATGCAGTAAAGAGAAAAGAAGCAATTGGTTATTATAGGGCCAATTTAACAACATCTGTTTAAGGAATATATTGGCCTCTTAAATTAGTAATAAGCTCGATAAATGGGACAAGTTTTCTCTCTTTCCATTGTACCAAGTTGAAGTCTTTGTTCCATACATTCCTCGGTAACCCAGCCCCCCATCTCACTCCATATGGGAGGCTGGTGAAAGTGGTTCTCACAGAATTTTAGCCAGTTCACCCCAGCTGTGATCGAGATTTGGCAATGCATCCATCTGCCCTCTCAATTCAAAGGCCAAGCCCGACTGCTGCTTTTGATTCTCACCCCATAGATATATTTTCATTTTGTTGTGTGTTTTTTTTTTTTTTTTTTCCTTTTTACCCGTTACAGCCTTCCATTACAGCAGCGTGGGACTGCACTCACCATTCTGATCTTTGACATGCTTCTGACAACGGTTAAGGAACAGTCTGCTGGTTAGTGTATTGTAAATGTACAGTGCTGTGACAAAAAGTTTTCGACCCTCCCCTTATATTTGTTTTGCAGTTTTTTTTCACTAGTCACTACTTTTACTTGATCATTTTCTAGAATCAGATTTATAAGGTCACTGTAGAATTTGTTACAACTATTCCTGCATATTGTCTCTTTGCTGTATAACTATATATATACACTACATATACAGAGAATAACACCCAGCATAAGGGACAGGACAGGTGGTACTGTGCAGTGACCATATATACAGAATAAGGCCTCATGCACACGGCCGTTGTTTTGGTCCGCATCCGAGCCGCATATTTTGGGGCTCGAGCGCGGACCTATTCACTTCAATGGGGCCGCAAAAGATGCGGACAGCACTCCGTGTGCTGTCCGCATCCGTTTCTCCGTTCCGTGGCCCCTCAAAAAAAAATAGAGCATGTCCTATTCTTGTCGGTTTTGCGGACAAGAATAGGCATTTCTACAATGGGCATCATTCCTCAAATTGTGGAACGGAACGCGGAGAAGCTTCTGTGGTTTGCGGACCGCAAAACACATACGGTCGTGTGCATGAGGCCTAAGAGAAGATACTGGGAATTACACCCAGTATACAGGACAGGAGAAATGGTACTGTGCAGTGTCCATATATACAGAATAAGAGGGGATACTGAGAATTACACCCAGTATACAGGATAAGAGAAGTGGAACTGTGCAGTGTCCATATATACAGAATAAGAGCAGATACTGAGAATTACACCCAGTATACAGGACAAGAGAAGTGGAACTGTGCAGTGTCTGTATATACAGAATAAGAGCAGATACTGAGAATTACACCCAGTATACAGGACAGGAGAAGTGGTACTGTGCAGTGTCCATATATACAGAATAAGAGCAGATACTGAGAATTACACCCAGTATACAGGACAAGAGAAGTGGTACTGTGCAGTGTCCATATATACAGAATAAGAGCAGATACTGAGAATTACACCCAGTATACAGGACAGGAGAAGTGGTACTGTGCAGTGTCCATATATACAGAATAAGGCCTCATGCATACTGAGTAGTTGTACTTAGTCCGCATGCCGAGCCGCATATTGTGGGGCTCGTGCAGTGTCCATATATCACAGCAATGAGACGCAAGATGCTGGACATTGCACCCAGTATACAGGACAGGAGAAGTGGTACTCCGTGCCAGTGTCCATACATACAGAAAATAGAGCATGATACTGAGAATTACTCGCCAGTATACAGGACAGGAGAAGTAGGTACTGTGCAGTGGGCATCATATACTCAGAATAGTGGAGCAGATACTGAGAAGCTTACTCCAGTATACAGGACAGGAGAAGCAGCAGTACTGTGCAGTGTCCATATAGGCAGCATAAGAGCAGATACTGAGAATTACACCCAGTATACAGGACAGGAGAAGTGGTACTGTGCAGTGTCCATATATACAGAATAAGAGCAGATACTGAGAATTACACCCAGTATACAGGACAAGAGAAGTGGTACTGTGCAGTGTCCATATATACAGAATAAGAACAGATACTGAGAATTACACCCAGTATACAGGACAGGAGAAGTGGTACTGTGCAGTGTCCATATATACAGAATAAGAGCAGATACTGAGAATTACACCCAGTATACAGGACAGGAGAAGTGGTACTGTGCAGTGTCCATATATACAGAATAAGAGCAGATACTGAGAATTACACCCAGTATACAGGACAGGAGAAGTGGTACTGTGCAGTGTCCATATATACAGAATAAGAGCAGATACTGAGAATTACACCCAGTATACAGGACAGGAGAAGTGGTACTGTGCAGTGTCCATATATACAGAATAAGAGCAGATACTGAGAATTACACCCAGTATACAGGACAGGAGAAGTGGTACTGTGCAGTGTCCATATATACAGAATAAGAGCAGATACTGAGAATTACACCGAGTATACAGGACAGGAGAAGTGGTACTGTGCAGTGTCCATATATACAGAATAAGAGCAGATACTGAGAAATTCCACCCAGTATACAGGACAGGAGAAGTGGTACTGCGCAGTGTCCATGTATACAGAATAAGAGCAGATACTGAGAATTACACCCAGTATACAGGACAGGAGAAGTGGTACTGTGCAGTGTCTGTATATACAGAATAAGAGCAGATACTGAGAATTACACCCAGTACACAGGACAGGAGAAGTGCTACTGTGCAGTGTCCATATATACAGAATAAGAGCAGATACTGAGAATTACACCCAGTATACAGGACAGGAGGAGAAGTGGTACTGTGCAGTGTCTGTATATACAGAATAAGAACAGATACTGAGAATTACACCCAGTATACAGAACAAGAGAAGTGGTACTGTGCAGTGTCCATATATACAGAAAAAGAGCAGATACTGAGAATTACACCCAGTATAAAGGACAGGAGAAGTGGTACTGTGCAGTGTCCATACATACAGAATAAGAGCAGATACTGAGAATTACACCCAGTATACAGGACACGAGGAGTGGTACTGTGCAGTGTACATATATGCAGAATAAGAGCAGATACTGAGAATTACCCCCAGTATACAGGAGAAGTGGTACTGTGCAGTGTCCATATATACAGAATAAGAGCAGATACTGAGAATTACACCCAGTATACAGGACAGGAGAAGTGGTACTGTGCAGTTTCCATATACAGAATAAGAGCAGATACTGAGAATTACACCCAGTATACAGGACAAGAGAAGTGGTACTGTGCAGTGTCTATATATACAGAATAAGAGCAGATACTGAGAATTACACCCAGTATACAGGACAGGAGAAGTGGTACTGTGCAGTGTCCATATATACAGAATAAGAGCAGATACTGAGAATTACACCCAGTATACAGGACAGGAGAAGTGGTACTGTGCAGTGTCCATATATACAGAATAAGAACAGATACTGAGAATTACACCCAGTATACAGGACACGAGGAGTGGTACTGTGCAGTGTACATATATACAGAATAAGAGCAGATACTGAGAATTACACCCAGTATACAGGATAGGAGAAGTGGTACTGTGCAGTGTCCATATATACAGAATAAGAGCAGATACTGAGAATTACACCCAGTATACAGGACAGGAGAAGTGGTACTGTGCAGTGTCCATATATACAGAATAAGAGCAGATACTGAGAATTACACCCAGTATACAGGACAGGAGAAATGGTACTGTGCAGTATCCATATACACAGAATAAGAGCAGATACTGAGAATTACACCCAGTATACAGGACAAGAGAAGTGGTACTGTGCAGAGTCCATATACACAGAGTAAGAGCAGATACTGAGAATTACCCCCAGTATACAGGAGAAGTGGTACTGTGCAGTATCCATGTATACAGAATAGGAGCAGATACTGAGAATTACCCCCAGTATACTGGATAAGAGAAGTGGTACTGTGCAGTGTCCATATATACAGAATAAGAGCAGATACTGAGAATTACGCCCAGTATACAGGACAGGAGAAGTGGTACTGTGCAGTATCCATATACACAGAATAAGAACAGATACTGAGAATTACACCCAGTATACAGGACAAGAGAAGTGGTACTGTGCAGAGTCCATATATACAGAGTAAGAGCAGATACTGAGAATTACACCCAGTATACAGGACAGGAGAAGTGGTACTGTGCAGTGTCCATGTATACAGAATAAGAGCAGATACTGAGAATTACCCCCAGTATACAGGACAAGAGAAGTGGTACTGTGCAGTGTCCATATATACAGCATAAGAGCAGATGCTGAGAATTACACCCAGCATACAGGATAGGAGTTTACCTTTTGCTGTCCTTTGTGTGAGCTTTTACTTGTCTTCTTCATATAGACCTTAAATCTGATACAACCAATTAGGGTACCTCTACATGGCGATTTTGGCCATGACACTTTTTGCTCGCCCATGTCGCACCCAAGTATCGCATTGTAGTGTGTCTCCCACAGGAATGAATAGGGTCACAGTGCGACCGTGACACGCAGCAGTATTCAATTTTTTGTGATATAGCAAACATGCGAGTCACACAGTGACCCTATTTTTTCTATTGGCAGCCCCACCACACTGTGATCTTTACTTATGTGACTGCTGTCACGGCCCGAATCCGTATAAGGTCAGTGAGAAGCAGCAGAGGAAACAAACTTACAGCTAACATGGAGGGGATACTTATAGGTGGCTTGACTGCGAAAAGTTTACTGTAGTAACACGGACAATGGCTACTCTAAGGGCAGCTATAACATTCACTAGCGGTTGGCCATGCAGTCATTTGGCCGTCAGTTCTTTCTCCCAACTCCCCCATACATATACATGTTTGCTTTGGCTGAGCATGTATGTGTTTTCAATGGGGAGAGCAGAGAAAGCCGCTGCCAGACACCTCTGGAGGCAGCTTTTTTCCTGAGCGAACAAAAGGATTGGTGCGAAAATATTCACTTTGCCCTGTCCTTCTCTCCCACATCCATTAACCAAACCCACTGAAAACTGCTGGTTTAGCTGCCAATATAACAGAAAATAATTCACTATAAAATTAGATGCAAGCATAACATATGGACCTCACTCTTGATAAAAACTGAGACACTTGGTCAATACATTTTGATCAAAATACATCTAAGCCCACCTACCGGCGACAAGGTGGTCTCAGTTCAGGCGGGTTTAGCTGACAATACACTCATGTGTATGGAGGCCATAAAGGGGTTTTGCCACAAATAATATTCTACATTTTTCAAACCAGCACCTGGATCTGAATTCTTTTGTAATTCCATGTAATTAACAGTGTAGTATAGTCATTGAGCTATTTAATAAAATGTATCTGCACAGTGCCACCTGCTGTTCGGTCTCTTTACTTCTTTTTTGTCCATCTCACTTTGATGGTCGCACGCTCTCAGTTTGAATCTTCAACTGTCACCAGCAGAAATGACATACCCCTGAGAAAGGACACACCCTGGTCAGCCAGCTTGAAATAAATCTAGGAGAGCAACTGGAGCTATGAATGGGGAGATCTCTGGTTCCACGTAGACAGTGTGCACGTGCTGTCTCCAGTCTCTCTTCCTGCTCACTGCTGCTTTGCCATAGACATCAGTGGTGAGCAGGAAGAGAGAAGGGAGACAGCACATGCACAATGCGTGCGCCATCTCCTCATATAGCTGATCATTAACATAGGAGAACCCGGAGAACCCCTTTAAAGCATACCCATCAGTTCACATAACCTTTCAGAATATAAGTTGGGATGTGTGTATACATGAGTGACAATAATATATCTGACCATTATATGACTTGTACTTGGCATATTTTGCACTCCTTTGCACGCTGTAGCTCTAATTTTAAGTTGTCTCTAAGCTGGAAGGTGGAGGCTACCCCTTATACACTATACATAGGAACAGGAGATTTTGCATACATTCTTTCACTTAGAGGCACCATAGGGGCCATTACAGAGAACTACTGAGCAGTATAGACGTGAATAAAGCACTTGAGTGAGAGATAACACTTACTACTGACTGCTGAATCATCGATGTTGTCTTTTTATGTTTATTTCTCTCTGCACGTCCTCCTTTCTCCTACCCCTCCTCTCTTCATAGACTTCTATGGGATGATATAATCTGATCCTGCAGTGAGCAGGCTGCCTGTCATTGTTTTAACAAGACAGATTTCTCACAAATTTCACAGAGAAAGTTAGTTTTGTAAAGGGGGATAGGTAGGAAGAAAACAGGTGATAGAGGTAGGTATTTTTCTCTCTTTCTGATAAGATATATTACAAAGTTTCTTATATTCACTTGCATTATTGATGTATGCAAAGTTGTGTAAAACTACTGTGAAGATTTAAATGGAAGCCACACTCTTGCAACTGGCCATGCTTCCTTCCATTATTTGTGCAGAAATACAGGCACAGCTAAGGACCAGAAGGGTTTAAAGCCATCCCTATACACATTACATTGCTGATAGAACATAGCACAATTTTTAAAGTTCCAGTAAATATCTTACATCCATGGCCCAGGTAAGTGAGACATTAGCTATTATTTTGATATACTTGACAAAACTACACTATTTAAAAGGGACATGCCCTGACAAGATGTAGACACAGTGTCTTTCAGTCCACTCCAGACTGCCCAGAATCTAGCCTATACATATGTCCTAATATTTCCTAATTGGAACATATGCCTTCCATAATCCAGGAAAGCAAACATTGATTAAATTCTCATGACAGTCGGAAAAAAAATTTGAAACAATGTATCTAATGTGAGATTCAGATGACACAGGACAGAGGCCCTCTGAGACTATAACCGTGCATCTGCTGACTGTCTCCAGTAATGACATCTCTGGCCTGTGTCACATCCCTGCAACCCTACAGCTGCCATTCAACTTTTCTCATTCATCTCTCAGAAGTTTCTGCTCACAAAACAGATTGTGTGATATGAGCAGCACGACAGGGCCATGCACACTGTAGCTGGAGCAGCTCTGTGTTTACAGAAGCGACAACTGGATATTTATATCTAATAATGGACCCTGGAGAACAGATTTCACATCTGCTGGTGGGAATCTACAAGACCTTCTCTAGAAACTGCAACCTCGTGCAGCAGGTGTGGAACCTCCGAATGTACAACAACCTGTCACAGCTCAGCTTTTCCAGGTCTCAAGCACATCTTACTGATGTTCCCTCATTAGATGTTCACAGTTGGGGGCAAATAATAATAAAACCAAGCAAAAACATGAAGAACTAACCCCAGTCAGAGGAGAATTACAATATTTGTTCCATCTCAATGCCTTTTTATTTTCCATAGAAAAATTCCTATCTGGACAAAATCAGAAAGCTAATTCTACCAGTGCCGCAACAGATTTCCACAAGTCATAAATGATGTTCTGACCAAAATTGCAGTGAGAGCATCTCTGCCAAGATTAAAGCACACTTCTGCCAAAAAGCCGAAATTTCAGGTTTACTCTATCATGGTCATGCTCAGTCCAGGCAACAAAGATCTATACTACTGTATGTAGAGAAACGGTTGAAAGAACCCTTCAGAGTAACTAAGTGCGTTCCAGACAGCAGCACAGATATTAACTTCCTGACCCCCAGGAATATGACATGGGGCAGTGAGATTTATGGAACTTTACATTTTGAATGCAGATGTGGTTAAAGCTCTACACATAGTGTATGATATTTCACCACTTTTGGTAAATGCTGTTTTTCGTCAATAGTAAAGCAGAGGTCCAACCGCTTAATTTTCTTTGTGAAAATGTTTTATGTCTCTTTTTGAGCTACTGATCACTTCTAGTTCCTCAAAGTATCCAGTAATTGGTCTTACATGTTGTAATTGTAAGGGCTCATGCACACGACCGTATTTTCTTTCTACTTCCGTTCCGTTTTTTGTGCGGCCTGTATGCGGAACCATTCACTTCAATGGGGCTATAGAACATACGGAAGTTACTCCGCGTGCATTCCGTTTCTGTTTGTCCGCATGACCGTTCCTATTATTGTCTGCAAATCACGGTCCGAGGCCCCATTCAAGTCAATGGGTCCGCAAAGATATGGAACACACACGGAAAACATCAGTATGTCCTCCGTATTTTATCAGTATTTTGCGGATCCATACTGTAGAAATGCTATGCCCAGCCCATATAGCTCATGTGTTTGGTGATTAATAAGTTACTCTTTCCGTTTCCGGTCCGCAAACAACGGATCTCATATGGAAACCATACGGATAGTTTTGTGGAATAACGGAACGGAAGAGGACTTAAATCAGAGAGAAAAAAAACTCAGATGCAGAACAACGGATCCGTGAAAAACGGACCGCAAAACAACAACGTTTGTGTGCAAGAGCCCTGAGCCTGATTGCTGCTTTGGGTTTCTGTGATATTGAAAGTTGGAGGAAGTCATTGACAACCAACGTTTTAATAGGTTGACTCCTCGCAGACACACTCGCAGCCTTATGCTCATTTATGTCAAAAGAATGATAGAGTGTCCCATTGTATGGCCACCATAAAGGGATTGTTAATCTTCTGGGGGTCTTTCGGCAGACCCCCCTCATGCCGTGACCTGTGGAGGAAAGCATAGTTACCTGCTCCCCACTGCTGGTTCTAAGCTCCTACATTCCCCCGCCGCTGCTGCATTGCTCAGGTTCCAGGCTATCCACATCTGGTTTGACGCCAATGCAGCCAATGACTAGACACAGAAGTGACCTGTCCCCTTTGTGTCAAGGCAATTGGTCATGCTTCCCTCCCTGGTTCAGCTACAAGGAGGGTCTGCCGAAAACCCTTCAGCAGATGAACAATACATTTCAAAGAGGATCCCTTCACAAAAATGTTTTAAAAAACAGTCAGAGTGGCTAAAAAATATTTAAAAAATCAAACTTCACCAATCCCTTTCCTTCCTGTTGTGATGCTTCCTGGGTCCCCTGCTGGTCTTTACTTCCTGGTGCTCCTTGAATCAGAAATGTGAACACTCAACCAATCTGTGAAGTTCAGTTCATAATGTTCATATAGAAAATCCATATAGGTATAAAAAAAAATAAAACACGGTTTCCTTGTCTTGTAGTTCATCACTTTGGTGTCAGTTGATATTTGGCAATTGTATCTCTCTTCGGTGTCAACTGAATTGGAAGGTTCTCCAAGGGTACTTTCACACTTGCGTTAAACTTTTCCAGCAGTGACTTCTGTCCTAGGGGCTCAATACAGGAAAAAAACTGATCAGTTTTATCCTAATGCATTCTGAATGGAGAGAAATCCATTCAGTATGCATCAGGATGTCTTCAGTTCAGTCACTGTATGGTTTTCGGACAGAGAAAATACCGCAGCATGCTGCGGTATTTTCTCCGTCCAAAATTCCAGAGCACTTGCCGGAATGCCGTATCCAGCATTATTTTACATTGAAATGCATTAATGCCGGATCTGACCCCAACTGTTCCAGAAAAACTGACCCGGTTTTGCGGTCAGCGCATGTGCAGACCTTTAAAAATGTGAAAAGGATAAATACCAGATCCATTGTTCCGGATGACAACCAGAGAGACGCATCCGGTATTGCAATGCATTTGTGAGACGGAACCGCATCCGTATCTATCTACAAATGGTATCCGTTTGCATACAGATTGCCGGATCCGGTGATGGAACTGCCTGCCGGAATCCAGCAACAGAAGTGTGAAAGTACCCTTAATTGGTAACAAAGTCATAGAACACCATAACAGTCTGCTCCAATGTTCCCTTGTGGTTGAGTGGCTTATTGTATTGTATGTTTAACCGTCCTTTAGGCAGTGATATGCTTATTGTATTGCTTGCTAGTCAACTGGTATGTATATTGTACTAGTAAAGCGCTTTCTTTAGTTGTTTTCAGCAATGCTTTATAGATTTGTTACTCACAGATTCTGATACAATGAGCACTCGTCTCCCACAGAGAGACCTCGTTACATGCTGGTTTGAATATGCAGCGTCTTCACTCGCGCTTCCCCGCGCATGCGTATGGGGATCGTCAAGACTTCAAGACGCCAAGAGCCGGCCGGGGCTCTGCTGTACCACAACACTGGTAGATGTCAATGCACACCTTCAGCTTGGAAACCGCCACCAGACGCGTTTCGGAACTTACTGTTCCTTTCTCAGTGGTACAAAAATAATGCAATCAGACTGACCTGGAGAATGAAAGTAACAGGTCAGTTTTACCGCATAGGGAACGTAGTAAAAATGAATCCCGTAAAACAGTTGCGGAATTGCATTATTTTTATTTATTTTTTTGCAATTACACCAGCTCTTCACTACATCATATTCAATATTAAATGGTGAAATTAGGAAGTGCAACTTGTCCTGCTAAAGACATGCCCTCATTTCGTTATGGTGCCGGAAAGGCAGGGAGTAAAAAATGAAAATGCAAAACCAAAAAACCTCCGGGACTGAAAGGGTTATTAACTCACCATAGTTATTTTGGGGCGGTTTAATTGTATTGCGTTTGGTGTGCAAGCCACGCCCCCTCTTGTTTGGCAGGCTTTGACATGCTGGCCATACAACAGCAGGGTACGTTGGCTGAATATTTTATGATTAAGAGTGGGGTGTCCACTCGAAACGAGTAGGTTTTGCTTATGTTTTTATCATCTTTTTCATCTTCCATGATTTCAAAAAGAGTTTTATACTGGACTGGTGCTGGAACCTTGCACTTTATTTTCTACTCCTGTGATAGCGGACCTCAGGGACCAGATTCTGACTTACTCCTAGATATCCTCATCACAAACCTGCACAAAATCAAGCTGGCCACAGCGCTAACGTTTCTAAAGTTCATCATACAAGTTTTGAAAACGTTAAACCTTCTCCTTTATTATTGTGTATTATGCCTGGAAAGTGGTCGGATCCCATTATAGTCAATGGGGTCCAGCGGTGGACAGCAGTCTCTGGCTAGGCCAGATCCGGTGAGCCTTGGCAGGCTGGACCAGATCTGATAAGCGCAAATGTGAACCTACCTTAACCACTTGAAGACCACAGGTTTATACCCCCCTAGTGACCAGGCCCTTTTTTACAAATCCGCACTACACTACTTTCACCGTTTATTGCTCCGTCATGCAACTTACCACCCAAATGAATTTTACCTCCTTTTCTTCTCACTAATAGAGCTTTCATTTGGTGGTATTTCATTGTTGCTGACATTTTTACTTTTTTTGCTATTAATAAAAATTTAACGACATTTTTGCAAAAAAATGACATTTTTCACTTTCTGTTGTAAATTTTTTTTAAAAAAACTACATTTCTATATAAATTTTTCTCTAAATGTATTGTTCTACATGTCTTTGATAAAAAAAAGTCCAATAAGTGTATATTTATTGGTTTGGGTAAAAGTTATAGCGTTTACAAACTATGGTGCAAAAAAGTGAATTTCGGCATTTTGAAGCAGCTCTGACTTTCTGAGCGCCTGTCGTGTTTCTTCAGGTGCTAGAATGCCAGGAAAGTATAAATACCCCCAAATCACACCATTTTAGAAAGAAGACACCCCAAAGTATTCGCGGAGGGGCTTGGTGAGTTCATGTATCATTTCATTTTTTTCACAAGTTAGCGGAAAATGACACTTTCTGAGGAAAAAAATAATAATAAAGTTTCCATTTCTGCTAACTTCTGGCAAAAAAATAAAAATCTCATACGGGCTCATTATGCCCCTCAGTGAATACCTTGGGGTGTCTACTTTCCGAAATGGGGTCATTTGTGGGGTGTTTGTACTGTTCTGGCATTTTGGGCGGGGCTAAATTGTGAGCCGCCATGTAAAAGCTAAAGGTACTCATTGGTATTAGCGCCCCTTTGCGCACCCACGCTGCAAAAAAGTGTCACTCATGTGGTATCGCCGTACTCAGGAGAAGTGGGGCAATGTGTTTTCGGGTGTATTTTTACATATACCTATGTTGGGTGAGAGAAATATCTCTGTAAACTGACAACTTTGTATAAAAAAATTTAAAAATTGTCATTTACAGAGATATTTCTCACACCAGCAGGGGTATATATAAAAATACACCCCAAAACACATTGCCCCACTCTCCTGAGTACGGCGATACCACATGTGTGACACTTTGCAGCCTGAGTGCAAAGGCCCTAATTCCAATGAGTACCTTTAAGATTTCACAGGGCATTTTTACGCATTTGGATTCCAGACTTCTTCTCACGCTTTAGGGGCCCCTAAAATGCCAGGGCAGTATAAATACCCCACATGTGACCCCATTTTAGAACGAAGACACCCCAAGGTATTCCGTGAGGGGTATGGTGAGTTCATGTAAAATTTTATTTTTGTCACAAGTTAGTGGAATATGAGACTTTGTAAAAAACAAAATAAAAAAATAAAAATATATCAATTTCCGCTAACTTGTGCCAAAAAAAAAAATTCTGTGAACTCGCCATGCCCCTCACGGAATACCTTGGGGTGTCTTCTTTCCAAAATGGGGTCACATGTGGGGTATTTATACTCACCTGGCATTTTAGGGAACCTAAAGCGTGAGAATCCAAATGCGTAAAAATGCCTGTGAAATCCTAAAGGTACTCATTGGTTTAGGGCCCTTTGCGCATCTTGGCTGCAAAAAGTGTCACTCATGTGGTATCGCCGTACTCAGGAGAAGTAGGGCAATGTGTTTTGGGGTGTATTTTACATATACCCATGCTGGGTGAGAGAAATATCTCTGTAAATTGCCAACTTTGAATAAATTTTTTTAAAAGTTGTCATTTACAGAGATGTTTCTCACACCCAGTATGGGTATATGTAAAATACACCCCAAAACACATTGCCCTACTTCTCCTGAGTACGGCGATACCACATGTGTGCCACTTTTTGCAGCCAAGATGCGCAAAGGGGCCCTAAAACCAATGAGTACCTTTAGGATTTCACAGGGCATTTTTACGCATTTGGATTCTCACACTTTAGCACCCCTAAAATGCCAGGTGAGTATAAATACCCACATGTGACCCCATTGTGGAAAGAAGACACCCCAAGGTATTCTGTGAGGGGTATGGCGAGTTCACAGAAAAAAATTTTTGACACAAGTTAGCGGAAATTGATATATATATATATATATATATATATATATATATATTTTTTTTTACAAAGTCTCATATTCCACTAACTTGTGACAAAAATAAAATTTTACATGAACTCACCATACCCCTCACGGAATACCTTGGGGTGTCTTCTTTCTAAAATGGGGTCACATGTGGGGTATTTATACTGTCCTGGCATTTTAGGGGTCTCCGCAATCATTACACGTATGGCCAGCATTAGGAGTTTCTGCGATTCTCCTTATATTGAGCATACGGGTAATGAGATTTTTTTCCGTTCAGCCGCTGCGCTGAAAAAAAAAAAAATGAAGCGGCACAGATTTTTCATTCGCATCGGTCAATGTGGATGAAAAAATCTCTGCCAAATCAGTGATTGCGGTGCGGTGGGCGCTAGCTAACTAACAAGTAGCTAACTAACTGGCGGTGATAACGGGACCCTTATGCCCCATTCACACGTCCGAAATTCTGTTTGCGGAGCGGAATTGCGGACCCATTCATTTCTATGGGGACAGACTTTGTCCCGCTCGGATCGGAATTACGGATCCGGCTTCCGAGTCTGCACTTCCGTTCCGCAAAAATATAGAACATGTCCTATTCTTGTCCGCAATTGCGGACAAGAAAAGCATTTTCTATATAGTTCTGTCGCGGATCTGCAAAATGCGGAAGCGCATTGCCGGTGTCCGTATTTTGCGGATCCGCAGATCCATGGATCCGCAGATCCATGGATCCGTAAAACACATACGGACGTCTGAATGAGCCTGTAGGGGGTGATTAGTGACAGGGGGTGACAGGGGTGATCAGGGGGTGACATGGGTGATCAGGGGTTAATCAGTGATGGGGGGTGGGGGTGTGTGTAGTGATTGGTGCACTTTTCCTATGTTTCCTCTGGTGGTCCCAAACAAAGGGACCACCAGACGAAGCAGACAGCAGGCATATCAGGCGCTGTTTAAAAACAGCGTCTGATATGCGATTTAAATGCGGTTTTTTCCGCATCTACAGCCTGCCAGCGCATGATCAGCGCTGGCAGGCTGTAGTTTCAGTTGTCCCGGCTCCGATCACATGAACGCGCACGCACGACGCGCGCGCGTTCATGTGAAATCTCGGGTCTCACGAGATGACGCCGATAGGCGGCAGTGAGACCTGAGAGAGCCGCCGCGCTGACGCCCATCGGCGTTAGCGTGGCGGCAAGTGGTTAAGGCTGTTTGACGCCCGGATAGGATGCGGGTGCGTTGTGGGAATATTACTTTTGTAATGCGTTTTGCACACGCGTGGGAAAAATCAGCATGTTTGGTACCCAGACCCGAAGCCGGACTTCATCACTGAAGTTTCGGGTGGAGTATTCTGGAGATTTTATTATTTTCCCTTATAACATGGTTATAAGGGAAAATAATAGCATTCTCAATAAAGAATGCTTTGTAGAATGTGGATTAAGGAGTTAAAAATAAAAAACGTAACTCACCTTAGCCACTTGATCGCGTAGTTGGCGATCTCTTCTCTCTTCTTCAAGCATTAGCTGCAGTCTAAAGGTCCTGTGATGACGTCACATCACATGGTCCAAGATGAACCATGTTATAAGGGAAAATAATGAAGATCGGGTCCCGTCTCTTAGCAACCATGCGGGAAAATCGCACTGCTTCCGCACTTGCTTGCGGATGCTTGCAATTTTCCCGCAGCCCCATTCACATCTATGGGGCCTGCGTTGCGTGAAAAACGCACAATAAAGAAGAGCATGCTGCGATTTTCACGCAACGCAGAAGTGATGCGTGAAAATCACCGCTCATGTGCACAGCCCCATAGAAATGAATGGATTCAGTGCGGGTGCAATGCGTCCACCTTACGCATTGCACCCGCGCGGAAATCACGCCTGTGTGAAAGGGGCCTAAAGGGTTGTCTCACTTCAGCAAATGGCATTCATCATGTAGAGGAAGTTAATACAAGGCACTTACTAATGTATTGTGATTGTCCATATTGTCTCCTTTACTGGCTGGATTCATTTTTCCATCACATTATACACTGCTCGTTTCCATGGTTACAGACCACCCTGCAATCCATCAGTGGTGGTCGTGCTTGCACAATATAGGAAAAAGCACTGGTTTATTCGTTGGCAGGGAACATGGGAGCTCACATAGGCCGGTGCTTTTTCCTATAGTGTGCAAGCACGGCCACCACTGATGGATTGCAGGGTCGTCTGTAACCATGGAAACGAGCAGTGTATAATGTGATGCAAAGGGAGCAGAATGGATAATAAGAATACATTAGTAAGTACATTGTATTACCTTTGTCTACACGATAGAGGAGACAACCCCTTTAAGAATCATCTGTGCATTTACAAAGCATTAGACAAATAAAATCCAGTTTTGATTACGCCCTCTCCTCTCCCCTGTTCATGAGGTCGCCACTAGTGATGGACACGAATATTCAAATAGCGAATTTTAATCGCGAATATTGCCACTTCGAGAATTTGCGAATAGTTAGAATATAGTGATATATATTCATAATTTTTGAATATTCTTATTTCCTCTGAACCCATGATCCCTCCCTGTTTCTTGCTTGTGGGCCAATGAGAAGGATGCAATGTCTTTGTCTGAGATTAGCAACATCCCTAGCAACCAATAGGAAAGTTGCCTACCCCTTACTATATAAGAACCTCCCCAGCAGCCATTTTCTGCAGTATTTTGCAGTTCTGAGAGAGATAGCAGTGTCATTGCTGTGCTCTGTGCTTTGCTGTGTCACATTACATTAGATAGTTAGTTAGTTAGTTAGTTAGTTAGTTAGTTAGTTAGTTAGTTAGTTAGCTCATATATATATATACAGATAGTTAGTGGGAGATAGTCAGTGTAGGTTAGATAGTGATATAGTGTAGCTGATAGGTTCCAGTGCAGGGTGTTAGGTAGTGTGATCTATACATACATGCTACATACATAGTGCTGTGATCTCACAATTTCACAACAATACTTAGTGCACCAATCACTAACTTGTAGTCAGACCTGCTAAAATGTGAAGTTGCATGTATTGCGCCAAAATATGCGCATCATTAATTGCCGATTTCGCAATCGTGAATATATTGGAGCACTCTATCTGCATATAAAGCTATTGTGATGTTCTGCCGTGCCAACCATTTTCTCCAGTCTCAGGAAACTTCTAGCAGCTTGAAAAATGTAGCAATCGTGACCCTCGCCTGTATTGAGCGCGCATTACGCGAATATTACATTGCCGATTTTCGCAAACAAGGCCATTTTCGTGAATCCTCGAATATTCCACCAAATATTCGCGAAATATCGCAAATTCGAATATTGCCCCTGCTGCTCATTACTAGTCGCCACTGCCCACACTAGAGAAAAGCAAACTAATTCAGCAACCCCATGATTGAAAGTTGAGGAATCAGTTTGGGACTCTTCAGATGGGTGATCAGATTGCAGGTTTTGTTAGCTCTCAATAAATGCTACATTACATAGAAGCATAGGATTTACTTTTTTTCAAACTTTTTCTTCATTAGTGAGGTGGTCCGGTCATGCCCCCCTAGGCAGGGGGAGGTGTATTTGGTCTTCTAAGTTCTAGCAAGCAGTTACTTTTGAATAGCCCTTAGAAGAAGGGAGGGGGAGTCAGAGGAGCAGCAGCTTGTCATTGTCCTCCTGCTCTGCAGTAATTGTATGTGTATCCAGAAGTTGGATTGGCTGCCTGCTCAGGCTATTGTTGTGTAATTATCCCAGGCCGGCTGTGATTGGAGCGGACGGGGCCTGGGCTAGGCTCCTGGGCACATAAGCTTTTGGTACTTGCTGCAACTTTTCAGGAATGAAGTAACTTCTGACTTGAACTGTGGATCCCGGGGATAAAGATAACAAGCCAAGATGACGTTGTGTGAAACTTTTCTAGGTTAGTCAATCCCATGCAAACTTTTTGTGTGTCCGCTGGTTCAGTGACGCCCGGATTTAGTTC
Source organism: Bufotes viridis (assembly GCA_033119425.1). Lineage (NCBI taxonomy): Eukaryota > Metazoa > Chordata > Amphibia > Anura > Bufonidae > Bufotes > Bufotes viridis. The sequence goes on along the minus strand of CM065594.1, from coordinate 88,788,519 downwards.
ATAGAGCTTGTACTTTGTGACCAGGTCTTGGTTTGGACCATCAGCTTGATATGCAGGTTAATGCTTTTTACTGTTTGTCTTGCTATAAGTTTACGGCATGATTTGGTTGAGGGTTGTACTATTAACTAGAACCATACGTAGACCATGTGCTAACTTTTTAGCGCCCTGGGAAGAAATGATGTATATATACTCTCATATATATATATATATACTTTTTGTTATTGTTGATTTTTTTTTGTTTTTTCCATATCAATCCAATTTTCATGCATCCATAGATCTGATTGCTTTGACTGCATTGTCGTTACAGAGGCTTAGCGTTTTTATTGTACGGAAAACTCTTGGGTCTACAACTAGAAATCAGAGATAAGTTAGAATTTTTGTAACTTTTCAAGTTTTTTTTTTATTATTATTATTTTTTTTGGTGGTGCTATGTGTAGTCCTAGAACACAAAGCAGAGCGCAGACAGGCTGAACGCCTGCCAAGTCATACTCTACACCAGGGAAGCACAGCTTCAATATTTGCCTAACGTAAAAAAAAAAAAAAAGTGCAATGCAAATCTGTCGTCCCATTGAGAGAGAAAACTTTAGACTTGTACTTTCTTTACAGACAAAGCAATTGTATGTCCTGAGGGGTGGGACGTGGGGAGGGGGGAGGGGTGTCATTATGACAATGTTAGCCTTAGGCCTTATTAAAACTTTTTTTTTTTGTTTCCTCCATCTGCCAGGGGTCTCCCCTTGCCGGTATATCCAGCCCTTCAGCTGTTCTATATACAATATTAATGCAGGCCCATTTAAATGAATCAAATACAACGGCATTAATTGTAGTCTGTGGTATTAAGGGGGTCCATCTGCATAGGGACATGGAATAAGGGGCAGGCAGATCTTCACCCAGCTGCTAACCGGGAAGACTGGTGCCAATTAGACAAAGTGCAGCCTGAAGTTGGCCGTATTTTAGGGTCTTTTTTTTTTTTACTTTTTTTTTTTCTGCAATCTCAAGTCGTTGAGTCTATTCAGAAAATGCTGTCTCAGCTTCGCATTCAGTGGGTCGCAATCATTTCTACCGGAGGCATCAGCTTTAACACTGTAATACTTTACAGTATTAATTATGATACACAGGCGACAAAAGATAAAACACGCAGACGTGGACGCACACCAAAAATCATATAAACATGCACACTTCTACATGCACACCAAAACATACGCACAGGCCTGGACCGGCCTGCCCCGGAGAGACCATAGACAGAGAGAGGACCCCAGCTCTGACACGGTAATGCATCCTTTATAATAAAGGGTCCCTAAGGTTTAGCAAAGGAGGGTTTGGAACTGTCCTTGGAAGCAATAAGCAGCAGATCCTATTACACCTGAATGTGAAATGATAACAAAAATGATTAAAAGTAAATGTGTATATGTCCTGTATACACAGAGGGGGGCAATCAGAACGATTTCCTCTGGTGGGCCCAGGAACTTTAGTCCGATGCTGCATTCACAACACTGAGATATATATATATACACATATACAGAGCTACGATTATGAATAGAGATAGGTAAACACACGTACGTACACACATTCCCACAGACTGATATGTACACATGTGTGTGTGTATATATATATAAATATATGATTATATATAAAACATACACAGATAAGAATATGCATTCACACCTATATGTACACATACATATATATATACCTACACACAGACTGATATGTACACGTGTATATATATAAATATATATAACAGATATATACACATACAGAGAAAACACTATGCATTCACACCTATATGTACACATACATATATATATACATACACACAGACTGATATGTACACGTGTGTATATATATAAATATATATATATATACATGAAAGTAGGGCAGCACTCCTCAGTCAGCAGTAAAGCGGGTGCCAGCGGTAACCCCTCGATTCAGGGTAGTAGACAAATCACGAAAGTCCACGGTGCTCCTTAAAAGTGAAAAATGTGCTTTTATACACACATGTAGTGCAGCAACGTTTCGGGTCTCTCTCAGAACCACTTGGCTGGAAAAAGGTCCTGAGAGAGAACCGAAACGTTGCTGTACTTCATGCGTGAATAAAAGCACACTTTTCACTTTTAAGGAGTGTCTTGACTTTTGTGATTTATAGATATATATAGAATGATATATATAACAGATATATACACATACAGAGAAAACACCATTCATTCACACCTATATGTACATATATATATACATACACGGAAATAACACAGTCACACAGACTGATATGTACACGTGTGTGTGTGTGTGTGTGTATATATATATCTGATATATACACATACAGAGAAAACACTATTCATTCACACCTATATGTACACATACACATATATATATTTATTAATATATATATACACACGTAAATAACACAGTCACACAGACTGATATGTACATGTGTGTGTGTGTATCTATATATATATATCTGATATATACACATACAGAGAAAACACTATGCATTCACACCTATATATATATATACATACACGTAAATAACACAGTCACACAGACTGATATGTACACGTGTGTGTATATATATATATCTGATATATACACATACAGAGAAAACACTATGCATTCACACCTATATGTACACATACACACATATATATATTTATTAATATATATATACACACGTAAATAACACAGTCACACAGACTGATATGTACATGTGTGTGTGTGTATCTATATATATATATATATATATATATATATATATCAGATATATACACATACAGAGAAAACACTATGCATTCACACCTATATGTACACATACACATATATATATATATACATACACACGTAAATAACACACACAGCAAAACATACACAAAGAAAGGGATATGTGCACAAGCATCAGACACATAAAGTGTCAGTATGTGCAGTGTGTGGACACTGTACACATAGAGTTATTCACACACATACTTTACAAACATATGAGAAGACACACAAGAGGCAGCTTGGCACACAGATACAATGGCTTCACTGAAGGTCTCTGAGGCTCAGCACTTATGTCTTGCATGTGCAGACTACAGGAGAGCAGTCCTCCAGATGCTGTAAGCGGGGTCCCTCGGCTGAGGAGCTGTCCGGAGCCGGCGGTGCTGAACCCTGCACGGACTTCCCCCATTATGCAGCACGGTTTTACACCTCGTTATTGGGCCTTGTACACACGTGTATCCTCCTCGGCCCCACTCTGTGCTTCCAGCATATTCTCAGCTCATTCTACCCCGCTACATAGCAGAAGGCACCTACTATACAGGGAGATGTGGTAGTGCTCCAGTATTACTAATCCTGCCGGGCTGCACTGATTTACAGGGTGACAGATGAAGTTATATATATTATAATCTAGTACAAAGCACGACTAGCACACGAGTAGCAGAGCTGAGTTTGTCATAACGCTAAGTAAATGAGTAAATTACGGGCTCCAGTGTTACACTACACCCAGTAGCATGAAGCCGAGCTCTGCTACATCCCCTTCCACACATGTCTATGTAATGCAGGTGACTTTGAGCTTACTGGCAGCAGAAGGTTAACACACACGTCTGCAGTGTAGCACTGATCGTGCCCCCCTGTGCTGCCCCTATTCATAGGTTTTTAGGTGGCTGTCTATGGTCTCTCCGGGTCAGGACAGGGCGGGTGATCCGGCAGGGATCTGCGGACATCATGGCCTACATCGCCCTGCCTTATCGGCCTGGTCAGGGGTTGGTTGCACGGGCGCGGCCAGCAAGGAGTTAAATACTCCATTTTCTGGCTGCTGGGGACATGTGTAGTTGTTTACCGGGCTGCTGGCACTTTAAGGAGGTGGCAGGGGGGCCGCGGATGACACGGAGGAGCCTTGTAAAGTTGTATAGTGGTTTCAGGGGGGCAGGGGGGTCACCCCCTTCTACCAGAGATGGACCCTAAGTACAACTTTCCCTTAGAGGTGCGTACACACCAGGCAGGGTCTTTCTATTAGAAATTATTGGACTATACCAAAAGCTGTCATGGCACAGGGGTGGTGACAATGACAGTTGTGCTATGCACACCCCCCACCCTGTGCCCTCCCCGCCGAAGAGGCTCTTGCATATTAATTATTAATCAGCTTGCTAGAGCCAGGCACCTTCTGCTGACTGGAGCAGAGGCGATAATAGGTGGATGTGAGGAGCTGGGCCTGCCCACCGCTTCCCCGGAGGAAGTGAGCCGCTCCAACCTTTTTTTTTTTTTTTTGCATTTTTTTTTTTTTTTTTTTGATGCTGTACTGTAAATTTCCTTCACCTCGGAGAGTAAACAGATACATTGCAAGGCTGGAGTTCTGGAGACCCCCGCCCCACGCCAGCCTGGAATGAGCCCCCTGCCACCAGAAGGGCGAGGAACAGCCTAACACCCCAGTAAGGACTGGTCTCCATCGCAGCCCTCTAACCATGCACACCCCAATGATGTCATTGTGAAGAAGGTAAGTCACCCTGGGCTCCGCACAATGAGCTCCAGCATTTCAGCACCGTGGACAGCAGGGAAGCTGTGGGCGCCCCCCTCTCCTGGCTTGTTGCAGGGATCCCCTCCACACCCCTCAGTCCAGGACTTGAGTAAACTCTATGGATGAGTTGCAGGATGGGGCTTGTCTTTTTTTTTTTGAGGGGGGGGGCCCTCCTGGGTCAGGAAGATCTCCATGTCCCTAATGGAGAAGATGTTTAGCATGGGAGACAAAGCCACCTCCCATGATGTCAGATATCTTCCGAGCAGCCTCATGTATGGGCTGCTCTGCCCCAGGACACGCATTTACTGGTTTTCCATGGAAAGTGTTGGTGACGCTGGGGGGTACGTCCTTCTATTTCTCACGGTGAATAGAAAGTTGGTGATCATCTTGAGATACAGGGTGAAGTTGGCTTATATTGTGTGGTATTGTGCATCTGTGTGGCCTAAGGAGTCTAATATGTCTTCAGTAACTATTCCTGCCTCCAGCATTAGTAGTATCTAACTAGCCGGACTCTTGAGAGCGCCTGCGTCTTGTCATCGGTGTGTGATCTCCTCGCGCACACTATCTGACATCCATTGTCAAGACCCCCCCCCCCTTCCCTTCTCTCCGAGCTCATATTAAAATCTGCATAGAGCTACAAAATCCTTTTTCCTGCACCAAATCCATTTTTCCCCCTCGCTCCTGGATCATCTGCTGCCATTATCTGCTTGCTCCATATGGTCACTTTAATTAATGGCAAACAAAGAACCTGGAATCCGGGAATCCGAGGTTTGCACTCTGAGCCTTGTATGCTGTCATAGAAACCGAAGCTGGGAGCAGCCTCCCTGCCCCATAATGCTTTGTATCCTGTGATTATTGTGGGATGAGAGGCAGGCACTACAGGCAACAAGGCCACCATTTGCCTGTGTGTGTATGTAAAGGACACAATGGCGTGTCCCCGGCAGCACTACTTTCCATCAAGTTCCACAGTGTGCCGGTTCCCTACGTTACGGCAGGCCGCGGTAATCCCCTGATAGGAGGGTCCTGTATATTATTTCCTATGTCACCGGGAGTTCTGCATTTATATGGGCTTGTGTATGGAGGCTTTCTATTCTAAGAACATTGTAGAGAGCTGAAGATCTAAGAGATGTAGAAATGCCTAAAGCGGATGAGAAAGTTTCATGATGCAGAGGTCCGAGGAGATACAGAAGACAATTTGCAGGGTCCGGTTTTTCGTCGGTACGGCATAGTGTCACGACTGTAACATTTCATCAATGAAAGATAACCTTCCTTATCTTTCATGAGGGACATCCCATTAAGGGGACGTATGAATTATCCATGCCACACTGCCCAGGGCAAAAGAAGGGTCCTGTCGCCCTTCCAACGACACGTCCTGAGCCCCAGGCTAAGCCTTTAACTTTGCCTGACCAATCAGAGCGCTTCCCATGGGAGCCCTGAATCACAGCTTTACAGGGATTGCAACCTCATTAAACTGTTTAGTGATATCGTCACATCACATACGAGCAAATCAGGAGGCCCCGATCCCATGCGATCTGGAATGTTCTAACGCATTTATTTGCTCCCATGATGCCTTCTTTGTGTTGGACCAGGCTGATCCCTAGACCTCTTACACATGGGGATAATTTGGATACTTATATAACCTTGTATTTGATATTTAAGTTTTAGGAAACTTTCATACTTTAGGACTTGGCGATGTGTTGTTTGAAGTCTTGTGGTCAGGGGTGTCTCCTACTGACACAGTCCTATAGTCAACCACTCAGCACTGACTTACTCATTCACTTTGGTGTTTTAATGACCGTTTTTTTAATGTACTTTATATGACTTGTTATATTCGGACAGAGTTCAACTTTTCTGGTTCCTCTTGATACGAGCCAATGGACAAGTCCTTCTAATGTGAGACAATAGATCGGGGGGGGGCTACATATAGGCCAATACCTCGTTTATGGTCTGAGAATTTGTAGTAATCCTGCTCAGTAAACAGCACTTTCTTACTCATTTAATTTGGTGTTTTAGTGACCAGTTTTATAATGTACTTTATCTGACTTGTTATATTCAGACAGAGCTCAACTTTTCTGGCTTTAGTATAAGTTCCTCTTGTTACCAGCCAGTAGACAAGTCCTTCTAATGTGAGACAATAGATTTGGGGGGGGGGTTCTACATATAGGCCAATACTTTGTTTATGGTCTAAGAATTTGTAGTAATGCTGCTCAGTAAACATAGTTTTCCCACAAAGAAAAAAAACACACTTATATGGATCCATTGTCTTGAATGGTGGCTCTCAAAATGGTTTCCTGGTCTTTACCCTTTCTCTGCACAGTAGAGTAGAAGTAGATAGTCATTATCCGGCCGTATCATGCTTTATACTTCAGTGACGCTAGTTTTACTTGGAATTGACAGGTCGCAGAAATCTTCTCAGTATTGCATGTGAGGAGAGGGTTGAACGGCACACCTCTGTGATGAAGGCGGTGCTCCGTGGTACATAAAGTTCATGCAATTGAAGGGAAGACCACGGCACTCTAGTTGCTGTTGCGTCAAATGCTTGTTTTTATTAAGAAACTTTTCATCCATCCCGAAAAATAATGTTTAGCCACTGGCCAACGTTTGGTCAACAATAGACCTTGACCACGGCCTTAGTCATGGTGCTGTGTAGTATGGCTGGATGGCGTGGTATGGACATAGTAGCTGTCCTAATGTTTTATCCAATCATTTTCCATTGGTCTCACTACATTCTGCCTTTAAGGACTTGGAGGAATCAGAGAGGTCATCCACTGGAGAGTGAATAGAACATTTGCTCTTGGTTACTTTAAAAGTCAACAGTGTTTAATTCTTTAGCCTTTTAGGCCTCCAGCACAAGACTGTATCCGTTTTGCAGTCCACAAACCGCGGATCTTCAAAATATGGGTACCGTCCATGTGCATCCCGCGATTGTCCATCGTAAAATGGACAAGAATAGGACATGTTCTACCATTTGCAGCACGGCCCCGCAGATGCAGAAACACATGAGTGCGTTGTCTGCATTTTTTTCAGCCCCATCGAAATGAGTGGATCCACGTACGATCTCTAAAGAAAACGGATCGGACACGGACAAAAAATATGGTTGTGCCATTCCGCAAAATATTGAACATGTCCTATTCTTGCCTGTTTTACGGACAAGAATAGCCAGTTCTAGCAAAGGGAGTTTGAACATTGGGGCACGCACACGGACGGTATCCATATTGTGCAGATCGCAAAACGGATACAGTCCTGGGCATCTACCCTCAGCTTGTATGAGCAGAGTGTCCAAGTATTTGTGATAACGGACAGTGGCTCCTGTGCTCCCTGGTGTAACTATTGACCAAGACTAATTTGAAGTGGGCATGGTTCATGTATGTGAACGTGTCCTAAGTCATGATGCATGCTTATATCCAGAAGGAACCTATCCTTGTTAATGACCATCTGGTGGTATAAAAGAGAAATGCGTGTCATATAAGAAACTTGGAAGAATATGAGCTCAGTGTGAAGTAATCATTCTTCCAGCTTGTTCATATCGCTAATATACAACAGAGTACATGAAAACACTGAAGCACCGCTGTGGGTTAAGTATCTTTCTTTGGAGCGCTACTTGTGTCTTCATTATGTTGGCGTAAAGGACAAACGCCTGACAATCTCAATCTCCCTTTGTTGCCTGATACATTCATAAGCTTTTTATAGTTGTTCCAGGCGCTGCTTTCCATTGTTTTACAGATGAACTCGCCAGGAGCTGATTTTCACAGCTCATCACTCGAAGCGAGGTTACAGGGGGCTGGGAGGTGGCTTGTAGGACCAGGTGACTTTTCACCAGACGTTTCAGGCTATCCATAATTACTGGGAATTAAACAGCTGAGACTTCATCAGAGACCAATAAACTGAAAGCAGCAAGAGAAGAAGAAGGCTGGAATTTCTGAGAAAGAACAACCTTTGATGGTGCCATGAGGCTTGAGCCTCCATGAAAAGGAGAATCCATTGATATCAGTTCAATGAAAACATTGCTTCCAGATTGTAGGGGGAAAAAGGCGCTTTCACTCTTAACCATTTCATTGAAATGGAAACAATATGGCATTTCTAATAGCTCTTAAAATGTTGATTGTCTAATACGTAGTATATTCTATTCTAGTTTATTCACCAAGTTTGGAGTGACTAAGGCACCACCAGGTCCTTTATGTATTGAGTTCAAAACTTGCGCCTATCAAAGTTGTCCGACCCTGAAAAGTTCAGTAATTGAAGATGCAACTTACCAAGAAATGAGTTGAGGACTCATCTCCAGTGCACATTGCACTGATGAAGACGAGGATGATACCCCTTGCGTCACTGCGCATGACCCCGATGTGTAGGGCATCTGCAGTGAAGAAAGGAGTATTGTCCTCATCTTCATCAGTGCAAGTTCGGCTGGTGATGAGTCCTGGACTCTTCTCCCAGAAAGTTACTTCATGTGCTGAACTTTGCAGGGCTGTAGAGGTTTGACATGGGCAGGTTTGGGACCTTAATCCCCATTTGCTGGTGGTTTAGTGCAGGGTTCCCCAACTCCGATCCTGAGGACCCACTTGACGGTCAGGATTTAGGAGTATCCCACATAATGAATACCTGTGATAAATCCTGATGGATGGACACTAATTATATCAGCTCAATACTAAGGAAATCCTGAAAACATGACCGGTAGGTGGGCCCTGAGGACTGGAGTTGAGGACCACTGGCCTACACCAGGTGATAGGTTCCCTTTAAGTCATATTTGATGCATAATGACAAGTAAGAAATGACAGAAACAGTATTACTCATCCTCTAGGCTTAGCAAGCTTTTTTGGCCACCTGGAATAGTACCGTGAGTGACTCAGCAGCAATGACCCCCAATGTGCATCATGTTCCATTCCTTCAAAGTAGGACGCAGCATTTATCATCTATTATTCCGGCACTGGCAGAATTTTATGAACACTAAACTAAATTTGGCATTAGGCATTATGAAGAGATGACTGTGTGAACTGAATGTACCGGAAACAGTGAGCTACATTAAAATGGAATGTTCTCTCATCGTTATATTGTTCTGGTAATGGAGATGTTTCGCCTCCATCTTTGTCCTAGTAAATAGCCCTAGACCTAAACTACAGCTTGCTATGCCAACTGCAGAAATCAGATCTCCACGAATCTTCTCATTATATATCACATTATTACCACCGATGACAGGCAGGGCCCTAGATAGCTACAAGCTTTATGTTGAAAACAGAGCTGAATCAGCGACGATGCATTTTCTGGATTGAGCACCAGAGAACTTTCCTTCCTGCTAGAAATATCTGCCAAGCTATGGCTTGCTGAATATCCTCTGGATGGAAAAAAAAAATAACAATTTTCCTCCTTTGTCATTTCAGTTTAGCTTTTTAATTCTGGTTCTGAAAAAAAATAACCCAATAGCTGCTGTGTTACTAGATAGGGGTGAATTAGTCCAAGATGCTTTAGAATTATTGCTGGAAGTCACATGCTCTTCAGAGGTAGCTGAGTCTGCAGAATCCCACCCCTTACTCACACACTCCCCGGCTTTACGCATCTTCCATGCTTAACCCTTTTTTTCTTTTGATCCCTTCACTGTAATTTATTTAAAAGCCGGCATTTACTGGATCAACAGCCCCTCTCCTGCCTCAATTGCCATTCCATTTCTAATCAGCTTGTCCAGATTGCACAATGAACACAGCTGCTTCTCATTTCCTGCTTGGTTTCGGTGTTCCGGCCCCGCTGTCCATGGGAAAACAGAATCTGTCCGCCAACTATAGATTTGGAGGGATACTTCATATTTGGTACAACTGTGCTAGCTTTAATCAGACTCTCAGAGTAAGGCTACGTTCACACGACCGTGAATGTGTCCGCATCCGTTCTCCGTTACCCTCTCTATGGGGCCGGACGAGGTGCGGAGAGCACACTCCGCTTCCGCATTTGCGGAGTGAGGACCCGAACTTCCGGTCCACGGCTCCGCAAAAGATAGGACATGTCCTATTCTTGTCCACAGCTGTGGACAAGAATAGGCATTTCTATGGGGGGGGGGGTGCGGCTAGGTGTATTGCGGATCCACAATTTGCTCCCCCATTGTGTGAATGTAACCTAAGAGGAAGAAGTGCTGATCTCGGGGAAGAAGACAATGACCTGTCCACTCTTGTGCATATGGGGAGATGTAACCTAAGCTCTCCAATATATATATATATCAGTGGCGTAGCTATCAGGGAAGCAGGGGGAGCGACTCCTTAGAAGGGGCCCTGAAGCAGTACTGAATGTTTTTTATTAGATCTATAGGCTTCCCTACCTACTGCTGAGCTGTACTTTACAGAAGCAGGTACTACACACAGCAGCAGCGCTGGAGCGCCTCCCACTGAGGGTCCTCGCTCAGTGAGGAGGAAAGAGTACAATGGCTGTCTCCTCCTTCTATGGCCGTTCTCACTCTGGGATCCGCAGTACTGGCACACCACTTGCCAGTACTGCTTTTTGTTTTCTATTGGCTGGCAGCTTACTATGACACTTGCTGCCAGCCAATAGCAGAGCGTCATGGGATCAAGCCCCACCCCCAGCACAAACCTAGTGTAGAGCAGGCTGGTTGTTACTGCACACAGAGCTCTATAATGCCTGCCCTCCTCTGTGTCTTGTTCCCCCCCCCCATAGTAGGTTACTGATTAAGCCCTCCACTGCTGTCCCTGGATGGCACAGAGGGGTGATGGCACCTACTTCTCCAGGCTGCCTGTGAGGACCAGACGTGTGGCCATGAATGTGGTGACTGTGTATGAATGCATCCATGTATGTGGTGACTGTATGAGTGCATCTATGTATGTGGTGAGTGTGTGAATGAGTGTGTCAATGTATGTGGTGAGCGCATGTATGAGTGTGTCCATGTGTGTGGTGAGCGCATCTATGTATGTGGTGAGTGCATGTATCAGTCCGTCCATGTAAGTGGTGAGTGTGTGTATGAGTGCATCCATGTATGTGGTGAGCGCATGTATGAGTGGGTCCATGTATGTGGTGAGCGCATCTATGTATCCGGTGAGCGCATGTATGATTGCATCCATGTATCCGCTGAGCGCATGTATGAGTGCGTCCATGTATGTGGTGAGCGCATGTATGAGTGGGTCCATGTATGTGGTGAGCGCATGTATGAGTTGATTAGTCCTGCACATAGGCAGGGAGGAATTTTAGCCTATTCCTTTATGTAAACCAGCTTTACCTTTGTTATGTAGGTGGCTTTCCTCCAATGAACAGCTCACTTCAGGTCCTTCCACAACATTCTTAAAGTCAGAACTTTAACTTGGCCTTGGTAGAATGACTTGTGTGCTTAGGGTCATTGTCTTGCTGCATGACCCACTTTTTCTGTAGATTCAGCTCACAGACCAATATCTTGGGATTTTCTTTTAGAATTTGCTGGTATATCTCAGAATCCATTGTTCCATCAATGATGACATGCTGTCCTGGCCTAGATGCAGCAAAACAGGCCCAGACTATGATACTACCACCTATGTGTTTCACATTTGGTTTTTATGCTTGAATGCAGTGTTTTCATTTCTCCAAACATAACATATCTCATTTGAAGTAAAAATTCTACTTTGCCCTCATCGATCCATGAAACATTGTTGAAATAGCCTTCTGGCTTATACAAGTGATCTTTGGCAAACTGCAGATGGGCAGCAATGTTCATTTTGGAGACCAGCCACTTTCTCCTTGCAATCCTGTCATGCACACCATTGTTGTTTTGTCAATGTCCTCCTGACAAGCATTGACATTAACTAATGCGAGAAGGGCCTTTAGTTGCTAAGAAGTTACCTTGGGTTCCTTTTTGACGTTGTGGACTATTACACACCTTGCTGTTGGCATGATCTTTGTTGGTTGACCACTCTTGAGTGGGGTAATAAAATGGTTTTACATTTCTTTTACTTGTTCACAATCTGTTTGACTGTGGATTGGTGGAGTCCAAATTCTTTAGAGATGGTTTTGTAATCTTTCCAGCCTGATGAGCATCAACAACTCTTCTTCTGAGATCCTCAGACATCTTCTTGGTTTGTGCCATGATACACCTCCACAAAAGTGTGTTGTGAAGATCACTCTTTGACAGATCCCTGTTCTTTATATAAAACAGGTTGCTCACTCAAACCTGATTTTCTTCCCATTGATTGAAAACAACTCTAAATTATCTGCCAATCCTAATATTTTGTCTCATTTGTTTGATTTGGTTATCTTTATCTAGTTTTAGGACTTGTGTGAAAATCTAAGGTAGTTTTAGGTCAAATATTTTGATATTGATTGCATGTCCTCAGAATAGGTCATCAATATCAGATTGGTGAGGGTCCGACCTCTTTCTAGGCCTGTTACATCATGTTCATGTGTCACGTGGCCTAGGAGCAGTTCGGTCCCATTCACGCGAATGGCTTTGAGCATCAATACCGAGCACAGCCGCTATCCAATGGACGGTGCTGTGCTTTGTAAGCTGCAAGAAGGCTACATGACTCACTGGAGCCCCACGGCCTCCTCAAACACCAGAACAGCAGGGGTGCCAGGAGTAAGACCCCCACTCACCTGATATTCTGAGGATAGGTCATCTCTATTAAACACCTGCACAACCCCTTTAAAAGCATATCTTCTGATTGTTAATATGTTTCTTCCACAACTTCTGCTGTATAGTTTTAAAAGGTCATTAACACTTTTCTAGAAGTGTTATGGACTGATATCAGTCACACCTATGGATGCAAATCATTCTGAAGGTTCTCAGCACTGGAGATGGGTGCCATGAAGTACTGATCATTGGGGGAAGAAGGTTTCTGGATTACAGTGAGTCTCTCCCCAGCACGGTAAAATGGAAAGCAAAAAAAAATTGGTTTAGGGTTCCTTTAAACTGTATAACAAATATATAGAGACAGTCTCTTGGGGGGAGGAAGATGAAGTTTTATCTAGAAAGTGACAGTAGAGAGGACAGAGACATTATAATCTCTTCTGGATAGACCTGCCTTATACAGCTGTCATTTGTGGGATTAGCAAAACTCCTAAATTTTATGACAGGTCACTGTCCTGGTGTCTGGCCGCAGGGCGCCGCGCAGTAATCATCTTCTATTTCATTTACCATGTACTTGTTGTCACTCTGGAAACAGCAGACATTTGAAGGCTGCGGGTTCGTACTGTACTTACAATTACATAGGACTGCAGAGCTGTCATTCTTAGTACCGCAATTAGCAATGGGGAAGCTTGTCAATGCAATAAGGTAGTTAGCTTAAGATGTACTATATAAAATAGTGAAAACATAATAATTCCTTTATTCCATAACAGGACTGCAGGCAAGTCGTGTATCTATCTACTAATCATGGATGCGACCATGATGTGCGGTGCATCCCGAGAACCAGCTACGATACTGAAGAAAGTCTCTGAGCTTATGTAAGGAGAGAACTGCTGTAGTACTCCAACTGAGCCAAGACCCATTACAGTCGGTTGTCGTACGGATTCCCTATTGTTCAGGATTAGAAAAACAAGTCTGCTTTCTTCCAAAAACAGCACCACAACTGTTCACAGGTCATGAGGGGTATTGCCGCTCAGTTTCATTAATTTCAATGGAGCTGAGCTGCAATACCAGCCACAACCCATGGACAGGTGTGGTGCTGTTTCTGGGAGAAAGTAGCCATGTTTTTCTAATATTGGACAGCTCTTTTAATATAGAACTAGCGGTACAATTGCAATTAGGTTCTTAAAGTGTCCATCATAGAGCTAAGAAGTAGCCTGCCACATGCATCTCCTGCCCCTCTTTTATCCAGCATAGCCAAGGTGGGTCACATCATACACTTTCCTCCATCTTGATAGGATCAAGAAGACTATCGCTGTGAAGCAGTCCTGTGGTGGGGTACATCTATTCAGGTGTCATGGGTGACTTGATTTACAAGAAACCTATCCTGGTGATAGATTTCCTTTAAGACGCCATGTTGTGGCACTTGAATTCTATTCCCTGGTAGTATGGTTATAGATAGATGATAGATAGATAGATAGATAGATAGATAGATAGATAGATAGATAGATAGAAGATAGATAGATCTGTGAAGGATGAGGATCACTTCCTGCTACGGTGCCCCAAATACTCAGCAGTAAGGGATTCTCACTTCAGGAGACTGACTGATCTCTGCCCAGACTTCACCTCCATGGTGGAGGAAGAGAGACTCTCCATACTGCTGGGGGAAGAGGAGAACACAGCAGCCATAGCAGCACAATATATTACTGCCTTCCATAGACTGAGAGAAGCCTGATATACCATGAACTCCTATATCCCCACCCTGGATGTGTCCCCCCCCCCCAGCCCTGAGATGAGATAGATAGATAGATAGATAGATAGCCCATCCTTATATACTGCACACATGCTCCTACAGTAAATGTGTGTAAGAATATAATGTCCCATGTCGCTGCCTTGCTCTAAATTAGATGTATTAATATTCATTTGGCGCTTCCTTCCATGATGAAATAGATATAGATTGTATAGAAGCCATCTACATAAACTACTGATTACTACAATAACCCGCTTTTATGTGGCAGCACCGCCGTTTATGGAGCTGCACCGATGGTTATTATTAAAACCAACACAAATATTAAGCCCAGCCGGTCCATTACCTAGAAATAAAACCGGACAGGGCGCTCTTCCCCTACAGCAGCCCCATAACTAACAGAAGGCAATACAGCTGAAAGCTCTTCTCTATAGAGGCCGGGATTCATAAAAATAATGATTGCTGCCATCTACGCTTACACTCACTCCGAAGCAAAAAAAAAAGGATTGGAGGAGGGTGAAATGACTGCATGCTTTTATTTGCATTTTTAGGAAAATTCTTCATGTAGCCAGCTGGGGTGAAAGGTCAGCATTTGCATATAAATGGAAAAGGATGGGGGCACGCAATGCCAGGGAGCGGAGTGTGTATGATTTTCACAGCAGTGTGCCTGTGTTTGGAAGATTAAAGTACACAGCTTGCATTTGGTTATTACTAAATGTGAAAGGGTTCAGGCGCTAAATCAGAGACAAAGTAATGAAGGCGAGTGCTAGGGGAGAAAAATAACTAAACAGTAGCCGTAAAGGGACTGATAATAACCCATGATGTGGTGATGGGGGTTATCCTCCTATCAAGAGTGCACAGGTACGCTGCCGTATGGCTGCAAAGGGAGCCGCGTCTGATAACCAAATGATTATTTCACTTGTATCTGTGGGCATGTCATTAGCAACGTGGACCGCACATTACTCTTTATATGAAAGCTGTTAGGCCTGCTGTTTATGTCTCCATAGAATAGCAGACAGGATATGGTTAGGAAAGTTCACACAGCACCAATTTGGAAGATTTCTGTAGCTAAAACAATTGTTTGGTAGCAGGTTATCATTGTGAACTCTTTTTAATGGCTGTCCGGTCTATCCATGGTCATAAAGCAAAATATTTCAAGGATTTTCCTGTCCTTTATCTGTCTTTTGTCAAATCACAAGGCTTGGAAAGATGGATCTTGACTAGAGATGAGCGAACTTCAAAAATGAGTTTGGCATTCGGCGTTCGGGTTGTGGCAATCGCCGCATCCCGTTATGGATTCCACTACCGCGGACTATCCCGGCATATGGAATCCATAAGGGACGGCTTCCACGAACCCGAACTTTGGAAAAGCCGAAGGACCTGGGGTGACGTCGCCGTCATGTAATCAGTGCAATGGGGCGTGGCAAAAAATCATTTTGAAGTTCGCTCATCTCTAATCTTGACTCATAGGAGGCCACTTCCAATAGGTTGCGAGATGGTTTTCTTGAGAGATACCTCCTTACATATTCCTTTCCCATGTAGCATTACCAATGCGTCTCCATACCCTAGAGTACTTCCAGTAGGTCTCCATATTGGACTGGTCTCTTTAAGGAAATTTAGCTCCCTGACTAAGCCAATTCCAAGAGATCAAACTTAGCCAACCAGAATCCTACTCCGTACTGATGGGAGGCAAGCACCATGAAACAGTTGTCTACAGATGGATATCTGGCTTGGCTGTTTTTCATTGTCATATCCCAAGGCTTGTTGGAAAGTTGGATCTTGACTCGTAGGAGGCCACTTCCAATAGTTGCCGAGATGGTTTTCATTCTTGAGGGATACCTCTTTGCATATTCCTTTCCCATGTAGCATTACCAATAACTCGCCATACCCTAGAGTACTTCCAGTAGGTCTCCATACAGGACTGGTCTCTTTAAGGAAATTCAGCCCCCTGCCCAGCCATTTCCTAGACATCATCACACTAAGCCAACCAGAATCCTAGTTTATACTGATGAGGGGCAAACACCATGAAACAGCTGTCTACGGACGGATATCTGGCTTGACTATTTTTCACTGTCCTATCCCAAGGCTTGTTGGAAAGTTGGATCTTGACTCATAGGGGGCCACTTCCTATAGGTGGTGCTGGTGAGATGGTTCTCTTTCTTTGGGAGATACCTCTTTGTGTATTCCTGTCTTTTAGCCAAAATGTTTTCCATTTTGCATCAAGTATGTTTGGTAACCCACTTCATAACCTGGTTCCCCAGCCCAGAAAATCTCTGTTCATCCGTTTTAATAGGCGCATTTACCACCAGTACTAATGTAGGGTCCTTTAAACAGTATCCCCAGGATGTACAAGGAACTCTCCCCTTCCCATAAAGAAAGAGTGAAAAGGTCCACTGGAAGTAATAAACCTGCGTAGAAAACAGCATAAACAAGTTATAAATGGAACAACAAAAAGAATGTACGCACAACTAAAGCAGAAAAACGAAATATTCAGGACAGGTGGCCATTAAGTTATACACCTTTAGAGGAGACCTGAAACGTTCTCCACTCATGTTTGCGTTTCAGCATCCCTCTGAAAGTTGAGCGTGCCTATTGTTTGAACTGTGTGGAATGACAGATGGACAGGTAATTCTCCAGGGAGCTGGGCAAGGTAGGTAGGGAAGGTGTGGCCGCAGACTGGAACTTTCTTTGTCATCCCAGAAGTAAGGTAGTCACCTTTACTTTTGTTGTCAGGGGACAGATGGATGGTTAATGTCTGTTGCCTGTTCCCTGGTAACAGAGGCATAAAGTGACAGGAGATAAAGACCACTTGACCCACCTGCTTGTTCCTCAATTCCCAACCTGCTGTCAGAGGCTTTCCTGCTCCTTCTGTCCCTTCCTCCCTCCGCTCTCAGCAGATAACATATTTCTTGTGCCATGTATTCCCAGCGACAATAAAACAGAGACATTTACAGGCTGAATATACACCCGAAGGTGACCTGTTATTTATTTTCATTACAACATAAACTTCAGCTCCACTGCTTGCTGTACGAAAAACAGGAAAACGTCCTTTCTAATTTCTTCTGTCCGCAGATCTTTGTTTCTACAGATGGGTAAAATCATAACGTTGTGGAATATTTCATGTTTCCCTCTATTTTAAAATACATATTTTGCGCTATCATTATAGCTGTTTTCTAGTATAAAAGTTTTATAAAGATGTTCTGAGGGACGTAGATGAAGCAAGATTATCATACACTAATGGATATGTATTTTTCGGTAGAATTATGCTGCCCTGACTATATGAAGGAGTGACCCATGCCCCCATTACTCTGAAACCTTGCCTTAGTAAATTTATCATTTATCAGTTTGGCTGGGGCAGGGACGGAGAAGCCAGAGGGCAGCTGCCCAGAAGGCACTTTCCTCCATGCCCAAGTAAGGCCCCCCCCCTCCAGTATATTGTAGATGAGTGTCCCAGCCCAACAATGGGTCTACTGATCCAAACTCACATCATCATCAGGTTTTCCAAGATTTTCCCTGCTGATCAGCTATTTGAGAGGCCATCAGCGCTCACAGTAGCGCTGCGGCCTTCTCACAGCCATGTGACGTCACATTCATCGGTCACATGACCTAGGCGCAGCTCGGTCCAATTGAAGTGAATGGGGCTGAGCTGCGATACCAAGCCCCGCCACTATCCAATGGACGGCGCTGTGCTTGTTGAGAGGGGAGAAGGCCGCAACGCTACTGCAAGTGCCGGTGCCTTCTCGCACAGCTTATTGGATGCGGTCTTGGGATCAGATACTGATGACCTATCCAGAGCATAGGTCATCATTGTAAAAGTCTTTAAAAGGACATGATGCCTTAAAGATACAGAATTAGAATATTTGTCTACATTAATCTGCCACATGGATTCTATTCATGAAACATACTGAGGGTACTTTCACACTTGTGTTGTGAGGATCCGGCAGGCTTTTTCCGGAACACTTGGTGCCGGCATTAACGCATTTCAATGGAAAATAATGCCAGAATTTTGGCAAGTGTTCCGGAATTTTGGACGGAGAAAATACTGCAGCATGCTGCGGTATTTTCTCCGGCCGAATACTGTAAGAGTGACTGAACTGAAGACATCCTGGCGCATACTGAACGGATTGCTCTCTATTCAGAATGCATTAGGATAAAACTGATCAGTGTTTTTCCGGTATCGAGCCCCTAGGACGGAACTGAATACTGGAAAACTTTAACGCAAGTGTGAAAGTACCCTAAGGGGGTCATTTATCAATCTGAAATACTCCTAAATTAGGCATATTTCAGGCGAAGATTGCAGCGCAACAATCAGTAGCGCCGCAATCTACGACTTCTCCCTGTTCCCGCCAGATCTAAAATTGTGGGCGTGGCATGTGTGGGGACGGACGGGGAGGCGCGTCTCATTTACTATTTTCTACGCCTGTTTTAGGTGTAGAAAAATATCTAAATATAAGACAGCGAGGAAGCTGGTTTACACTTAGAACTGGTGGAGGATCCGCCAAAGTTATGGAGAGCCCTGCGCCTCTTCATACCTTCAGCGATCCACCGCCAGCGATGGGGCTTTATTAAGACCGGCCTCTAAAGCGCAGTCTTAATATATGTGCCCCAAAAATGTCAATAAAAATGGAAACTTGGGGAATAAGCTAATCTGCACCTAAATTAGATAAAAGAAGCCAAACTTCAGGTCTATACAGTACATTCACCGGCCTCAATGATACATTGTGCATAGGGTAGTAGAGGCCCTAGTAGAACCCACCCTCAATAATATCCAATTTTAATTAAACTGCTCTTTTTTTTACCAGCCCAGCACAACGCACATCTGCTGACTGGCCCCTAGTATAATGACAAGCACATATATCACACCCTCACTCATTTGTATATTTATAAGGCATACATTTGCTGGTACAAACCAGGAATTGCCAGCATATAAAAGGGGAATAATCTTATTTTTGTGAATCAGACGTGAAGAGCAGCCTCTAGAAGGACATCTCCTCCATAACTGCTAACATAATATGGAGAAACCTCTTTTTCCTCTCCCCCATCTGCATGCTAACAACGCATTTTCTATCTAATTTGCCTGCAGGCCACAAATATCAGCAAGAAGTGGGTAGAGGAATACGGAGTCATAATTTATCGTTACAATGCGCTAGATTGTAAGGCGCCCCCTCCTATTGGGGCTTTTACGCCTTCCTGCATCAATTTTTTTCATTTTTTTTTTTTTTGCTGCATGCAGAATAATAATAGAACAAGCAAGTGTGGAAAATATATTCGGAGGAAGGATGGATGTGTGCACACGGAGAGTGACTGAGAAAATCTATTTCTGCACTTTGATGATTAATATTATGGCCTCTCGAGGTTTGATTCGCTCCTGCATAAAGCACACATTGATGCATGACTTCAGCATTTAGCTGAAAGGCCAAATTGATACACTGTTCTTTTAGTACTGATCTGCGCCTATTGTATCCTATGAATGTCAGGGCGCTAAAGAGCATCGCACAATGGTTGTAAATTCAGGAGGTCCACCCTCCCCCCAGCTGGGGGACCCAGGGCTACGGTAATGTTCTGCTGACCAGGTCAAGGTATATATATTATAGATATAGATGGATAGATATGAGATACAAAGATGATAGATAGATAGATAGATAGATAGATAGGATATAGATAGATAGATAGATAGATAGATAGATAGAAGATAGATAGATAGATAGATAGATAGATAGATAGATAGATAGATAGATAGATATTATAGTGTTGCTTTTTATCTTTATATTGATGTTTGGACATTATAAGTTAAAAGGACAGTTCTATCAAGTCCAACCTGTTTTGATCACTTGCCCAGCAGTACCATATGCCATTAGCCGTATAGTGAATGCTGACACAGTATCTGCCTCTGGCAGTAGGATTTCATAGTTTGACTATGAAATGTAAAGATGCTGATGTCTAAATGGCCTTTCCTCCGCACTAAGCACACTACAGGAACGCCCCTGGTCTTTTGTATGCTTCTGTATCTTTACAAATCGCTGTTTTCCTGTGCCTATAGTGGGGGATTAAGAGATTTATCAGGACTGGGGCAAAGGAAAAGCTAAGCAGCGGACCATAGGGACCAAACAAGTACAGTCTGATTGGTTGCTATGTACAACTGTACAAATATCTATTATCTATCTATCTATCTATCTATCTATCTATTATCTATCTATTATCTATCTATCTATTATCTATCTATCTATCTATCTATCTATCTATCTATCTATCTATCTATCTATCTATCTATCTATCTATTATCTCTCTATCTCATATCTATCTATCTATCTATCTATCTATCTATCTATTATCTCTCTATCTCATATCTATCTATCTATCTATTATGTAATCTCAGTCTATCTATCTATCTATCTATCTATCTATCTATCTATTATCTCTCTATCTCATATCTATCTATCTATCTATCTATCTATCTATCTATCTATCTATCTATTATCTATCTATCTATTATCTATCTATCTATTATCTATCTATCTATATCTCATATCTATCTATCTATCTATCTATCTCATAACCATCTATCCAGTATAGTTGAGCTTCTTTCTGAAATCTATATGCGGTGTACGGAGACTGTCACACACCTAGCTGAATGCACCTAATTCCTGCAGGTCAAATGAAAGGCGATATCTTTTATGTAACTGAATATTGTCTCTGCTCTTTACATTGACTGCTGATTTCCTCTACTTCTCTTTCACCGCTATATACACTGTACATGTCCGATCTCTGTAATTCTGCAGAACAATTACCCTTGACACCCAGAAACCCAGTCTATCTATGTACCCAAGGCCTGGCTAGAATCAAGCCATCCTAGTGCGGCACCTACCAGTACTATAGTATATGCCATTTCATAGACTAATAGTGGTTACTGGCGGATATACCAGATGTAACCTATTTTAAATTTAATTTTCAACCTGGAAATGGACATTTGGCAATTTGTCTAGACTTGTATCTGGGTCCCATAGATGTATGTCCATCTCACCTTTGGGCCAGTAATACTGGGGAAGCCGCTGCTGTGAATCTGTTTGTGACCTGGAAAGATCCGGTAAGGTTCTGGGAGTACAGGCAATGCAAGGTCCACCATGAATGGCTGTGCTGGACCTCTATCTGAGGTTAGATTTCAGCATTGCATAAAAGAATCTAGAATTAAATATTACTCTACCAGCCCCCTTTTTAGGTAAAAATGGGAGTTGGGATCCTCTAAAAGTGCAGATAATTATCTGGGATTTTCTCAATGTAGTGAAATTGGGAATCACTATATTACACAAAGAAGTCAGTTTTGGAAATAATAAACCCAACATAGAGAGATAACCGAAAAAACAGAAAAACATGGGGGGTCATTTACCAAACAGCAATACTCCTAAGTTGGGCTTATTTCTGGCACAGCTTGAGGTGCAAAGGTCCTTTGTGTCACAATCTGCAACTTTCCCCGCTCACGCCGGATCTACAAAAGTGGACGGAGAAGGGGACGGGCTGGCAGGCAAATCTCATTTACCATTTTCTAGGCCTGTTTTCGGCCTAGAAAGCTGTCTTACATTTAAAAACAGCATCTGCCAAAGTTATGTAGAAGCCGGTGCCTCTTATTCCAAAACGCCAGTCTTAATAAATGCGCCCCATGGATCAAACATCCACATGCTATGCATTGATCTCTAACTGCTTCTCAGTGTAATAAATAGTATACAGCCCCCTAATATATATATACTGTACATAAGACATTGGTATAGGTAATGCCCACTCACCATGCCAAGGTTGCCTCCCCAAGTGGGACCTACTCTGATTTGGCGCGGAGACCACTGATGCTGCAGCACTGCACCAGCAGGCAACAGGACCCAGCAGTCAAAAAGCGCCCCTGCTGCTAAACAAAGCCACCCTGGCACTGAACCCCACCGACCTGCCAGTACAGCACCGCAGCAGCAATGGCAGCCACACAGTACTGCAGATAACTGAACCCACTTATGAAAGATGACATTTTATGGATTTCCCATGATACATATATCTGTCACTGCAGAGACTGTCACACTTGGATGCGCTGAATAAGGCTCCTCAGTAGGTGAAGGATGTAAACATTACTACTAATTTCTATGAGTAGGAAATCAGTGTAAATATTTCATTCACACATCCACACGCCCACCCGCAGGCTGATGAACAATACGGTTATCTGCAGGATTCAGCTTTATGATCAATTCGTCATCACACTGTGGGTAGATGTATTGTATAAGTGTAATGTGGAGAAGGGAAATGTACAGCAGTGAAATAGACTAGGACAGGGATGGGCTCTCCAGCTGTTGCAAAACTACAACTCCCAGCATGCAAAGACTGCTTACAGCTATCAGCTTACAGCAGGGCATGGTGGGAATTGTAGTTTTACCACAGCTAGAGAGCCGCAGTTTTCCCACCCCTGGACTAGGACGTCATATTTCAGGGTATTGCAGGGACAGTTATAGAAAGGCGGACAGATAGAAGGTTAGTCTCACTTCAGTAAACGACATTTATTATGTAGAGAAAGGCACTTACTAATGTATGGTGATTATCCATGTTGCTTCCTTTGCTGGATGGATTCATTTTTCCATCACTTTATACATTGATCGTATCCAGAGGTTATGACCACCCTTCAGTCCAGCAGCGGTTGTCGTGCTTGCACACTATGGGAAAAGGCACCGGCCTCTCTGGTGGCCAGGACTGTCGGATTGCGCATAGGCTGGAGCTTTTTCCTATAGACTGCAAGCACGACCACAGCTGCTAGATTGCAGGGTGGTCATAATCCCTTGATACTTCCAGTGTATAATGTGATTGAAAAATAAATCCAGCCAGCTAATGAGACAATATGGAGAGTCACAATACATTAGTAAATGCCATTTGCTGAAGTGAGACAGCCCCTTTTAAGATCAAATAAATAAAATAAAACTGAAACTGGCCATAGATGAAATCCTGAAAAAAGGGTTGGTCTTTACAGGATTTACAATGACGCTTCCATGTCAACAACCACCCCCGGGGCTGACAGAAGACGAAAAGGGATTGGTTAGGTTGGAGTTTTGACTATTGGCTGTCGTTTTTGTCAGTCCAAGTCAAATAAGATCGTATTAGATAGTATTAGGTAAATGTACTACTTACCTACTAGTGTTGTGGTCACTCGACTTTAGAGATAAAATTGAAGAAGGTTTCTTGCTGCAGCCACAGATCTCTACTGGCCAAGCAGCTACAGGTTGCAGCAGCAGGACCTGGGAGAACACAGGTAAGTATGAACAGCAGATCCTATACAGGTGCTGTCCCAGGAACAAGTCACCCAATTTGACAGTAGTCCAGTACATGTAAGAACTGTTCATTGATGACTAATATATTCACAACGCGTTTTGAGGGAGGATCACCCTCTTCTTCAGGTGAAATCTTATAGAATCTGCTGTTCAAACTTATCTGTCCAAGTCAAATAACTGCTATTAAATTTATCATGCGCTCTTAGCTGGTCCTTTGGCTTTTGGGTGAATTCAGTGGGTCACTAAAGACCACATTCAATACTGTTTTATATGCTCATGGGGTGTTAACAAGTCTTTACCAGTGGCGTAACTACCATAGCGGCAGACCATGCGACTGCAATGGGCCCAGGGCTAGAGGAGGGCCAGTCTTAGTTGGGATTATCTCCTCTTCTCCTGGAGGTGAAAACTTGGTCAGGGCTCTACCCACTAAAGGAACTACTTTGGGCAGTGGAAAAATGGCCCGAAAGTCATTGAAAGGGGTTTAGGCGGAAACCCTTCTGTCCTGTGTGGGGAGCTTGGTTTGATGCTTGCTATGGGGCCCTTACTTCTCTGTGTAGGCTACTGGCCTTTAACTTATTTCTATGGTCAACTTTGAGCGGTAAAAGTCAGTTCTCCAAGCTTTCTGTTTGCAGTTATCAAACCTTTAAATGCAGATGAAGTAGACCAACACATAACTGCAATATCAGATCACCCATAATCTGTAACCATAGACACTCATAGCTCTACATAGAAGCTGTATACACCAACGTATACTGTAAGCCATTCACAAAGGTTTCTTTTTCTACTTAGAGGGATTTTTGGATGTTTAATGACATCCTCAGGATAGGTCATCGATATCGGATCTGTAGGGGTTCAACTCCTAGCACTCCTGCCAATCATCTGTTTGAGGCGGCGGTCTGGTGAATGCCCTGGTCTCATTGTATCTTCCCAGGGAGCCGAACTGCGCCTAGGCCATGTGAGCGATGAACGTGATGTCACTGGCCTAGAAAGGGGTTGCAGCCTCTTCCAACAACTGATCAGCAGAGGTGCTGGGAGTCATACCCCGACTGTTCAGATATTGATGACCTATTCTGAGGATAGGCCAACAATATCAAAATCTCGGAAGACCCCTTTACATGGCATTACAATATGATACAGCCAAGGGTGCACCACCAATGAGGCCAGGTGAGGTGATCGTCTCAGGTAGCACCAGGAAGGGAAAACAGGGGGGAAGCAGAAGGGCCATGGGCAATAAGCGCTTTCATTGTGGCAAAGGGGTTAGGTTAAAAAATTAGCATGGGGTGGGGGCACCGTTTCATTTTTCGCCTCAGGCAGCAGGAAGGCTTGGTGCACCCCTGGATAAGCTTGAAAACCATATCGCCACCTGGTGATGCATAGGCAACTGAAAAGGTCTCATATCCCTGTTGGATTGGCACCATGGAATAACAATAAGATCTTTATTGCTGTAGGTCCAGGCCTATAACAATGAATGCATAATGCCAGCAAGATATTCCTTATGAGCGAAGGATCAGGGTATTTTATTCTAGACATCCAGCTTCATGTAAAATTACAGGCACTGTATAAAAATACACGATAACAAGAGCAGGAGACAAGTTCACTTCTGATACCGGGGTACAGGCTTGAACATCGCATGCCATCATTGATAGATTTTTGCAACTGGCATTAGCTGAGATTTGCCAGCGCCCGTCGAGCAGAAGGGCTGTCAATCAGGGCACTTTCTGTTTGTCAGCAGTGAAAATTCACAATTAGCATTTAAAACCTGCAAGATTCCCTTTCCTGGGTGACTGGCGTGTTGTGATATCTCATCTCCCAACAAAACACTTGATGTTGTGAGGAGAGGAGAGAGGCTGCCTGGCACTCGGGGACTGTACAGAAGAAAACACCATTTTTACTGCAGGCAAGATTCATTACAGCGAATGCAGAAGAGGGAGTGAAGAGCAGAATAATAGCAGAGCCCCCACCCCCAGCTGCACTGTGATCCATCAGATCTTTTAAATGCAGCTGAGGAAAGATTTGTGTGCAAGAAAATTGCTGTGCATAACTCAGTATTCCGTATATGCAAACCCCCAACCACAGAGGTGATGTCACTTTACAGCATTATTCTGTCCTTTTAGCCTTTATAAATAACTCCCAGTGTATGAGGATGGTTGATGTTTACAGCCCCCCTCACCCCCTCCCTCTCCCTCTCCCTCTTTCTCGCACCTGACTGTGTTCCATTTTGTAATGGAAACATAGAAGACTGATGGCAGAAAAAGACCAAGTGCTCCTTTGTAGTCCGCCATTAGTTGTCCTACATGTGATCTTGTGGGTACATGAAGGCTATCGGCACAGGCTGGGTGTTGTAGTAACCCTAAAGGTTACTATTGATTTCTGTGTACAATATGTTCCAGAACTTAACTTGCTCGAGCTAGGATCACACCCATGACTGACAGAATGCTGGTGTCCAGGGCAGAAACCCTACAGGCCCCATTATAGTCAGTGGGAATAGTTGGGTGTTTCTGCTGTCTGACACATGCCGGATCTGACAGTTCTGGCATCCTGTTCATGGGCCAAAACAGAATTCTGCAATTGTGGTGCGTGTGTCAGCTTAGTCATACTGTTGGTTTTACAACAGCTGTATCTGTTGGAAATTGGTTGTAAGGACATCCAGATAAATAGATAGATAGATAGATAGAAGATAGATAGATATGGAATAGTTATGAGATAGATAGATAGATAGATAGATAGATAATGAGATAGATAGATAGATAGATAGATAGATAGATAGATAGATAGATATGACACTGGGTTGAATAAAACACCGCTTCATTCACCGAACTTGGAGTGCTGCCGCATTTTCTTGTTTATGGATTTCTGACCTTGGCGCAGGTCAGTCTCCGGAATTGCACCCCACGGCAGTGTGCTGCTTTTCATCTTCTTACCATTAGATAGATAGATAGATAGATAGATAGATAGATCATTATTAGATAAAGTGATGTGAGATGGATATAGATAGATAGATAGATAGATAGATAGATAGATAGATAGATAGATAGATATGAAATAGTTATGAGATAGATAGATAGATAGATAGATAGATAGATAGATAGCAATGATGACGTAGAGTGTGAATGGCACCTCAAAAACAAATGAAGAAATTGGGTGCCAGCAGATGTTGGAGCGATCCAGTCCCCAAAAAATAAAATAAAGATATTCCACAGCACTCCAAAAAGTAAAATAAGTGTGACTTTTATTCACCAACGTTTCGGTTCACACACTGGAACCTTCTTGATCACTGCTTGAGGAAGGTTCTAGTGTGTGAACCCGAAACGTTGCGTTGGTGAATAAAAGTCACACTTATTTTACTCTTTTGGAGTGTTGTGGAATATCATTTTCTGTAG